>PUFA01000042.1:1222142-1833214 GCA_003508835.1 Eonycteris spelaea
AAGTGACTAGAAGTAAATGAGGTCATAAGGTTGGGGCTCTGATTCAATAGGATTAGTGTCCTTATAAGATCGTACTCACCCTCTCTCCCGGTGCCCCAACTCTGAGGAAAGCCCACGTGAGGACGTACTGAGAAGGCAGCTGTCTGCAACCCAGGGAGAGAGATGTGTCCAGGAACCAACTTGATGGCATCTCGATCTTGGACTTCTCAGCCTCCAGAATTGTGAGGAAATACATTTCTGCTGTTCGCCTAGCCTGTGGTATTTAGGTAACCCCACTTCTGTTCCAGCTGCTTTTCTCTGAGGCACTGATCTCACCTGGCCCCAAGTCAAAGGTCATCCTGAGATGCTTGGCCCTTCATCCTCTGTGCACCACCCCTCCACTCTCACCTCGATTCTTTGCCTGAGTCTCCCTCTTTGTGCCAAATGTGTCTGAGCATTCTCACCTCCTTGCTTTGTGAACACTGGTCTCCCAAGCTGGGGTGTCATTCCCTTCCTGTCCCCTGGCCCCAGCCCACACAAGTCTCTGCCGCCTCTAAGGACCGTCATGAGGACTGTGTTTGTGCCACTCAATAGACTCTTGTGTCAGTCTGTTCCCTATCAGGAACTATGTCTTGTCCTTCATTAGATTTCCAACATCTAGAAGTGTCTGGCACATAGGAAGTACTCATTAAATATCTCTTGTAGAATGAATGAATGAAGATGAATGAGCAATATGATGATTGCCCGGCACATAGCAATCCCAGGTTCTTGGAATGTTTGACATAATCTAATATGGGGGTTCCAAAACTTCTTGGTTTCTGGACCACTTTACATTCTTAAATACTCCTGAGGACCCCAAAGAGTGTGTTGATGTGGTCGTGTTTATCATTATTTACCATATTGGAAATTAAAACTGATACATTTTAAAAATATTTATTTATGAATCCATTTAAAACAACAATAATAGGGCCGTGAAATGTTAACAACAATAATATATTTTCATGAAAATAACTATATTAGCCAAAAAAAAAAAAGGGAGAAGAGGGATATTGCTTTACATTTTTGCAGAGCTCTTTAATGTCTGACAATAGAAGATGGTTGGAGTCTTAGGGTTGCTTCTGAGTATGTTGTGATGTCATGGATCATGTAGACCCTGGAAAATTCCTCTTTACACACATAAGAGTGAAAAAATCTCAAATAATATTTTAGTATTGTTATAAAAAATAATTTCGATCTGGTGGACCCCTGGAAAGTGTTGGGGGCCCCCTTGGCATCCCTGGACCTTACTTGGAGAACTGTGGATCTAGTTCACCTCTACCATTTTACATTTTAGAGATGAGGACACTACGTCTAGAGACGCAAAGGGACTTGCCCAAAAGCGGAAGCAAAATTTTCAGATAAACATCACTGATAATAAAAGTTATCGCATATGAAGCACCTACCATGTGCCAGGGACTAAGTGCAGCGCTTCATGTGATTATCTCATGGAATCTTCCACATGACTCTCTAGAGTCGGACCTATTTAATAGGTTACATAAGAGACAACTAAAGCTCAGAGAGGTTACATCAGTTGCTCAAAGTCATTCAGCTGGCCAGTGGCAGAACTGGGATTCACACCCAAAGTTATGTGTTTGCGTTTGGGCTCTTAGTCCATCAAAGTCCACATACCTGGAGCATAACTAAATGCTTGCGAGTTGAAAAGAATAAAGCAAACAGGCTTCTCACAAGATGTGGGCTGACCTCATTCCAAAGGGAATGAGGGTGCCCCAGGGGGCGAAGGGCAGAGCTGGAGGGTCAGGGCTCCAGCCAAAGTCAGAGGTGAATCTTTGTGGACTTCGCTCAGACCTTACAGGATGCTCTCTGGGTGTCTTCACCAGCAATCTTGGAGGGACTTTGGCCAACCCACCAAAAAATCAAATCTGTGATACGTAGTTCCCTGAAAGATCGAATTGCCAAAGAGCCATTGTTCAAATTAGTCAAACTTGCTAATTTTCCAAACCTTATTTCAGGAAAATTCTTATCAAATATAGTTAATGAATATGAATGTATGCCTCTCGAATGCAGTCAGTGACTACATTTTGATACGTATGCTGCTTTAATTTGCTGGATAATAATATTCAGTGAATTTATATTTCTTTAATACTCTTATCCAAAAATGTATTCAAGATATTTTTAATTATATTCGAGACTCTGCTTAAGATATTCAAGCATATATTCTTCATTAGAAGATAGTCAGAAGAAGGCTAAACAGCTCCCAGGATATTTAGCTTTAGACAAATTGAGCTGAAAATGCTGCTGAGAAGAGAGTCACTGAATATAATCAAGACTAATTTATTAAGAAGAAGACGACATTCATATTCATTGAAAATATTCGAGAAAGTTAGTCTTCAAGACATTTCTGGCAAATGTAGTGAATTAGTGCATTGGCGGTCTTGCTTTCTGCCAGGTGTACTGGTCTGAGGCCTCTCGTGCCAGGTCTGGGCCATGTGGCAAATGTGGACTCAACAGGTCCTGTTAGAAGGCTAGGGTTGCATTTAGACCCTCAGAGGATAAGAAAACATTGTGATGTTCCCAGGCACCACTTTAACCCCTTTGGTTAAAGAAGGGAGTTCACGTTGGCAGGGACACACTGCCAGGGACTTCGAAAGCATTATTTCTCTTAACGAACCCCCAAAATTGGTTATGAGAATTATTCCCTTTTTCTGATGAGGATGCTGAGACTCAGACAGGTGAATAGACCCATTTGAGATCATCCAGTTAATCAAGGGTGGAGTAGAAATTCGAACCCAGGCAGAGAAAGATTTGAACTCTGGCAGCTGGATTTCAGAACCCACAGTCTTGGCCATTGGTCTCTACATTCTCCCACAAAGATGGCCTTCAGTGAACGTCCTTGATTCAAGGAACAAGGGAACAAACGTCGAGGTGGAGACCTGCTCGTGGGGACCGAGTGGCTGGGGCTTTGCAGTGAAGGAATTTGGGTGCCGTAAGGGGATTTGATGACGTAGCCATTTGAATGTTAGAGGAACCAGGCAAAACAGAAGGAAAATGTGAGTCACAAAGACTGGCCCCTTTTCCTTTCTCTGTGCCATGTAGAAACAAACAGAATGGAAATTCTGATGCCCTACCTGTCTATTTGTTTGTTCTATAGTCACGTGAGTGCTTAGAGCCCAGATCCTGCTGAACTATGTATGTTCCCTGAAAGTAAACACAGAGAACCGTGGAGAACAATGCTAGCCACTGACGTAGATGTTTGCGCCGTTTCTCAGAAACTTAGTAGAAGTTTCCAGCTTATAGAAGTATTTATTCACTTCTTTCTTTTGAAGGAAGACAAACAATTATTTTGTTCTTTATTTGCCAAGTAAGACACACCACCACATGCACATTGCTGAGAAATTAGAAGATATGTAGAAGCTAAAATAATAAGATAAAATTCACTAATAAATCTTCCTTCTCCAAAAAAAAAATCATGAGTAAAGAACTAGGTATATTTTTTCCCCAGGGCTTTTGTTTTTATGCGATTTTAAAATGGGATCATATTGTACCTGCTATTTTGGAATCGGATGCCTTTAATTTATTATAATCCTATTCATCAAGATGACTTCACATCGTTTTTATTATTGCAGATTTCTGACTGCTGATGATTTATTCCTTGTCCCCATAGAGGGGAGAGATGGAGAAGTACTTTGGGGCCACCTGGGATGTTGGCTGCAAGGCCAAGGGTCCTGGCGGGACTGAGCAGGACTTGGGTGGGCAGGTCTCTGAGGAGGAGTCACCTGTGGTTTCTCCCTAGCCAGTCAGGGCTCAGGAGACTTCTGGGGGCAAACACGTGGGGACACCTTAGAAGAATATCCCACCAGTGCTGGGGGGCTGTGGGCAAGTGCCCACACCTTCGTAGGCTTCTCTGTCAAATGGGGTTGTTTTGAGAATTACGTGAAGTAAGCCAGCTGGGCACTCGCATAGTGCCTCTTCCTTCTCCCTCTCCACGTATCTAAGCTGATGCTTCCGCAGACACAGGAGGCCTCTGTATACCCCTCCTGAGGACGATGGATTTTAGTAGCTTGCATGCCACCAACAAGACAGTAATGACTGGGCCGTGCACAGTGGAACTTGTGCAGGACAACGTGACCAGGCCTCTCTGAACGGCGGAACTTGGCTCTGAGGTCTCTGTGCCCTGGGTGTGAGCATCCTTTCCCTCCCCCAGGGCTGGCTTTTCCAGGCCGTCCTCTTCTGCCTCTGGCTTGGTCTCCCTTCACTATCCCCAGCTGTCGCTTACTTTTTCGAAGTTCCACCACCGAGGAGAGGTTTGTTGTGGTACACGTTACTGCCAGGGGCAGTGGGAGGTTGGCGAAGCCTTGGGAGGTGAGCTGAGGCTGGATCACCTTTTGTAGTTGTTATTTAATGCTTGAGAATAATCATAAAGAATAGACACCCTCAAAAGGTTCATAGCGCTTTGTAACAGAGACTCCCCAACAATCTCTTTAGTTTTAGCCAGTTAGTGAGATAATGTGTAGTAAAAAAAAAAAAAAGAAGAAGAAGAAGAAGAAGAAGAAAAAAACCTCACCATAATGCCTGGCATATAGTAAGCACTCAACACATGCTAACTAGGCTATTGCTTTGAGTATGATTATTTTAAAAGGCATAGAAAGCATTAGGCATCTGGGCAACCGTGGGAAGTCTGAGACAAACATGGTTCTTGTAATGAGAACTTCTGTCCGTCACCCCCACCCAGGAACCAGCCCCAGGCAGAGTGCATCCTGGGGAATATTTTCACACCCCTCACCGCCTGAAGATAGTCAGCGTGTCACCGAGCAAATGAATGTGTTCATCTTCTCCCACTGAAATTGGCACGTCTGGCGTGGAGCTTCGGTGATTTATTTACCAGTGACAGTTCTGCTCTGGGGTGGAAGTGCCCTGGTTTGCCGAGTGGTTCGTTCATTTGTCGTGGTTGGCAATGCAAGCCCATGGGATCGCCACCCCAGCTCCCACCAGTACCTGTTCCTTCTGTATCCCGCTGCTCACGCTGAGGGGCTTGGGCACAAGGGCTTGGTGGTGGTCTTGCCTTCCCACCTACAGAAATACCCTCTTGGATCCACTTCCGCTGACGAGGCACCTGGAAGTGGTCATGGAGTTGGGGGTGGGGGGAGGGTGGTACCTGTGGCATTAGAGAAACCACATCTCCATGACCATCTCTTCCAGATGCCACAGGCGTCAGATTCCTCTGGGCTCAAATGCTGTCACTGCTCTTTGTTAGATGTGTGGCCTCAGGCAAATGGCCTGACCTCGCTGATCCCTGAATTCCTCATCTGTTACCAGGGAATAATAACACCTGTTTCCTGCGTCCAGTGAGGATGGCATGTGTAAAGCGCCTGGCACATAGTAAAGTGAGCATGACACAGATAGGAAGCTTTTAACAAAAGACAGCTATTATTCATATGTTCATCCTCATTAGTATTCCCCTGGGCTCAGAGCTGATCCCTGGAGAAAAGGGAGTTTCCTTTTTGGCTTAAGAAATTTAGGAGCAACTTACAGAAACAGTCAGACGGCTGAGGTGAAGCTCTGACTCGCCACACTTTCACACTGTGTGCCGACACTTTCACACTGTGTGATCTGGAGGCAAGTTCCTTCCCTGTCCTGAGCCTCTGTTTCCGCGTCTGTAAATGGGAATAATAATACGCGATGCGTCCTGGACGATATCTGGCCTTGAGGGCTCCGTTTTCCCCACACCCTCTCATTTGCACCATGCTTTCTGATTTACGAAGGGTGGCGACCTTTATTATCTGATACGATTCCCACCGTGACACGCTCAGCCCCAGGGATGGATGGTAAACCCTGATTCAAAATTCAGAGAAAGGGGCTCACAGAAGGGTAGCGACTCCTCCCAACTCACATGCATTCATTGAACACATACCTTCTGAGTGCCTACTGCCCACCAGCCATTATTTTAAGTGCTTCAGATATATCGATGAACAGAAGAGGCAAAAAATAAATAAATAAATAAATAGCCTGTCTTTGTAGAGCTTGCATTCTAGAGGTGGGATGCAGATAAATAAACAATGAAAACACTAAATCGATAATCAATATAATACGTTAGAAAGTGACCGGGACTGTGGAAAAAGTAGATCACGGCCAGGGGGATCGGGAATGATGGATGAAGGAGGGGCAGGCTGCAGTTTTGACGAGGGCATGTAGGACGCGCCTCAGAAAAAGAGGTGCTGTTGGAGCAGACCCTTCAGGGGGATGAGAGAGTCAGCCACCATGCACTCGGGGGCGGGGAGAGCCTTCCGGGCGGCCGGAACTGCACGTGCAAAGGCCCTGCGTTGTTCACGGGACACCGAGAAGCGAGTGGTAAGAAAGGAAAGGGAGAAGATCAGAGGGTCACAGAGGTAGTGGAGTGCGTGTGGAGAGAGAGAGAAAGAGAGAGAGAGAGAGAGGGGGAGGGAGAGGGAGGGAGGGAGAGGGAGGGAGGGAGAGAATCTTTCAGGGCTTTGCAGCCACAATAAAGACTATCGCTTTTACTCTGAAAGAATTGGAGGCTTTGCATAAAGTTGTGCCATTGCCCGAGTAATATTTTCCCCAGGATCGCTCTGGCCATTGCAGTCAAGTTGACTGTGGGGTTCTCTCGGCAGATGAACGGGTAAACAACATGTGGTATAGCCATGCACTGGGGTATTATTCAGCCATAAAAAGGAATGGAATTCTGATACATGCTGCAGCACGGGTGAGCCTGGTCGACATTATGTCAAGTAAAGAAGCCAGGCACCAAAGGCCAAACTGCATGATTCCGCTTGCGCGAACTATCTAGAGGAGGCAAAGTCGTAGAGACAGACAGTAGAGTAGAGGTGAGCAGGGGCTGGGGAACGTGAGGAACGAGAGACCTACTACCTAAGGCCTAGAGTTCCTGTTCGGCGTGATGAAAAAGTTCTGGCAATAGGGGTGATCATTGTACAACAGTGAATGTGATTACCGCCACTGACTCGGGGCACTTGTAAAAATGGTTAAAATGGCAATTTTGTTATATATTTTCCAACAATTAAATTAAAAAAAAAAAGGACTGTGGGGACAAGAGTGGAAACAGCCTAGGCTGTAACAGGCTCAGACCAAGGTGGAGGAGGCAGGGGAGGAGGTGAGAGGTGCTCAGACCCCGGGAGTTAAGAATTTCCTGATGAATCGTAGGCGGAGCTAGTGATACAAAGGGCCAGAGGTAGAACCTGGGTCTCCCGAACGCTCCCCAGGACCCAGTACCACCCAGTGAGTGTTTTTGTGCTTACGCTGGTCACCACCCTCCCAGCTTCCCAGTGCTTCCAGCTCCTGGTGGCCCTCCCCAGGACTGGACGTTGGATTCCTTGGGCTCATTAGGGGCACGCGGTGCTAACCATACAGAAGGGAGGTTCTGGGACGGGGCTCTTGGACGCCGCACGCCCCTTCCCGCCCCACGTTCTGGGCTTGCACCTCCGGTCCTGCCCAGGCCGCTCCGCTCCCCGGTTGGCAGCCTCGCCTCTGTTTGCGGCATCGTTCCGGTTGTCTGGGAGATGTGCTCCAAGGTCACGAGCCCAGATTAGGAACCGGGTGGAGCAAAGTGGAACAGATGAGCTCATGGGCAACACTGTTGCTGTTTGCGCTGTGACCCTTAGTAACCGGCTGGATGGAGAGAGACTGGCCTCAATCGTGTCCCTCCTGAATTTGGGCACCATGGACAGAGGGAGTCCCAGGGATCTCGAATAGGCTAGGGCTCAGATAGTCCTGGGTTCAAATCCCAGCGCTGCCTCCTACTTCCTGGGTGACCTTGTCGTAAGGGTTAAGTGGTAAACCAATGAATGGGTGTTGTGGAGTGACAGTTGCTATAAACAAATAGGAGGACCCATATACAGAGGAGGTCAGAGATGTATGGACAATGTTTGGTGACAGGCCGAGAAGGACAGAGAAATCGAGGAAGGGTCTGGGTTTTCTGGGGGAAGGTGTGTGTCGATGCCACGTACGTACGTAGGGAAAGAAGGGACGGGAGCAATTTGCAGGGAGAGATGCTGAATTCCGTTTTGCGCACGTGGAATTTGAGAAGCCTTTGAGTGGAAAAGTCTGAGAGGTGTCCAGAGCTCCAGAGAGCTGATCGGAGCTGGAAAGGGTTGAGTGTGTTCGATTAGCGATGACTGTTGGAGTTTTGGGGTGTGTGTGATGATCCTGGGGTGGGGAACACAGGGGGCTTCACACAGAACCCTGAGCACCCTGCATTTGTGGGATGGTTCCAGGAGGCAGAAGAACAAAGAGAGAGGCGAGTGGACTTGCCCAGGGTCGCAGGAGGAGTTAGTGGTTGATCTGGATTAGAACTCAGCTGTCACGATAGGCGGAGTGGGCGATGCTGCTCAACTAACTCACATTCTCTCTCTCCCGCCCCCCACCCGTGCCCCCCGTCCCCCGTGCGTGTATGTGTGTGTGTTCTTTGTTTTCAAATATAAGAAATGGCCTCCACCTGATTTAACGGACAGCCCATATAATTGAAAGGAACGCTAAGCACTGGCTCCCCAGGAATGGATCCGGAGATCTGGGGAGCAGGGAGAATGGACATCTCTTCAGGGCACTGTCCCTGGGATGAATTAGTCAGCTGTTTCCCACCCTCGGGTCTCTGCAAGGGTCACATGCCCACGCCAGAGGCCCCGCTTGGCTTCGCCTTCGCCTCCGCCATGTGCCCGCCACCGGTGGGGGAAGGACAGGGCCCTGTGACAGAAATCCCCAGTGAAAGTGCACATAACCGTGAGGATGCTCCAAAGAGATGCTGAGGGGCCGTGACCTGAGGAGAGGGACAGGGACGCCACCAGGGAGCAGCCGCAGGGGTGCACCCCCTGCCAGCATGGGGCTCTCCGGAGCTGCCGAAACTGGGTTAAACGGCATTCCCTGGGGGCGGTAAGACTCGAGGGTGAAGGAATGTGATCGGGCAACCTGGTTAACGCCTCACTACACACCTACACCTGGCGGGACCCCAAAGGGATGCCACAGAAGGTGGAACGGGATCGTTTTCACCAGAGGAGGAAGAACAAAACAGGACCGTAGCCGTTCGGATTAGGGAGGAGGGCAGTAGAGGAAGGCAGGTCTGCACTGCCAAAGTGCTTTTATATGCAGGAATTGCTGAGTATTTTACATATCTTAACCTGTTTATTCCTCACCACAGCACTACACACACACTCTATCATCACCCATGGGTTATTGTCAAAAAAAAAAGCCTGCGGCCCAGAGAAGTTAAGAAATTTGCCCAGGGTCACCCGGCTAATACGTGATGGAGGAGAATTCAAACCAGGGCTGTCCAGATCTAGTGTGTCTGTGTGCACAACCGTTACCCTACACGGCTCCACAA
This sequence comes from Eonycteris spelaea, assembly GCA_003508835.1. Taxonomy (NCBI): domain Eukaryota; kingdom Metazoa; phylum Chordata; class Mammalia; order Chiroptera; family Pteropodidae; genus Eonycteris; species Eonycteris spelaea. Next base: position 1,231,465 of record PUFA01000042.1, read on the forward strand.
ACCCGTGTTCTAGGAGGGGCCCTGAAGTTTGCCTCAGGTCGAAATGTCCCTTCTGAGAATCTAGTCTTAGATTTAACAACTAGGTTTACTTTTCTCACCTTAAAGGCAGTACATTCTCTCTGCCGAATATTTGAAAAACCCAGAAATGTGCCCGCATGCACACAAACACACACACACACACACACACAAATAACTTGAATACCCACCTTCTTTAAAAAAAATAATAATAATGGCCCTTTAAAATAACTAAAATACAAATACGAATTTATACTTCTTTTAAATGGGGTGTCACAGATACCGATTACATGAGGCCAGCTTTTCCCAGGTGCTATTTCTGTGACGGTGTGTCATCTTCAGGGCCGTGATAGTTCATGGCTGCATATTTTTTTCCTCTCGCTGGGTGGGCCATGATTTGTCCAGCTGATCCCCTAGAACTGAGCTATTTTGTTATTTCCAGAGAGCCGTGGGTATAAAAATGCATCAGACACTGCCGTGGGTCTACTCAATGCCCCATGGATGCTCTTTCACCCTTTCTGTGTATGCCTCCCTGGCTTCTGGGTACTCTTGTTTCCAGGGGTTTGCACCTGTGACTTTTTTGCAGGGCCGCCCTGGCTCCTCGAGCCACCGTGCTCACACGATCAAAGAACTTGATATTTCCATCCTCTTGGGGAGTTTATATCCCCCATCTCCATTCCTCGGGCCAACCAGGGAGTGTTGGTGTGGGAGTTGCCCAGCCCGGTCCCCTTGGCTCAGAACAAATGCCGATCCAGTCTGGGTTCCTTCAAGGCGATGATGTCCAATGGCAGACGGCAGGGAGGATGCCATGCCATCTATTGGGCGTCCGCCTCGTGCTCTCTCTTGGATCACTTGCTCTGGGGGCAACCAGCTGCCGCGTCATGAGGACACTCAGCAGCCTTCTGGAGAGGCCCACGCGGCGAGGGACTGGGGCCTCCTGCCGACAGCCACGAGGGTACGCTTAGAAGCAGACCCTCCAGCACCAGTCAAACCTTTGGAAGACTGCAGCCTCGCTGACATCTTCAACTTAATGAGACCCCCCCCCCAACCAAAACTACCCGGCTTAGCCGCAGCCGAACCGAGAGACTGCGCAATAATAAATATTCATTGTTACAGCAACTATGACAATATTGTTATCTGAAATATTGCTATGTTCCTTGTACGCCATTCAGTTTTAGGGTCATCTGCTATGCGACAAGAGCCACCAGCTGTATCTTCCTCTTGGAGGTTCACGAGGCACACCCCCAGACTGAAGAAGAATGCTTTAAGAATGTCTCACCCCGCGTTTCCCGAAATCATTTGCCTGCCGAACCTACCCCACGCCCTTTACTTTTTTATGGAACTCGCTTTGGGAACTGCTGATGTAATGTGAAATCTTGGACACACCCAGAGAGGCTCAATTTCTGTCACTTCTGCGGAGACCTTCTTTGTCCTCTGACAACTGTCTGGCCTGTGCTGGCTTAGATTGAGGTTCGTGAGGGCATGTGTGTGTGCGCGTGCAGCGACTGGCAGTAAATTCTGTCATCCTGTCTGCTGTGGATTTTATAAGCTGTCACTGTCAGAACCAGAACAAGCCAGTCTGTCATGCAGCTCTGATGGAACACAAACAGGCATAGGAAAAATGAAATCGTCGCATGCTATCAGGTCACTAGGCAACGTTTCGAAGACAGCTGGTCCCTGCCTTTCCTCTGCTCTTGCTACCGGGATGGTGATGATAACTAGCCAATAGTTCTGTTTAGTTTACAGACGCTCTCATCTTCCAAGCCGGCCTTCGGAGGATATTCAGGGGGGTGATGAATTATTCCCATTTTCCAGATGAAGAAACGGGCTCTGAGAGAGGGCAAGGGTTCCGTTGATTTAAAGACACATCCACTGAACCCAGAAACTCTCGCTCTCTCCTCCCACACCCCCTGCTCCCTGATCTCGCAAACACAGCAGTCTGGAACCAGTCGACCGGAGTTGAAAACTGACTCAGATACTCTGCCACGTCCAGGCTGTGGGACGTACGGCACATTTCTGGATCGTTGCAGGCTGACTACAGATTAAGTGGAAAAAAAAAAAATGGATGCGAAGAGTGCGGATAGCGCCTCGCAGCTAATGAACACTTAATGTCATCATTATTAATACCCATCCTCCAGGTTCCGACGTTGATGTCACTTCTTCCCGGAAGCCACCGATAACTCCTCCTATCCCAGCCCACCCAAGCCTCCTCTGGGCAACTCCTGCACAGCTCCCTTCCCGGCGTCTGATCCTCCAGTGGTTCCTCACCCCGGCTGCAGATTAGAATCCTCTGGGAGGTTTCCAAAAGTGTCCATGCCCGAGACCTACCCCAAACCAATAACGCCAGGATCTCAGGAAGCGTGAGCTAGGTATTCCCCCACTTCCCCCTTCGGGTGCTGGGCTGGGCGTCTGGGATCCAGCCGGAAGAGCACCCTGACACCTCCCTTTGGGGCCTGACTGGGAAAGGCGTGAGCCCGGCCAAGCGGCACTGCGCAGCTGCGTCTCTCCTCGGTTCCCAAGCCTTCGGGGAGAGAAAACGCTGCAGCCCGCCTGCCACGGGCCTGTTCTCCCACCCTCTCCCTTCCACCGTGTCCTCTGTAAGAGGAACTCTCTGTGGCTCTGCAGAATAACCAGGAACTGGTGGTGATCGTAGCTGGTTTTCCGAACACTTGCTATGTTCAGGAACTGTGCTGACTGCTAAGGGGCTGAAGGCATCCCCCTTTTTCATAAAAAATATATATATCTATTCCCAAAGTCTTATTTGCAGTTTCTCCTGATTTATAAGAACACCTTCATTGTCGGGCGGGGGTGGGGTTTGGCAACCGATTGAGTACCTGTAGTGTCAGGGTTTCCTCTAGGTCTCTAATAATAGGGATCGAAATCCCTTCAGGGCCCCTAATTCCCACTCTTCTTCTCCCAAATAGAGACAGAATTAGGAGGCAGGTGCTGGGAGAGCGTCAGCTCCAGGTGCAGACCCCAGGGGCCACTGGCTCAGTGGGAGACCCTGGGCTCAGCCTTTCAGGCGGGCTGGGCTGAGGCCCCCGCCGCTCCCTGCTCCTGTGGCCTCACTCTGCCTTGGCACCTGGGCTGAGCACTTTGCAGGCAGATGTTTCATTCTCAGCCCTACACCGCTGTCGTCACTCCCTTCTGTGGATGAGGAAACCAATGCTCACAGAGGCCGAGTGACCAGGTCACACACAGCAGCGAGCAGCAGAGCTGGGGTTGGAACTCAGATCCCTAATGACCTCGCCGCTCCCTGATTTCAGCCCACACTGCGTGCTTCCCGGGCCCCTGCCATTTTCTTTGCTTATCGCTTATTGCCTGAGACCCCTGTTCCACCCATGAGGCCAGAAACCCACGTGCGTCTTGTTCTCCAGGGCCCAACGCCGTACCTGATACCCAGTAGGCTGGGGGGAGGGGTGAGACCAGGGCACTGACTCTTCAGAATGGCCACGGGGCCAAAGGTAAGCTGTTGGCTCTTAGAGGGATGGGGAGGGAGGGGGTCCACGTTTTAAAATGCAGGTTTTATTATTTTTCAGTTATGGCAAGGCCAAAAGATCAAGAGATGGTTGCTATTGAAAAAGATCGCTTGTTAGGCTCACAGATCCCAAGAAGAGGGGGCTCAGCACCCTGTAGGGGTCACATGGGGAAGCACCGGGGTTGGTCAGGATGCAGAGACAATGGGAAGAAACATGAATCAGAGCCTTTATTGTGGCATCTGTGGAGAGGAACAGGGAAGGCAGGCACGCAGGTTTAGGACGGGCTAGTTGGGATAATTTAAGTGGGCTTTGGGGCACAGGGAATGATTAGGGCAGGTAGATAGTGGCTCGGAGTATAACAGCGTGATACAAGGTGAGGTTGGGGATATGGGCTCTGACTTGGTTGGTTTTTCATGTGAAAAGTGTGTTTGCAGGTGAGCCCTTCATTATCTCCAGGAATTAGCCACGCTTGAGAAGGACGGCCCCTCCAGAGTCAGCAAGGCCCCGATGTCCAAGCATCAGAATAAAAACACCTGCTTTGGCTAGGCTAGGGCATTGGAGGGCACCTTAGAGGCTCAGGCAGCGGATTTATCAAGTGATATCGAAGTAGTTCAACATTTGGTCACCTGGCACCATTGTACCTGGACTTACAGTTGAATTGGTGCCCGGTACAAGGCACTCAGTAAATATACATTGAATTGCTGAATGGGGGGGTGGGGGGGTGGGACTAGGCTTGGACGCCCCTCCCCTCCCCACATCTCAGTTGTCCTTGGAGAATGGCCACGGCAATGCCGTCCTACGTAGCTGCCGTTCCTCTTCCCTCGGGAACCGTCAGGTAGCTCACACCCAGGCGGCCGTGGAGCTGGGGGTCGAGCCACAGGTGGGGTGACTCCGCCACCCTTCTGCACCCAGAGAGCAGAGCCCACAGAGGGCCTGGAGCCTCCCACCCCTTTCACGGCCCTGGGTGAGAGGGTCCTCCCAGCAGCCCCATGCTCCGTCAGCTCAAGGGGCTGGCGCGTTAAGAGCCGGTATTGATGTTCACATTATAATGCACAACTCATGAGGCACCAAGAGGAGGGGCCAGCCACTGATTCCCGGAATTTATTTCCAGACGCATTAATTTGCTTCTTCCCTTCAAGGTCAAATCAAGTCATCTCCATATATCACCATTGGCAGCTGCTGGCTCACACGCCTCATTGGGAGCCGGGCGGGGGGTGGGGGTGGGGGCGGGGCTGCGTGGGGAGCTGGGCTGCAAATAAGACTTCCTGGGGAGCTGGGTCAAGGGACTGGGGTGAGGAAGCAGGTTCTGTGTATCCTGTCTCAGCATCGTCATCCAAATGAGGGCCCAGGAACAATATTTCTCTGTCATTCTCCGGCGATCTCTTGGGAAGGGCCGAGTCATCTATTTTGATGACAAAGCTTCTGTCTTTCAGCTGGAAGCTCTCCACACTGAAATGAGCTGGGTTTCTGGGGTTTGAGATCATGCCTTTGGCTTACTTTCCCGGGGTGACTCACACCATTCATTCATTCATCCATTCATTCAGTATATCTTTATGAGTCGATGCACCAGACATCTCACTTGACATGGAAGCCCCAGGGGTGGACGACCCGGAAAAAGAAAACCCCTCCCCTTTGAAGCTTATCTTCTAGGGCAGATCTACGGATGTGATGTGTGTTGAGGGGCGCTTAGACCTTTAATATGCACATGAATTTGCGACCAAGCAGGCACAGTTCTGAGAAGTGCTTTGGAGTCAGTACAGCACGTGATGTAGGGGACGGGGCCTATCGGGAGGCCTCTCTGTGGAGATGGAGTTTGAGGGAAGACCTTGAGGCGATGGGGTAAGAAGGAAGCGGCCAGGCAAAGAGCTGGGGGACAGAGTGAGCATGACCAAAGGAATGGCAGTGCAAAGGCCCTGGGGTGAGAGTGAGCACGGTGTGTTTGAGGGACAGAAAGGAGGCCTGTATTTAGTGAACAAGACAGGGAGCCATGGGCGATGAAGTTGGGAGGGGCCAGGGGCCAGGTCATTCAGGAGTTTGAAGGCAGAAAGAAGTTTGGATTGGGGGGTTCAATACATTGACCGATGCCTCCAGCAAGTACGAAGTGTCTCCTGTATGCCAGGAACTGTGCTAGGAGTTAGAGATGCAGCACGACCAACGAGATGTGGCCCCTGCCTTGATGACATCTACCGGGGACTCAGCCCAGGTATCAGGTGAAGCCGCGCTCTCTTGAGATATTTAAATAAAACGGAATCACACTCTCCATCCAGTGTCCTACCCAAGAGATCGGTGATGTTTCAGAAGGTCCCTGCTCATGGTCCCTTTAAGTCTTGCCCGTGGAGAATTCTCATTGCAACTTCCCGCCTGAGGAGAAGTTGCCCGTCCATTCACTGTGCTCTATCTAGGTGGTCCCCACACCATTCAGACAAAGCACCAGGGGTGCATAAGACCATCCGAACGTTCAGATTGGCACGTGAGTTTTAGATCACAACGCGAAGAATGGAAAATGGATTATCGTGTACCAACTTGTAAGTTCCAGGTCCACCCACCACCTGACAATACTCACTGGTCACCTCTTGCCACCTTGCAGGCCTGCCACCACAGTGCCAGTCCCCTCTAGCCTTAGAGACCCAGCTCGGGCGAAGCCATGCGGTCCTTTCTGTCTTTGGCCCAAATACGTCCTCTACTCTACCCGCCTGGGGTCTCACCATCCGGCAGGCGGGAACTGATGAAACAACAGCCACGTTTCCTCCATCTCTCACCAGGCTCTCAGAGTGAAAAGAAACGTACTGCCACCCAGCATAGTGCCTTGGACATGGTAGGTGCTAGTCAACATGTGTTGAACGACCATTGGATAAGTAGGTGTTTGCCCTCGGCTTGAATGATTCCGCTTTCCATCCCTGGAAGCAGTGCGGCTAGCATCAGCTTGAGTCTGTAAGACTGCTTTTATTATTTATGCTGATACACAAATAGCCAGGCTGTTATATGGTGTGCTGTGTTGGGATGGGAGTTAGCGAGGGGCTCTCTCGACAGTGGGGAGGGAGTCCCAGTTGAGACCTGTGGCCAAAAAGTGGTTCTATTGAAAGTCGCTCCACAAGGTGATCTTATGTAAATTCCTAATTGGGCAAGTCGCATATAACTTTTTTAGTAATAGGTTTATCTCTGCCCGAAGCAAGCCCTGTCCTGTTGTTTTTGTGCTAGGTTAACATTACCTTTGAAATCATCGTAACCGCCCTTGAAAGAGCACACCATCTTGTAACGAACATGCAAGGCGTCCCCACCTTGCTTTTTCCCACCGCCATGTCATCATCTTCCTTAAATTCCCTCCTTAATTTCAGCTGTATAAAAGAGGCTGCCAAGCTGTCATTCTCCAGAGCCTTTGAGATCTCGCTTCCCGGCAACCGTCAGTTTTGGCTCAAATGAACTCTTATAAAAATTCTCTACAGGTTTGGGCGTTCTTACCTTGACAGATCCTAAAGAACGAACCAATGAAGAGGGTGGTAGAGTTATGCTTGGAGAGAGAGAACAAGGTACTTAAGAGCTCAGATAGCAAGAGAGGGCCTGTTTGGTTGGAAGAACGGAGGGAAGTGAGGCGAGGCTGGAGGGGGAGGGGAGAGATTAGGGTAGGGTGGAGAGAGGTCCCCCGAGACAGATCCAAAATGCTTTGTAAGTCTTGCAAAGAAGCTGGCACTCAGTCCTTCGAACGATGGGGAACCATCAAAGGATTTTAAAAGAGACATTTCGGCTCTTCTGTTTTCTTCTGTTTGTGAGGACCTCCCCACCCCATCCGTGCTGCCTCAAGTCCTACGACCTTGCAGATCCTCAAGCCTGACCTGAGTAACCCCTCCTCTGTAAGCTGTCCCTGATCCCCACCTCCCTGCGAAGCCCAAGCTCGAAATGTCCTCTCTCTTCTCGTCGCATAAGTTGGACAGACTCACTTAAGGGACACTTACATTTTGCTTTGTAGGGTGAAAGGCAGGCAAGGTAATTAATAGTTAATAAGCAAAGGTCCTGGGGTCAGACTGCCTGGGGCTGTGATTTACCAGGTTTGTGATTTGGGGCAGCGAGCTTATGCCTTCTGTGTTTCCATATCTGTAAAATGGAGATAAGAGTTGAACCTACCTCATAGAATCGTAGGGGGATTAAATCTGTGGTCCTCATAAAGCCCTTAGCAGGTATCCGGCACACTCTAAGGATTTAGAGGGAATGACTGGCATTCTTTTATGCCTGCCTCTGGTCTGTGAGCAGGGGTTGTGGCTCCTGGCACAGGACTTACTTGAGTAGGTGCTCCTGACTTTCTGATGTCTTCTGGGGGTTTGGGGTGCTCTTGAAAAGCAGGCTGGCAGTGTTACGTGTTCTAGAAGGAAACATCTAGGTTTGAGTTCTGCCGAACCCGTATAACTTACCCAAGCCACCTCTACTCTCTTAGCCTCAGCTTCCTCATGGTAAAATTAGTATCTGCTCCCTGGGTGTTGTGAGGATTAAATGGGATTGGCTCCAGGGATGGAGCATGTGACCTAGGCTTGGCCAATCAAAGCACTGATTTTGTGGGACTGGTTATGTGACCCAAGCTGGTCCAAGAAGAATGACTCTTGGGAATATGGCCCCAAATATGGGAAAACCCTGGCATTGCTCTGAGGGCTTGACTGTGTAGTGACTGCACCCATCTTGTAATCACATAAGAGGACATGGGGACATGGAGGGCCAAGAGTGGGGGGACAATGACGGAGCCTGGGAATGAGGCCAGCACCTCAGGACCAAGAGATGGAGAGAAACTGAGTTCAGCTGACATCATTAGAGCTCTGTAAGAAACTTTTATCCTGGACGTCTCAGCCACGCATGCCAATAATTTTTTTTTCTTTGCTTAAATGTGTGAGTTGGGTTTCCTGGCATTTTACCACCGAAAGAGGTCTAGCCGATGTGCTGCGCCACCAGCCTCCTTCCTCCCGCCCATCCCCCACCCCACGCTCAGGATCCTGTGTCTCCGGCAGCATCGTCTGTGACACCCAGTGCACTGCCGACACCCTTCGCGGCTGCTAGCCCCTTCCCTCCTCCTAACAGAACCTCGTTTTGTCCAGGCAGAAATGTTCCTGGCTTCAGGGGGTTAAATTGATATTGATCATGGCCATCCCTTTCCCTGGCCAGAAACAGGCTTCAGGATAGACATCTGACCCAGTTTGGGTCAGTGAGATAAAACAGGTCTGCCGAGAGCTTCCGGGGGGAAAAAACTCTTGAACTGATACAAGAGAAGGCCGGATAAGAAGACTGTTTGCCTCCTGCCTCCTCATCCTAAATATTGTCCCATGAAGATGCGATGCTCGGAGCTGCTGCAGTCATCTTGCAAGCATGAGGGTGGAACTCGTAGACTTGTTGGAGATGGCAGAGAAAAAGGACGGACATGCTTCAGGTGTTCGGTGGCTTAACAGCGGAAAAAAAATAACCGTGAGATCACTCATAAAGAGACCTCTTGTAAAGTTAGACAATAGATGTTTGTCACTTAAGCCACTCTTTGTTGGGTGTTATTATTTGCCTTCCTAATTGATACGGAACATCTACATGGGATAGCATTTAATTCCTCAATCGAAAGAAGCACACGAGGCTAAGAACATCAACTCCTTTATTATTATTAATTATTATTTTAATTATTATTATTATTTACTGTTATTTTCCCCTAAACAACAGCACAATTCAAAAAACAATGACACACACGTCCCACCCACATACACAATACCACTATCCTGCCAGCCAGGCTGTTTGGCCTTTGCTTGGTTCCTGGTGGAGCTGTCCGGAGACAGCCCCCTCTGTAAAAATCCAGACGTGGACAAAGGAGACAAAAGAAAGGGGGGACTTTAGCCAGAGGATAAACTGAGGGGGTGTGCCCAGAGTCCTGGGGAGTAGCAGCTTGAGAATGTGCTATAAATGCCTGGGTGGAAGGCAGAAGGCACTATTTGTTTTTATGTGGCTGTTGAATAATTCTCATTTGGGGATGTAAGACCTGTTTATCACCCTTTGTAGGCCAGGGCTGCAGAGGTGAGCTAATGGGCTCCATCAACCAACCATGGTGCAGGCACAGACATTGGGAGCCTAGAATAGGAATCTGGGTGATGCAAGGTCCCCAGAGAAAAGCAACCCTTGCATTCACTGCAAGATAAGATTCAATGTGAAATGTTATGTCCCCTTTTATTTGTTTTGCAACTATAGAATGTGCAACATTTCAATAAAGATAGAAAAGGTAAAGAAAAAAAACTCCCAGCCTTTTGGCCTAACGCAACAGAGCATGACTTGCCAATTGCGCCCTCTTGTGGAAAAACCTAGTACTACACTATCCAGAGACTGGTCAATTCACCTCGACCCCAACCTTTTTAGTCACACTTAATCTATGAGTTCAGCTAAAGTAATATATAATGTACCCTGGAATCAGAGAAGCCCTGGGGTTGGGGAGGGAACAGGATAGGCCAAGACTAGGGTCTCAGGTGCAGGTGACTTGCTGGCTGTCTTGGGGAAGCTCGTTGTTGAAACTGCTTTCTCCAAATGGTGAGTAAGGGGGGACCTGGGGAGCTTCGATGATCAGTAGGCCCTCTGGGGAAAGCGAGGCAAATACTGTCGCAGGATCCACCTCTGCAGGAAGTCTAGGAGAAGCACAAGATTTTATTCATTTATTATTTTAGGACAATCTAAACATTCTTTTATTCGCTTGCAAGAAAATAGTTTTGATAAGAGCTGAGGCTTTGGGGGCATACAATGTTGGGTTTGAATCCCGGCTCTGCCCCTTTCTAGCTGTGTGTGTGATCTTGGGGCGGTCATTCAATTGCTCTGAGCTTGTTTCCTCTTCTGTAAAATGAGGTAATGATATTAACTTGTACAGTATTTGAAGCTCTCAAATGAGACACAGGATCCGAACACGCTTTGCCAGTGGTAAAGCCCTGCTCCCACAGTAACTGAAAAGGGGGCTGCGGGCCAGTGTTTGATCCTAGATTGAGGTCTCCACTTAACACTCACAGTTGACCGGCTGCTGGCAGAAACGGCCACCACTACCATCATCCCTTTAGAGAGCTTAAGTAAGGTGTTACTCACAGCAGGTGACACATTTTCATTTGCCATGTGCCTGTTGGAGAGTGCTTCACTACAAAATGCATTGCTGATGGAATTAATGGGAGAATGGGCAACTGGACGGATAAATGGGGTCAGGCTGGCAACATGGCTTGACTTCAGATAGCACCATACTCTGTGATGCTTAGAATGAGCCATGATTGGCGGGCACATCTTAAGTATCTCATAGCGGGTGATAATTGTTTTGTTCCCAAAACGCCTCCCAGAGGCATTACCTGTTTAGAGCTTTATAATGGGCCCAGAATGGTTAAATAAGTAGGAATCAATATGCCATGGCATAGGACATTTAAGAGAGCTTGGGGGAAACCAAAGGACAGGCTAGGTGAGAGAGAAAGCATCAAGGATGGGATTTCTGAAGCCATATCTAGTTCTAGTTCCGAAGCTATTTTTATGATTTTTGGATTGTGTGGGGTGAACGAGGCTATCTGGGACAAAGTTTCTTCAACAAACTATGGGAATCGTGAGAACACGTGTGCGGCCTCATTGGGATGCCATTATTAAAAATAAGGATAACGAGGACCGTGAGAGCACTTCCTGTGTGCCAGGTACTTCGCCGAATCATCTCAGTCATCCCACCAGGCGAGCTCGGTTACCACCCCCGCCCCCTTTACAGATGAGGAGATCAAGGTCAAAATGGTGAGGTGAGTTGCCCAAGGTTACAAAGCTGGTAAGTGGCAGGTGGGAATGGAATTGGAATCTGGTCTCCGAAGTCCGAATAGCTGACTGTGAATGTTCTACCACGGAGTTTTCCTGGCCCTGGCTGGCTGGCTCTGCCTGTGATCCGTTCACAGTTACAGATCTTGAGGAGCGAACCTAGAAGTAAGCCCATCCCTGTCGTGGGCAGGGACCTTCCTGGAGGGCCTGGGGAGTCTCTAAGCAACCTGGAACATCGACCCAGGAGGCGCCTGCCAGACTGGAGCCCTGGAGATTAACAAGGGCCTGCTGAGAAGGATGGAAAAGAAGAGAGAACTTGGGCAGCTGCCAAGTCGAGCTTCTAAAGCAGAGACAAGGCCAAAAGTTTGGACCGCCCCGCCCCTTGCTGCTGGGGATGGGCCAACTCTGTTTAACTGTTCGCAGGCCAACCCAATGGTACCTAGTCCAATGCGACCGGGGTGCCGTGGTCCAGAGCATGGATGTTGCAGGCAAGACCTGAGTTCAAATTCGACTCTTCCTGTGTGACCGTGGGCTAATGATCTTGCCTCCCTGAACCTATTTCCTCATAGGAAAGGGGAGTAATGAAAATATCTACCTCTTGGGATGGCATGGGATGATGAAAGCACCTGGCGTGCAGTAAGTGCTCGATGGGTGTTAGTTTCTACGTTGTTATTGCTGTCGCCTTGACAGCTGTGAATGTTTTGGTCCAAGTTGCCGTGTCAGAGCCCGAAAGAATCTTCTTGATCGTCCAGGACAATGCTCTCATATTACACATGGGGGAAACTGAAGCCCAGCGGTGGGAATAGACTTGTTCAAGGTCCCTCGCCAGGTGGCCTGGTTTGGAGGTTTTAAAGAGCTTAGTTCCCACGGGCTGAGCACTGAGTCTGTGCCCCCGGCTAAGTTCTGGACCCACATCCTCTCGTTCCCCGTCACAGCCCGTCCGTGAGGGACCGCAGGAACAGAAGCTCAGAGCAGTTCAGCAGTTGCTCCAGATCACCCACTCACTTTGGCACGGCGCCAGGTTCCCTACGCCCAGGCGTGAGATTCAAAGATATTAACAACTGGCACAGCTGGATCTCGACCAACCGGAATGGGTGGCTTCGCGCCATAGTGGTGGAGGAGGACTCTGGGGACAGGTTCAGGATGGGCTGATTGGCTAGGGTGGGTGCTTGGGGGGGTTCAGAGCAATGGCTAGTTCAAGGTTCGTAAGGAGCTGCTGGGCCCTCGCTGAAGGGCAGCTTTCTGGCATTTCTCTGTGGTCAAATAACTCCCAGCAAGCTCTTTCCTGGAGGCCTCAAGAGATGGTGAAGTCCATGACAATGGCCATCTTTTCAAGATGATTAATCCCTCTGCTGCCTTCTTTCCGGGCTTTGCCCTGCCTGTGACTCCGTCCTGAGAGATTATTTGAGCCTCTTGAAAGAAACGGCCCCTTCCTCTCCCTGTTCCCTTTCTTTCTCCTCTTAGCAATGCCGGATCTGGCTGCTGTCTGTACCCAGGAGAGGTGTGGGGGCTTCGGGGATGGCAGGCGTGTGCAGAGAAACGGTCTGGCATTTGCCTTCTCTGGAAGCAGCCACACACTTCCAAGAACTCGAGGGCGCCTGGCGGCTCAGGAACGGACATGTCGCGGGAGAGACTGGACTGCAGAATCCCGAAGCGGAGAGAAGCCTCGGAGTTCGGCTAGTGCAGTCTCACCAGACGCGGCCCGTTTCGCCTGGGCGGCCGGGCGGAGTTAGGATTCAGTAACAACAACGCAATAACAGCAATCACAAACTGCCGATTATGAAGAGCCCCTGGGTGTCCGCGTGCCACGATCCCATTTCATGTTCAGGTGGCAAATCCGCGAGGCTAGAATCACCGTCCATCCCTCTAACTGATGAGGAAGAAACCTTCCTCGCTCCGGGAATGAACTCGGAGTTCAGGGACCAATTCTAGGCTGTTCTGAATTCTGACGGTTAGGACCTTGGGGGTCTCCTTTCACCTCCAGGAGACTTAGTTTCCCCATAATACAAGGAGGGGTGTCTCTGCCTACCACCACGGCAAGCAAAGGCTAAATGCCACAGTGACCGGCTAAGTTGTTGAGGCCAGACGGGCATGTAGTGGAGGGATGCTGATGAGGGAGCAGGTGTGTCCATGAAGCACCTAGCATCAGCACCTCACTGTGAGTCTCTCCTCCTTCCAGGTACCGCCATTAGGGCTGCGGCGTGGCTTGGCTTCATTGGCTCAGCCTGGTGGTTTCCTGCTGTGTGAATGATTCCTCCAGGCTGAGCCCTTCTCACTCCTCTCTGCACTTCCTTGGCCCCGCTCTCTGAGGCTCTATGGAGGGCACACGCGCTCCCGGCCCAGAGGGAGACAGAGCAAAAGCCTTCCAAACCTTCTGTGAGGGCCTTTGGGGCATCAGAGGAAGGTCTTCCTTGAGGGGGGTGGACATTCTCCTTCAGCCACACCACGTGGGTAGGTGAGAGCCCCCATGTTCATGGAATGGTGGACAAGCCATCTGGCCTCTCTTATCCTCTGATTGTTCATCTACCAAGTGGGATTGTTCATACCAACCTCACAGGCCACCGAGCAGACGGGATGGCACAATGTATGCGCTACCCCCCCCCCCCCCGCCCACCCCGCTCTTTCTGGGACCCTACTGCAGGTGCGCTGTGTCACTTTTTCCCCTTCAGGGTGAGGATGCAGTTCCCTGCCCCAGGGGTTGTCTCCCAGAAGAGGGTGCAGATCCCAGACCTCGGGGCCCAGGCCCCACCCCACTCCCGGCCTGAGATCCACACTCTCACGTTACTTACTGGATTTTCTTGGTGAAGTTCTTAGACACGATGCCACCTTCTTGCTGCTTCTCTTCGTGTTTGCCTGGAAGGGAGAGAAAGGCCACAGGTCAGCACCTTTACGTCCCTTGGGCCTCCACTTTTCAGGACCGAGGCTTGGATCTGAGTCCCGGCCCCACCCCCGCATCCCCGTGTGGCTTTGGGCTTGATTTAGAGGCTGCCGCTGTCTGAGCCTCCCGGAGCCCACCTCCCAGGCTGTCGTGAAGATGAAATAAGACAACGGACAGGACAGGCAGCCTTGACGGTGGTTTGTAGACGCTTAGGAAATCACAGAAGCTGGGCCACACGTTGCTCTGTAGCTTCTAGGTCTTGCCTCTGATCCCTTCCCCTCACAGCCAGCTGAACGCTGAGGTTACATCCCAGAATGGGCGGTGGGGAAACGGGGCGGGGCTAGTGTGCCACCCAGCTGGCTTTCCTGGCTCTGAGGGTGGGCGGCTTTCTCCCTTGGTTACCAGTGTGGAACCTGAGGCCCAGTGATGGGTCACGGTCACCAAGCAGTGTGTGGCAGCCCTAGGCTCCGAACCAGCGCTCTCTGACTCTAACAGGTGTTGGGGTCTGAGGCCTCTCTGCCCGTCCAGCCCCAGCTTCTACTTAGTTCTCTGAGCCAGGTTATCTCTACCTGGTCTTGAAAGAACCGCCCAGAAATCATGCTTCAATCGGCTAACAAAAACCACCCAAACTCTCCAAAGGGGGCCCTGGGGGCCCTGCTTCAGAAATGATGCGTGAGATGCCAGGAATGTGAAATCCGACCTGCCTCACCTCCTACAGGGTGCAGGGAGAGGTTGCTTTTTGTTCTTTCCTTAGGAAGAAATAAAGGATGAAATTACAAGAAAGGCTTGGGCCTACACTGGCTATCTCTTGCGATTTATAGAACAAATTCTGAGCCTCTTGGCCCCTCCCCCCCACTCTTATTTTTTTTAAATGGAGGGAGCTCTCTCATTTCTCTTTAAACACAGAATGAGTGCCCAGCAGAGGGGCCTCTGTTATTATTCAGTCCTCATTTGTGGCGTCACATTCCAGGGCCAAGAACCCTGGTTTAGAACCCTTCGTTTACAGGGGCACGCCCTTCTGAGGGACTCTGGCAATCTAGGCTGCAAATAACTTTATGGGATTGCATGTCTGTCTGTCTTTCTCCAGTCCTGCCTTTCAAAAGCTGGCTGGTTATAAGTAATTAAATTGTGAATTTTTTAATTCTTCATTTATCCCATTATTAATCACTTCTTCCTGATTACGGAATACATGTCATGTTAGAAAATGTAGAAAATAAAAAAAAAAAAAACCGATTAGAACCAGCCTTAATCCTATCAACCCTGGGGAAACCGCGGGCAACATTTCTGTATGTATTCCAGACTTTTCTTTCTACGTGACTAAGAAATGTATAAATGTTATATAGTATAGATGTATATCTCGTGTTGTGTCCGTTGGGGTCATATTGGACGTTATGCCTAAAACCCGTTTATGCATCTGGCGAACACATTGTAATCGTTTTCCCATGTCACAGCAAACATTCTTTGACGTGACTTTAATGGCTGCACAGCATTCTCCTGTGAGGCTATGCAAATTCATTTAGTTAGTCCCCACCTTTCGGCCACGGGTCTCCGGCATAATCTCACTGCACTAAACATTCTCATAGCTAGATCTCTGCGACCTGCCTGATGACTTCTTTAAGACAAATTCCAAGTTCTAGAATTTCTGAAGCTTGATCTATATCGCTGAATGGCGCTTAGGAAAGAAAGACTATCAATTTCTTCTCCCTCCAGCTGGGTAGAAAGGGATGCCTCTGTAGGAATTCGTCTTTAAACCAGAGAGTTTGGCTAGCCAGAACATGCCATCCTGTGAATGTGCTGATGCTTCCAGAGTTATCCTGACCTGCCAAGTCTGTGACCACCAGCTGCCCAGCTCCAACTCAGGCCTGTGGCCAAAGGAACACTGTCTGTCCCCTGGTACCCTCCCCAAAGCCTGGGCCTCTAGAGGCCTGGTTCCCTTGGGGACAGGCCAATGCCTCTGACTCAGCCCTTTCAAATACTTGGTGTCCCAAGAATAATAAAGGAGGATGATGGTGATGATAAGAATAATAATAGCAAACTCTTATATAGTACTTACTTGGTGTCAGCCACTGTTTTAAGCAGCTGACCTATACCAAACTCCTTAAAATTTCACAACCACCTTCAAAAGCAGCTTCTTTTATTGTTATCATTTTGTGGATGGGGAAT
Source organism: Eonycteris spelaea (assembly GCA_003508835.1). Lineage (NCBI taxonomy): Eukaryota > Metazoa > Chordata > Mammalia > Chiroptera > Pteropodidae > Eonycteris > Eonycteris spelaea. The sequence continues at coordinate 1,247,761 of PUFA01000042.1, forward strand.
GGAAATTCAGGGAGTTAAGGCAATGTGGCCAAAGTCACCCAGCTTGGAAGTGCTGGAGCCAAGGTTCGAAGGCCGGTAGAAGGGTTTTGGACTTGAATCTCTGCTCTGACATTGACTGGCATATCTCTACTCTCCTCTGAGCCTCAGTTTATTCTTCTCTGAAATGGGGGTGACGTCAACTTCCTAATTATTGGGTTACTCTGAGGAGTCAATGAGGGTGAGTCACAAGATTGCTTTGTAAGTTATAAAAAATACTGTGCGAAGGTGAACGCCTGTGGTTTATTTTGATGTTTGGAGAAAAGGTTGCTCCAAAGAGGCTAACCCTCTCTGTCCATGCTCTGGAAAGAGGACATTAGAGTGAAGAGATGAAGCTCTCTGAGCAGGGGTAGCTCCAGATTGCCAAAAGGGGTCTCCGAGGAGGGGGCTAATCTGCTTGAAAGAGGGTGTTGCTGGCAGGTGCCTCTTGAAGTTTCATTCGCATATAATAAATATATCTGTTTATTGGGGAAGTTTAAGGATTATGAGTGTTTTCATTGCTTATTTTGCTTTCCTATTTACAGTTTCTGCTGTGGAAATATTTTATTTATGTGAACAGAAAAAGTTATTACAATGAAACAGAAAAGAAAGACTCATCCAGTGGCCGGGGGGAGCCAGAGGCCCCTCACGACCACCATTTTCTCAACGTGCCTCAGAGAAATGTAGGTGCCAAGGAGGAGGCATCAGCACTTTGGAGAAAGCCAGTGGCCCAGCTAAAGAAAGAAAGCGCTGTTTCCAGAGGAGGCAGAGGCCCTGGGATTAAGAAGAAGGGGCGGGAATGAGGCCCCGGGGGCTTTCCATTCCCTTCCTTGGCCAGGGCCTGGCCCAGTGGCTCATGAAGGGAACATTTCTTGGCTGGTGGCTGTAGGGTGTGTGTGTGTTGGAGGAGGGGAGGTGAGAGGCATAATGGAAATTCTCTAGCCCAGTGTTATCCAAACACTTTCCTGGAACTAGACACTCACATGTGGTCAGATAAGACAGACCATCTCTCAGAGATTCATAAATTACATTAGCAAACTCAAGGCTCTGATAAGTCCTGCAGAGATGAGACCTGGTTATAATTTTGTTTTCTTTTGGCACCTCTGGAATTCTGGGCCTCCTCCTCCCTCATTTCTCGAGATACCTAGAGACATCTTACAGCACATCATTTGGCAAATACCAATCTACTCCCCCTTCTCTAAGACCAAAGGTAAAGCCGAGGCCCAGGAGGTGGTAGGATTTGCCTAGGGCCACATGATCAAAAACAGATCCAGCCATCCTGACTGGGAACAGTCTTAGCAGGCCTGGCTTTGAATTTCAGCCAGTGCTGTGGGCCTCAGTTTCCTCATCTGTAAAGTGGGTGTAACGAACCTTCCCATAGTTCCTTAGAAGTCCACATGAGGAGCCAGCGAGCCAACCTGTGTCCGCATTTAGCACACCGCCCCACACAAAGTGCTTGAGGAAGACTAGGTCTGGCCTTGATGTAGGATGGGGGACCGCCTCTGACTTCGACTTCCCTTGACAGTTGCTTTCTAAATGGAGCCTGAGATATCGATCTGATTGTTTTTTTTTTTTAGAGCTCTTTTATGAGAGCCTCTGTATGCACTCTCGGGGAGGGGGGTCTGGATTCTAGTGGGCTGAGGTTGCTAAGTGCACACCTGTGAGAATTTGACAACCTCAAAAGACCGTTGTCTCTCTTTGTCTTAATTAAGTCCCTCACCGACCCCATTTTACAGATGGAAAATGATCTGGGATCGTGGCCTCGAGCTGCCGGACCCTCCTGGGTTAAGAAGTACCTAGAAAGGAGAATGGAGAAAAAGCCCTTCGCGCTGGTCAGAAATCTCCACAGGGCATTGGGGGACCCTCCAACCTGGGGTGGAAGACTCTGGAATCCGAGTTAAACAAAGGCAGGAGGAGTGGCGATGATAATCACCGTTTTTTACAGAGTGCCAAGCGGGCACTCTTGTTAGCTCCATTCCACAGACATTTATTGGCATATGCTGTCTGCTTATTTATTATCGCATACTGTCTGCTTATATTTAATCTTCCCTACAGCCTTATGGGGTAGATATTATTATGATCCCCGTTCCGCAGATAAGAAAACCGTGGCTCCGAGTGGCGGAAAGACTTTCTTGTCCACATCCACCCAGAGACTGAACAGCGGAGTCAGGATCCGAACCTGGCTCTCAAAGACTAACCACCACCGATGATTTCTTGGCGCTTGCTACAGGGCCGGCATCTTAATAACAACAACGTCAATTTGAATAACAATACGGCACCATTGTGTTTCAGGCCCTTGTCGCAAGCATCGCCTCCTTTAAAACAACATTCCTTCTGCGGCTGTAGCCCTTTGAACCCGGATTTCCAGATGAGAAGACAAAGCAGAGAGAAGTTGAGTAATGTGTACATCCTGCTGGTTAGTGGTGGAGCCAGTCTCAAAACTCCTGCCTGCCTCCCAGCCAACTCGGAGAGCCCCGGCTGACCCCTGCTCCATCAGCACGCGGCCCCAGCTTGTCTCCTGGCCCACCACACCAGACGGAGCCTCTGATGTTTCTAATTCCGCTCTGCTGGGCTTTGAAACTCCCCCCAAACGCCGCCCTGCCAGGGCTTGTCCCTGCCCAGCCTGTGTTTTTGCAATGGCTTTTATTGATTTTCTGGCTGGCAGAGGCTTCCCTGGGAACATGCTCTTTTTAATGGAGCTTTAATTGGAGGGAAGTGGGAGTAAGCGTTTCCTCTGCTGCCCCAGCTTCACGGGGGCGGAACACTCCAGTCTCCTCTTTGCTTTTGCCCGGAGCATTCTCTCTCCCAGGCCCGGGCCTGGTGACAGGGGCCCTGTGCCTGGAGTCACGGGCAGGCCCAGACTCTTCCCGCTGCTGACTCACAGCGTGACCTTGGAAGAGTCCTGCCTGGGTCTCAGCCTCAGCTGCAAAATGGGACTAGATACCTCTGCTTCTCGGGGCTGGAGAGCGGATCATTTGGGAGAAGGGATAGAAGAGTTGTAGCCCACCCCTCAGTACCTCCGTAGGGCTTAATAAACCATCAATTTGCCTCCAGTCTCTCAATTCCCAACAGCCTGGGTTTGAACTTTTGGTGGCCTTTTGCAAGTTATTTAGCCTCTCGTGCCTCAGTTTCCTCATCTGTAAAAAGAGGAGGCAAACACGACTCGTGTCCTCCGGCTGTATTCTCTGAGATGCTGCAGGTAAAGCACAGTGTGGTACCCAGCAGAGAGTAAGCTCTCAATCAAGGTGACTAATTGGTATGGCCATAATGACTGTTAAGCCTCAGTTTCCTTATCTGGGACAAGGGGAAGCGTGTCGCTTGAAAGCTACGCTGGTTATTAAAACTCTCAACACTCAGCATTAAACACGCCCTTCCAGACTACATCATGATGCTGGGGTGCAACAAACCCCATTTGTTTGGGGTTTTTTTTCTTTTTATTCGTTCTGTATCGGTTTCATTTCTTCTTGCTCTCAAAGTCTCTCTGTCAAACTACCTGATATGGCTCCCGTCTCCTGCCCGTTCTCTGATTGATACAGCGCCCCAAGGCCCCCGAAGCCAGGTCAGATTCAGATTTCTCCTGGAAGCCAGGAGAGGAAAGCTCTTTCCTAAAGATAACTTCTGCGGGCCGCATTCCCGAGCCCTGAAGTCACCTGTGTCATGCTGTCATAGCTTCCGCTGTAAGGAAACAGTTCTCCTAGCTGGACCCAGGGCTGCGGCCTGCACCTGCCTGGCCCGGCTCGCTCTCCACCTGCCCCCCACTCACCAGACACCTCCACGTAGCCGTCCTTGGTCTTCACCATCAGCTCCTCCGGCTTGAAGCTGTGCACGTTGACGCACACTTTCCAGGGCTCCCCAGGGAAGGGTGGGGGGCTCCTGCCCTCGGTGGGTACCCCAAACCGGCCGGTGGTGGTGGGCACACGGGGCACCGTGCCCGACCGCAGGGACCCTGGCCAGGCCGAGGAGAGTCGAGGCAGGGCCCAGTCGGGCCAAGAAGCAGTCAAGTCGTCGGGGAAAGGGTCCATGCCAAAGCCATCGTCCAGCAGGCGGGAGGACAGGGACGAGTCTCGGAAAGGGTCTCGGCGCAGGCGGCTGGGGTAGTGGCAGGAAAAGGGCATCTGACCATCGGCCATGGCGGCTGCTGAGCGGAGGGAAAATTGCAGGCTCAGAGAGAGGGAGCCACCTGCCCAAGGTCACTCAGCAAGGCGCGGCGGCGGGGGGGGGGGGCGGAGCTTGTTCTTCAGCTTCAGAAAATGCCGAACCATCCACTGCCAAGGAGAAGGCACACGCCAGGCTGGGGTCCCAGCCCCCAAGACACTTCAGCCACCAAAGGCGACCCCCGGCCGGTCCAGCAGACTCTCAGAGGGCCCCCCTGCACGGCCTCACCAGAGATCAGCCAGCCACTGTCTTCCCAGGCTGCCCAGGCTCGCAGCCAGAGCCGCTGAGGTCTAGAGTGGAGCCAGGAGCTTAATAAACCCTAGAAACTTCTCCTCGCTTCTGGGCTGGGAGCCTTCTATTTATTGCTGCTAGGGGCTGGAGGCGGGTTTTGCAAACGCCTCCTGTCACAGGAGTATTCGGAGGTGATGAACTAGCTCTGGAGAATCTGTGGAGGGAACAGCTGGGCTCCCCGGGGGCTGGGCGGGGCCTCTGAGTCCAGTCTGCCAGCCTCTCCGCAGAGCTCCGCCTCCAGCCCCGCCCCCGCCCCGCCCCGCCCCAGAGCCCGCCCCCAGCAGGCTACTAGGGCCTGGCTATTAATAACCTTCTGCCTGGCTGAAGGCTCAGGTCACCCTCTGCAAATACTTTCCCCACAGTGTGCTGCAGCCTGCCTCCCCCTGTGGCCACCGGCAGAAGGGGAGGACAGGGCTTGAGCCCTGTGACTTTGAAGGCATCTAAATGGCCCTGGGTTGCAGGCTCCCCTTATAAGCTCTCAGAGCTGGCCTCCCTTATCCTCGGAGGGCAGTCACATTAGTCCCAGGGCTTCTCTGAGCTGTCCATTTCCCCACCTGTACAATGGACCTGACAGCAGCCCGCTTGTGGATGTGTCACGAGAAATACATGAGGCAATCATCGCTGAGCACTTAGCAGACTGGCATTCTCGGAGTTCTCGATTATACAACGCTCGCTGCATGCCAGGCCGGTTCTAAGTGCTTCACCAATATTAACTCGCTTCGCCGTCAGTGCTGAGATGGAAGGGTACGAGTATCATCCTCCCCTCTTACAGATGAGCCAGCTGCCATAGGACCTGTTAACCAATGGGTAGCTTCTGTGGTTATTATTATGACGGATCATAACGAGAATTAGCAAAAGGCACGGTGGCCAGGCCAGGGGTCTGTCTGGTCTGACACCTGAGGCTGGGAGAGAGAGCCTCTTCTCCACTTCCTTGCCTTTCTTCCCATGGGGCTTGCCCAGGGGCTTTGACCTGAAGACTCCTTGAGCTTGGGTTCCAGTCTTTAATCTGTCTCCAAGAAGTGGGCTATTTGGGGCATGCCATTCTCCCTCTGTGGGTGTCAGGGTCCCGGCCCTACCTTCCTCATGGGGTGGGTGGGGTGGGGGTGCGCAGGAATTCAGTGAGTCATGGGCTGAGAAATCGTTTTGATGTTCAGCAGTGGCCGCATGAGGCAGTTTGCTAAAAATAATAATATGGAGAATGACAACGATCACCGTCCTTTAACTGCCTTCTGTGTACCAGCCATGGCAGTGAGCCCACTGTAGACGTGATCTCATGAATAGGGGTGGGTGTTACCACCACCCCTATTTTCAGGTGAGGAAATGAAGGCAGTTCGGCCCCTGCCACAGCTGCGGGGCCACAGGGCCTGGGAGGGATCCTGGCTTGTTCTGAATCTCAGCTCCATGCTGAGCTGACTGACCCAGACCCCGCCCTCCCCACACACACACACACACACACACACACACACACACACACACACACACATCAGAGTGACTGGGTCCCCACTTGACTCGGGGTAAGATCATGAGGCTGAAAGCTTCAGGCTGACGTCACAGCTGGGCACAGAAGCCTCCGCGTTCTCTATAATTACTGCTGGGGTGGGGCCGACTCCATTTGGAGCCAGGATGGGGAGGGTGAAGGCATGACGGGAGAGAAAGCTGGCCGGGCTGGGGACCCAGGCTCAGGCGGGGGTGGGGTGTCTGCGGGGGTGGGTCAGGGTGGGGGCTGCTTGGTCCTGAGTGAGTCTGTGTGTGGGTTTGGGTGGGTGGAGTGGTGAGCGTGTGCGTGTGTTAATAGGCTGTGTTTACTTACGGATGAGTCTGCAGGCAAGAATGTTCTAGAAGACCCTCCTTCAATGGGCTCACTGCAATGGCAGGTACACAGGCCTCCCTTCCACAATCCCACGGAGCCTGGGAAGGAAATGGGGAACACAACCTCAGTGGTCTCATCCACCTTCTCATTTTGAGGATGCTTGCAGTATTGAGGTCCTCTGGAGGGGGGGGGTGCGGCTAGAAACCAGAAATACCCGTTATTAGCATTTATCTGGCACTCGCCATGTGCCAGGTTCTGTTCCACGCACTTTAAATTTATGTTTATTAACTCATCTAACCCTCCCTACCGCCCTTCAAGGAAGGGACTTTTATTATCCCCATTTGACAGACGAGGAAACTGAGGCTCAGTGAGATGGCTGGGATCAGAACCTCAGCACTCTGACTCTTAACCCCTCTGCTGTACTCTGCCTCTTATCATCACGGTCTCCACTCACACGTACTGAGCACTGACTGTGCAACCAGGCCCTGTACTCGACACTTTTATTTATGAACTCGCTGAATCGTCACGGTTCAGAGAGGTAAAGCCTCCTACCCTGGGCCGCACAGCTGGCTGGGGACGGGAACCTGAGTCAGTGGGACTTGGGAGCCCGTGGTAGCAACCAGAACGGGACCGTGTCGCCCAGGTCCCGTTCAGCGGTCCTCCCACGTGCCTGCCGTCCGGTTCCCCACGGGGTGCCTGCTGCGTTTTGGGGTCAGGCCAGCCTTCTGTTTTGGGAAACTGAGCAGGGAGGCAGCTGCTCACCCTGTTGCCCTGGCCACCTGGAGAGGAGTCAGCTAACAAACGAGGAGAATGATCAACGAATGCTGTGGGCTGTCATCTGTCAAGTGAAAATAAGGGGCCAGGCCAGTGACAGGCCAGGAAGGGGAGGGGGCCTCGGAGCTGGCTCTCTTAGGAAAGGAGAGACCACGGAGCGTGAGGGGGGTGTGAAACCTCGGGCCCCGGAAGAAGGGTTCTCTTGGCTTCCCTTCTCTTGGGGTTTTCATACAGAAAGTACCACAATTAATCCTCAAACAGACAGCCCCAGGGGAGGGACCATCACTTGCCTTCCAGAAACCCGGGCCCAGGGAGGAGAAGCAGCCACCTGAAGTCACGCAGATAGTGCCAGGCAGGACAAAGGCACAGTTTTGTCAGCTGCCCAACTCTGTGCTTTTGCTTTCCATTGAAGTAAGAAACCCAAGTTCCCTCTGTCCCTGGCCTCACACCCCTTAACCTACAGATGTCGGCATTAGAGGATTTGGGTCTATAAGTGCTGGAGGGAAGGCCTCTGTGACTCCCTTGAAGTCACGATTTTTTGCACCAATTTTTGCCTAAGGTTTTATCTATAACCCCAGGGGTTTGGAGCTCTTATTCAGAGCACGGGGATAGATTCTGGTCTCCTCCCACATTCACTCAGGCTCCAGGTCCAGGAGGACCCCTCTCTGAGTTCCCTCTCTTGGACACCCTCAGACCAGCACACCGCCCCCAACAAATAGGGGGTGACTATGCTCATGTCTTTTTTTTTTTTTTCCTTCCTTTCCTCAGACCCCCTACGGATGACGCTAATGGAATTTCCAGCACACTAGGCTCCACGAGGGCAGAACTTTTGGGTGTCTTGTTCGCAGCGGCCCCCTTTTCTAGAAAAGTGCCTGGTGCATTGCAAGAGCTCAGCAGAGCACGGCAGAGTAGAAGGTGTGACGTTAGCGACACCGTCTCTGCATGGCCTCACCGGCATGTGACAGGCTCTGCGCTCAGTAACAGCACTGGACCATTAGCTGCGATTTCTGGAGCACATTGTGTGTACTTAGTCTTCACAGCAGCCCCCAGAGGTTCCTGTTATTGCCATTCCCATTTTGCGGATGAGGAGACTGAGGCTTCAGGCATGAGGTGACTCATCCAAGGCCCCCCACCGGCTTGTGGGTTCTGACCCTAGGCGTGTCGGAACCTCGAGCCCAGTGCTCTTTCTTCTGCCACACACCCACACGAAAACAGATGATTAGTAAATAAAATAAGATAAACAACCCACACGGTCCCTCCCTAAAGACGTCTGTGCCCTCACAATCCTACAGAGATATTTGTTGAGCATTAGCTTCCTCCTATTGTCTCCAAAATTCTTTCCAGGCGATCACTTCCCCTGACTACCTCTCTAAATAATTATACTAATCACAGAAACAATAAAAACAGCAAACATTGAACAATTTGTACCTGTTGCATTGTTGTATATATCAGCGTATTTAATCTGCACCCAAGTTGCTCTAAAGTGGGTATTATTCTCTCCATTTACAGATGCCAGAATCGAGGCACAGAGAGTTTAAATAATTTGCTCAGGTCACACAGCTACTAAGTGACAGAGCCGATATTCAAATCTAGGCAATCCGGCTCCAGAGGCTGTGCTCCTAACCACAGTGTGATTCTGTGAATGACAACCAAAACGACAAATGGTCACGATCCCCACCATTAGTCAAGACCCATTATGTGCCAAGCTCTGCCAAATGCCCTATATACCTTAACTCTTTTAATCCGCATCACAAGCCTCTAGGCAGGGGTATGTTTCCAACCCCAACTGGTGTTGAAAAGTCCAGACACGGGGTCAGATCTGTGCTGACTGGCTCCTAAGCCTGGACTCGTAGCTGCCTGGTGAGGACGTGCCGTCTGGTCCCCACTCTGTGCTCAGCCAGACCACCGGCTCCACAGCTGACTCCAAATCACCAGCCCACTCCTCCTTCCTCTTTCTCACTGGGCCTCCTTCTCTGGAAGCTTCTTCCGTCTAGCCCTTCCAGACGTTCTCAGTAGAACCAAGGACACTGGAAACACACTGGCATTTGAGAGCCTAAAGGCTGCCTGGGACAAGTCATCACCGTGACCCATACACGTTATCAACGTGAAAGCCGCTCGGAGCCAGGGCAGAGGACAGACAGGCTCAGGGGACACGACAGGATCGTCTCTGGGCTGCATGTGCCCCAGGAGGAGGAGTGAGGCGACAGCTGTGGACAAGAGGTTCATCTCACCCTCTCTGCACCCATCTTCAAAGATGCACCCCCAGCCAAGGCTCTCAGGGGACCCATCACTTATTCCGAGACCACTTTTCATAGATCAAATAGTTATTCTGCAGCCAGAGACCTCATATCTCAACTCACCAGATTCTTCAAGAAGCGACAGTAGCGGCATTTACTGCTTAAGAAAGACAGTAAAATGTGGTAGGTAAGAACTTGAACGGAGCCTGATATGAATCCTGTTAGCTGTGCTGCTCTGGACAAGTAACCTAGCCTCTCTGAACCTCTGCTTTCATATCTGTAATATGGGGATGACAAATAGTATCCATCACACAGGGTAAGTGTCTACATGGATTGTGAATGGGCAGCGATTGGGGAGGTGAGTCGTCCAGATGACGTCAGGCCTCATAGACCCCACTAAGGAATTAGATTTGTCCTGAACACACTGAAGACCCATTGATCTGTCTGGAGGAGAGTAATGTGATGAGGTCTGAGTTCTAGGAGAATCTCCGGCTGCTTGTGAAGAGAGTGTTGGGGCGGAGGGGGGTGCGGAATGGAGCAAAAAGACTCCAGGGAGCCCAGCAGAGGAGGTTGTCATAGGGTTCAGGGATGTGGGCTAGTAGGAGCCTCACCCGTTCATTCATTCTGTGTTTATTAATTCTTCTGAGCAGAGCTCTAGCCGAGGGGCTAGAGATGAAGCCGTGACTGAGACCAAACTCTCTGCTCTCCCATGTCGACAAACACAATCGTATCAACAATGAAAAGGCAATGGCAGATACTGAAACATTGTATGACAAAAATAAAGCCTCCGGGCTACCTTTCTGGCCCCATTCTGTGCCGCCGTCCACCCTTCGTTCACTGTGTCGCGTCCTATGGCCTCCTTTTTGTCCCTCAGACAGAAGAGCCACTTGGATTTCTGGCTGAGGACCTTTCCCTCTGCTGTCCCCACTGCCTGTGACCTTCCCCCAGATCTCCACAGCACTGGTCTCTCCCTTCATGTGTCTCTCCTTAAATTTCACCTACTCAGACAAACCTCCTCCAACCACTTGAGCTAAAGTCACATTCCCTCGCATCAGCTGATTTCTTTTTCTTCACAGCCCTTGCCACTAACTGACAGTGATACGTCACACCTCTTTTTTTTTTTTTTTTTTTTGTCGTCTGCTCCCTCTGTTAGAACGTGACCTTCATGAAGGCTGAGGGCAGGGACTTCCGTCTGAATGTTTCGGGCTGCGTCACTGACACCTAGAACAGTAAAATTCTGGGCCCGCGGCAGATGGCACTGTGCTTCCTGGTGTCATTGTGGTCGGGAAGAGCCATGTGCCTAGTTGTGGCCCATGAGTTGGGCGCAGAAGTGACGTGTGTCATTGCCAGTTCAAAGCGTTTAATATACGAACCCACTGGCGTCCCCGATGACACGAGGGCAGGGTCCCTGGGTACTGTCACGAATGAGTAGAGTACCCCCTGGTTGGCCTGCGGTGGACACAGACGAGAAATAAACCTTAGTTCTCAAATCTCGGGTCTGCTGGTGACTCCAGTGTGATCGAGACTATTCTAGGGGATCGTCTTTCTGATTCTGCCCTTTCGCAGTTGCCGATATTGCCTCAGTAGAACTTTCTCAGAGCTCCCACCCTTCTGTCTCCATCTCTTCCAGAAGACTTGGCTGGGGAAGTGATGCCTCTTCCTGACAGTTTGGGACATTTACGTAGAGTGCCAATATGAGAGACGAGAGACATAGGCAGAGAGAGGCTCTGAGATCTTCGGGGGAGGGAGAGCTGTAATCATGAGGGCCCCTTTCCCAGATACCTCTGAGGTCACAGCAGAGCTGGTTCGACCAGTTGGTGACCATGACACCAGGCAACTGCTTTGGAAATAGTTGTCTGGGTATGACAGCTCAGGAGGGTTCTGCCTGCGAGGGTTCTCACGTTTGTGCTGGGAGGCCGGAGGACGGTCTGAAGATCTGGGGAGGAGGTATAGAGATGGACAAGGAGAGATATGAATAAACAAGGCGTCTCTTCTTGGGGACTGTCTTAGTTTCACCCCGAATATGAGATTAGCTTTAGCTGTGACGAACAGAGAGTCAGAACAACAGTGATTGAAACAAGAGAGACGTTTCTTTCCTCCCAGTCTTGAAGTCCAAGACATTCTGTCGGTGCTGGCATGGTGCCCCTGCTCCACCATGTTCTCGGAGACTGAGACCCTTCCAGCTCGTCATTTCGTGTCTGTGGGCTCCATCCTCAGAGCCACCTTGTGGACCAGAGGGCCACTTGAGTTCCAGCCATCACATCCACATTCCATCCAGCAAGAAGAAGGAAGAGAAGAAGAAGAAGGGAAAAGCACACAATCGCCTCTTCTATAGAAATTTCTAGAAGCTGCCATTCAAAAATTCTGCCTGATCTCACCGGCCAAACGTTAGTCACACGCCACACCAGGTTTCAAGGCCGGCAGGGGACATGCGTTTTTTATTCTGGGTGGCTGTGAACCCAGTTACAGACTGAGGGGACTTATTACTACAGATGAAAGGGCAATGACTATTGTGAGGTGACAGGAAACTTCTGCCACATCCTGAGAGAGTCGAGGCAGATTTTGCGGAAGATTCTAAATTGGGTTCCTTTAGGAAGCTGGTGGGAAATATGGACTTCTCTGCATCAAAATGCTGATATTTTTATACATAAAAAACTTTGTGTGGGATTTCATGTGATTCACAGACTCTGTGACGCCCAAGGTCGGGAGGTCATGGTTTCACTTAGGTTACGATTACTCAATCTACGATTACGTGTGTGTGTGTGTGTGTGTGTGTGTGTGTGTGTGTGTGTGGTGTGTACATCTATGCCAACCTCTTTCCATCGGGCAATATGAATATATTTGATGTGGTTGTGTTGTTTATTTTGGTTTTAGATCCAAGAGTAGATCGTCAAAGGGACTCAGTGTTATTATACCTGGAAAAAGCATTTGACAGATTTCACTGGCAATGGAAAAAAACAAAGACAGAAAGAAAACCTGCCCCGAATCATCTGTCCACGTTTGGCCAACACTATAGAATGGCTTAGAGCCAGGATTCAGAGAGGGCCGAAACCCCTGTGCTCTGGGCGGAGATACCCAAACAGTGCTCCATGGTGTCCCCTGAGTGAACTGATGTTGGTTCTACTCTGGCAGAAAATGTTGATGAAACGTCAGGTGGGGATATATACGTGGGGAGATTGCCCAGTTTTTAGGAGACCCTGGATTCTTCTGAGTGGAGCTCATACTTACGGAGGGTATGGAGGGTGGCAGCTGGGAGTGCCTCTTAGGAATCTGGTGTTCGAGGTGATGAAAGGCACAACAGCGGCTGCTTGACTTTTCGCCCAGGTGACCCGGAACACTCCCAGAAACTCGTCATGAGCTTACCTAGGCAACTGAGCCTACCACCCCCAACTGGTTAGTATCGAGCTCAATCAGGCACCAGGCTGAGTGCTTTCTCATGCATCCCCTCTACTAGTCTTCATGGTGCCTTTATGAGACCGGTACGTTTATTACCCCCATGGGAAAGATGAAGAACCTGAGGCTCAGAGAGGTTAAAGCACTGAGACGTAGACACACAGCTAGGACGTGGCAGAGTCGAGCTCAAACTCAGGCCTTGCTGACTCCCAAGTCCTCTCTCGACCACTGCCTTTTAAAATCATGCCGCTCTCTAATCTCAGGGACTATACCCTCCCTGCAGCCTTGCAGGATGCTGGATGAATTGCAGCTGTTCACATCCGTCTGCCTCGCCCCGTAATCTGCCTTCTCTCACTCCCAGAAAGGGATAGAGCTTTTAGTGTGAAGAGCGTGTGCATGAGAGATCCTTACCCGTCCCTGTGGGGGACATGTCACTGCTTTGCCACAGCCTTCCTAGCCACACTCCCCTTCCCCACACCGAGTCAAAATTAACCAGCTCAAAAAAAAAAAAAAAAAAGCATGGGAATTGGAAGGGAACACAGCTGGCAACCCCAGGCAGATCCAGTCACTCGCCAGCCACCAGGCCCAGTGTGGCACTCCCTGCCGGAGATACCGAGATGGGGGATGATCCAGGCCGACAAGACTCTGTCTCTTGGAGATGCACGGTAAACAAGTCAACAAACTACAGGTAGTAATAAGCGCTCTGGAAGGAGCACAGGGGCAGGTGGGGAATGGAGAGCTACTTTAGGCAGCCGGCCGGAAGTCCTTTTTCTGGCCTGTGGGCCCTGTCTGAGGTCCTGGCTTCTCCCGCCTCTTTTCCTGAGCCCCCTTTCCCGGCCTGACCCTCTCTCCTCCTTTTCCCTGACGCCGTCCTTGAACCTCCAAGGCTGTTTTTAGGTGTCCCTGCAGACTCGCTCTCATCCTAGTGACCCGCTGTGCCACTTACTAGCTGCGTGACTCCCCAGCAACCCGTCTGGGCCTCCGTTTCTGCATCTGTAAAATCGGCATAAAAATAGCACCTCCCTCCTAAGGAGGAAATAATGTAATTTATCGCGATATATGTGAAGCACTTAGGAGTGTGTAACGACACACAGCAGGCTCCACACCAGCCTTGGATGGTGTTGTTATTGGTGTTGTTACCATGATGGCAGCTCACACACAGCACACCGGAGGAGATCAGATCTGGACGGCGGATGACATTTTCGGTGCCATCTGATTCAGTAGTTCTCCATCGTGGCCTCATATCAGTAGCATCTAGGAAGCCCTTAAGAATGCTGATATCTGGCAGTTCTTTTTATTTGGGAGGGGTGGGAGCCAGGTAACGTTCACAGGTGGTCCTAATGTATCGTGGGGATTGAGAAGCACTGGCCTAAGCCAACCACTTTTAACAAGCGGAATAACGCGGGGGTGGGGGGCCGGCGGGAGCCAGAAAAGGGCTCCATTTGCTTAGACCACAAAGCGAGCAGGGGTAGGAGGCTGGGCCCTTGCCTCGTGGGAAGTTTTCTCCCCACTACCTTGTCCGAATGCCTTCACCCAGCAGAAAAGCTGTGTGTGTCCTGGGGTGAGGGTGTTGGCGGCATGTTGCCTCTGCAACATCGCTGGGCAGCTAGCTGCCCATCTGTCCTGAAAGAGAGACACCTCTGGAAGGCAGTGGGTCTCTGCCCCCGCAGCCAGGACAGTGGGGACAGCGAGGGGCGGGGCAGCGAGGGGCGGGGCAGCGAGGGGCGGGGCAGCGAGGGGCGGGGCAGCGAGGGGCGGGGCAGCGGCTCAGAACTCACACGCCCATTCCTTCCTGCAACTGGGCGCCTGAGTGGGAGATGGAAGGGCAAAGGCCTCCTCCGTGAGTCACTTGAGGGATGGCTGGTATCGCAGGGATAACCTCCTGGCAGACCCGTTTTCTGAAAAAAGGCATGGGAAGCCCTTATGGAGAGCTAGCTTTGAGTTTTGGGGGCTCACGCCTTGAGGGTTGCAGTAGAAACGTCCTGGAGCCCACGAACCATGGTTCAAATATCTGCTATGTGGTCTTTTATGAGCTTCCCCTTTCTGCTCTGTCAAATGGGACTAAATTGGGTGGTTATGAAAATGAAATAAGTTAATGTAGGAAAAGGGCTTGGCACAGGCTAATTGGTCATCAAAATTTATTATCATTATTATTATTATTTATTATTACTATTCTTTACCCATACGAGGTTATTATTATTACTGTATTATTACTTTTTATCAATGAAGCCTCAGAAGAGGACATAGTTGTTACTTTATCCTATTTGGGAAGAAAAAATAATCATTGTGTGTTGGGGTGGTGACAGCAGCAGATGGCAACAGGTTTGCCCCAGGGAGGTTGTGATTCCCAGGGGAGATTTCCAGATGGGACTGATGCAAGGTTGGGGGTGGCTTTGGAAACCTGTTTTGTTTGCTCTTTCTCCCCCGGCTGATAACCCACTCACGGGTAGCTGGAACGTGCAGTAGACAAGGGCCTGAAATCACCTCCCCACAACCCTGGGGGTAAGGGTGAGGTTGGGGCCCAGGCAGCCCCTCCCATCTGGCCCCTGAGATTATATATATTGTCTCCGTGTGTGTGTGTGCATGTGTGTATGTGCGTGCGTGTAATGTTTTTGACCCACATAGTGTTTGGAGAGAAAAAAAAATGAGTTACATTTTAAAAATCGGGAGATTTTGATCTCCAAATTCAGGTTCTCTTAAGGAACTTGGGAGGTTTCCCCCAGGCACTAGCTGCTTGGGATCCCCAGTTCCCCTCAGTCCTCACCCTGTCTGCCTCCCCCACCTGTTTTCACCCCTGCTCTCTAGGGCAAGAACTTTCAGGCTGGACCCTGAGAACATGGCCCGAGGCCCCTGCAGCTCCAAGCTGGCCGCTCCCGGCTGTCTTCACCAGCCCAGCGACCAGATCGTAGATCGGCGGTGGCGTGGCGTCGGCGTCAGCAGAGGCAATGGTCATCACGCTCACCGACTTTCGAGTGCTCGTAGCTCAGCGCGGAGTGCTTTCCATGCACCGGTTTAATTTTAGTTTTAGTTTTTAGAGCCACTGTTCCATGTAGCTCTCACGGCAGCCCAGAGAGGTTACTTTTGCTGTCCTCACTGACAGATGAGCAAACCACGCCCCAGTAATAGGGTCTCATCCTCGCTCAGGCCACAACAACTAGTAATGGCACGGTCTAGAACTAGATGCCGTCTTCGGACTCCCAAATCCGTACCTTACGCTGTACTTCCACGGGACCAGCAAGGCCTTGGAGAAAAACAATTCTACCAGAGGGAACTGGTTACTGGCTGCATGAGCCGAGGTGCTGTGGAGCAGAGCAGCGAGCAGCCTGGGGTCTGGAGCCAGTCTGTCTAGAACCTGTCATTGACACCGTGGCCTTGGGCAACTCGCTTGGCTTTCTTGGGCCTCCCTGTCCTCCTTCCCTGTAGGAAGGAGATCCTAATACCAGCCTACGGGGCTGTGGTAAAGGCTGAGATAATGCATGGAAAATGCAGATGAAATGTTTCCCGAGGCACTATTAATATACAGGAAACCAAAATACCTACAGGTTTGTTTTGAAAGTTAAAAAAAAAATGAGATGAGCAAGGTGCCGCCCCTCTCCTCCCGCTGCTTCACCCTGTTATGGACAGAGGACGCTGGGCCATGCAGGAGCACACCATACCATGGGACCTTTTATTAGAACAGATACATGTTTCATACAGGCTGAAAAATCGGAAACCCTGGGAAGGTTATGCTCAGCTGTGAACACCGGAAATCAAACAAGCCGTGGTTGCTGTGTTACTGGGTAGAGGACAGGGTCCCAGAATGCTGGGGGACACAGGAGCTTCTCCCCTCCGATGTGGCTGTTCCAAGCAGAGGCTGGCTGCTCGGGCTGAGCTGGGCTGGTGGTGGCGGGTCCCCTTGATCTGGGGTTTTCCAGATGGGAGTTCCAGCCCCCCTGATGTGGAGGAATGGCCTTGGGTGCACCAAGACCCCCAGGCTGATGTAGTAGATTCTGCTAGGTCCTTGGCCAAATGACTGCTTGAGGAAACAGCTGAGAATTGGGAGAGAAAAGACACAGGACAAACAGAGAAGTCCTCACAGCACAGGCCCAGCAAGAAAGGGCTCCCGAGAGAGTGTGGAGCATGGAGTCACACAGGGCTGAGCTCAAGGAGCTGTTCCCCCCGCTTCCCGGGCTTCAGTTTTCTCATCTGAGAAGTGGCAATATGACCTCCATCACTGGTTTGTTTGGACAATTATGCAAAATGTGGCCTGACATGATAAACAGTGGTGAAATCCAGAGCACAGCAAAAACCATTCTGGTCTTTGATGGCTGGGTTTGGGGAGAAGAAGTTCGAGCCAAATATAGAGGGCTTTAACGCAGGCCACAAGAGTTATCACGGTGGCAGCCCCTGGAGGCCCCCCTCCTTCCTTATCGGACCGTAGGCCTCTCCTGTGACTTCACCTGCAAATGAAGTCCGTGCTGGTTTTTATTCCTTCCTTGGAAATAAAAACCCTTCAATCTACAGTCAGGAGAAGATACAAGGGACCATATGTCTGACAAGTGGCCTTAGAGTTAGAGCCCCTCCTCTGCCCTGCCAAGAACACTTAGGTCCAACCCGATTCTACAGATGGTAGACTGAAGCCTGAGACCCGCTCCATTTCATCCAGACAGACACACGCAGGAAAGAGACCCACAAAGGAATGCTGTTCCCGTCTCTTTGGCTCAGCTCGTTAGAAGATGAGGCATAGCTTTCTTGGCCAGAGAAAAGGAATTACAACCTCCTTTCGCTCTCTTTTTTTTTTTCAAGGACGTGTGACTTTTTAATAGAAGTTGGTGTGTGCACAGGCATTTTATTCCTCAATTAATTTCCATCTAAATGAGGTTTTCCAGGAGATAACCAGTGTTTTAGTTCCATTTGAGCTTAATTTGTATGACTGAAGCCTCTGTTTCTGCCAATTCCAATTTGCTCAGTGATTCTCACTCTCTCCTTCGTTACCTGCCCCCGCTGCAGGCGACCACGCCCGGAGCTGGAGCTGGGCCCTGGGCCCATTTCCAATGGCAATTTAGGGAAGAGTAGTTCCTTTCCTCTCCCAATACCACGCAATAAATAGGAAATAAATTATTAAATAAGCCATGATCTGATGAGGGGGCCTCATCATGGTATTTACAATGCAAAACAACCACCGCTAAAATAACTCCTCAAAAAAAACACAAGAAACAATAGCCACAGAGAGGGGTGATGACAATTCTATCAGTCTCGGTGCAAAAGGGAGAAGAGTTTGCAGTAAAGCATTTCTTGATGGCGTAAAGTTTCTCAGCCGGACTCAGTTGGCCAATGCGGGAGGGAGTGTGTTTTGAGAAATGTTTTTTGGAGTTTTTTTTGTTTCGTTTCATTTTGCGAGACCAAATTTTCTATTCAGCTGGAGAGGAAAGCAACGCAAGATACAGGCAGGTGATGTTGGTGGGAAAGAATCCGGCAAAGCAAAAGATGGAAGGAGACTTGAGGAAAAAAAATGTGCTTTCAAACCTTTGATTGGGAGCACCCCAAATTTTGGCCTCTTCAAGCAAAGCCTTTTGGGAAAGATGGGTTTGAGTAAGTGAAGTGACGGGGCTAAGACGGAGACTCTTGTGTCTTTCAACATCTTAATTTGGTTTTGCTTCTGAAAGATTGACTTTCCTTCACAGAAATGGAAGAAATAGAAACAGGGTTGCAGTCAACCCTGGATGACCTAAAACAGCAGTCCCCAACCTGTTCGGCACCAGGGACCGTGCCCCTATGAGCATCTAATGCCTGCTGATCCGAGGTGGAGCTGAGGCAGTGATGCTAGTGCTGGGGAGCGGCTGCAAAGATAAAAGAAGCTTCGCTCACCCACTGCTCACCTCCTGCTGTGCAGCCCCATTCCTAACAGGGCACAGACTGGTACCGGTCCTTGCGGCCCAGGGTCTTGGGACCCCTGAACTAGAATCAGTTATCTTTTCTTCATTAACTAGAGGGAATTCACATATTGCTTTCAGGGATTACTCTCCTGAGAACCCCCTAAGAATGTTTGAGGATGTTTTCCGTCTTTCTCTAAGTCTCAGTGAATTCACTCTGTCTTTATAGAACTGCCTGAGCCTCGGAACACTTTGGCTTGTCCATTAGAAATGCCTCCACTTCTCAAAGGTAGAAAAAGGGAACAATTTGCCCAGGCTCACTCATCCTGTGAATATCCATAGCGAGAAGGTCAAAGGCTACACGTGCTTGACCTCAAGCCACACCCCCCTCCCATTTTCCACGCTGGTTTTTAAGAAAAGTCCTCCTCATGAGCAGGTTTCAGGTGATCTGTCTCATCCCCTTGGGAGGAGAAGGCAATGAAGGCAAGTAGGCAGAGAAACAGCGATGCCAGGACGGGGGGTTGTGATTAATAAGCAAGGTTTCCATTGCCCCAATGAGAGTTTTATTTTTGGAGGGGGCAGGGTGGGAAATATAAATGAAATCAGAGAAACACCAAGTGAGAGAGAAGCAAAGGTTTTCCCCAAGGAGGCATTTAAGCAAACTTTCTCCGGGCTGGGAGACTCTCTTGGGCTACGAGAGCTATGGCAGTGAAAAGTAACATTGCCAGGGAAACGGTCAGGGCTGCTGCAAAAGTCTCACCAAACCTAAGCTGGACCAGGCGAGCCGGCCATTTCCGGGCAGTGGATAGTGACTTTGGGAAGAGCAGGCGCTGTCTCCAGCCAGCAGCGAGAAGACATTGCTAGTTGGTCACAGGGACAGGACAAGTTCCAAAATGACCTTCTTGGGGGAAACCTCTAGCCATTCCTTTTACATTTTTCCCCCCTAACTTCAGAAAGAGTTTTGTTCTCTCTCCTGATAGAACAGCAAGAAATCACAGAAAAGACTTGTTTGTGTCTCTCCCAGGACGTGTGATACCATGTCACAAGGCAGTGTGTGTCCACCACCCACAAAACACAGCAGCATTTTGAGACGGATAGAAAATTAGCGACAGGAGTCAGAAGCTGAGCAACTTCCATGCAACCGACTAGGTACGCTGAGAAAAGCCAGTGAGTGATCCTGCCCACTAATATATGCCCTAGAGTAAAGGTGAGATCAAGATATGCCTCTTCTCCTCCCTCGGCCACCTCAAGTCTTGCCTTATTCTCATGGTGTGAGTACCTCGTCAACTCCAAACGTGATCTCAGTGTTGGACGGGGGTCCAAACACAAGGCAGCTACTTACTTCAACAACAAGTACTAACAGAAGACTCATCAGTCCACCGAGAATTAGCACATCTGTCTCCCTGGGTGCCTAAAGGACTTTCATGGGTGATTTTGACTCTGTGCAGCTTTGTCTTACAGACTCCAACCCCTGCATAAGCTGTGACTCTGCCGTGTCAATTCAGGACCGTAGCTCATAAGCTTCTTGGCTGGTGTCACTTTTCTGATACCTCACTGAGGCTGCTGGTGAGCAGGGGGCTGGGGCACAAGCCTGAATCTCACAGATGGTGGGAGGAATAATGAGCCTTGGGGCTGAAGTGCTTCCGGGTCACCTCCAGGATGCTCCAGGCTTGGAGCTCAGTAGGTCTGGCCTTCAAGGCAAAGGCCAACATCCCTGCCTACCTCCAGCCTCTCAAATCTCATCCATAGAGACAGGAGGGGAAAAAAAGAGAGATGCACAAAAATAACTTAGAAGTACCCCCTCATCCCCAAACACACACACACACACACACACCCCTATATAAATAAATAAATAGTTGAATACTGCTAATGATGAGATCACATAAATAAATAAATAAACATAAATAAATAAAATAAATAAAAGGTTTGCTAGCAGCCTCAGGCAAAATGGTCCCTAGAGTTGCTTCAATGAAGGCAGTCTGAATGGGAGGCTCTTGGACCTCTCACTGCCGTCCTGCAAAGGAGGATCCATGGCTCCAGGAAATCTTTGTTCCCAAGAAGGGACACCGGTGTCCAGTCGGGGAGCCTGGGCGGGGAGAGGGTTATTTACAGTCGCTGTACACGCCCTCCCAGGGCACCTGCCCCTGTCCCAGGCACCTGCCATCCGGCCTTCTGGGGTGACGGCCTTGGCATCCTTAAGTCTTGGCGGGGGAGGCCCAGGTCTGCGCCAGATGCATCATGGGAAGGCCAAGGTCCTCCAGGGCTGACGGGCCACCTCGCTATCCTGGTAGAGGAAGGACCTTTGGGGTTGGTTTCAGGGCCGTTTCTGGCCCCACAGGCAGATGTGATGGGGAAGATTGGGGAGGGGAGGGTCACTGCTTCCAAAAAAAGGGCGTTTTCCAGATGTTTCCCCGGGCGTGCGGGTAAAGGATGTCTGGTTCCCGTTCCCCCAAAGCCCCGGGATCCAGAGCTGGGAACTGGCCCCGTTCACTCTCTCCCTCCGTGCCCTCTCCTGCTGCTGTTGCCACCACAAACTTGAACCTCACCCACAAGCCTCCGGAAAGCCTGTCGGCTGGTGAGGGGGATGCCCAAGAGTTTATTTTAAGGTTCTTCTCCCTCACACCCCTGTGCTCAGCGCCTTCTGTGGATGAAGCAGCTGCTGGTACTTGTGTGTTAGAGATCAGCTTACCCTCCCTGGCCAGCCCCCGGCAGGGGAGGGTGGGGGGAGGGCAGAAACGAAGTCGGGGCTTCCCCAAGCTGACAAGAAAGCTCAGGAGCCAGTGGGAGCCCAAGCCATCTTGGCGTCTCAGACCCTCAGACTCTCCGGATTTGGGTCGCCCCCCGCCCCCAAACCTGAGCTGCTGTGCCCCGTCCTGGCAAAATTCCTGAGAGGCAAAGGGGGTGGCTTAGGCTGAGGGGGTGGGTGCTTGGCTGCACTGGACAGGGTCCAGGGTGTGGCAGCCTGAGCAGAGGGGAGGGGGCAGGCGGGTGCCAACAGCAGGGTAAGGCCAGACCGGCTGGCGCTGGGGACTGGCAGCTGGCCATGGCACCGGGGAATGCTCAGCAGATGGTCCCGTGGAACGAAGTTGGTGCCAGTAGTGGGGCTGAGGCAAATTTGGGAAGTAGGGCTGTAGACCAAGGTGTCCTAACTGTCCACTGTGTCCTTTCTCAGTGAGGTTGCAGGGTCCCCGTAAAGAGCCAAGAGGCATTTTGCGTAAGCCACGTGCCGCTAGAACCTGCTGACCCGACCATGCTGGCATGCTGGGAGCAGTGCGCTGACCTCTGCCTTCTTTTTTGTTTCTACCTTCACGATCAGAGGACCCTACTACCAACTGAAACGTCCATGTCCCCTACTCACGTATGCCCCCTCTCCTAGGACTCAAGAGCCTTCTAGCCTTTGTTCTGGCCTGTTTGGGGAAGTGAAAGGCCTAACCCTCTCTCCTGGAGCTGAACTTGCCCTTGGTCTCCTTTCGTCCCCCGCACCCCATGTGGGGTCCATATATGTGCAGCCATGAGATTGCATGACGGGAGAATGAGGGCAGGTGCGATGAATCACCACTGGCCTCCCACAGGCATCCTGTGAGCAACGGGTTAGCAGAACCGCCTCTCCAGTACCTTCCTGGCCAGGCCTGAACTTTTGCGTCATGGACCCATTGCTTCTGACAAAAGCTTGAGGGGTTTTTTTTTGTGCCTAACAGAGGGTGGCTCTCTCCGTATGCCCAGGCCTGAGTTGAGCCCCAAGGTGGTGCTGGTGGAGGCTCCTAGCAGCTTGACACACCCTCTTTTCCTCCTCCCCAGGAGAGCAGGAAGGACAGGGGTCCGGGAGCTCTCAATGGCTGTCACCAAGGAGAAGGCAGGGTGGGCAGGAAGTGGGGGGAGGCTGGCAAGAGTGAAAGGGGCTCCCCCGCCGGCTGCTGGCTCAAGGGCGGACCCTCACTTAGCGCCGCGTGCTGGAGTAGCTGTCTGCCGAGCTGTAGCTTCGACTCCGACTCCGGCTGCGGGAGCCCAGGCTGGGGCTGCGGGAGCTGGAGCTGCTGCTAGTGCGGGTCCTGCTCCGGCTCCGGCTCGGCTCGGCTCGGCTGCGGCTGCGGCTGCGGCTGCGACTCGACTCCGACTGCGGGAGTAGCTGCGGCTGGCCGAGCGGCTGCTGCTGCTGCTGTACCAGGAGGAGGTGCTGCTGAGGCCGCTGGAGGAAGAGGGGCTGGGCCGGTAGTAGGGGATGGGGCGTTTCCGGGCGCTGCAGAGACCAGAGGGAGCGTGCATGAAGGGCCAGACTCCTCCCAGCCGCACCCCAGGGAGCGCCAGCCTTGTCCCAGGGGAAAGCAGTGTCCTTCCATTCCCCGGTCCCTTAGGAAAAAATTCTTCCCTTGCAGGTCTGAGAACATCAAGAATTAGGTCACGACCTAGCGCTGACAAGTCTTGAAAAGTGATCATTTCGCTTTTTAACACAGCAACCCTCCAGCCGGCAACAGAATCTACGTCTAAACTTTAACGAACTTTTGTTTTGTTATTTTTACTTTTACTGGAACCTTCTATTTATGGCGAGGGAGGCCGAGTTTCCATTTACCGTAGTGTATCAAATTCCCTTTTGAAATAAATGTATGGACCTCTAAAAAAGGGCAAATCCATTTTAAAGAAAATTAAGTAAACACTAGCACACTTAATAAACAGACAAAAGTGACTGAAGTTCGGGAAACACTGAAGGGATTCATCAAAATGGACTATTTGGGGTCGACCAAGGAAACCAGAGAGCCTTTTGCAAATGCCATTCTCTTTATCCCAGCCTTCCCCTGAGGGGACCTCAAGGCCATCCAAGGCAGTGGGGGGTAGGAGTTCCTTCTTGTGTGCCAGGAAGAAGGCCACACCGTTACCCCATCTTATTGTTTGGGGCACAAGTTCTTTTTCCTCCTCCAGGCCATCTCCAGGGAGGAGGCACTGGGCAGCCAGGACACCACCGCCTGCCTCTTCCCTGTGCTCTCAGGGCCCGGGGCTGACCCATGGAGGGTCAGGAAGAAAAGCCCTACAGATTGTCAAAGCCAGTTTAGGGCAGCACTCAGCCATCCTCTCGACTTTCAAGGCCTGAGAAATTTGTGTCCATTCGGACCTCAGGTTTCTCTTCTAGGGCTTTTCTCTTCTAAGACCTTACCTGTTACAGAAAACCTTGTCCACCGAGGCTGACCATTCAATCCATAAGATGACAGACACACTGTGGGTTCTAGGGGTCTGCGTTTAAGTTTACAAAGCATGTTCGCATCTCTTTGTCTCCTTTCATTTAAGCCTCGTGATATTCCTAGAGTTATTTCCTCCAATATTTCACGGGTGAGAACTGAGCTTCTGGGAGGCAAAGAGACTTTCCCAGGCCACCTCGAAAGTGGCACAGCCAGGATTCCAGTGCAAATCCGGCGCTCTCCCCCTTACCCACCTCCGAGTCCCTTTGGCACTTAAACAGTCCTGTTTGCGCTCTGCACACCTGGTTCAGGGTTTAATTACGGGTGGGTCTGTCTAAACCTGGATTATGAGCATATGGGTTGAGCACCTGGAGCCCGGCTCCACCTCCGGACCTCAGTCTCTTCCCAAGCCCCGCCTCCCAGGCCCAAGCTCCCAGTCTAAACTCTGGCCACACCCTTAGACCGCACCCATTTCCTCAGACTGGCCCCTCCCCTTTCCCCAGCCTTCCCACTTAGCCCCGCCCCAGCCGTCCTAGGCCCCGCCTCCACGCCCCGCCTTTGCAGGCCCCGCTGATGGTCTGGGGTGCCGCCTTGCCCTGAGGTTTCCAACGGAAATGGGAATGGGTCCCCGAGCTCCCACAATCCTGAAATCCAGCCCCGGGAGGCATGGAGAGAACCCGAGGCGGGTGGGAAGGGAGTGGGAGGGAGGGTGAAGGTGGACACGCCGAATGCGAATCCTCCGGGGCTCACCTGGTTATCCTCCGCGCCTCCAGGTGGCTCGGCGAGTCTCTCCGGCGCTTCCGCATGGGCGAGTAGGACCGACGTCTCC
This sequence comes from Eonycteris spelaea, assembly GCA_003508835.1. Lineage (NCBI taxonomy): Eukaryota > Metazoa > Chordata > Mammalia > Chiroptera > Pteropodidae > Eonycteris > Eonycteris spelaea. The sequence continues at coordinate 1,272,285 of PUFA01000042.1, forward strand.
GACGCGCTCGCTCCCGCTCCCGCTGCTGAGAGTCCTTCTCAATGTACTTGGGGTCCCGCTCCCTGATGGGGTGCAGGGGTTACTGGGCAGCTGGGGCTGGCCTGGCTTTACTGTGCGAGCGTGTGGGAGGGGAGCTCTCACGCTCTCTCCTTACCCATGCCCTCCATCCATCCCACTGGGGCAGGCGACAGGGGCGGCACGGGCCCCAAGGAAGGCAGGAGGGAAGGTGACAGGGCTGTGGGGAGACTGCGTGGATGAGAACTGTGGGAGCGGGGCCAGGCGTTTGCAGCGGTGTCAGCCTTTGAGGGTGCGCGGTACAGGGGTGCGGGCGCTGCAGGGGTGATGTGGACGTTACCCGGGACCGAAGTGGCTGCTGTGAATGTAGGATGAGAAGGAGTACGGGGTGTGAAGGGTGGGGAAACGAATTGTGGGGTGTGGCCGCAGGGATGTGTGGCGTGTGGGTACCTTAGGGCACAAGGATACATTTGGGGCCACGTTGCCCCTCCAGCTAAGACGAAGGAAACTACAAGAATATCGAGTTATCCCTTTTCCTACCCCGGTAGGGCTTGAGTGAAGGGGTGTCGGTGCGGGCCTCGGGTACGCTCCCGAGAGATGAGTCTGGGGGGCGGGACCATAGAGGCGGATCAGCGTGAAGGAGGGACCTGGGAGGCGGGGCCTAGTCCGAGGGGCGGGGCCAGTGCCGAGGGGCGGGACTGGTACCTGCCCGGGCTGTAGCGGGAGTAGCTGGGGCTGCGGCGGGAGCGAGAACTTCTGCTGGGCGGACTCCTCTTGCCAGACTTGGAGGAATAGCTGAGAGAGCGCGAGTAGGACCTGGAGGAGAGGAGACAGCCCCTGAGGAGCCTGCCGAGCGCCACCAGGGTTGTCCCAGGTGTCTAGCGTCTTATTCAGCTTCTTTGTGGGGGAGGAACCGGGCCCTTACTGGAGAATGAAATATCCTCTCTTTCAGGTGCTTAGTAATAATGATATTGACAACTTCCTCTTCATTGAATTCTTACTGTCTTGGTTACTTATTAGCTGTGTGACCTGGGGTGAGTGATTTCACTTCTCTGGGCCTCTGTAAAAGAGGGGTAATCATAGTACTTACACTATAGAATTGTAAATTAAATGAGCAAATTACAGCAAAGCGCTTAGCACATTGGCATAAGGACAGCTCACAGGAAGTGTTAGCTACGATATATCTGTCTTATCTTATTATGTGTTTTACCCTATGCCAGACATTGAGCTAATGCTTTTTGTGCATTATCTCATTTAATCCTCAGCACTCACTGCCTAGGGTTGGATATTATTATCGATCCCATTGTACAGATGGGGAAATAGGCACCATGAGGTGATGTAATTTGCTCAAGGTCATTCCCCTGGTAAGGGAGTTGAACTCTTGCCAGGTCTATTTGGCCACCAAGTGCTCCCGACCTCTGCTAGACGATACTGTTGTACATCCAAATTACTAACCTCTACGCGACTTCCCGTCCTCTTCCCACTCTGCTATGCCTCCCACTTTTAGAGAAACTGCCTCTGTTTCCCCGCCAGCCTCCCTGGAACATCCGCCCTTCTTCCTCATCTCCCTCAAGCTAGGCTTTCAAATAACAGTCATCTCATATACGCTGATTTTGATCTACTAGTGGCGACTGCCAGGGATGACAGAGGATGATTATAGGGCCGCGTTCGTGTTCAGTGGAACCGAATGCTGTGATGGATTAGCAGTGTCCGCTGTGGGCCCAGGAATGGGTAGTGGGGATCCTCTCTCATGCTCTGTCCGCCAGCATTCTTTCACAGAAACACTCGTTTCCCATCTATTCGTTTTGAAATTGCCTTGTCATCACCTAGATGTTCTTGAGTCCCTTCTTGCTCCCCTAGGCAATCTTAATAACCAGGCCCCGTAAACGCTGCTCTGGGACTCTGTTCTGACATGCTGTCCAGGGGATCGAAGGACGTGGTGAGGACGAGCTCCTTCAATTGCAGTGCCCTGGGACAGGGTCCGGCTATGGCCCCTGGAAAATTGGCTCTTGCCAACGTGCTCTTTGGGTATGCACTGAGAGACATTGTACGAACGAGTCAAGACGAAACATGCTTTTGGGCACTCCGAAAGGTTGTCAGGCATTTCTATCTACTACACCACATAGTGTTCTTTCTTTTTCAGTGGAGCCATAGGAATAATTTTTCATAAACTTACGAATCAGAAATAACTGCTTTTCTGAGCAACTCGTTCAATTCTTATCTTTTTTTTTGTTACTATCACAATTAACGGAGCAATTTCTCTTTTTACTTTTTCTGCCAGGGAGCTCGGAGTTACATCTGCATGCAACCAACCTCCATAGCAGCTATGCAGAATGGACATGCCTTTGGACTTAACCTTTCTCATGACTTAATTTTACGTCTCTCCTCAATTTTCCCTTCTGTTCTGATTCTTCTTTTTATGTCCCTCCGTCATGTCGAATATTTCTATGGCTGTCTCATCTCTCTTTTTCCTTTTTCTTGAATGCACTGGCCTTAAAGTAACCAGCTAAGTAAGCAAATGTTTCTTGATTCTATGCCTGCAAAAGAGGAACAGTAGGACTGCTGTTGGGACTTCCTGTTTGTAGAGGGAAGCTGGACTCCACGAAGCCATGGGTTGATTGGATTGGATGGAATCTTCCAATTCCCACGATCTCGCGTCTGTGCATTCTGCTACGTTACTATTCCACATGGGAAAATCAAGAAATCACCCATTACTGTTGTAGCTGAGTGTCAGAAGGTAAAAATAGGCACAATTCTTTTTCTTGTACCCACGCCCCATGAGATGCGACTCTGCAGCTCCTCCCACTACGAGGAGTACCCCTTGCACCTGGACGGTTCTTCGTAACTTGCTATGGCCAATAGGATGCCAGAAAGGAAGTCACGTCCATTCCAAGCCTCGGCCGTAAGAGGCCTTCTATACTCTTGCATTCTTTTGAAACCCTGCCATCTCCATGTGAAGATGGCCAGTCGAGCCTGCTGGAGGGTGAGAGACCCCATGGAGCAGAAATGAGTCAGCTGGGGTTATCCACACCAGCCAGCACCCCCCCCCCCGCCCCAGCCAACCCACCAGCTGATGGGAGACACATGCATGAGCCAAGAGAGACTAGAAGAACCACCTAACTGAGCCCGGCCCGAATTACTGATCCATAGAATCAGAAATTAAATAAATGCTTGTTTAAGGATTCCAAATTTGGGGGTAATTTTTTTTTTTTCTGTAGGAGAAGCTAATTGACACACATGAGCTCATCCTCATACCAATCGCAACGATAATGAATAACTAATACTCATTCTGTTCCAAGTACTGCTCTAAGTGCCTTATCGTTCTCAGAAACAATCCTTCAAGGTGAGTATTGTTTTCATTTTGCAGATGAAACTGAGGCCCGGAGAGATCAACTGAGGACCAAGGCAAGTAACGGGTGAATAGGCATTCAAACGCAAGTGTGTGTGACCCCTCCCCGCCCACGGTCAACGGACATCTCTGTTTTTACCTTAACAGCTCCCAAAGGAGGAAAGTGCTGCAGAGCCAAGGTCAAAACTGCACTCACCTCTTCCCAGAGGAGGTGGATCGGCTCCGGGTATACCTGGGGGAGGCCCTGGGGTTTGGGGATCTGGAGGAGTGGCTGGAGGAGCGGGTGCTGGCATAGGAGGAGCTGCGGGAGCACCCTCTCATGGGGGAGCTCCGGGCTGTGGATGGGACCAAACCAGACTTCTTCACCTTGGTGCAGTCCAGACACGGCGACCGAAATCCCCTGCAGGAGGGGAGGACATCCGTTAGCACTGGGCTGCCTGCCGGCCCGCGGGCATCTTGGGCTGTTCCCTACCTGTTCTCATTGCTCCCTCTGGGAAGACCTCCCAGGCCTCACCTGTTGGAGGAGTAGAGATGTTGGGCCAGGTGTGATGGTAAATCACATCAAATCACATGCTGGGAGATTTATTCCCTTCTGAGTCGTTTCTAGTCCTTTGATTACATTAGTAAGAAAGCCTGGGTTGGGTGCTCCTAGGGTTTTACTACCTCTTGAACCCCTTGCCGTCTCCCAAAACGAGGCGGGCAGACCTCGGGCTCAGAGCCCTGGACAGGCAACTGTAACTCGAATGCAACACACTGTTTCAAGCATATGTATTTTCACAGGTGTGTTCTATTTAGGACATGTGATACTAATTTTCTATTTCCGACAGTACTAGAAATTTCCTTCTATAAAAAGTGGGTTTTTTTAAAGTAAATAAGGATAGTACATAGGTAGGGTAAAAATCAAGAAGGGGACACGTACTTGGATTAAGTTTGGGAAACTGCAAAGGACAGTGTCTTATCTTGTATGCCCGCGCTGCCTGGACCCATGCCGGGCTCCTATTGGGTTCTCGGTCAGGACATGTTCATTTGCATTGGGCCAAGGGTCAAGTTCAAATCATGTTCATATGGTTGACAGGCTCCCTGTGGCTCGGCCTCTGCTCATGCTTTCAGGATGCACCCTTGGCACTGTCCTGTCTTGGTGCCAGTCATAGTAGACTACTTGCTCCTCCTAGAACAGCCCTCTTTCTTGTTTCCAGGCCTTAGGGTACTCCCAACTTCTCGAACCCTCTTTCCTCCCCTCTTCACCTGGCAGCTCCCACCCATCGTCCAAGCTTTAGTTTGACCGCTCTTTTTCAGGGGAGCCTTCCTTGACACACCCCTAGGTGTGGTTGGATGACCTCCAGTGTGTGATTACCACAGCCCCCATCCCTATAAGACCTCACTTGGTCTCCTAATTGTCTCTCCCTCCTCCAGACACTGAGCTCCTTGGGGACAGGACTCATGTCTCCTCTGGACACTGTATCCCAGCGCCTAGGACAAAGTCCAATATATGTGTCCTTGGTCATCCGCAAATAGCTGTGGCATAAATATTTTGAGCCCCTTAGTGTCCTGGGCACTTCCCAAGCATCCTCTCATTTAGTCCTCCCAACACTGTTCTCATCCCCATTTTACAGAGAAGACTCTGTTAGTTATTTGCTCAAGGTCAGGCAGATTCCCAAACCCGGATCTGTCCAGCTTCGAAGCCCATGACTCCGCCACCTCGCCAGCCCCCCTACCTTCACTGACTATATTCCCCTGATTAGAGCTGATGCCTCTTTCACTCAGCCCTCCGCTCCGAGCTGACATGACATAGGTAACCATGGATTTAAAGATCATTTATATTTCAAAGTGAAAGGCTGGGTCTGAATTATTTAGTGTGGCTGTCCACATAGATCAAATTAAGCAGGTAACTGCTAGATGCTGCTCAAGGTTTAGCTTCAGTTCTAGGGACAGATCTGGGGTTTGCAACTGGGTGTTGGCCCTCGCGAACTGAGTTTCTTCGCTACTCTGAGCCTCAGTTTCCCATCAGCTAACAAGGAGTTCTAACAGTACCTATCCCATAAAGGTTTTGTGAAGAGTTAAGGAAGATTATTCATGGAAAGCACTTGGCATACTATGCAGCATATAATTAGGGCTCCAGGAATATTAGCTGCCATTATTGTCGCCATTATTGTTATTGCCGTTTTCAGTTTTTTCCTTGCCTAATAGCAGTACAGCAGTAGACACATGGCCTCGCTTTCCCATCTGGGAAACACACTGCCTGTTCTTGGAGACCCTGACCTTTGCTCTGACCCCGTTCTGGCTCCCAGCCAAGCGTGGGTGTGAACTGAGGCAGGCAAACCAGAGGCCAGGTTTATGTACGGATGCCAGGCTGTTTGTCCAGGATCGAAGTGGCTATGTGTTGGGGACACAAGGTGCTCTGTCCACGCCAAGGCTTTGGCTATCTCTCTGAAACCTCAGCCACTGTGAACAAAAGCAGACCGACCCCCAACCCCGGAAGAAGGGAGACCCCTCTGTCTGCATGGCCGAGAGCACCAGCAAATCTTTTCCTATCTTTCCCGCATCTCTACATCTACCCCATTAATTACACGCTCTTGAGAAGGGCTACATCACTTTGTATTTCCAGCACCACACCAGTCTCTGGCATATAGAGTGCCTGGTAACCAGCTGAGGGGTAAGTAGCTGAATGAATGGTACAGTGTAAATGATCAGCGAATCCTAGTAGCTATTATTGTGACATTATCCTCAGTGATGAGCATGTTCCTGTAATTTCTAGAGTGACAGAGTAAGGGGTGATGAAGCAGGAGAATTACAACTGGCTCATAACTGGGTGCGTAAAGCATTTTCTTCAAGAAAACTGCATCCAGCAAGTGTGTTAAGATGGTCAAAAATGTCGAGAAGTCTCAATGTTCAATGAGAGCTTGATCTCCCTTTACCTAAAATTGTCCTGTGAGATGTCTGTCTGTATGTGTGTTTGTACACACACACACACACACACACACACACACACACAGCCTCCCACACGTGCAGCCTCCCCCACGATCAAAATCCCTCACCAGGTGGGCCATTTGTTACAACTAAGGAACCTAGGCTGACATGTCATTATTACCCAGAGTTCATAGTTTACATTAAGGTTCACTCTGGGTCTTGTCCATTCTGTGGGTTTGAACAAATGTATAATATGTACGCTCCATTGTAATATATTATACAGAATAGCTTCATTGCCCTGAAAATCCTCTGTGCCCTGCCTGTTCACCCCTCCCTCCCCGCTTACCGCCCCCTAACTGCTGATCTTTTCACAGCCTCCACAGTTTTGCCTTTTCCAGAATGTCATATAGTTGGAATCATACAGTATTTAGCCTTTTCAGATTGGCTTCTTTCGCTTAGTAATATGCATTTGAGGTTTCTTCATGTCTTTTCATGGCTTGATAGTTAATTTTTTTTAAGCACTGAATAACATTCTATTGTCTGGATGATCCACAGTTTATTTGTCCATTCACCTGCTGAAGGACATCTTGGTTGTTTCCAAATTTTGGTAATTACAAATTAAATTGCTATGAAAACCTCCATGTGCAGGGTTTTCTATGCACATAAATTTTCAATGCATTTGGGTAAATACTGTGGTATATTTTTAAATGACAGTGACTTAAAAATGAATTTAATGTTAGACTTTCTCCTGAAATTATTGAAATTATTGACTTCTGTCTTTTTCTGGCCCAGCCGCTATCCCTCCTCCTGACATCACTACCCTGGCTTTTCCTTCCGAGAACCAGACCTCCCCTCATTTTCGTCTACGTGGGAAGAGTCTACTCATTAGCCCTTATGGCGGCATATGACAAATTCTAGCCAAGAACACAGCATCCCTTGGGCCAGGGCAATTGGTCCAGGGTTGGTAAGTGATCCAGGCTTGGCCAAGCAGAGCCAGTGAGCATAATCCTCAAGATTTTGCTATAATTTGGGGGAAAGAGGCATTTTCCTTCCATTGGCTGGCCAGACTGATGGAGTGGATGGCATATTTGCCAATTCTTTGGGTCTGCTTGAGAATGAAGCCAGTAGAAGGGGGAAGCAGAGCGGAGGGATGAATGGGAAAGACAGATCCCCAATGATGTATTTTGAGCCCCTGGATCCAACTATACCTGAAGCTGAATAGCCTTGGATTTTTAAAAGCTTATGCCAGTTTGAATGTAGTTTTCTCTCTCTTGTCAATGAAAGACTCCTGGTTTGGGGCCTGGCAGGTGGCATAAGGCAAGGGTGAATGGCTGAGGTAAGTGGAGCTGAGGCAGGACCCCCTCCTCCCGCCCAGGTGCACTGACCTTGACTCTCTGCCCCTGCTGGTGGGGAGAGATTCTCCAGCATGGTCCCCTTGTTCTGGGGGAGGAGGTGGTGAAGGAGTTCCCTGAATCAGAGGTGTTGCCGCTGTTGAGGTCCCGGCTCTTGCTTAGGCCTCCACTGGGGCTCCCTTTCTCCTGCCCCCGCGACCTGGCTGAGCCGACTTGCATGGAGGGCGGCGAGGAGGTGTCATTGCCGGAGTCGTACTCCTGGGAGCGTCCTCGGGAGGTGGTGAGCGGGCTGGCTGTTTTGGTAAAGAGGTCAGCGGCAGACCCCGACCCAGTGATCTGAAAGTAAAAATACCCGTTGGACACTGCTGAGCGCCGGGCCTGTGGGCTGCGTCTAAATAACCAAGAAATGTTTACCGTCATGATGCACTGTAACGAAAGGAAAGAGAGAGGAAAGGAAAGAAGAGACGCCAAAAAACAAAAGCACAAATTCCTGAAAGAATACCACAGAAAGGAGTTTTTTTTTTTTTGGTTTTGTTTTGTTTTTTTAGTTTTACCCCCTGCTGGGATAACTGGAAGATTTAGGTATCATGCAGAGAAAAAGCATGCGATTCAGATTAAACGAAAGAAAAAGGAAATTATACAAAATGTAACTCCTAATGAATTAACGCAAACCAAAGAGACAACTTAATAGAAAGGGGTGGGCGTGGGGTGTAAGCACCCTTAAGCTAAAACAATAATAAAAATAAAGGGGAAGGGGGAAACAGAAATGGGGCTATGGGCCTGAAAAAATATATATATATCTTGGAACTAAAAATAATAATAATAATAAAAAATAACAGCAACAACAACAAAAAACGGAGATAAAGCCAAAATTTTAAATTTCAACCAAATGTGCTATGAATTGGACTTTTTTTTTCTTTTTAAATAAAAAGTTGTCTGAATAGCACCCTAAACAAATATCACATGGGGAAAAGGAATAAAATAAAGATGAGGTGTCTTCTTTTTTTTTTTTTTTAAATATAAAGTCAAAGTCACAAAATGACATTTTAGGAGTTTTCAACTAAAGGGGCAAAGAAAGGGGGACAAAAAAAAATGGAAGTCATAGTCTGACTGAAAACAAACAAACAAAAAAGCTCTCTACGGATATCTGTGTGCGTCCTTTTCCCCCTGGAGCAGGTAGCTAAGGCTCTCGAGTGGCTTCTAATAAATTCTCTCATGTCTTTGCGGATCATATCCACTTACCAAGCAAGAACTCCTCCTTTAGTAGGTAGGTAAGGTGTAAGAGAAAGGGAAGAGCGGGCAACGTGAGTCCATCATTAGAGTCGCAAATGACAAGAAAACACACACACCTTTCTGTACATCCTCACACTTGGCCCTGAACTTCTGAGTTTTTGTTTTTTCGTTTTTAGTATTCTTGACAGGGGAGGCATCGGTTCTGTCTGATTTTCTCAGTAAGGGACCTCAAGTCATCAACATTAACTTCCTGTCAGTCCCTTAATGCCCAAGTTGGATTAAAAAAAAAACATAAACCAAAAAACCCTCCCTGAAAATGCAAATGCAGGACTAGAGTTTGCAAGTATTAGGTGTCAAGATCAAGGGTACACGGGGAAGGAGGTGGGGGGGGTGGCGGAAGGGGGAGTGCTTGCAACAAAGGGCTTTGGGTGGGGCTTGGAGATTTGGCTTTGGGGTGACTGGGAATGAGGAGGAGTTCCCAGAATCCTGCTTGAGGCCAACGAGGCAAGATGAAGGAGTCCAGGGGGTGATGGAGAGGCTGCCCTTGGGAAGGCCGTGGGGTGTGAGCACAATGGATGGTTTTCTTTAAGCGTTCAGACCATTCTCACAGCTGGGATGACACAGGGGGTTCAGTTCTGGCTCCCGCCCATGGTACCACACTTAATTTAGGTGTAGGCAAGAGGGACCCCTACCCTGAGCCTCCTCCAGTGAAAACTGTCCCCAAAGGGCAAGAAATCGTGAGGCCAAGAAGGTGCTACCTGGTTACTTCCCCAAGATGACTCTGGGTACCTGAGGTCTCAGAATTCTGTTTAAATGGCCCCTGAGTCCCCTCCAGGGGCTCTGCATGCTCATCTACGGATCTGTTTTTCTCAGGGATGGACCATGCTTCAAGTGTGCACACTCTCAGGTCCAAGGGTGGCTGTTTGGACAGAACGTGGGTGTTCAGGCTGAGGAGCCCACTTGGAATGTGTGGAAGGCCCATCATGGCATTGGTGGGTGCAAAGGATGGGAGGAGAAAGGGAGGGGCCAGGGCCTCAGGGTAGTTTCTCCCCCACACTGCCCTGTTCTGGCCTCGCCCTCTCAGGGGTCTGAGATTCTAACTTTAAATCTGGCTTTTCAGATAATTTTGAAGTCTTGGCAAGATAGGAGAATGTATTTCATTTAAGTTTGCTAGCTTGATTTATAAACAATTAGACAGATAGTATGTGGGCTTCTTTTATACGCTGGCTTGCCCTGGTCCCACAAATATTAGTGCGGGCCTCACTATCCAGAGCCTGCCTCCTCCCCACTTTGTCCCATGCACCTTGGGCCTTTTGGGCTTTCTTAAGGAACCATTTCCGCCTTCTCAGAAGTTGGCCATGAGGGTGATACGTGGAGACACCGGAACTGCGAGAATAACAGAGATAACTCAAACAGCTCAAGATATCAGCTCTTGGACTGGGGAGGCGGGGCTTCCTTGGTGGATTCTCCCAGGAGGCTTTGCGTACAGACAAGGGGATGGTCCAGCTTTACCAAGTTCTACCCAGTGCGGCTGCTGCTTTACCTGCTTGGTGACCTTGCGAGCTTGGCTTTGGGAGAAGGGACCTCAAAATAAGGTTGCTCAGGTGGTGTTCTGGAGTGAGACTTCTTCATAAATAATGTAAAGGCCCTGTTCCTGTTTCAGTGCCTCCTTTTTATCTTCCTATTTGCAGTTTGGATGTCAGATCTTTCCCACCTCTGGGGAAGGTAACATGACATTTCCGCCACCTCTGTCGGGAATGAGAAAGCATCACGCCAGCCAGCATGGCCCAGGGACCTGAGCTCTCAGGCTGGAGCTTGGCCCAGGGGTGGGCTCAGAGAATCTGGGCCTCAGAGATGTGAACGTTTGGTGGCCAGGACATCACAAGTGACTCAGGCAAGCTCTCCTTGGAGAGAACCAGGACTTAAGTGAGGGGGCCTGTGAGTACAATGGTTTCCATTGCCTCGTTTCTTGCTACCTGGGAGCATTCAGGCTGAGCCTTCCTCTACCCAGGTACGTGTTTCCAGCCTAGACTCCCATTTACAAAGCATTTAGCCCCTGGTGCATCATGGGTCCCCGTGGGCAAAGATTTCACCAGAGTGAGGTCCTTCAGGGCTAGTGGATACGGAATGGACCTTGCCTTTTCCACCTTCTCAACCCTGCACGCAGAGTGTCTCTGCCCGACCATAACCACAGTCCACACGTAACTTGTGTGATTAGAACTGAGGACTAGAAGACACTGTGCTTTTCCATCATCACCAGATGATGGAAATGTTCTCTTTGGGTTGAACCTGGTACCTGAAAATACTAATCTCTCATGCTTGTTTAAAAGTCCCATTTTTTTTTTTGGACGAATCTAAATCCTTTGATGTGAATGACAACGTCCTTTACAACTCAACCCTGTGTACTTCACAAAACCCGTCTCTTCCACACACCGCCCCCGCCCCCAACCTCAAGCCAATTGACCGGTAAGTTTTCCTGGTTCCGGCACCTCCCCTTGCTCTCCCAACCCCAGGCCATTTGCACGTGCCATTCCCTCTGCCTAGAACACCGTTTCCCTCTTCCTCACCTCATGTGGCCGAATTTATTCCTCCTCCAGTTTACATAGATTCCCTCATCTAGAAGGCCTTGTCTTATCCCCAGGCCAGGATAGCACAAACCTCTCTACTTCATCCATTCATTGAATCTTTCATTCATTCGCGCATTCAAAAACGAGGGGCTTTTGTGCGCCGCAGCACTGTTACTCAGTGGGGATGATTGTTCTATTGTCTCCCCATCTGGGAGGGAGCTTGTGGAAGGCAGAAGCCATACACAACAGGTTCGGCGTTGTGCCAGGGACCTACCAGTCCCTGGCACAGAGTGTGTGCTGAATGAACAAAGCTGCCCCACAGTCTGTTGAAAGTCTGAGCTTGGAAGCCTGGCTGGACTCATGCTAACTTAATTCATTGGTAGGGATGGCTGGGTGATCAGCCCCTGGGAGTTCCACCTGAACGGCCGCCAGCTTTGGTAATTGGATGAATTTCGAAGCTTCCATGATACGCAAAATAATCCCTAGGAAACTCGCTGGACCCTTGGCCGAAGGTTGGGTTCCCAAGACTAGTTCAGGGGAGTGTGTGCGAACCTCTAGAACCAAGGTGTAGGGCCGGGCCCATGGCAGAGAAAAGGAATAGCCTCCGCCCCTCCTGGCCGTGGTTCTCCTCAAGACACAAGACCCAGGGGCTCAAGCTGCAGAGTCTCAACAGCGTAAGTTCCAGGCTAAGGCGAGAAGTTCCAGGCCTGACAGCCGTCCAGCTGGGTCTCCTCACTTCTTTCCCACCCTCTACTGTTCTGGGGCTTAGGTTAAAAGATGAACGGGCTCTGGCCATTTGTTTGCACACAACGGGGCTGCTGGCCCATACATGGCTTGTTTGGATTATAAAAAGATGCTCCTCCTGAGTCAGAAATTATAAAAATGTGCCCCTTCTGGGCAGGGAAATTAGAAAAAAAAAAAAGATATGCTTTTCTCCGAGCTGAAGCATCCCCAGGTCAGTCTTCACAACTGGCTTGATGCATGGAGGGTAGGTGCGGTTTAACTCCAAGGCACAGGGCACAGGCAGCATAATATAACATCCCTGGCAGGTACTGAACATATTATTCTTCTCACTCTATTTGACCTGCTTAGAGCATTACCTTGGGACAGGAAGGGGGTGGGGAGGGAGGAGGTGGTAGCCTGCAGACAGTCATTCTTGCTTCTTTCAGCTGAAATCTATTTGGTTTTGTCTTTATAAGTCTTGATGGGCTCTGTCTATATCTCCAGAGGACAGGCGCATTTCAATAAACTCATTAGAGATATCTGGATAGTTTAATGGCCTCTTAGCCTCAGACTCCACTTTCTCGGGAGTTTTCCATTTGCCCCACACAAAGAGGAGGAAAAATACGATCTGGGGAGGCAGAGACAGACTGTGAGTCAGGGGGTGGGGAGGTGGCAGTCACATGATGAAGCGAAGGAGGCCTTCAAGTCACGAACATTGTGACAGGCCGACAAGGAGGCCCCCCTTATCTTAGTGTCTCCTTTTTAGCCAAATATTCTCTCTGGCACGTAAGATGCAAATAATCGCCCATTCTACGTTGACATGACAGGACGGCTCCCCCCTGCTCCTTCCTGTCTCCTTGTTTAGATAACTGGCCTCTTAAATTCATGGTTGAAAAGCTTTTCTTCAAACATTGGGAATTTCTCTTCCAGGCAAGTAACTGCTCTCTGCCCCTTTACTCCCAGGTTGGCTGCAAAATGGTGCTTAAGATCCTCGCTGGTCCACTAGACCTGCCGTTGTCCAGGTACAGTGCCCTCATGGTACCTGTAACCCTCATTTAAGACTGGGAACCCTCACACTAGGGCTCTCTCCTTTGGTCCACCCTGACCCCTTCCTCCATCTCAGCCTGGCCCCTGGTTGACTTTTTTGGCATGGAGATTCAGCCCTTGTAAAAAAATCTGCTTAATCACCCAGTGAAGTGGCAAACTGTCTTAATATGGATTCTCTCAGAAATTGAGACAGGAATTTGAGTGCAGGTAGTTTATCGGAGAGGGCAAGGAACCTCTGTAAAGGAGTGGGGAAGTGAGATGAGGGAGAGGAGACGCTAAGGAAAGATGCTATCAAACCGGGAGCCGTAATGGAACCGGTTAATCTCAACCGAGGAGGGAGCTGGGGTGTTTATACACTAATTCCCCACCACTCACAGGTTGAAGGCTGCACTCAGGGGGTGCTAGCTCCCTAGTATGTCCAAAGTGACACTCGGCCAAGCAAAGTGGTCTTGGGCGGCCAGAGAACAATGTCTGGAAGCTGAAGTTTGGCTGCGTGCCCTGAAGCAGGGAGGGTGAAGGGATGTAAGTGGAAAGGGTCAGCTTAACCCTCAGAATCACCACTGGAAAACTGATGGACTTAGTTATGCTTTTTTTCAGATACGCTTTCTTTAGCCCACTGAGTGTATTCGGACAGTCAATTTGAATTACCTGCCAACATTGCAGAATGGGGCCGTTTCATATAACAACTCCGTTTACAGTCTGCGTTGAAAAAATAAGATCTGGCAACACTGGGTCCACAATCCTGCTTGGCAATAATCGGATCAAACGTAATGGCCGCTGCCCCTTTTCAACGGGGCATGAGCTCTCCTGGCACCACCCGGTCCCCATGGCTTGTACCCCTTTGCTGCCTGGCTCCTGAGACATCAAAGTGTTGACCCTCTGTTCTGATCACCACTTCGAAGGCAACACAGACACAGTGCATCCTGTGTGTTTCATCTGTCCCTTCTAGGACTGTAACGGGTTGTTCCGACTTCCCCTCTCAGCCCTTTTACTCGCTCGTGGCCTTGGTCAATGAAAGGAACCAGGAGCCCAGAGCTGTTAAGCCAGATCCAGACTCCAGAGCTATTATAAGCTCTCCTTTTTGGGTCAGGATTGCCAATCTCTCTCTCTCTCTCTCTCTCTCTCTCTCTCTCTCTCTCTCTTTAAAGATAAAATGTGTTTTACAAACTCATGGCCATTGGGAGAAAGCAAACAAGTATTTTCCCTTTACTCCCTTAGCCTCCTCCAAGGTAAAGCTCCAATTTTTTACTTCTTTTTCCTTTTTTCTTTTTTTTTTTTTTAACGCCTATAGTACCCGGTCTTCCTAGGTGGTCTCCCATCCAAGTACTAACCAGGTCCGACCCTGCTTAGCTTCCGAGATCAGACAGGATGGGCTTGTTCGGGGTGGCATGGCCGTAGACTCTAATTTTTTCTTTCGAATTTGTAAGCTTGCCTCATCTCCTTGGTCTTTAATATACTCAGTATTAATGCTTGGATTTTGCTAAGTAATTAAATCCCCCCACTACGGACTCCAGCTCCTGGTGTCTCACTGGGACTCTCTCTCAGCCCTCCAGGGAAGCCGGCACTGTTATTTATTGTTTTTGTCTCAAATCATTATTTAATCAAGAACGGGGGAAAAAAGACAACCTCTCACTTACACTTTAAAATTTAATTTCAGCTGAATTCTGAGATCAAGAGGCAGCACAGCCTAATAGGTTACGAAAATACAATCAAGAAGAGAATTCCAATTAAACTGAACAAGTCCATTTACTGAGCTTCAAATGGCCCCATGGAGAGAGATGGCTGTAAATTTTTTTTTCCCCCTCCCTGCCATATGGGGGACTGGAAATTCTCGTGTGAATATAGAGCTGCATGGCAGAGCTTTTAGCTAGAGGGCTCTGGTTATTCCCTTAAAAAAATCCTTTTGTTTCACAAAGACATTAAGTTTATTTGCCTTGCTGTTGTTCATCTTCCTTTGCAAACTAATTAGGAAGACAGGAAAAAAAAAGATTCTTTGACCTGTTGGGAGTTCATTTGAGAGGAGCAGGGGATGGAGAAGGACAAGGAAGCCTACTAGATGACAAAGTCCTTCAGGGCTGGAGGCATCCCACGGGGCTGTGTACTGCAGTTGACCTTGGACCAGGGAGGTGGTCTGGCCTCCTGTCTTTCCCGCCAGCAGGAGCTGATAGGGAATCGTGGCTTCCGCTTCTCCATTTCTCTGAAGCTCCTCTTGCTGGCCTCTGCCTAGCTCACCGGTTCTCAGAAATCTCTACATGGATCCAGTTAGATAAATTTTTCACCAGCCCAAATTGAGACGAGAAAGATAAGTTCAATGTAATGAGGTTTTCCCAGCTACATGCATTTGATTTAAAAGCTCAGCCTTTCTTCTGAGGCCACGTCAGTCCACCTCTTCTAGTGGTATGAGGTCATGTTTGTGATAGAAAATGGTGGTTTCCTTTTTTTTCTGTCCCGATTTGGCCAAAATAAAAGTTGACAATGCCATGCTACTCCCTATCTTAAAAACCCCACTGGTCCCACAGATCCCTATGTCTCATGCCACCCTTCTGCTGCATTCTGGCTCCTTTCTTTTCTTACCTATAATGAATGGTGTTGGATGTTCAGTCTTCCCATTGCAGGAGAACTTGAAGGCTTTTGCAGGATGTGCAAGAACATGGGTCAGGATCTGAAGCCCAAGGCTACCCACATACTCTCCCTTAGCCTCATTTTCTCTGACTACAAAATGGGAAGCATGTCACCATTCGTATTTTTCCTAGGATTGTTCTGAAGTTCACCTGATATCTTGGATATGACTAAGCTTTTTGAAGCAAGAGATGCTCCAGAAACTTCATGCCTGGGTTTATGTATAGTGAGTTTAATAAAGCCACGATGATGACAATAATAACACTAACAACTATTATATATTGAGTGTTATGTCCCAAGCGTTGGGCTATTTTTCACACAGAACTGAAGCTGCATGAGGGCAGGAACCTCATCTGTCTTGTTCACTGCTGCTCACCCAGTGCCTATAACAGTGCCTGACATACAGTAGGTGCTTATGCATATTTTAAAAATGGACTGATACCTCAGTTCACTCCATCCTCACATCTACCCTCTGAGGTAGGTACGATCATTAGCCCAAGGTACAGATGAGGACACTGAGGCCTAGCCAAGTGAAATGACACGAGGGAGGCCATGAAATTACACACATGGACTCTGAGATCAGACTTTCTGGGTTTAAATCTTAACTTCTCCATTAAATAGCTGCCCATTAATTACTTTTTCTAGCCTACAGTTTCCTCTTTATAAAATAGAGATATTTGTGGAAGCTCCTTTGAAACTCTTATAAGAGATAAAGGAGATGACACATGGGAAGAATCCAACCTAGCACCTGGCACATAGTAGGTGTTCAGTAAGCATTAGTTACTGCTTTCACCTGCAGAGCTACACGTATGGCTTGCCACAGAGAGACAAGATCAAGAATCCATAGTATCCAGGTCTGCTCCAAAGCCTGTGTCTTCATCACTACCCTCTATTGCCTCCTTCTGTTGACAAATTTCGAGACCCTCTTTTATGGAAACCAAGTTCTGCTTTTTTTCTTCTTCTTCTTTCTTTTGTCATGGCATCATGGCATCAGTACAGGTTTTTGTTGGCAAAAAAAGTATATGGCAATTATTCGTCCATGCTGGAGGCAGAAGAAGCAAAGGAGCCTGCACTTGGGTCTAGCTTCTGTCTGGATCAGCCCCCTTCCAGACCCCCTCTCCAGTCACACGCAACAGGGAAAGGAATTGGCCAAGTCTTGGGACCCCCAACCTCTCTGTAATTGCATCTACCTCAAAGAACTGTTTTGTGGATCAAATGAGAGAGAGAGAGAAAAAAACCCAACTGTGTAAAGTATGTGCCAGTGCCTGGCACATCATAGCAGTATTTCTCCCTCCCTCTATTCATCAGCCAGCCATCTTATCTGGTGAACTCCTCCCCATCCTTCAAAGCCCAGCTGAAATGTTCCTCTATTTGGAAAGCCCTCTCAGACACCAAGACGACATTGTCTGGTCCTTCCTCTGTGGTCCGACTAGACATTCATTGTACTTGCGTCTATCACCATTCGGGTAATAATATTCAAAACAGTCCTCAACCGGTTGAGTGCGGGACCGCCCCTTCTGAAGGTAGCTGGCCTTGGTGCTGAAGGGCTATCAGCTATCACTCTTTAGCTGCTAGATTGCGAGACGGTCCGAAAATACCAGGGGAGAAAGGAGATGGCTTTGTTGACTGGGGGTGGGGTGAGGTGGAGACTGGGTTTATTTATCAACCGCTGTGCAAGTATTTGAATATTTTAACAACCACGGAGGTGCTGGTGCTCACCGAATCCATCTCAGCTCTAATTACAACACTTATCTCACTGTACTACAGCATTCTGTTGACTGCTAGACTGAGCTCTGTAGTTCATGTGTATTTTATTCATCTCTCTGTCCCCTAATGCCTTGAACAGAGATGGTTGAGTGGAGATAAGAAGCACGAGTGAGGCTTTGAAGGGTCCCTAAATAGTCTCCTTGGGACCCTCCATTTGGATTTGGGCTCAGACAGAGCAAGAGGGCTTCAGGTTATCTTTACCTCAAGTAGGATTTCAATAAGGCACGACCCCCCGATTTGCATATTCATATATGTAAATTTGCCCCTTGATGTGAGGCACCCGTCCTTGATTTTTTAAAAGAGCTGTGCATATGAAATGCCTGCAGTGTAGTGTGATAGGAGCCATGGCGCAGAAGACCCTTCCTACTTAGGTTCCTGTCACCTCCATAACCCCATCTCGCCCTGGAACTCTGTCTCCATCCCTGACTCCGGTCTTCATATCCTGCTTCCTTTGGCTAATTCTTGCTCACCCCTGCCCTAACCTGCCCCTCACCTTAATTCCCATCCTTGCCTGCTCACCTTCCACCCCATCTCAGCATCTCCACATTCATTGTTCTATATTGTCTTTTATGGTTTTTACCTGCCTGTCCCTCTCTTAAGAAGGCACAGGCTATTCCTTATTCAATGGATCCTGAGAGCCACGTCAGAGCTGACCCTTTACAGACGCTCAGTAGATAACTGGTAGATTGGAACAAATGATTGAACAGGTGATTGGTGACAGTGACTTTGCTGTTCTCTTTAACAGATTGCTCAGGAAAGTGTTGGGCCAGGACTCTTGGAAACCTTTTGCTCCCACTTGGTAACTTCTTCCATCTCTGCCTTTGCAGGAGAGAAGATGTGAAAGGGTCTAGTATGTGAAAGGGGGGCACCCAGAGGACCAGACTTGGGGGGGCACCCAATGCCTCCAGAAGTCAGGCAAGCATGAGTGGACCGGGACCAGCAGTTTGAGCCACAGTTACCACCTAGGTTGGAAGGAAACCAAAGGCAGGGGAAGCAGGGGCCCTGGCCTTCTCCCAACTCATTCACTGACTGGTCTGGGCCCAGAACATACCTGGATTACTACTACTACCATCAGTGTTACCAGTGCTGCTACTATTGTTGCTACTACTAGTTCTATTTCCACTATTAATACTACCGCTACTACTACCATTAGCATCACCAAGACGTGTGCCACTTGTCTGTCGCAGCCTGAAATGCTCATTTACATTAAGTCATTGACTCCTCATAACAGGCCTCTTATGAGGCAGGTCTCCTTGTTGTCCTTGTTTTGCAGATTTAGAGGAAACTGAGGCACAGCAAGTTTATGCAACTTGCTCGAGGAGCCCCAGTTGGGAAGTGCAGAGCCAGCATCTGGGATGTTGTTGTCGTGACACCTGCTAACATATCTGCTGAGTTTTGCCCCTGTGCAAGCGTTGGGCTTGACAGTTTACAACATTACTTTGCTTCTGTCCTAATAGCAAGGCTTTTGAAGAAGATTCAGTATCTTCATTTTTTTAACAGATGAGGGAATTGTGGCTCCGAAATGCTTAAGTAACTATCCCTCGCTCAGAGCCAGGATTTGGCCACATAACTGGAAACCCATGTTTTCAACAACTCGGACCTACCATGGCCCATAGAAGTCATTTCTCTTCTGTGAGTCTCAGTTTCTTGCCTTGAAATCCGGGCACTGAGTTAGGTGAGCTGCCAAGGCCTCTGCCATCTAGGTACAGATGAGCTTTCAGCTCTTCTGATGAGGGCTGGGCCCACTGGGGACATCGAAGCTTCAAGAACCAATAGCCAATCTGGTAACTACTAGCTGGGATGGGAAAACTACCCCTCCCCGCCTTTTCTTTTGCAATATCTCGACAGACATGGCCTTTAGGAAACCGTCCCAGGCAGGTACAAACATGTAAGCCAGTTGCTCCCAATGGCACTTTTTAATTAGGGTCAGTTGGGGCCACTGAATGGGCTATCACAGATACCATAAGCAGCGAGACTGGGTGGCTTTCAATGACTTAAAAACATTCCTCCACCTCTTACTGCTCATATTTTAAATTTATTTCTACCTTTTCAACAATCTCCCTGGGAGACGAGGCATTTATTTCTTCAGAGGAGGGGTCTATGGAGAGTTCTGGATGGTTTCAGCTAGGCAGAGAATGTGGGCAAAATTTGACTTTGGTGATAAAGGGTACCTTGACTGGTAAAGAAGAGTTTCCCAGAATGCACTGCAGATAATCACTGCTGTGTCAACCAGACTCAACTAGGGTGTTACCATTATCTTCTCTTCCCTGACCTCCTGGCAAGCACCCCTGAGCTTTTCCTGACTCCCACCTCATTCTTCCTGAGGGAGCAGCTCTCTGAAATTTTCAGACTTGCTCATAGCTAGAGAAGACAGGCCCCTGCCCAGCAGCCAGCTGAACTCTATATCAGTGTTGAATTACCTCCCATTTGTCTGTCCCTTTAGAGTCTATAAAAGGCCTTCGTATACTTTGTCTGATTGGGTATCCCCAACAACCCCATATAGAACTGGTATTTACCAATGAGAAAACTGAGTTTCAAAGAGGTTAAATGACTTCCCCAAAGCCACACAGCTAGGAAGGACGTGGCAAAGCTGGGACCTGAGTTCAGGTCCAAGTTCAACCCCCTTACTCAGGGAACTTGCTGGTGTTGAACTGACTGAAGTCACATTCCAGCTTCCCCTTGCTGACCTCAGGGAGTGTTACATGAGTCTGTTCAATGCCAGGTCACTAAATTCCATGTGTTCATGCTTTGCTCTGTGGTTCTACCCAGACCGTAAACCTCTCTGAGCCTTGGTTTTTCGGTCCCATCTGTGGAAGGGACGAGTAAGAGTCGCTGTGCTCTCAACTCCCTGAGACTCATGAGGACGCGTGAGAGAACACAGGTCCTGTACATACGAGGCTGTGTTTACACAGGTAAAATCACATCCCGGCTGGCAATCAATGCTGCAGGCTAGTTGGCATCAAAGATGCGGACTTCACTGAAAAGCTGGAGTGCCTCTGGTCCCTCAAAGACCCCCCCTTTCCTTCCTCCCCAAAGAAACCTCCTACAGTGCCTCACACATGCACTCCTGCAGATGTCACTCTGGAGGCCAATATGTATTTTTCAACATCTCCCTGATCCAAAGCCTGGATAGTTGCATTTTTCTAACCACTCACTCCCAACCCCAAATCCCCAAGGCAGTTCTTTCTTTCAAAGGCCAGTGAATGACCGTTTGGCTAATCAATAATGAGGTCTGAAACCAGTGGGATATTTGCCCGAGACTGAATTAAAATATGGCATACACTGCCCTGAACTTGTGCCTCCCCCTCCCCCCAGTATCGTAGCCGAAACTGGCTGAGGAGGCTGTGCGGAATACTTACTACACCCCTGGCTGACAGGAGGCTGAGCATCTGGACGGGCTGGCTGGGCGGGTGGCTGGACCGGGCCTCGGGGCTGGCCTTGCCCAGGGTCTTGGAGCAGCGGCGGGAGTGCCTTCGGTGGGACTTCCGCCCTTCCTCGGGGGACCGGCCGCGGTGCCTGGGGTCAGGGGAGAGAGACCTGAGGGTCTTTTGAAGGGGAGCATGGCAGAAGGGAGTTGAGGGCCCTAGAGAATCTGAGGACTGTAGCATGTGTTTGAGTGTGTTTGTATGAACTACATGTGCTTCTATCCATCCACCCACCCACTTGCATTCATTCATTCATTCATTCATTCACTCGTTCTCTCCTTTGTTATTTGACAAATGCTTATTCACATACCTGGCAGTGTTTTGGGGGACTGGGGATGCAGTTGTGAAGACAGGAAAGGTCCCTACCCGGATTCAGTTCAATGTCCTTCATGCATCTGTGATTGTTCTAAGTCTGTATGTGACTGTGTATGTCTGGCCACGTCCATCTGTGTTTTCATGTGTTTGTCTATAAATATAACTGCATTTTCTGTGTCTTTGTGTATGTGACTTCGCCATCTGTGAAATAGAAGCATCTTATTGACTGTCACCCAAAACTTTTGGAAAAAAAAAAAAACAGCTGACGAAAATGACAAAGCTGCCTTCTTCTGTAAGCTTTCCGAGCTAGATGTGGCTGCCCTGTCTGCAGGGGAAACCAAAGGAATCTCCGACTCTTCAGAAGCCGTCTGTCTGCGCTCTGCTCGGCCCCTTAGCGCGGAGCCACAGCGGTGATAAATACAAACCTCACCGACATGCATGCACGTGTACACTGCTCTTAAGGTGCTTGCACAGTCCTCTCTACATAGATAAGGCAGGTATTATTTTTCCATTTTACGGATGAGGAAGCGGAGGCTCAGAGACGGTTAGGAACTGGCCTGAGGTCACACAGCATGAAAACAGCAGAACCAGGGGCAGAGCAGAGTTTTCTACCCACAGGAACCGATGCCTATGGTTCTTGCTCTAGATGTCCCTCTGCCCTGGGGCCTCCAGAGCATTTATAGTGGATGTGGCTTGCATCCCTGCTGGAGTGTCCCTCAGCTCAGCGGCACTGGGGGAACTCGGGCAGCAACACCACCAGCAGAGGGACAGCAGAAGGCGGTCTGAAGCCAGGGTGTGCGATGATAGCCATTTCCCCAAAAGGTGAGGTGGGGAAAGGTGACGTGCATGCCCTGAGCGTCTGCTGCCCCGCATCACACTCCGGCCCAGGCCACCAAGGCTGACCTGCAGAGAGCTGACTTGCCCGGCTGGAGTGAAGGGCTCAGGCTGAGTCCCATAGACCTGGGTCCCTGTCCCAGTTCTCCAGTCACCGTGACCTTGCTCAGATCCCTTTGCCCCCCAAGACGCAGTTCTCCCGGCTGTAACGTCATTCATGCCGGTGAGCTCAAAGCACCAACGCGGGCCGGGCAGAGGCCGCCAGGAGCTGCCTGTGGCTGAGCGAGCATGTCTATTGTTTCCTCGCTGGGAGGGAGACCACACAGCCTGGCCAGGCACACCACCTTCTCATCCACGACAGAAATCTCCTCCCCTCTCAGGCCAGGACAGCCAATGTGTCAGCACAGAGAGGGTCTAAGTTAGGAGCAACCGGACTTGGAAGGGCCTCGGAATGAGGCGGTTTGTGCTGGGTGGCCGTTCACAGGTTGCTTAGCTTCTCTGTGCTTAGAGCAACCCTTGGCGAGCCTGCAGAGTCCAGGCTGGACTCCCCAGGTCCCCCTAGCTCTGTCTCTCGGTAGCTAAGTGACAGGCAAGTTCTTTAACCTCTCTGTGCCTCAGTGTCCTCACCTATAAGATGGGGTTAACAGAAGTACCCACATCATTTAGGGGACCATGTGGTTGACAGAGGAGAGTCCTTAGCACCTCAGTGCCCTGTCAGTGGCACTCAGGAAGCACACGTGTCGGCAGGCAGAGGTAGTGGGCCCTTCTGTCTGCAGCCCCTTCTCTACGGGGAAGGGAGCCATCCCTCTGCTGGGAACCAGGCCCCCAGCTGCAGTGGTGAGAGGCAAAGCGGGGGATAATGGAGTCTCAGTTGGGGCTCTGGGCGGTGGCTGGGTGTGGAGGCTCTTTGGGGTGAGGGGTTACCTGCTCTCACAGCTTGAGGCGCGGGACTCCGAGCTTGGGGACCGCGAGGGGCAGTGGTGATGGCGATGGCGACGAGACTTTCGGGGCCGGCTTCGTGATCTTGGGGTGGCGCGGGGGGGGGGTGGGTGAGGAGGAGTCGGAGACGAGAGAGAGGGAGAGAGAGAGAGAGAGAGACATTTTAATCACGTGACACACATGGTCCACTGTCACCATCCCTCCCCAAGTTAAGCACTTCCCCCGCCTCGTTTCCCACATCACCCCAGTTCCCCATATTGGTATTTGGGGTCTCTAACCAGCCATACTGAACACAAGTGCGCGGGAAGGGGTCCTGTGGAGGAGACGGCAGGATGACTCAGCCTCCCACCCCGCTGGGAGCAGTTCTGCTGCAGACCCCACCCCGGACAGGACCGTCACCTCCACGTGTCACCTCTCCCTCACCTAAGGCAGGAGTCTCGGTTTTAGACGGCTTCGTGTGCCAGTCAGATACCATGATGTGTGACTCGGTCGGGCACTAAAAAAATATCAGCTGAAGGCACAGGCGAAAGAAAGGAGTGGCTTTGCTCAGAATATTGGCATGGTGCTGTATCTTCTAAGTTTTCCAGCAAATGTAGAAATACAGATTTTTATGTAAAAGACTCCTATTTTAAATGGAAGCTCATTTGTAAAAATGACACCATTTAGGGCAAGCAAAACACATTTGCAGAGTAAATTAAGCCTTTGGGCTGCCCATCTGTAACCTCAGACCTGGGAAATGAAGTCCAGACTCCTAGCGTGAAGTCGAAATCTCACTTGCAGAGTGAGTTACAAACCTCGGCAACACCCAGAATTATAATAACCACAATTACGATCACCACCACCAAAACTGGTATTTTGACAGGTTACTTCAGCTCCCTCTAAGTCAGAACACTGACTCAGAAGTTGTAGTCGTGGTAACAGTGGTCACTGAGGACGCACAAGGCATGTCGATGGTCCGCGCCAAGCCAGGAAGCCCGTGGGAGACAGAGATGACTCTCTCTGGAGATTATCCCGACAAAGGACTCAGGGATTCTTGCAATGGGATAATCAGACCATATCCCTGCCCTGCTTAAAACCCTTCCACTGCCCTCAGGTCAAGCCCAAACTCTGACCCTGAACCCCAAGCACCTTCGGAAGTGCCCCCCTGCCTAGCTCGCCAGCTTCCTTGCATGACGTCTCCTGGGCTGGCCTGGCAGGGCTCGAGCGACCCTGAACTGCTTGTGCCCTGCCTCACACATTTCCCAGTTCATGATGTCCTCATGATGACGGCGGTGGTGGTGATGATGGATGATGGTGATAGGTAACCGTGCTCTAAGCATTTTCCATACGTGGGCTCATCTATCCTTCCCCAC
Organism: Eonycteris spelaea; assembly: GCA_003508835.1. NCBI lineage: Eukaryota > Metazoa > Chordata > Mammalia > Chiroptera > Pteropodidae > Eonycteris > Eonycteris spelaea. The sequence goes on from PUFA01000042.1 coordinate 1,296,729, forward strand.
AACCTATGGAGTAGGGTCTCCTATCATTCCCGTTTCACGGATGAAAAACTGAGGCACAGAAAGTGTAAAGCGCTCACCTACCCTGCAGCCAGCCTAGAATGGTTCCCGTCACCCTCACTCCCAGCCTGGACACCCCCTCCTTCAGGAAGCCGCCCCTCCTTCCAGCAGCAGGGCTCCCACCGCACCCTGGCCTCGCGTGTGCCACCGCCATGCTGTGGCCTGTCCCACGCCTGGCTCCTGTGCTCCACTCCACTGCACTGTGAGCTCCTCGAGGCGGATGAATGTCTGGCGACCTCTGTCCTGGACCCAGCACAGGGCCCGTCACACATGAAGGCCTCACTAAGGGACGCTAACTCACTGCAGTGGTCACATGGTTGGAATCAGCCCAGACATGGGACTTGGCAAGAATAACCACACTTTGTGTTGGGGCACCTTGTTTTCCTTGCTTTTCCCTCTCCTGACTCTTGTCTTTGGCTTTCGCAAGGCCTGCTAGCAATTTCTGGGACTCATCCAGCTCTCGGGCACTGGGGAGGACGGCCACCTCGCTGCCCTCAGGCAAGCAGTCCTGGTCTCAGCCATGACCCCTCCCAGTGCTCTCAGGGCCGAGCCCAGCCCCTGGCTCTGTGAGCGACTGTACTGCAGCCCCGCTGGGCACGTGATGCTGAGGACTCGGAGAATACGCGGTATATCCGAGCTTAGCACAAAGGCTTACACAATACATATGACCAATAATTGCCTCTTGACTTGAATTGGACAAGCTTGATGCCTGGGACGTTCTCCCCTGAGCTAACTCAAAGCTCTACAGCTTCCTCCTGGAGCCTTCCCCAGGCCCCGCGGCGGTGGCTGAACTGACCTCCTTTGCCCTGACCTTGGGTGAAGAGACCTTTTGGAGCAGCAAAGCTGAGGCCCTCCCTCTGTGCCCCTGTTTCCTCTCCCCTCCGACCCCCAGCAGCTGACTGCTTTTCATCCCATTGCCTTTGATCCTCACTTTAGAAGCTTCTTGGCAGGAGATAAAATATTAGTTGATTGGAAAACACACGCACTAACATTTGCAGGGTATAAAGTAGGTGGGTTGTAACCAAATTTACTTGTAATTTGGCTGGGAACTGAACTCTGCAGGCAGCGCTGGCTGATTTGAATTTCTACCACCAGCTATAACTGCGAACCAGCTGGGGCCCTGTGACAGAGGTCGCGGGGTGCAGGAGTGTCACCGACGTCTCTGTGCCCTAAGCCCCAGCAGCCAGGGCTTGGACTCACATGCACACTCATGAATGTGCATGCACGTGATCATGCGCCCTTAAAGTCCTCGAGCACACATAGCACACACATTGCCTACGTAAGAACCATCCTGCACCCTCCGAAATGAGTAATGCACACAGATACGTTAAGTGGTGCGCACACGGAGTGCACAGAATTCACACACAGTGTCAGAGGGTGCACCTGCATGCACGCTGGACACGCTCATGCTCACGTAAGCACAGGCATACGTCATGCTTCGTGTGCACACAAAGAATATGCCACACACACACTATTTACCCATATTGCAAATACATCTGTGCACCCATAGCTGTTGCACGACAGAAAAGTGTACAGATGTTTACAAACAATGCGGGTGCTATATATTTACGCACATCACATACGTATAAATACACAATTCATGCACAGGAACACAGAATGCACACGCACGCACACACGATGGGCATGCCAGGCACACCGATGCACACCATTCACTTTCACGCACACACACACACACACCACGCATGCACACTCACACATCACAGACACAACCTCGTGCATTCACGCATGCCCCACCCACACGACACGGCAAGCCACACACAGGTCTGTCTTTCTCTTCCTTCTTCCTTCCTGCCCGCCCACTCTTTTCCCTCCTGTTCATTAGGAAACTCTATAACTCTGCCAGTTAAGCGGATCCCCCATCTCCCCAAGCCGGAGAGAACATTCCAGGTGGTCTCCACTTACTGTTTTTTGTGCCTCTTCTCTTCCCTTCTTTTGCTTTTTGGGCTGGAGGAGCTAAATGAGAAATGGCCAATTAATTGAAAGGTGCAACATTCCAGATAAAGATAAAAATAAACAAGTTGTTAAAATGCTTAACACACAGTGGCCACGAGATCCAGGCAGTTTGGGGACAGACACTGATCATCTTCAAGACCAGAGTACTGCTGCTGAATTTTTCACCCAGCAGGTTCAGCTAGAGACGGTGACCCACACACACAGGCTGAGAATGGGGTGCAGAGGCTGCCAGGGTCAGCTCTAGTAGCGTAATAATAACAGGAGTAATAAAGGTCATAGTAACACCTTGCCATTTCTCAAGGCTTTATGATAGGGTGGGCGCTCTGCTAAATACTTTTTGTCAATAATCTCGTTTTATTCTGCTTGGAACCTATGGATACTGGCACAATTTAACAAGCACTCATTTTACAGATGCGAAACGGAGTCTCAGATGAGCCAAAAATCTTGCTCAGATCACACAGATGAGCTGGGATGTGGCCCCAGGACACAGGTCCCCTGAGCCCATGCTCTTGACTGTTGTTTAATCAATGTCTAAGAGAAGAGAGTGAATATTCGAGAGACTCACAAAGCTGGGCAGATGTTGAAATGTTCTCTCTGTGAATTTTAAAGTATCTGTGTTTTATGATTTTATTTTATTTTTCAGTCAGAGGGCTGGAGTATGGATATGAGTCGGGGTTCCAGTGTGATCAAATTGAGGTCCCCCAGAGGGTGAACGCCACTTGGTAGTTTAAGCCAGACTGGCTTCAGGGGGGCCACCAAGAATGCATCACTGGCCTAGGTCCTGGGAACAGGAAATCGATTTCATTTGCATAAAATCACACCTTGAAGTTAGCCTGGGGATCTGTTCTCAGGTTTGAGATGCAGCCTGTGCGATGACAGAAGAGCCCAGGACCTCACTGAAAATTCCACGCTGCTGTCCCAGCTCCACCGAGTGCTGCTGTGTGACCTCAGGCAAGTTACCTGTCTTCTTGGGACCTGGTTTCCTTGACTGAAATTGGGCCATGCTCAGGCGGCTGGGCCGAGGGGATGAATCACACTGGTAGAATCAACGTCTACTTGTTAATTGACTGCATAAAAGGGCTTTGGACTCTCCTCACTGCTCCGATGTGGCTATTGTTACTGAAGAAGCCACCATGCGGGGAGGCCTGATCCTCTGTCTGAGGGATCTGGGTTTAAATTTCGGTCCAGCCACTTTCTGACTGTATGTCTGTCACATCTCCCGTCCGAGTCTCAGTTTCCTCATCTGTAAAATGGGATTAACAAACCTATCCACTGCACAGAGTGGTGATGAGAATTGATGGGGATTTACATACACACCCCGGAAAGGGTTTTAGCACAGGATCCAGTTATTGGACATAGCGTAGGTGACACCTTTATTTGTGCTCACCCAGCGTTTCCGGCACAGTAGGACTTGGCCTCTGTCGCTTAGCCGGGAAGGCTTTGGTGGGATGGCTGATGTTTCAATCAGTGGTGAAACAAACAGACTCTGGCAAGGGTGGGGAGACTTTCCGGGGGGAGGGGAGAGGTGTGGGGAAGGCCTGGTTCAAGAGCAACCATCTTGAAACTTACAGGGAACCAGCCTAGACCTTGATATTGGCGGAAACTGAGACATAGGAAGTGGAAGAGTGTGCCCAAGGACATAGACGTTGGAGACAGAGAGCTCTGAGCCTAGGAGCTGCCTGGTTAGGGAAGCAGAAAGCTGAAGTAAGTCGCCAGGGGCGACGGGATTCTTACCTGTGCCTTCTCTTCTTGGAGAATGACCTGATTAAAGGGGGGAAAAAAGGGAGAGAGAGAGGGAGGGAGGGAAAGAGGGGAGAAGGGGAAGAAAATAAATACAGGTGAGTGTGAGGTTTCTTTTCCTGGGGTGAATGTGTCAATGCATTTGTGACCATGTTACAGAGGGGTTGGGACACCTAGCAAATCCTCCTCGCTTAGACTTCAAAGAATATGAGGACCATATGGGAGACACCAATCTGCATTTAGGATTCCCAAGGAAAAACCTACCCGTGCTCCAGTCCCGTCTGGGATGAGGTTGGAGGAGGGTGGCAGACGAGAGAGTCCTCTGCCTCCTCGCCTACCCTCAGTCTCACCGTCATCTTTCTTTCTCTAGTCGTGGGCTCACCACGGTCAACATCGTCATCATTGTTTTTGTCCTCCTGGGACAACCAGCTACCATATGTGGAACTCTTAACTCTTAACTCCAGCCTCCATGCTAAGCATCTTTCACACACGACCTCATTCGGTCTTCCCCCAAAGCCTGGGAAGTACTACTAACAACCGTTTTACAAAGACACTGAAGCTCAGAGAAGTTAGTTAAGTTGCCCAAGGTCACACAGCTCCGCCTTAACTTTTGCTCATCCTTCGGAACTCCTCTGAGAGTAGCATTCTCTCCTCCCCTCAGGCTGGCTGGGTGCCTCCTCTCTGCTCACACGAGCTCTGAGTGAGCTCCTGAGCTTAGCTTTATTATAGTACAGAGTTCTGCAGATGGTAATTATGTATCTCCCCAAAACTAGAATGAGAGGAACTTGAAGGTACGGGCTGGTCTTGGTCACTGTTCTATTCCTGGGACCCAGAACCCTTTTTCATGACACATAATGGGTATTTCGATCACATCCCAGATGTGAAAACTGGGAATCTTTCTTTGAATCCTGAAGCCTCGTTAACTGAGGACAGAAAACAAATCATCTCAATGCATCCCATACCCCTAGCTCCTATTTCCAAGAAAGTTAACCATCAAGAACTTGGGGAAGATGGGCCAGCAGTAGGTGAAGGTTTGGAAAGGACCAGAATCAGCATTTCTCCCTAATGATCTCCCATTGTATGGCCCTTCTTCCTGATAAGCCTCCAACCCCTGGGCGACAGTAGCTGGCAGAAAAAACAGCCTATTTCTAACTCTCTGGCACAGTCTCTTTCTCATGCCAAGAAACCCTTGAGCAAGAAGCCACTTGGCTTCCAAGATCCAGTTAGGAAAAGTCCCCCAACCTGTTCAGTGTAGGAAGGTGATGAGATGGCCGTCTACAGCCACCCATGGGGCAGTTCATGGTTTCTATGAAGAACTCCATGTTGGCAAAGATTTCTAAATGCAAATTAACAACATTTCACTGATTGGTTTGCCTATATGTCCTATTAAGCAAAAACTCAGCATCAACTGGATCGTGGGGGTTGGGGAGGGGACATGTTCAGTGAAACCAAATCGAGTTGAGACCATCCTGGCAATAAAGGCTGAGATGGGACCACACCCCTCGATTGGGAAAGGTCACTTTGGGGCAACTTTGCAGCAGGGGTGAGATGCAGGGGGAAAACCCAAAAGAACTCTTTTTTTTTTTTACCTTGTGTTCTGTTGTGATTAATTGCACAAGTAATCCGCTATTGATGCAGGGAAATTGGAAGATAGAGATAAGCAAAAATATAAACCACTCTTTCCCTATGATCCGCAGCCAACCACAGCGAATAACTTATACAAGGAGCTTCAAAATCCCTACCCCTGGGGGCCAAGCAGGCTTTGTAAATGTGGGGAGCAGGCTAAGGGGGGGGGCTGTGGCAAGCTGAGCACCCACACTCCTTATATGAACAGCATCTCCTCAGCTCCAGCTCATAGTTGCCTGTGGGAAAATGGGTCCAATGAAGACACAGTTTCTGATTTTACAGAGGAACTGGAAAGCTTAATTTTTATATTGTAAAATCTCCCAATTATAAATGTTGGCTTGGCCCATGAACACAGATTTGAGCCCTCTGATGTAAATCCTTCCAATTCCCCCCCGCCATAAACATACATGTCTGTGTGAGTGTTTGTGTGTATGTATGTGCATGTGTATATATTGGGCACCTTTTGGAATATGTGTCCAGTTCAGAATCCCCCTTTAACTGTCCACAAGGGCAGACAATCCCAGAAGCCATGTTTTGCATGATCCCATCCTCTAGGACACAGTTGGACCAAAAAAGACTTCCTTGAGAATTTGGAATAAGGAATGAAATAGTGAGGTTCAATGTCTTCCTGTGGCTGGATCCACCGCATGGAGAGGTGGAAACAGGGGGCAGCCATGGCTCCCACGTGGCATGGGGCACTGTGTATCCTACCTGGGTTCTGTCAGCAGCCCACAACTTGGTTCAAACCCTCGCTGAGGCCTGGCTGGTCCCTGAGACACTCCTGCCTGTCTCCTTATCATTGAACTCCTCTCTGGCCTAAGTGAGCTATATATAGCCGGCCTCTGCTTCTCGCTACCAGGGTCTCAGCCTATACAAGATACAAATAAATAACAATTCGTAGATACATGTTTTCCGTAAATGAAATGATATACTTCCAAACGACCGTTGGTGCCATCCACTGTCCCCTCCACCTCCACCCCACCCAGAACATCCCTGTTTGCCGAGGGGGGGAGGACAATACCTGTGTCGCTTATGTTTCTTGGAGCTTTTCTTCTTCTTTTTCTTGACAGGTGATGGGCTATATGACGGGGACCTGCCGGGGAAGGGAGACGCCTGTCAGAGGTAGGTTCTTAAAGGCCACGGTTGGTCTGACAGAGACCCTTCTCTGGCCCCCGCCGGTCTCAGCAATTTCGGCACCACACAGGACGATGAGACCAATGCTGATATTAGCTTGCGTTTGTTTCAAACGGCAGGGGACGTTCAGGTGACCCAAGTCCCGATCTTGACTTCACCACCGGAAGTTCACATGGCTATGTCACTGCTCTGAGGCTCTTATTTCCCCACGGACGAAATACCAAGGTTGAGAGAGATGCGGAGTTTCCGACTCGTGCTAACAGGGGCCTCTCAGGTAGCATACGCGGAGGAAGCAGGCCGGGTGTAGGGCAGTAGGGAGTGCTGGGGACTGCGGTGAACGAGAGCGCCCCTGACCAAACGGGTGGGGGGCTGCTTCTCAGAGCAGCCGAGGGTCTTGCGTGAGAATGCAGGCCCGGGACTTCCAGAACGCCTGCCTTTTCGATTAAAGAACATATGTTTATATGAGATCCACTGGCTTTTAAATGTTGGCCACCAATTCAAAACGCCAAAAACAAACGAACAAACAAAACAAAAACCCAAATAAAACAAAATGAGCAAACGAACAAAAATACTTCGCAGGTCAAACCAAACATGTCTGCAGGGGAAAATGCAGGGTTGAGAACAACCTGACTCTTAGGGAGTCACAGCACCTGTCCCCACACATGGGATCAGTGGCCATTTATCGAATGAAGGGATGAACTAGTGAAGCTTGACACGCGGCCGTTACCTCCTTTGAAGTATTCTCACGTCTACCCCTAAGATCAGGAAGCTCCAGCCACTTGCCCTCAGTTCCATCGCTCACCCTACAATAGCTGGAACTCGAGGTCTTCATTCACATTCCCCTTTGGGTCCTTTTTGGGCCTGTTTTCTTAGAAGGAGGCTAACGTGGTGTCCAGGAAACGAGGTCCCAGAAAACCTGGAGTTGGGGCGGGACATTCCGACACGCCTCTCTGCTGCCCCCTGGAGGCTTCTTCAAATACTGCCTCTGAGGTTCGGTGAGATTTTCCACTCTCCCCACTAAGGTCTCTCTGCCCACCCCCTCTGGGTCTGAAACAATGGACATACTTTTTTGGTGAGCAGCAGCTTAGAAGAAAATCTGAAAATCTTTTTAAGTACAGAAAGATCAAAAAGTAATGTGCCTTGAAAAAAATTCACAGGGCTCAAACAAGTGAACAACTGGCAAACATATAAAGTCCATTATCTTTGGCCTTAAACCCGCTGGGCCGGTGTGGTGGAATCACTTGAGGGACCTGGAGTCAAGTCCCTATAGGTTCTGTCACCCTCCCCACGCCTCCCTGTGCCTCTCTTTTCTCATCTCTAAAATGGGGACAATAATGCTTGCCTGGTAGCTTGTGGTCAAGGGCAAAAGAGATGACGGAGAACACAGTGCTTAGCACAGAGAACATTCTCAAAAAAAAAAATTACTTATGGTCATGCTATGCTTCCGGTGAATTGGTTATTTATTACACGTCGGACACTGTGACGGCTCTTCCCACATCATTTTTTTTTTTTTTTTAGTCTAAGTCTCACAAAACCCAAAGAGGTAGGTTTACTCACCACTTTATAGAAGCGCAACAGACACAGAGAAGTCGAGTGACGTGCCTAAGGCCACACAACGAGTTAAGAGGCAGAGAGGGGATCTGAAACCCAGGGGAGCACTGTTTGACCCCGAAACCCATTTCACCCCTATTTCCTCCCTTCCCCCACCTTCAGGTTTTCACTTCCGGTGGGGCCCTCACCTCCTTCTCTTCTTCCGGGCAGATTTCTTCTTTTTCTTCTTCCCCCTGGAGGAAGGTGGTGGCGTCAAGTCTTTGTCGTGGGAGGCACTGTGGGGAGCACAGAAGTCAGGCGTTAGAGGACCCGGGGGTTCTCCAATCCCCCAACAAGAGCTTTTGCAGCAGGAGAAGAAGGACCCAGTTCCTTGGAGGATGAAGGACCTGTATCGAATACCTAATTACCACCTCATGGCCGATTCAGTCACACTTCAGATTAAGTGCCTCAAATAAGGAGTTAATGGCGACCTAATGAGACAGCCGCTGTATGTTACCCAAACACCAATTGATTATTTAAAACAGAATTATAGAGGCTAACTGCTCCTTAATAGATTTATTATTGGATTTGAAAATGGTTCACCTTGGTAAATAAATCACTTTTTAAATAATGAATTGGCAGTTCAGCCCCTTCCCTCCCCAATACATCTTGTCTGTAGCTCCTGCTGGAAATTTAACAGGAGGCGGATATGTTAAGTAGCAGCTGATTATTAAAAGTATATTTGCCAAGGTCTAATGTAATGAGATACATACTTATATCGCCTCACAGACCCTCAAAAACCTTTGCTCTTCAGGAATAATTATTTCCCATTCAATTAAATTCAAATGTTCAGGCTGCAGTTAAATTAAGTCAAGTTATCTCCTTTTATAATTGGGGCAGGCTCCAGGGATTTTTTAAAAACACCATCCCATGGAAAAAGGAGATGGGTTGGGATGAAAAAAATCTTGGGAATTGAAACATGCCAACCCAGCTGGACCACAGTGGGAAAACGTATTATTAATAAGACTATTATTGTCAATTATTGTCCCTATAACACAAGTACCATTTATTCACTTATCATGTGCCAAGCATTTTATGTGCTTTGATATGCACAAAAACCCTTTGAGAGTGGTATGATTTTTTGCCTCATTTGACAGGTGAAGAGACTAAGGCTCAGAAAGTTGCATGGGCTTGCCCATGGCCGCACAGTCAGAGAAGTGTCTGAGCTGGAATTGAGTCACGGCCTGTGTGGTTCCTACTCTGAGAGTTTTTTTCACAAAACCAGCTGCTTTCTCAAGTTTGTTTGTGTGGCCATCCTTTTTGGAAATTACCCAACCCTTTTGCAGTGACCCCCCCCCCCCAACCTTTTGGCACCAGGGACCGGTGCTCCTATGAGAATCTGATGCCTGATGGCCTGAAGTGGAGCTGAGGTGGTGATGCTGGCACTGGGGAGTGGCTGCAATACGGATGAAGCTTCGCTCGCTCACCGGTCACTCACCTCCTGCTGTGTGGCCCAGTTCCTAACAAGCCACCAGTACCAGTCCGCAGCTCAGGGGTGGGGCACCCCAGTTTTACAGGACATCATAAAATGTTGCCATATTTAATTTCCTTCTAAGAATCTGGATCAGTATGGTTGGTAGGAAATCAAAGATGAAATGCTTACAATATATGTTAAGGTCTCTGCATTGCCAGTCTAAAAATCATATAGTGACACCTAGAACATTTTCAAGAGAGTCACTTTTAGCAGGTTAAAATAAATATCGTAGGGATTAAGTAACCAGCTACTTAACTACACTTACACGTGATAAAGCATAGAGCACACCACCATTTCCAGGAAGCAAGCGGGCTGCCTGTGTAAATGTGGTAGGCCTCTTCCAAATTTTCCTTCAACAAGTGCTTGACACAGAATAAGAGCCTCATAAATATTTGGTGAGTGACCAAATGAGGGATGAATGGATGAAATAATTTGGCCACTTGTTAAATCATCTTGTTTCATATAAACACTTCCCAGTGTAACAGCTGCCAGGAATTTCAGAGAAAAATACCCAAAAGCATTTAAGGGAGAAATACATAAGAAAAAAAAATCTTTTAAAAGCGTGTCCTATTTGTTAAATTCTTTTTTTCAATTACAGTCAACATACAAAATTATATTAGTTTCGGGTGTACAACATAGAGTTAGACATTTATATAACTTATGAAATGATCGCACAACAATAAATCTAGAACCTATCTGACACCATACATAGTTATTACAATATATTGTCTATAGTCCCTATGATGTACTTTACATTCCCATGCCTATTCTCTAATTACCAATTTGTATTTCTTAATCCTTCTCTTCGTCACCCATCATCCCAAGCCCTCTCCCATCTGGCAACCATCAAAACATTCTCTGTATTTGTTTGTTTCTGCTTTGTTCTGCTTTATGTATGTATGGATGGATGTATTTTAGTTTTCCACATATAAATGAAATTATGTAGTATTTGTCTTTCTCTGTCTGACTTATTTCACTTAGCATAATACCCTCGAGGTCCATCCATGTTATTGCACATGGCAAGAGTTCTTTTTTTTTTTTATGGCTGAGTAACATTCCATTGTATATAGGTACTACTTTTTCTTTTCCATTTATCTATTGATGGACACTTAGGTTACTTCCATATTTTGCCTATGAATGCTGCAACGGATGCTTATGTGTTTTCAAATGAGTGTTTTATTTTTCTTTGGATAATATCCAGAAGTAGAATCCTGGGTCCTTCATGGTCTCTTGTCATAGTCTTTGTTTTAAAGTCTATTTTGTCGATATCAGTCTTGCTGCTTCGGCTTTTTTATTGTTTTCGTTTTCATGAAATATCTTTTACCATCCCTTTACTTTCAGTCAACATGTATCTTTTGACCTGAAGTGAATGCCTTGTAGGCACCATAAGTCAGGGTCTTGTTTTTCATCCATTCGGCCACCCTGTGTCTTTTGATTGGAACATTTAATCCATTTACATTTAAAGTAATTGTTAACAGATATGCAGTTATTGCCATTTTATTATTCATATTTTTAAATTTTTTCTTATTAAAGAAGTCTCTTTATCATTTCTTGTAATACGGGTTTGATGGCAATGAACTCCTTTAGCTCTTTCTTGTCTAGGAAGCTCCTTATCTGTCCTTCAAGTCTAAATGATAGCTTTGCTGGGCAAAGTAGTCTTGGTTGTAGGTTCTTGCTTTTCATCCCTTTGAATATTTCATGCCAATCCCTTCTGGCCTCCAAAGTTTCTGTTGAGGAAGCATCTGACAGTCTTATGGGGGTTCCCTTGTAGGTAACTTATTGCTTTTCTCTTGCTACCTTTAAGATTCTCTCTTTGTCTTTAACCTCGCCATTTTAGTTATGATGTGTCTTGTGTGGGCCTCTTTGAGTTCATCTTGTTTGGGACTTCCTGTGCTTCCTGGGCTTGTATTTCTATTTCAAGTTCACCAGGTTAGGGAAGTTTTCTGTCATTATTTCTTCAAATGGGTTTTCAATTTCCTTGTTCTCTCTCTTCTCCTTCTGGTACCTGTACGCTGAGAATGTTGGTATGCTTGATGTTGTCATAGAGGCCCCTTAAACTATCCTCTTATTTTTGGAATCTCTTTTCTTGTTGCTGTTCTGATTGGGTGTTTTCTGCTACCTTATCTTCTAAATTGCTGATTCAGTTCTCTGCTTCGTCTATTCTACTATTGATTCTCTCTAATGTATTCTTTGTTTCAGTTATTGTGTTCTTCATTTCTGACTGGTTCTTTTATGTTTTCTATCTCAATTTTTCTATCTCTTTGTTAAAGTTCTCATTGAATCCACCTACTCTTCCACTAAGTTCATCGAGCATCTTTATAACCAGTGTTTGGAACCCTGTATCTGATAGATTATCTCTGTTTTGTTTAGTTCTTTTTCTGGAGCTTTGTTCTGTTTTTTTTTTTGGGGGGGGGACATATTTCTTATCCTCCTCATTTTGGCTGCCTCCCTGATTTATTTCTATGTATTAGGTAGAGCTGCTATGTCTCCCAGTCTTGGTAAATGAACTTATGTAGTAGGTGTCCTGTGGGGCCCAGTGGTACAGTTCTCTCTGGTCACCTGAGCCAGGTGCTCCAGGTGTGTCCCTTGTATGGGTTGTATGTGTGTCCTCTTGTTGTAGTTGAGCCTTGACTGCTATTGGCACATCAGTGGGAGTGACTGACCCTCAGGCTGACTGGTTGTGAGGACTGGCCATGATTACAGGGGAGGGCTGTTATGCAGGGGCTGACCCTATGGAGCAGGATTCACTTTAGCAGAGCTCTGGTGCCTGCCCAGGCTGCCCGTTGGGTGTGTCATTCATGGAGGTGATTCGGTGGTACTCTGGTGTGTTCTGAAGCTGACCAGTGGGCATGTGGGTTCTGGGACCTTTTGGGAGGGGCTCTGGTGCATGCAGGTCTGCTACTTCCGTACCCTGACCAGGACCACTTGGTATGAGATACAAAGTGATCTGCAGATGGTTGCAGGGCTTGGGGGTGCCTGAGAGGGGCTAAGCTACAAATCAAGACTGGCTACTGCAATGCCGGCTTGGGGCTACTTAGCAAGAGATACGGGGCACACCGAGGCCAGATGCTACTTGTTTGGTTTGTGAAACTTTGAGAGATTTTAGGAAAGTCTGCAGCATGAGCCAAGACAGGCTGTTTGTAAGAAAAAGCCACTGAAAGTGCCTTGGTTGGGCCTGCAAGTTGGGTGGGGTAAGGTCTCAAGAAATCATCAAGGCAGGGTGACCAGTGTAAGCCAGGTTGATGGAGACTCAGATATGGCATCCAGCTGTGTCTGCATGCTGGGTGGGGGTAGGGCTCAAGAAAGGAACAATGGCTTCTGCCAGCACTTCTGTTTGGGAGAAGGCTGCCCCTCTGGCCCTCACCCTGAAGCCCTAGTGCCTTTTGAGCTGCTGTCCCAGTGCTGGAGCTCAGAGTGAGTGAGTCTGTGTGCAGACACTTTAAGAGTAATGTCTGGGACTCCCACAGCCCCTCCATATCACTAGCCAAAATCTTCAACCACAAGATATGGGGACTTCTCTTCCCAGCACTGGATCCCTGGCTGGTAAACCTGGTATAAGGCTCAGACGCCTCACTCCTCTAGAAGTGATATCCCTCCCAATTTTTAACCACCACACATGGGTGTGAGAGCAGCCTGTTCCACATCTCCACCCCTCCTACCAGTCTCAACATGGCTTCTTCTGTAGATCCTTGTAGGACTTCTTTTTTAACTAGATTACATGCAATTCTCATTGATGATTGTTCTATAGTTTAGATGTAATTTTGATGATGTGGTCACAGGAAGAGGTGAGTACAAGTTTACCTATTCCACCATCTTGATTGGATGCCTAGAAATGTGTCTTATAAAACAGAGAAGGATCTCATTGTTCCAGTCAATTACTCTCACTCCTTTCTGGAACCCCAGAGTCCGAGGAGCAAGATTTGGGAATCACTGTCCTAGACTCAGATTTAAGTGATGGGGTAAAACCAAGAAAGCCCTTGACTTTGGATAGATTTGAGATCTGCGAGGGAGATAATCAACCCATCCATAAATCCCAAATGCCTTTACCCAGGTGGGTCTGCATTTCCTCTACCTCTTTCGCTCCCAGTTCTCCTAGGTGTGCCCTCATAATGGGGCTGGAAGGGCCAAAATAGTGGTCAAGTATAGCACAGTTATAAGCAGTTGGGTATGCGGTGGTCACAGAGACAGCGGTTTAGTACACAGTAGTCAAATACACAGCGTGTAAACGTGCAGCACTAAAGAATGTTGGCTCCAGAAAATGACACACCTGGGTTTAAACTCTTGCTTTATTACTTTATGCTCAGAGACCTCTCTGGGTATCATTTTTATCATCTGTAAGATGGGAATAAAACAGGATACCTGTGTGCAAAGTTTGTTGCAAAGAATAAAAGAGCTCACTCATGCAATGTGCCCTGGTCAGGCACAGGGCAAGTTCACGTACATGTAGTTTCTATCATTATAATTATCATGACTTTCACGTCACTATTAATATCATCATCATTATGGTGGTTTTTATCATGTCAGAGAGTGGGCCACAGATAGAAGAAAGAAGCAAGACGCCCAGCCACTCCCACAACGTGGCATCATTTTTTCAGATTTTCATGCCAAGAATCTGCTCTTCTGGAGATAATGTTAATAAGCACCTCTTGCATGGGCCTACCATCAGGATCTGCACATACCTACCTGATCTGATTTAATCCTCACCTGACCTTGAGAATTAGACCTCAATATTCCCATTGTATAGCTGTGAAAACTGAGGCCCAGGAAGGCAAACTAACTCGCCCAAGGTCCAGGTGATAAGTGGCAGCATCCAGGTTTGAACACAAGTTCTGTAACACACTACCTCACCTTTAATCATCTGGGAGACAATGTTTTCAAAAGTAAGGAAATTCCCTTCCTCTCTCCATCCTCCTTAGCCCGTGATGGAAACAGCTTTTTTTTTCCTGTTTCCTGCAGGTAATTCCCCGATCTGACATTGACCTTCACGTTTCCAAGCTGATGGGACTTAACTGTTTCTTCCTCATCGAAACCACAGCCTAACTAAGGCCCATAGCCAAGATGGCAGCATGGGTGGAGAGCAGACTTCATCCACGAATGCCACCCTGGCTTCCCAAGCCACTTCTTGAAAATTCATGTTCTTAACTAGAGGTCCCTGTCCATCGGCCTCGGGGTCTATGAGTCCTCTAAACTGGTACACAGATTGGGGGCACTCATGGAGCACACACCTTTCCTGCCGCAGTCACATCTGATTCTCAACTGGGTGCATAGCACAGCTTAGAACACCTACCTTAGTAACCCAAGAACTTCTGGAGAGAAGACAAGAATTTGACCAGATCGGGGGTCCTCAGGCTAATCTTGGCCCTGCTACCAACTGATTTCAGTTTTCTGGTATGCGAAATGTCTTTGACACTCTCTGATTCAACATAAGGAGGCAAGGTGGTATGGGAAGAGTGATGCTGACAAGGACACATGATAGTTTTCTGTCTGTCACTGGGGGGCAGGGGTAGATGCAGGCTCAGGGCAGCCAGAGAGTGGTGACTTAGTCTAAGGAGTAAGAATAAAGCTAAAAAATAAAAAATAAAACATGAGGGATTGTAAGCTGACAAGGACCTTGCAATCTGTGAGGCCAACCAAGGGCTGCCTTACCTAAAAAATAAACAAACAAACAAACAAACAAACAAATAAAGCTTTCAGTCAGCTGGTGAAGCCAGATTACATGATAGTGTTATAAACAGGATCAATTCTCCAGAGACCAAAGGTGGGCCAGGCTTTATACGTGTATGGTGCAAAATTTATAACTAGAAGGCAAGGTATAGTTTGGATTTTTCATTAACATCAAAACATAATGCAGTACATTTAAGTCTAGGATATACGATCGGAGAGACTGAAGTTCAAAACATCACTCTGCCATTTACTGGCTGCCATATTTTGGGCAAATCACTTTACCTCTTTAAGCTGCAATAAAACGCTGTATCCTCGGTTGTCAGCACAGTGCCTATCACGTGATACTGGTTGAATAACTGAATTAAGGAATGAATGCAAAGATCTGGAACTTAGGAGACAGATCTGGGCTGAAGTTATGATTTGAGAGTCAGTCTACGGCCAGCCACCCTGAACAAGCCTGGTCCCATGTGATCTCGGAAGCTAAGCAGGGCCGGCCTGGTTAGTACTTGGATGGGAGACCACCTAGGAAGACCAGGTGCTGTAGGTGTAAAAAATAAAAAATAAGGGATTGTAAGCTGACAAGGTCCTTGCAATCTGTGAGGTCAACCAAGGGTTGCCTTCCTCCCCACCCCCCAAAAAAAATGATTTGAGAGCCAGGGGCTCACAGAATCATTAAAATGGAGAGAAACTAACTCTATCATTTAAGGCAGGGGCAACAGACTGTGTCCCCTGGGCGAAATCTAGCCTATCTCTTGTTTTTATAATAAAGTTTATTGAAATACAGCTATGCCCATTGGTTACATATGCCTGTGGCTGTTTTGTGCTTCAATGGCAGGATTGGTAGTCATGGCAGAGACCATCTGGCTGACAAAACTAAAATATTTTCCATCTGGTTACAGAAAAAATTTGCTGACTCCTGATTTAAGGTCGAAAGGGTTTGCAAAAGAGAGAGCGGAGAGTGGCCACTGAACAAACATTTCTGCAACAACTTGAACTTCCTCATTGCTCTGAAGATGGGAGTGGGGCAGGTCTCACCTGCGCGCTCTGGCAGGACTGAGCTCCCGGCAGGCCTTGTCTCTCTCCCAGCTGTTGGTGCCCAAGGCTTCAGTGGCCAGATGCTGGCTTAGCTTTTCCGAGGGTCCATCCTGAGCTGGGACCATGGGGCTGCTCTGGGGTTCTGTCCTACAGGGGGCAGAAGTAAGAAGGCAAAAGTGTTAGGAAATGACAGAGACTCTCAATGTTCATCAAGTATCATAGATGTCCTAATATTTCCCAGCTTCTCTTACAGTTTTTGGGGCCATGAGATTATCTTTGGTCAATGGGCTCTGAGTGAGAATGACATATGTCATTCCAGTTTACGCAATAAGATCTGTGTACCTTCTCTAACTCTCCCTCTGTCACAGGAATTTTGGAGGCCACATATTCTGTAAGGTGAAGCTACCTGATGGAGGAGGGATGCCTGAAACACATCACACTCTGCATGATGGAAATCAACCTTAGTTACGTTAAGCCACTGAGACTGAGTTTCTTTGTTACTGCAGCGTAGCCTACCCTATCCTGACTAAATCACAAGGAGAGGCTGGAAACCAGCATTTCACTTCCTTCCTCATGAAATCAGAGTCAAAGCATGATAGGATTAGTTCCAACTTCCTTTGCCATTTCTATTCCATTTCTCTGCCTTATCTTATATGGTACAGAGATAACTGAATTCAAATGGTATTTGCACCATTTAATAGCTAAAGGACCTGGGGCAAGCCATTCAACCCCTCTGAGTCAGTTTCATTAATAAAATAGGGAATAATATCATCCATATATTGTTGAGTTGTCGTGAAGATAATATAAGCAAACAGGAACCCTAAAAAGTGTCAGTTCCTTCTCCTTTTATTCCCCTATACACCAACCTTCGATTCGGTGTCCTTGGTGGGTATAAGGCCTAATTGAGACACAGTTCCCATAAAGGCCTGTCGTTTCCTCCTCCATCTAAGATGAGCTCCAACAGCACAGGGAAAAAACCTGAGTTCTACCTCTTTCTTCGAGTCCGAGAGGGAAAAGAAGTTGCTTAGTTACTCAGTCTTTGAAGATACTGTCACTCAAATCTCCAGCCCTAACCAAGAAGACTCAGGATTCTGAGAGACACGGAGCTGATCTGGCACCAACCAGCAGGCTTGCCCTGCATGCAGATTGCAGGTCACGATGATCAGAAACGTCAGTATTTCTCAATGCACCAACTTCCTGCAGCCAGTGCATCCAGATGAGTGTTATGACTCAAGATGAATGCATCTGATAAGCCCCCTGCTCCACGGAGTGGCCAGGAGAGCAGGCCAAGCCCAGTCAATATGAGAGAAGGGCAGCAAAACACATCCATCTCTGTCACCTGCTTGTGGTGCATCCTTTGAAGCGAGCTGGGAGATACTGCAAGCTCAGGAGGAACAAACATCCTAGTCAGGACTTCCCAGCCCTCCTCACTGCCAACTCCACGCTTGCAAAACGCCTATACACGCTGCCCGGCCTCGGTTCTCCCTACACCTCCCTGCCCCTCTTCTACTATGAGGGTTCCATTTCCATGCCTTTGCTCCTGCCCGTTCCTTCATGTGAAATGCTGTCCTGGCCCTTCTCAGACGACCCAAAGCGTGCAATTTCCACCCAGCCCCCAGCAAGGCTTGCCTCTTCCCATACTCGTCCTGGCCTAGGCTAGCCTGCGCGCGTGAACTCCAATTCTCTCAGCGAGTGCAATGTGTCCAGGCCAGTTCTAAGTGTGGGGATGCAGTGAAGAAGACAGAAACGCCCTTGTGATCATGGTGTTTACATTCTGGTTGGGGGAACAGACAATACACACACGTATGGCATATGAGATGGTAGTAAATGAAGGAGAGAATAAATCAGTGTCATGGGGCTAGGAAATGGGCCAGGCACCTGCTATTTTGTATTGAGTCATCAGGGAAGGCCTTTCTGAGGAAGTAACAGTGGGGTGGAGACTTGAAAGATTAGGGGCTAACCGTGCAGTTGGTGATGGTTTTAAAATGTATTCACAGATTCTTTGGCATCAAAAGATGGAGGAGCCTAACTTCTTCCTCTTGGATATTGGATGGGTTTAGTGAGTCCCTTTTTAATGAACAGAACAAATTATGGAGAATAGAACAAGTTAGTAGAAGTTATAATGTGTGACTTCCAAGACTAGGTCCCTGAGGCAGCTCCTGCTTCACTCTCTTGAACTGACCAGTCCATGTTCTGAGGACACTCAAGTAGCCATACGGAGAGGCCAGTGTAAATGAGAACTGAGACTCCAGCCAACAGCCAGCACAAGCCAGCCATGGGAGTGGACCACCCTGGAAGTAGATAGAAGTCCATGGCCCAGTCAAGACTTCAGATGAGACTGCAGCCCTGGCTGACAACTGACTACAATTTCATGAGAGATGGTAAACCAATCACCCAGCCCAATTCCTGACCCACAGGAACCAAGATGTAATAACTGTTTATTGTTGCTTTCGGCCTCAAAGATTTGGGATAATTTGTTGTCCAGTAATATATAACTTCTACATAGGTATCTGGAGGAAATGTGTTCCAGACAGAAGGAATAGCAAGTCCAAAGACCCTTGGCATATATACGGAACAGCAAACAAGGGCTGAAGTGGTAAGAGGGGAGATTAGAGATTAGGTCCTTGTCAGTCAGCGGAAGACCTTGGATCCTTTATGACTGGGATGGGAAGCCCTTTGAACAGAGAGGAGTGATATGGTCTGGCTTCCATTTGAGAAGGATCAGTCCAGTGGCTAAAGACCCTCGGCAGAAGGGAAGGGTGGATAGCGATGAGGAGACTATTGCAATAGTCCAGGCTCAGATCGGCGTGGCAGTACTGGAGCTGATGAGATGTGGCCAGATTCTGATGTATGTTGAAGGCAGAACTAGCATCATTTGCTGCTGGTTAAACGTGGAATGCAAGAGAATGAGAGGGAAAGGGGTCAAGGATGACTCCAAGGTTTTGAGCCTGAGCAACAGACAGGATGAAGTCACCGTTGATGAGGTGGAGATGGTGATGTAGGGAGCAGACCTTTGGGGAGATCTAACCCCTTTTCTAGGATATGATAGTCATTTTGCTACCCTTACTGAAACTCTTAATAATATGTGTTGCTATGCCGTTGTCTTCTCTCACGCTAAACTATGAACTCCTTGAGAGTAGGATATGTCTTACTGCCTCCTAGTCCACTGTTACACTCAGCAACATTTGTTCAGTAAATAAATAAAAAAGCACGTATGCACTGGCTGAAGAGGACACTTGTTTCAAGACACTAGAAAGGGCTTTCGAGATGTTTTAAGCTAATCCCTTTATGGTACAGTTTGCAGACATAAACCAGCCAATGCCTCAGTCCAATTAGATACTTGGTCTACAATCAATGCCTTTTCTAGCCTACCCCACATTTCTCTCAGAAAAGGGATGAGTGAGCTAGACGATGTACATGTATGGACCAGCAGAGTGGTGAGTTGAACACACACGAGAATGGACCTTTGGGTTCTCTGGGGCATCATAAGAAACCAAGACACAAAACTGTACCAGAGGCAACCCTGCAACAGGCAACCCCCGAGAGCTGGTGTGAGTGAAGAAATCTGTGGTGAGTAGAGCTAGCATTGGGCGGAAGGTCTCCGTGACCTGAGCTAGTGGAGGGAGTAGAGGCATGGGTGGTCTGCTGTGCTGGGGAACATGGCGGATGCTGCTGCCAGGCGCTGGGGGACAGGCTCAGGGTGAGGTCAAGCCCTCATTCATCACTGCCAGTAGCAGGGTCCAGGAATTGGGGATGGGGCCATCCTGGCAATGGTGCGATGAGGACAGGTATAATGGAGTTGCTGTGGTTTATAACTGGACCCTCCCGGATGTGGTGGGCTGTCATTTTTGCCAATAATAGCACTGGTTTTACCTTCCTGGTGTTACGTGCCCCACCTGAGATTAGAAAGCAAACAAAAACAAAATTAATTCTACCAGGCAGACAAGGAGTGGTGGGGGAAGGAAGAAAGGACTCCTCTGGAATAAAATATAACCCTCATGATCTTCTTTCAAGATGTTCCAATACTTTCCTTCTCAGCTTTCTGAAAACTGAAAGAGACTCAGGGAGCATGTATGTAGTCTGGGGTTTCCCAAACCTGGCACAGTAGCAGAGGGCCTCAAGGAGCTTTTAAATATACAGATTCCTAGGTCCCATCTTGGCCACAATAAATCAGAGTCTCAAAGGAGAGAAACGTGGAATTTGCATCTTTTAAGAAACATCCCAGGTAATCCCACCTCCTATTAGATCAAGCATGAAATCCAAGTGGATTACCAGGACGAAAAGGCCCTGTGTGATCTGCCCTGGGCTTTGTTATGAACCCCGGCTCCTACCCCTCTCCCGGTCCTTCATCCTGGGCTGGCCACATGGCCTCCTTGCTGTTCCTCAGATGGAACAGGGTCAAGGCCTTTGCTCCTTCTGTTCCCTCCACCTGGCATGCTGTTCCTTCAGCTCTGTGCATGGCTGGCTCCTTCCGTTCACTCAAATGCCTTCTCAGAGGCCCTCCTTGACCCCCTTAGGTAATCTTACTCCTCTTTTAACCCCCTGCCCCCACAGGAGCCCGCTGTGCCTTCCTTCAGAGCACTGTGCTACTCTTTGAAGTGACTATTTTAGAAGTTTATGTGCTAAGCGTTTGTTTCCTGGACTAGAATGCAAGCTTCAGGAGGATGGGAACTAACCTCTTTTCTCACCACCGAATCCCCAGGGATATAGTGCCTGACCAAGTGCGCCTTTCTGCTCAATAAAGATTTGTTGAATGAATGAATGAATGAATGAATGAACGAACACATGAATTCTGAGGATGGCTCGCACGTGGGAACCACCGATCAGATTCAACCTCTCCTCATATATAAAGAAGCGGAGGTCCAGGGAGAGGGGCCAGGCTGGTCACTCCAGGGGACTCAGACCTCAGCTCCGGCACCCACGTCACCTCCTCACCCCACCATCTGCCCTCCCTCCCTGTCTCCAGCTCTGCATCCTTGCGAGGGTCGAAGAAAAACTCTTTGTTCCATTTCTGCTCAAGAGTACCGGCGGCTGCCTCATGTTTTTTGGTTTTTTGGTTTTTTTTAAACCACATAGCCCTTCGATGTTGCATAAAAAAAAAAAAAAGGTACTTAAAAGAAGGCAAGATCTTCAGGGGACGGCTAAAACAGTGAAGTCAAGGGCTGGCATGTTCCACTTCACGGAGGCAGGGAGCGGAGCCTGAGTGCCGAATTCCTCAAGGCCTCCCCGCTCCCTTTCTCGCTAATCAGCGACCTGGAGCTTCGTCGCGGCTCTCCGTAGCCATGGCAACCTGCGCGGGCTGAACTTTCCAAAACTCCCCGAGCTGCTTCCCAGCTTCCGGCATCAAAGCCCCCCTCTCCCAACAAAATGCTCCTTCCGCCCAGGGCTGGGTGCAGATCCTGGCGCCCCAAGCACCGAACCGAACCGAGTGAAACACCACATGAGGACACAGAGATGAACAATGTTGGAGCGAGAAGGGCCCCCCCTTCTGACAGAGTGGGGAAACTGAAGCCCCAAGAGGCAAGGGGACTTGCCCAAGGCCACACGATGGGCGACTCATGTCAGAGCCGGCTGGAACTGTGGCCTTTTGACCCCCAGGCCAGGGCCCTTTCGGCATCACTTGATCATTGGGGCAGCTGGCATTTATCCAGCACCTACTCCGGGCCACACAGCGGGCCAAACACTTTTCACGCATCCTCTCGTTTAAGCTTTCAAAGAAACCCAGGAGCAGGCGTGGAGAAACTGAGGCCCAGAATAGTAAGTGGCAAGGACCCCCTGCCCTGTCTGTGTACAGGAATCATCTGAGGATAAAGGACAGCAGCCTAGAAAACACTTGGAAATGGTAAGAAAGTAATGAGTGGGGAGCTCAGGGGGAATCTTGGTCATTTCCCTGCGAGTCAGGGACTTACCCTGTGTGTTTGGAGAAGAGGCTGTGTGTGTCCCAAGGCTGATCATGGGGCTGGCCCAGCCCATAGGTGACAAGGATTTGGCTAACTTGTGCCTGGGCTCCTGGGACTTCGGTGGGCCCTGTTAATATCCCGCCCTGAGGTCCTTTTGAAGGTTAGTTAAGCTTGGTTGGGGATAACCTGCAGGAGCTGTGACTCTTTGAGCTTTGCCATCATGGCCGGGAAAAGCATAGGAGCTTGGGGGAGGCCTGGGGGAATCCGGAGGTATCATTGGGATGACGTCGTTTGGATGTGGGGGCAGTAATGCTCACCTTAGGAGAAACTGTGTGAGAAAGATGAATTATTATGAGGCCGGCATCTCCCTTATTAACTTCCTTCTTTGAGTCCACAGTTGTTTACTGAACACCTACTTTGGATCAGATTTCAAGGACCCAAAAGGAGCTACGACTTGTCTCGGCCCTCAAGGAGTCCCCAGCCTGGAAGAGGAAGACTGGTCCCTCAGCTGGGAGTTACAGCGTGTGGTCCAGTCAGGTCCCCCACGGAGAGCAGCTCAGAGGGCCCTGAAACTACAGAAACAGCACTGAATCCAGCCTGGGGGATATGAGCAGGTGGCCATCGAAAGCTTCCTGGAAGGTATATGGAGACTGGTCAGGAGGGTGGAGTATGGTGGGCTGCGTGCAAAGGCCCAGCACCAAGACACGGCAGTGGCCGTCACGTGACCGCAGAGGAGGGGGTAGTAGGTTGGCAGGGACAGCTGGAATGAAGGGTGGAAGGTGAGCGCCGAGACTGGCGTATTTCACTTAGCATAATGCCCTCCAGGCCCCTCCGTGTGGTCTCAAGTGACAGGATCTCCTTCTTTGATTATGTCTCAGTAATCTTCCACTGCATATATGTATTTGTACCACAACTTCTTCATTGGTATAGGTGGACACCATTGTAAACCGTGTCACGATGAACACGGGGAAGTGGAAAAAAAAAACAGCATTAGTGGAGACTGGGAAAGAAGACAGAGATGCTGGAGTTGCCAGGGCCACGTGGACAGGTGCGTCTCATGCCCTCAGGTGCACGTAACTCACCTGGGGCCCAGGTCTGGGTTAGGGCCTACGCGTCTGCATTTCTAACCAGTTCCCAGGTGATGCTGTTCGGTCACGGACAAACTTTGAGTAGCCAGACTGTGGATCTTACAAAGGACATGGACTTGCCCCGAGGACTGGCCTGCACAGACGAGCTGTACACACTCTCTCCTTGGGCGACTGATGAGACTGGTTTAGTTCAGTTCTCAGGGCTGAGAGCGTGTGAGTGCGTGGACAGGTAAGGACGTGTGTGCTGTAAACACTCTTGTATATCAAAAATTGCCCAGTTCCCAAGTTCAGGTCAAAGGACAAAAGAACCATATGGAGGAAACTCTGCTCAGCATTTCTTATCCAGCTCAGCCAAGAGGGTCAGGCCCCTAACCTGCATGGGTTTTGAACTCTCATCGCAGAACACATCCATCCGCCACCCTCCGATCAACCCCAGATCCACCCCTGCACTTCTCCCTCCACAGGCTGGCCTATCGATCACCGATTTGCCTACTGAGGGATCACACTGCTGATTGGGAGATTGGATTTGATTCTTGGGGCTGCCTGAAACGCAGACCACCCCAACTTGGGAAATGGCTGAATTCCAAAAGGCTGTGGCTTTCCATTGAACAGGTTGTAAACGGTGATTAGGTGATGCTGAGAAAGTGCCCAGGTCCTGGAGTCCCACTGACCTGGGTCTGAGCCCTGATTTTACCAATCTCTGTCACCCCAGGCAAGAATAACAGCTCTCGCTCCAGCCTGGGCATCGTAAGAACCTTCGTATCAGCTGGTAACTGCAGACAGGGTTTCGATTTCTCCAGGGAGGGCAAGCTGCTGGCTATATTTTCTGGGCACGGGAGAAACCATGCTGGGTAAGTCCCTTTTGGGCATCATTGCAGCTGCTCCTGGAGGGGGCACCAAGCAAGCAAGGTTTGTTGGGAATGGAGCAGAAGCCCTCAGCCTGATAGGAAGTCTTCAGCCCAGGGTAGGAGAAGCCTTGGTTCAAGAGCTGAGAGGGTAAAGACTGGTCTCCAAAAGTGCTGCTGGGGACTGTTCACTCACTCACTGACTCAACAAATATTTATTGAGCACCTGTTATGTGTAGGCATAGGTTCAGGCCCTAGAGACACAGCAGTGAACAAAACAGAGAAGCATCCCTGCCTGGTGGAACTTGCATTCTACCAGGATGTGCAGGAGGAGGAGAGCAAATTCACCTAATTAAGTGTTAAATATATAAATTATTGGAAGCCATGAGTGCTATAGAGGAAAAAAAAAACGGGTAGGCTACGGGAGACTATGAATGCTTTTGGGGGGAGGCTGCCATTTTAAGCGGGGTGATCAGAGAAGGCCTCACTGAGAAGGTAACATCTGAGTAAGACTTGAAGGTGATGAGGGCGCGAGACTCGTACATGCCCGGGAGACGAGCATAATAGGCATAGGGCACAGCCAATGCAAAGGCCCTGGGGCAGGAACATACTGGATGTACTGAGGCTAGAACTCAGGGAGAACGGGGGAGAAGAGCAGGGGGTGATGTCAGAGAGAGAGAGAGAGTGAGAGACCAGATCATGAAGGGTCTGGTGGGCTACTGCAAGAACTTAGCAGCAGATTTCAAGGACCCCAAAAGTAGCTATGACTTGTCTCTGCCCTCGAGGAGTCCCCAGCCTGGAAGGGGAAGACGGATCCCTCAGCTGGGGATTACGGTGTGGTCCAGTCAGTTCTCTGGCGGGGAGCAGCACAGAGGGCTTTCTCTGAATGAGAGGGCAAAGCCATTGCAGGGTTCTGAGCAGAGGAGAGGGATCTTCCGACAGGTTTTAAAGGGCCCCTCTGGCGGCTGGATGCGGGCAGACGGCCAGGGAGCCGGGATAAGTGCAGGAAGACCAGCAAGGGGATTATTGCAACAAGCCACATGAGAGAAGGTGCTGGCGGTGATCAGTGTTATCACCGCCGTGGGGGTGAAAAGTGGTCAGGTTCTGGACATACACTGAAGCTGGAATCCACGGAGGCCGCTCCTGGATCTGGATATGGAGGGGGAAAGAGAAGGTTCACGGGGACGCCAAGGTTTGGGGCCTGAGCAACTGAGAAGACGAAGCTGCCAATTAGTGAGCCTGGAGCAGCCGCAGGCGAGAGAAGAAGGGTGTTTCGGAAGGGCTGTCTGGAGCTCAGATTTTGACGTGTCACTTTTGAGACTCCAGTGAGACATCCCTGTGGAGAAGTCAGGTAGGCGGTTGGCTACGTGAGACCGGAGTTCAGAGGCGACATCGGCACTGGGGAAATGCATTGGAGAGATGTTAGCATTCAGGCGGTACTGAAAGCCAGGAGATTGGCTCTTTCGGGGAGTAAGATGAAGCACCTGGCTAGAGGGAGGTGGGAAGAGAGGTAGGTAAGCCCTGATGGCATTGTACCGGTGGGATTTTGGGATAGCAAGATGGCTCGCTAGACGTGTCCCAGGCATGTGTGTGGACCGGCCTTTAAAATATACTCATCAAGTGTCTGACTCCTTCCGTTCATTCACTTACACGCGATGATTCGTTTACTACTTGTGTGTTAATTCAACCCTCTAGTCATTTACACGCTTGTCATTATTCGTTCGTTCACTCCTCTGCCAGGTCATCTTGGGCAAGTCTCTTCCCCTTTAATCGCCAGTTGTACGCACCTCTCGGGGCTGCCGTGAGGAAGAAGCGACATGATGCCTGTCCAGTGTTCAGACAATTTCTAGCACCCGGTGGCACTTTACGTATCCACCTTCCAGGAACAGGTCACATTGTGCTGCAGCCTCGCCTGCAAAGCTTGCCACCAGGGGCTCACACGCTGCTGGTTCTGATCCCCTTTCCTCGAACAGCCCAAGGCAAAGGCTTCTGGGAAGGGGAAGGGGGGGAGGTCGCAGTGCCCTTGAGTCTCCCAGGTGCTCCTTCCTGCGCTGGAGCCTTGGCCGCCAAGCTCAGTGGCTACTTCCGAACCTGGCGATGGTCTTTCCCCACTCTGTGCTGTGTCCCAGCTTCTTTCTTGCTCTCAGTAGCCCAGGGAGAAATTGGCCCCAGGGTCACCACCACATCCTTTTCTCTGCTAGAACGAGAGGCGATGGATGGGTGCGGGGCTTCTGAGAGTATGGAGCAGGTGGGACTTCATGTACTTGTACACACACACACACACACACACACACACACACACACACACACACACACACCTCCTTCCTGAGGTTGAGGTTTGGGGGGGGGACTCCTAATAAGTAGAGAGGTAGAGAGTAAGCTGCTGCTAAGAATCTGCAGAGAGGACGGAACAGACAAACCACAAGTCTCGACGGCAGGTGGTGAGCAGGTGGCAAGCTCCGGAGGTCTGGGCTCGTTAGTTTTAAAATAACACAGCAGAGGAATGAGATAAAGGGCTTCTGTCCGGGAAACTGTCAGACACCTCGCCTCACACCTTTGGAACTTCCGGCTGGAGCAGTAGCTGTGTTCTCAGAGCTGGGTCAGCCTTTGGAGGACCTTGAACCCAAACCTGGAAGAGGTCCAGATGGGTGTCAAGTGCTACACTCAAGGGAACTCAGCCAGTTCCCTTGGGCGCTGAGCAGGGACCACCACGAAGTTGTCCTGTAGAGATAGTGGATGCTGTTGGTCTGATCCTCGGTTGGTACGAATTGGCTGCAAATGCCTCACAGGTGCCCTCTTCCAGGTCGGGGGGAGGGCGGACAGCCCGTAGCCAATGAGTAACTGACATAGGCTTACAAAAGACCTGTCCGCTTGCCTCAAGGCAGGATGGGTCCGGTGCAATTAAAACTCCAGAGCTCCTTGTGGGGTCAGGCTGAGGCTACACTCCAGCTGAAACAGCACCTGCCCTTAGCTTTCCGCCCCTGCCCTAGCCGGCTTCCTCACTCCCTTTCTCCCGAGAGCATGCCCTCAGGATTTGTGCACCCAAATCTCTGTCTCAGGCATTATTTCTTATGAACGCCTTCAAAGACATAGACCAGACCAAGCTTTTCTCCTATCAAACTACTCAATGCAAAACAATGGTTCAGTACTGCATTGTCCGGAGTCAGACAGACATGAATCTCTGCTTTGCTACTTCCGGGCTGTGTTGACCCACGGGAAGTTACTTCATGTCAGCAAGCCTTAGTTCTTCCCCTCTGAGGATGGGAATTGTTAATGGCGATGTTAATATTACCTGCTTCATCAAGCGGCTGTAAAAAAGGCTTAGCACTTTTCCCAGACACACAATAAATATTCAATGCATGTTATTTGATGATGATGATATGATGATGATGATGATGATGATGATGATGATGATGATGATGTTGGATGTGATACTGAGGGCAGCAGATGAATGGGGAGGTTGGTCCATTGCAACTCCACCAAACAGCTGAAAGCTCTCAGGAGACTCCACCTCTGAGCTCCAGCACCAATCACGAGTAGGTCGCGAATCACACCCTTTCCCTTCACCCTCTTTTAGGCTCGTCCCAGAGGCCCCATCTTCTGCCATTATCATTCTTCTCTGACAAAAAGATTCCCTGTGGGCGAGAGGGATCTCCGCAGAGGGCAGACGTCTGGCTTGACAGGGAAGTGGCCGTTTCTCAACGCCAGCCCAGGCGTCCAGCTGTCCCACCTGTCGGAAGTGGCTCCTCCACGGTAATTCTAATTAAGGAGTCGATGGAAAGGTCTGTCCCTCCACTGGGACTTTCATCCGCCTTTTAAAAGTCAAACCCATTACCCCGGGATTGCAGATTTATCAGAGCCTTACGATTATTAGGCAGGCGGCTTCGTGATCATCTCCCACCAACTCTGATGGGTTCCCCATGGCTCCAAGAGGACTTGGGGAGGTGGCTGGGGCAGGAGCTGACTAGGAGGTCTCAGGGCAGCCCCTCCCGACCACATGGGCAGAGAGGTCCATGGTTCCTCTGTTGACGATGAGCAGTGACCGAACACCCAGGAGCCAGCCACCAAGAGCTTTGGAAGCGGGCAGGCTGCAGCTCAGACGCTGGTTTTGCTGTTTCCAAGCTGTGATCTTAGAGTGACAAGTCCCTTCGAATCTCTTCTGCAAAATGGGGTTAATGGTAGTGTCCCGCTCTTAGAGATGACGTGTGTAAAGTGCCCAACACCATTCCTGGTGCAGAGGAAGCATTTAGTCAATGTTAGCTGTCATCGTCCTTGTAATTATTCATTGTAAATAGGCTTTGCTCAAGCGGATCCCTCGTCTGCAGGGCCCTCTCTTCCCTTCTCTGCCAGGAGAAGCCTCGCTCATCCTTCAAGGATCAGCTCAACTGCCACCATCTCCCTTTTCTGACCCCCCACTGCCCATCTCCTCAGAGGAATCAGGTCTTCACTCCACCGCGCTCCGGCAGCTCTTTCTGAATCCCTCCCCTACCTTGTGGTATGACCCTGCGCAAAGCCCCTCATCTATCCAAGCCTCAGTTTTCTCACTTTTAAAATGGGGATAATACCTCCTGCACTGAGGTGGCTGTGGGAAACATGCGCTTATGAAATTAAGCAGAATGTCTTACTACGGTAAGTATAATCGCCATTATTATTGAAAGAGGCTTGGAAGCTCCCGCGTGACAAAGAATTTCTGCTTGGTGAGGAACCTTACGAATTATCCTTTCCCAGTTATTTTGAGGAGTGCATGGCTCCTAACCTGACTGGAATAGATTGGGGCTCTGAAGGCAGGGGACGGGCCCCAATGACCTCTGCAGAGCCTGGCCGATTCTGAGATTCTCGTGAGTCAGATTAATCTCCAGGTCTAAGTCGCCCTTATCTTTTTACCTCCTTTTGAATATATCAGGGTGACCCGTGGCCCAGAACCTAAGACATGGCCGTCAGCCCCCAGTTTAAGAATGAGAGGGGCCACTACAAACGCAGCTTCCGAGTTCACAGGCTGAAGCATGGTCGCACCGCCTTCCCCGACCCATTTGCTTAAAGGCACCGCATCTTTATCGAGCATCTGCCATGTGCTGAGGACCTCATCAACCATGCAAACTCCATGATTTCACCGGAGTCCCATAATGAGCCCTGGAGGTGGGTATCGTAAGGGTTGCTTTTAGATGACAAAGCCGGGCTCAGAGAGGTGTAGTGACTCGCCTAAGGACACACCGTGGGAAAGCGAGGGAGCCCAGCATTCTCGAGGAGCTGTGGCTGGCTGTCCCTGGCCTCCGGACCGAGGAGAGCCGCACCACCTCGACTGTGTCTACCCAGCTCGTGGAGTAACTCTGTCCCTCCCTGCCGCTGACCAGGTCTGCCTCCCCCACACTGACTGGTGTCCCCTCTCCTCCTTGGCCCCTCGCCTGTGCCCAGCTCCCTGGCCGCCGTCTGCACAGTCTACTGACTGAGACAATCAATCAGCCACCTTGCTCCGACAGCTCAAAAAACACCCCGTCCACCAATTTTCCCTCCAGCGCCTTTCCGCAGACCATGAAACCTCACTAATTTGGAATTTGCAATGATTTCTGACACAGAACCTTCATTTCTCATTCTGGTAAAAAAAAAAAAAAAGAAAAAGTCTGAATGAAATGTCATCATGTGGACCCCGGGGGCTTCTGAGCAAGCTCCTGGCCACCAAAACATGCCCTGTTTTCCATGCCTCTCCTCTTTGTTCCTGCTTCTGGTTCCTTCCACCTACTTCCATTTTTCTGTTAGATCGTAACTGACAGCACCATTATAAATGTTACCACTGTGACTGATAATCGCAGTGGCTCTTCACGGAGCACCAGGCACGTGCTGGACACGGTTCTAAGTGTCCTGCATTCGTTCGCTCTAATCGCCTTCGCCACAATTATTTGCGGCTGGTGCAAGTATCAGCCTCACTTTACCGAGGAAAACCCGAAGGAAGAGGAGAGCCTGCTAAGAGGAACGGGATCTGAGCCCAGGCCGTCGGCCTCCAGGATCTGTGCCTTACCCCATAATGCCTTTGGGGCTGGGTATACCTGGGGCCACGTGTGGACCCTCTGAACCCAACAGCTCCTCCTACTCTGCGCCTCTGAAAGCATCCCGCAATGGCACGAGAAAGCTTTGTGCCCTTCTACAGCTGTGTGATCGGTGTCGCGAGCCAGGACTGGAGGGCGAGGAGGAGCTGCTTGGCTAATTCCGTCACTGCGAACACTACTGAGTGAGAGGCCCGCCCAGGGCCTTCAAAAGAAGCTGGTAGCAAGGAATTTGAGAAGGTTCTTTCCTAGGTTCCAGGTCCTGCGTGAGAGTATTGGTTGACTTCAGGGACCAGCCACCTCATCGGAGCTCTGCTTTGTGCTGGTGGTAGAGGGAGAAGCACAACTGCAAAAGTCAGGCACTGTCCCTTCACCACTGGCCTGTGCGAAGGCCCTGTGACATACTTTCGCACAAGCCCGGCGGTGGACTTGGCTTTGTAGGTTTGCAGTAGGGCGTCCTTCCTTTCGTGGAGGGAAACAGTGGCCACTTGGGTTGCTTTGGAATACAGCCTGAGTGGAAAAGAAAGGCCGTGCCATTCAAACAAACAAACAAACAAACAAACAAAAAATTCATCGACGTGGCTTGATTCCATTTACCAGTTTGGCTGGCTGGGTGTGGACAGAGCCTTTGTTCTCTGTGTAAATCTCCTTGGTGCTGGGACCCGAGATTCTCAACACGAATGCGTAAGATCTGTCCAGATGTGCCTGCATAAGGCAGGGCGGAGGCTGGATCCAGATGTTCTCAATGACGAGATGTGGCGCGTGGCGGGCCAGTTGTGTCTCGGGTGACGATAAAAGTCATCGTCTCAACTGGGACACTTTGGGGATCGAAAGGGGCACTGATAATAAGTCCCCAGGGTACAGTGGTCATCCTGGTTGTCTCTCGTTTCTGACCTGGAGACTCTGGTGCCCAACTGTTCCCTCTCTCTCTCCGCACGGAACTACCACAGGTACCGGAAACTGAACTTGTTGAAGCTCAACACATCACTGCCCCCCACCTGTCCCCCAGCTCCACCGTCTGCCTCCTTATCCGTGTGGCAAGCCGGCCATTACCCGGGACCCCCCCCTTCCTCTGACCGTCACATCCAGCCCATCAGTGGATCTTGACCATTCTTACTTCAGAGCATCTCGGCGTCACCTCTCCATTTCCACTGTCCCCACCCTGGTCCAAGCCACCATCATCTCTCACCAAGACAACTGTGACAGCCTCCGATTTCACTCTGGCTCTGCCCAGCTCGCCCTCCGTGCAGCAGGCCGGGTTATGTTCCAAAACACAGATTCGATCCTATCGCTCCCTTCTGCAGAGCCCCAGGAAGCAAGCCCCACATCTCGACCTGGTTCTCACGGCCTTCGAGGTCCACGGCCCCAGCTGACCCGTCCAGATGTGTCACTCTCTGTGACACCAAACCACCCGAAGTCCTCGCAGGGCCTTAAACGGGCCCCTGCACCTTGGCTCATGGGGTTCCCCCTCTGAGAGATGAAGCACAGCATGGAACTTCAGGGCACGGCCTGGAGCCCGACTGCCGGATTCAAACTCTGGTCCTCCCACTCCGTGACGCTGTGCAATGGACTTCACCTCTCGGGGTCTCAGATATTCATCTGCGGATAATAACAGTGCCTACTTCATGGGGTTATTTTAGGGATTAATGGTGGCTATATGTAAAGCCTGGCCCATAGGAAGTGTTCTGTGTTTACCAAGAAAGAAGTGACGACTTTCCTGGCCTCCTACTTTCTCTTCTTCCCCAGACCATTTCTTGAGCTTCTGCTCTGTTACGCATTCTTGGGACGTAAAGACTAGGTAGGATGCTAAGTACCCCCAGTCAAACCTTTCTTCCGATAAAGCTCTGAGGGGACACTGACCTGCTCCAGGCCTTGCAGCCCGTGAGTGGCAGGGTAATGAGCAGGACCCTGGTCCCCTGACATCTCGTGCTTTAGGCTACTTCGATAGGGCTCTTCCTGGAAACCCCATTCTGCCAGAGCCACTTCCTCCGGCCGGAGGGCTGCGGTGGGGAGGGTGCAAGGATGAGGAGGTGAGGCTTGGCTGCCGGGTGCCGGTTGGCAGCCAGCGAAGTCATCCCATCACAGCCCCGGGCTGAATCACCAGCCAGGCTGGCTTGGCTTGGCATTTCAAATGCATCCTGATGCACTGGAACCGTCTCGGGAAGAAAATAGGATTTTCACCTTTTGTTGCAATGTAAAAGAAGGGGGGAGACAAATCACAAACACATTCTACCTCTCACCGGAGAGCCACACATTTGAGATCAATCAAATGTTTCCAGCCAAAGCCCGTTTGGGTCACATTTTCGCAAATTACATCAGCCGAGAGGAAGAAGGGAGAGATGGAGAAAGGGGTGAGGAGGTTGGCAGGAGGGAGGGGGGGATGGAGGGGGCCGTGGAGTTATCCACAGTGGAGGGGAGGGGCCTTCACACCTAACAAGGGGAAGAGACGGGCCGACTGGACAGGGTGTGGGGTCCTTCTCCTGACGGAGGGTCTTGGCTCCTGTTCAGAAGAGCTCATGTTCAGACCCCACTGGGAGTTCAGCCCACTTTTAACAATGCCTGTGGAATAACGAGGCTGACTCTGAGACCACCAAGCCACCTCCAACACGTGGGGACCAGGTCCCCTGCAGAAGGACTCAGCGGTTGTCAACCGCAGCATGACGTGCGGATCTGTCCCGATCAACCGTAAGCGCTGTCGTGGGTTTGTTATTAATGATTATTAAGGTGGAAAATTCGAGACCAGTTTCCAATGAAAAATAATAACACATGACTCTTCATCGTCTCCGTTAATGGCAGCTCAAAGTGGTAACCTTGGAGCTGTCCTTGACTGCCCTCTCTCAAACCCGTAGATACGTCTGACCTGTCAGCAAATCTGGATGCTCCCTTCAAAATATACTTAGAATCCACTCACTTCTCCCCTCCTGGGGTGGCCACCACCCTGGTCCAAGCCCCCACCATCTCTCGCTTGCATTATTGCAAGTCTCTGGCAGGTCTCCCACTTCCACCCCTGCCCTCCTGCAGTCTATTCCCCAGCAGGCAGGAGGAGGGATCCTGCAAAAACTCAAACCAGATCATGACACTCCTCTCTTCAAAGCCCTGCCAATGGCTTTCCTAAAGGCAAACTAATTACAAGGTCCACACAGATGGACCTGTTCCTCTCTTTACTCCCGTCCACTGGCCTTCCTGTGCTTTCTCTGATACGCCAATTATACTCCTGCCTCAGGACCTTTGCATATGCTATTTCCACTGGCGGAAACATCCCTCCTCCAGATACCCGCATGACTCCCTCCCTCACCTTCAAGTCTTTGCTCAATGTCATATTCTCAGTGACACTTCTTCCCTGACAACCCGTGTACACCCTATTGAAAGTCACAATATGTTATCTCTTCCTGCTTTATGTTTCTCTGTAGTCTTTATCACCTTATACTATAATATAATTATTTTCTACATGTTTCTTTTGTTCATTGTACAAGTTCCCTGTTCCTCACTAGAATCTAAATTTCATGAGGGCAGGGATTTTTTTTTTTTGGTCTCTTTTATTCACAGCTGTTTCTTCAGACTCTTAAATAGTGTCCAGTACACAGAAAGGGCCCAATTAATATTCGTTAAATGAATAAGTGAGTGGATTCAAGATTTCTCCTACAACAGCATCCTTTACCCTGAGTTGTGTGTTTTATTTTTTTTTTATGAGTGGGAAAGAAAAGTGTGGAATTAAGTTCATGTGCTGAGAATGTTAAGATCTAAGTATTGGGCAAGTGTTGTGCACACCATCTGTTATATGTCTGGACTCTTTGGGGGAAAACGTTGAGAACAATAGGATTAATGAGCAAATTTAGGGTATTGCGTAGCTCTTAATTGCTGGGTGGCTTGGAAGAAGTTGCCTGCCCTCTCTGAGAGACAGCTGAGAAACAATGGGATCATTGCTGCACCAAGAGCACTTTGGGTCGTCTTAATTCTCCCACCACTAGCTCAGTGACCTTGACTAAGGAGCTTAACTTTAGAAATCTCTGTTTCCTCTTGTCCTACAGGGGATAAAGATGTCACTGGGGTAGAAGGGACGGGACACATGAGCGTGAGCTTCGGACGTGAGATCAAGACTTGAATCTTGGCTCAGCCACTTAGTAGCTGTGAGCTTCCTTTTTCCTTTTTCTTTCTTTTTTTTTTAACCTTAAACAGGAATAACCTAATCCCACAGAAATGTTACTGGGTAGACAATGATATGGTAATAATAATACACGAGTGAAATTTTTAGTACTTATATTCCAGCCATTGTTCTAAGTTTATGTGTATATATCTCATTTAATGCTCGTCAGAATGCTCTGAGGACAACATTATAATTCCTCCTTTTTTAAAGATGAGGAAACTGAGACACAGAGTAGTCAAACGATTCACCCAAGGTCACACAACAGGTTTTAAAGGTGTAAAACAAGCCCTTCTTCCGTTCCCCCTCTCTAGCCCTAAACAGAACCACCTGCCTCCTTAACATCTTGATGCCTCTCACATTAGCTAATAGGGGTTGGGGCTTAGGACCAAGTGACACCTCACATTTTCTAGGCACGGCCCCGCATCTTTAAGCTCCAGAGTTCTCCTGAGCATCCAAATGGGGTGGGGTGGGGGGGCAGGTAGGGGGAGGACACCAGATAGCTGAATTTGGGTTGATTAAATCAAGGAGAAAAATCAATTAAATTTAAATAAAGAAAAAAAGATTGGAAATCAGGCACAATGCCTTCTTAATTACACCACCTAATCACTGGCTGGAAAAAAAAAAAAAAACTCCAGCACATTTCATTTCATATACGGCCTTGTGTATCCGAAACGAGAGGCTCCTAATGAAATGCCCGTTAAGCCACTTGACTAGTAATTGACTAGGAGATCCTGACAGGATCATGGGTCGAAATGATCAGACGTAACAGCCAGAGCTTTCTGAGGATGTGACAACACAGGATGCTCTGGGGCTTTGTTGAGGGGTAGCTGACCCCAGGCTTCCCTTGCCTTGCAGGATAACTCACAGTCTCCTGACGAAGCATGTGACCACTGGGCAGGGCTGAGTGTGCAGTGCACCAGACGAGCCTGATTAAATGGCTTTTCTCTGCACAGTTCAGAGTGGTTGCAAACACACGGGGCCGGGGAAGCTCGCCGGCAATCAGCAACCAAATGCCTCAAAGAAATTACTCGGACAAGTATCCAGGCCATTTGAATGCTGGATTATACCCTTCTAATTGGTCTCCCTGTCTCTCGTCATCCTTTCGAATCTTTCTCCTCCACTGCAGCTGGAGGCCTCTTTACAACGCGGATCTCAAGGAGTCCCTTCCTTGATTAAATCCTTTCATTGGATTCTTGTTGAGATTAGAGCAGTTCAGACTCTTGATGGCTCAGGAGGCCGGACATGACCTGGTCCCAGGCTCATTTCTCCAGTCCTTGCTTCCCACTCCTGCATCCTTTGTGCCCAGCATACTGACCCGATGGAGTTCCCCCAAACCTCCATGGGCATAAAATTTCACGCCTCCACCTATGCATTCCCTGCATTGGCGACACCCTTCCCTCCCTTCCCCACCTGGCTAACGCCTCCTGACATCACGTCCTCCTGAAACGCTGCCTCACCTGGCTGGGTTTGAAGCCACTCGTCTATGCTTTCCGAGTAGCTATCATGGCAAGCCTGACCTGAAAGGATAATTGTCTGTGAGCTCAATGAGGACAGGGTCTTAGGTCTGTTTCTTTGTTTTGTCCCCAGGACCTAGCACAGTGTCCAGCCATGCTTAAAGGCTTTGTCGGATGCGTGTGTAGACCTGCCAGCAATTGTCGTGATAATCTGGCTGATAGGCAGCCTCCTTCTTGTAAGGTGAAGCATCAAACACACCATCTCGCCTCTGGGATGCTTTCTTGAATATGAGTGCGTGTGATAAGGCTCAGTTTGTTTGTTCTTCTGGCCCGTTCAGGATATAGGCAGCGGTGACCGGAACTTTTGGAGACATCTCTGATTCTGTTATTCAGTAATTCTGTTAACCGGCTCCCATTTACTGTGTATCCTGGAATTGCTCAGCCTTGAGCTGAGCGCCTGAACTTCAGATGTCTAAGGTGAGCTCTCTCCCTACAATGTCGCACAGCTCAATGCACAACAGGGATGCGAATGCATGCTGACGACACAGGACAGAAGGGGCCGACTAGATTCCCTCCATAGCTTCTTTCACAGAGGAGGGGACTGGGGCACAGAGAATTGCTATGGCTTTCCCGAAGTCACGAACAGGATACCCGGCAGGCGGATGAATAACCACAACCCACTTGCCTCCCCTCAAGAGTCCCATGTCATCTTGAGGCGGGGGGAGATTCTTCAGAGCCACCAGATAAGCCAGATCTAGTGAGCTGTTCCTCAGACAGTAAGCCAGAGTGCATGTGGGAGCCGGTGAGGCTTAAAGTAATATTAGGAATACACGTGAGAAGCTTGATGATAACAAGAAACGAGGGCAGAGCGACCAGGAGCCTCGTACACAGTGCGGGCTACAGGTCCACCTTCGGGTGTTGGAGAGGGGCCATTCTCTTTAAATCGCTCTTATTGTCCGTAGATTGTGGAAGGCAAGTGTGGAATGCATTCATTCACTCACTCGCTCACTCATTCATTCATCCACCCATTACATTCGTTCATCCACTCGTTACATTCTCTCATTCATTCACTCATTCATCCAACAAATACTTACGGACTACCTACTATGAGCCAGGCAGTGCGGTAAGAGTTCTGCAGACATTTTCTCATGTAGCACAGAACCCTTGAATTAAAGCTGATTTTAAGGTATTATTCTAATTATTCCCACTCTGCCTACGTGGAACCTGGAGTCAGACCTTTCCCCCTGGTAGTTAGAGTTACCAATAACGACAGCAATGAACATCTGTGGAGCACTTATCACATGCCTGGCCCTGCGCTACTATGTTGATTTAATCTCTACAACAAAGTTACAGGGTAGGTACCACTAACAACGCCCTTTTACCAGACGAGGTGACCGATATTAAAAACGATGAGGCAACCTGCTCAGAGTCAACAGCTAGCTGGTCCGCGACGGAGTCGGAATCTTACCCTAGGTCTGCCTGATTCCCCGGCCCAGTATTTCTCAACGTGGTCCAGGGGGTCCACCTATACCAGCATTCGCGGGGACCTCTGTGTAAAATGCGGAATCCTGGTGCCTCACAGACCTCCGGAATCGGAGGGCAGGCCTGGGAACCCGCATTTCATGTAAAGGTCCCAGGTGCTTCTTACACGCCCTAAACTGTGAGAATTTTGTCACCACTCATGGGGTAGAGAGACCTAGACGCGTTCGACAGAAAAGACAACATTCCACTTGACTTTCTCCTTCATCTGATTGGGAAAGCCATAATGAAAGGAAGAGAGTCAGCGACACTCTCCCCCGGTCGGCCTCAGGAGGGCTGCCAGAGAGGTAAAAGGAAGACGGCTGAGACATTCTGTTGCCGGCAGATGTGTTTACAGCAAGTCGGTTTGATTACGGCTGCTAAAAATACCCCCCTTTAAATTTAGGGGCCCAGAACCTTTCCCAGCGCTTCACCAAAAAAAAAAAAAAAAAAGAAGTTTAAAAAAAAATTTTAATTCATTCCGAACCCCGACTTCCTTCAACCACGTCTTAGTATTGATGCCGGCGTCCCAGAGTTTGTTACCGAGAATTATAATAGCAAATCACGGAGACGTTTTCGGTGATTACACAGATTCTCAGTGCATTTGGTTCCTGTCTCCCGGCCAGCCGTTCCTCTGAATCAGCGAAGTGCCAGCTGTATGCTGTTCCACTTCCTTGGGGTGGCCAAACACCAGCCCGCCGCAATGTCCCAAAATAAATCTTCCATCAGCGGGACCAGCCCTCGATGCCTTCCTTCCAACTCCCTTACTATATTTTTGTACGTTACGTCTTGGAAGGATATCAGTTTAAGATCCGAGAGGTTCAAAGACTTCCTTCACAGAGGAGGAAACTGAGGCACGGAGAGACAGGGAGGGAGTGACAAAGCCCGTGAGCGATGGGGCTAGTCTAGAGCAAGGCGTCGTGCCTGTGAGTCCTCAACTATACCAGGCTGCTTTTCCTGAAATTCTGATCTCCGCCACGGACCAGCTTGTGGCCTTCTTTCGGGATACCAGACCTCTCCGAGCCCCGGTTTTCCCATCTGTAAAAGGAGAATAATAATAACACTCACCTCGAAGGGCTGTTCTGAGCATCAAATGAGTTAACCCATGCAAAGTACCAAGCAGCGTGGCTGGTACGTAATGACCCTCAATAAATGGCAGCTTATCGTCGTCACCATCGTCACGCAGCCACGACCTGCTGACCAAGGAGTCGTTACTGACAGCGGAAAATTCTGATCATTTTTCTCTCCCGCTCACTTTTTTTTTTTTAATTGAGAAGAACCAAGAAACATAGTAAGGGTTTCAGTAAATATCAGTGGGATGTTTTATGACTGATCCCAAATGACTACCCTCGTTCGAGGTTTTAACCAACTGAGCATGTATTTCAATTAGGGAATAGGAATGCTGCCCGCTGGCTAACCTTCACACAACCCCCGACCCCTTACAGGTGGGACGCTGGTCTCTGGAGAAGGGACTCTGGCTGCCAGCACTGCCCTTCCTTCAAGACTCACTCAGATGCTCCCTCCACCTGGAGTCCTTCTCAACCCTAGCTTCCTCTGAGCTGCCCCCACACTGATTAGGAAAAATGTTCTCTCCCATCCCACGTGAGAGTTCATTATTTTCACCATCCTGTGTCTAAGATAGCCAAAGGGCAAGGCCCACAGCTTTCCTTGGAGTTGGTGTGTCATAGCTTAGGGGGTGAGTGAGTTGACTTAGTACTCTTTAGGGCTTTTAAATAACTGGCTGGGCCTGTAGACCAGTGGCTTCACATGAGAATCACCAAAGAGCCATCGTCTAGGACCATCTCGGACCAATTAAACAGGATCCCTGGAGCAGGGGCCTGGACATTGATATTTTTCAAAAGTACCTCCTTCCTCCTACAGTTTATTCTCAGACGGAGTCAGAGGTGATAAATACTACGTTCGATCATTTAAATGCTTTATCTATCTGATTTTCCAGCCGACCTGACTGGGAGCCCTGTGGGAACTGGTCTTACTCATCTGTGCATCCGTAGCCTCAACATAGGATCACTAGGCACTTAATAAATGTTTACGGAATGGAGTGGCGAAGATCTTTCGTACTAAACACCACGACCCCTGTAGGCGCCTGGAGATGGTGCTTCTGATCTGTTTCATCTCAGAGTCTTAGCGTCTCCGTCTCTACATCGAGGGTGAGAATAATATGTAAGTCTCAGGGCTATTTAGGGTGAGCAGAGGGGCCCAGGCGGAGCCAGGAACATCAACAATGCCCATGAAACGTGATTTTTTTTTTTTTCCTTTTCCTTGGCAAGCGAGTCAGAGGAAAGGAAAGGCAAGAAGCATGCTTAACCTCGCCGGGAAAGGTACCCAAGACCTGAAACAGCCACATGTCGCCATCACACCAGCATCATAAACAGCGTCGTTATTAATGAGCCCGAACTGTGTGTGGGCTCTTTTTTTATTTTTTATTGTTTTTATTTTTAGAAAGCGCTTTACACGTGCTAGCTCCTTTAAGCCAATGACAACCATAATGCTGGCAGTACGATGTCAGTCTTCAGATGGGAAAGTGGAGACTCCGAGTCGCACAGTAACGAAGCAGCGACGCCAGAGTCAAATCCAGCGTTTGCTTTGCTTTGCTGTAGCGTTATAACCGACATCACGTTCTAGCAGTTTCAGGCGTAGAACATGATGATCCGACATGTGGACCTCGTCCGTCCAAAACGATCACTGCGATAAGTCCGGGTCCAACCCTCTGTGTTGCGTCACGCCCTCATGTTAATCACTACGCCTCCCCCATTATTATTTATTTATTTTTTTTTAGGGACGAGCAATCCTTTTCGCCAGCAGCTAGCTCCTAGACGCGATTCTTTCTTCGGAGCGTCCTGGGCTTTCCTTCTTTGCGTGTGCAGCTAAAATGACACAGGGCCCCTTGTCTCAGCTGCTCCCTCAGACGAGCAGACGACGGACACGTCGGATGTGAGGTTTTGCTCCCATCTCCTTT
Organism: Eonycteris spelaea; assembly: GCA_003508835.1. Classification (NCBI taxonomy): domain Eukaryota; kingdom Metazoa; phylum Chordata; class Mammalia; order Chiroptera; family Pteropodidae; genus Eonycteris; species Eonycteris spelaea. The sequence continues at coordinate 1,336,987 of PUFA01000042.1, forward strand.
TCTTTATTCTCTTTCAGAGGCAACGATGATTGTGGGTGTTTGCGAATCCACCTGAGCTAGACCCAGAGGCACACTGTGACCAGCTCTGTGACTCTTGGGCAAATGTCTTAGAGGTAGCTGAGCCTCAGTTAGTCCTTCCATACAATGGGGCGAGGAATAACGGCCGACTCACAGGGCGACTGTGAGGATTAGATGAGATCATGCGTGCAATGGCCTTAACACGAAGGAGAACTCAGAACAAGCTAGGAAGGGGTCGTAACAATAGTTGTTCCTTTTTCAAAAGATGGCCTAGCTCCCCAGAGGCCAGCCACCTGCCTTTCACCGGAGCAGACTGGCCGGCTGGCTGGGATCCCGCGATGTCTGATGTCCCCATTCAATTACCTCCCATCTGTGGGTAAAACAGCCCCTGTGTAATGGACTGATTAATCTCCTTATCGCGCGGAGCACACAGTGTAATTACATCAGAGAATTCAGATCCCCAAGTGCGACATCAATCAACTCAGAGAGAACAGCTTCACCCTCCCTTTTCCTAACAGCCCAGGGGGGAAAATGTCTTCCCTCTCGGCTGGCCTTGCTGAGCCTTCCCTCAACCCTGAGATGGGGGCTAAGAATGCCGAGTGAAAAAGGCTACCTGGGGAGCAGGTAGGGAAGGAAGGCGAGAGGAGGGGGCCTGATTTTCGGTTAGTTACCTCTCGGGTTCTGGGACAGCTGCCACTCCCCACCCACTTTATAAGCCCACTGCTACTTGAGTTTGGAGTGAAGAGAAGGAAGGAAGGAAGCCCACTTAACAGCTACTCCCCGTTATCCTCTACAGGACTCTTACTATTGTGCTGCCAAGGCATTAACTCTTTTTGTCTCACAACCACCTTCCTTAGGAGAGCGGTGCCATTGTTACTACCCATTATGCAGACAGAGAAACTGAGGCTTGGAGAAGTCGAAGATTTCCCAGCTGGCAAGTGACAGAACCAGGGAACGAAGGCTGCTGAGTCTAACTAACTCCGCCTCTGCTTCCCCTCCCCACCAACATGCTGGGCTTGTAGGAGGGGACATCTCAGAGCTCCTTGGTTCTCTCAGCCAGAGGAACCCTCAGCCACCCTCACCCCTTGTTTCACACCTAAGACTCCGTCGCCCCCTCATCAAATAATTCCTGAGCATCTACTCTGTGCCAGACACCGGCAAGGCGCCGGGAAGGCATAGGTCTGTAGGCTTGGAGTCCACCTGCAAGGACTTCTAAGTCTGACCGGAGGAGACAAGCCAAGACCCTCATTGAAATAATAATAATGGTGGCAAGACAGGGTGCCGTGCAAAAGAAGCTAGGCTTCAAAGACGGAGAGGACATCGAGTCTGATTCTGTTGTTATGAAGCTCTGGACCCAGCAAAGCTAACCTGTCTGAAAAGTCACGGAGGACAGCCCTTGTCTTGGGGAGTTGAGGACCGACTAAGGAGAGACCTGAGGGGATTTTCTTGGGTTGTGGGCATTTGTGAAAACTCACTGAATTGTACTGCTCAGATCTGTGCACTTCACTGAATAGTCATTCTCCCTTAAAAAAAAAATGCTGCGAACGGATACTGAAAAGCAAACAAAAATAACCACGGCGGCAGCTTAGTCTAGTGTTAATCAGTCGGTTGGTTGTTCGTGTGTTTTGTACGCGCTGGGTCTTCGCGAGCGTCGATGAAGTTAATTCTCATAACAGCGTTGTTGAGGCTGGGAGAGGGCAAGCGACTTAACTCCAGATGACACGGCTCGAAAGGGCCAGAGCCAGGATTCCAACTCAGATCTGTTTCTGGCAGAAAGCTCCACGCTTCTAATCGCTGACGATGCTGTCCTGCCTGCCCATGGTCACAGGTTTCACACCGAGCTTCGTCTGCATTTATTTCTCCATTCTTTCCATCAACGGATGTTTGATATGCCACGCACCATGGCCAGGTTCAGGACCGTATGACTCAAACACACTCCGGGCTTGGAGCTAAAGCACCTACAGACGAGTGGGGGGGAAGACCTGAAAGCCATGGGTCGTATGACGGTGTGAAGTGGTCTGTCACAGAGGACCTGAGTCCTGGGGAGGACACGCTGACGCCCCCAGGAGAGCTGACATCTCAGCATCATGTTATCAGCTCCGAGCCCAGAGAACCTCTGCCTTCTGTTTGATCCCTGCGCCTCTGAGGGGCAGATGGCGTGAGAGGGGGGGTGGGTCTGGCATCTCTGAAATCACGTTAGGGAGAGGACGAGGCCCAAGACCCCTCCACTCGGTCTCTTAGCGTTTGGTGTTCCTGCCATGGGTGGGGACACACTGCACAGTCAGACGCTGGGGGGATGATCGAAGGGCGGGCTTTGGACCAGAAGAAGGAACGGTCCAGATAGAAATTAAAGCAGCACTTTTAAGTCCATTCTAGCTCTTCGAAAGCCAGGAAACGAGGCTTCTCTGCTGGTTTGGTGACCGACTCCTTGCGTGGGATCGAGGTAGGCCGCATCACGTCACCTTTTTTGTCCCTAGTTTTCCTATGTGTAGACTTGGAGGCCACCGAAAATCTCCCCGCATAAAACGTAAACATAGAGCTCTTCCGTTTGAAGCAGAATTGGTGATTTGGATATTCGACTCCTCAGCCTTCTCCTCTTCCTTCAAGGCAAGCTCCGAGACAGCGTCACAGAGGCACTGTGGAAACTACAGGTATCGGCGAACTCTTAAGATGTCCCAGCTCTAAAACATGAAGAACCCAGGTCTCAGAGAGTTGTGGTTCACCACTGAACTCTCTGTGTCTAGAAAGCGTGTGGTTGAGTGCGCAGGCGATTCAAAACTCATTAATTTAGTGGACAGGTAGAAAGCAGCCATCTCCTCTCTCTCTCTCTCTCTCTCTCTCTCTCTCTCTCCCCTCTCTCTCTCTCCTTTCTCTCTCTCTTTCTCTCTCTCTCTCTCCCCCTCCCTCCTTCCCTCTCTCTCTCTCTCTCTTCTCTCTCTCTCTCAACTTGTGGAAAGAGGAGCCTGCAGACTTGTTTTGCTTGGGCTGTACATTACTTTTCAAACACTTAAATTTACTGCCGAGATTTCAAAATCAGGCGATTTCTATATACATTTTAGCTTCTAGAAAGGTCAAGAATGGAGACAAGGACCTGCATTGCTGTGCAAGGTGATCATCAGCCGGATTTAGGTAGCAGTGGCCCCCTCACTTCACCCCTTATGAAGCCTACAACTCTGGTAGTATTTAATTTTGGGTCCCAGGTTGAGAGGCTAGTTTCTTTCTGTTCTCAGCAGTAAGAATGCACAGAGCTAGCCACACCTGGGTCCAGCCTTGCCAGGCCCATAACCTAGGTGACAGGTGGTAACCTGGTAGTGGCTTTCTGACTCCAGGCACCTTCTAAGAAATGAACTGGCCTCAATAAGGCTGGCTCAGAAAACGGAGGTCCATCCTTTACTCTTTCAGCCAGGGAAGCAAGAAGGTAGGTTTACACCTCGTTGGCTGGGGTACCCCAGGAATTGCCCACATAGGTCAGCACCACATCCTCATTTCCCTTGTACATAAGACACAACCAGCCACCCACTTTCTCCTTCCTCACACGGGACTCTTTGTTCCTGGTTTCAAAATGCAGGCTCAGCCCCGGTCAGGCTGGGGACTGCCATGAAGCTGACACTGTGGTCTCCGGCGGCTGGATTATATTTCAATCACCGAAGTTCATGGTTCCCAACTATGTGTCCGCAGCCCGTGCTGATGCGGCTATTTATTTCAGAATCATGGTGAGCACTTTCTATAAATATTGGTCCCTGGGCCCCACGCTGGGGCTTCTGATCCAATAGGTCACAGTGGAGGATGGACTGTTATCTGTATTTATAGAAAGCTCTCCAGGTGGGTGATTCTAGCGCCCAGCCAGTGGTGGGAACCATAGATAACGGGCTAAACCATTCACTTTGTTCCACCTGCTCTGCCTCATTCTTTACATGTTGACTTTACTATCTGGGCCTCTCCTGTTTCTAGTTTTACTTCACCTTGAACTTTCCCCAAGGACATTTCCCTAAGCCTGATGGCTCTTTCCCTCATGTCTCCCAGCCAGTAGAATAATATTCTTTGGGCTTAGTTCTGACCCCCAATTCCTCGTTCTACCATGCTACCCAGGCAGGAAAAAAAAGACACCTATAATAATAGTACTTTGGGGAGAGGTGCTGCCCTCCCCCACCCGGAACCCTGCATGGAGATGTCCCCCAGACTCCAGCCCTCTTTGTTCCTTCTCTCCACCAACCCTTCCTCTCCATTTCTGAGCCTCTCCTTCCTTTTAGGATCAGTTAAGGGGAACAGGCGCCATTTAGGGCTTTGGACATCCGTCCGCTGTTCCCTGACACTTCCACTGCCAGCACTTAAGGAGTCAGTCCTGAGCAAGAGTGACAGACGCTCCGCTCCGTGGCACCCCAAGTGTGATTACGGCGCCCAGGGCTCCTGTGCAGATGGGAGATAAATATCTAACACTCCCAAAGCCATGAAACAGCGGCTCTTCAAGGATTGCACAGACACAAAAGGAAAAAGAAAGTGGCATTTGATGAAGCCCCGCCCCCCCTCCACTGCGGCTATCAGCTTTCTGCGTGTTTGTGGAAGGGGCCAGGTTAGCAAGGAAGGAAAGAGGAAGCGAGAACAGAGGGGTTTGCTGGGGTGGCAAGCAGTCTACCCGAAAGCCTGCTGGTTCTCCCCCTCTGTCCTCCAGCAATCGAGGCTGGGTCATAATAGTGATGATCTGTTCGTGACAGTGATGACGGCTAAAAGGCATTCAGTGTTTTGTCACGGGTGGCTCAAGCCAGGCACTGTTCGTGTGCTCAATGGCACCTATGCTCAATAGCGTGGCAGGAGGGCCTACGTTAGCAACACATGCATGAGAACAGGGAGGCATGGGGAAGTTCAAAGACTTGCCCACCTCCTGCAGCAAGAGGTAGGAGCCGGCACCTCCATCTGAACCTGAGTCTGACGCCTACAGGCCAGGTTAGTGCTTGGTCCTAGGCTCTGTCCCACTTGAACATCACCGGTGACTTACAGTTGTGAACATCTGCTAGACAGGTGTGTGCGCCAGCCATTTGAAGAACGTCAAGATAGCTTAGGGAGGTCAGAGTTAATTAGATCATTAGCGCTACTTCTTCCGGGCACTGTGCTAAGAGCGTCATGTATATCATCTCATTAATCTCCCCAGCTAGTCCTATTTCCCCCCTTGACAGGTAAGGAAACTGAGATTCAGAAGGATTAAATTACATGCCCAAGGCTGATACAGGGCAGGCGTCCCCAAACCCTGGGCCCAAACACAACCAATACCTCTGGTCCTGTTAGGTCCTGGCCGCACAGCAGGAGGTGAGCAGAGGGTCATGACGAAGCTTCATCTGTCTTTGTGGCCGCTCCCAGCACTAGCAATACCACCTCAGTTCCACCTTAGGTCCTCAGGCATTATCTCATAGAAGCACCAGCTCTGGTGCCAAAAAGGTTGGGAACTGCTGATACAGGGTATGCGTGGAGGGGCTGGGATCAAATCCAGGCCCGTTGCCCTAGCGCCCAGGCCGACCCAAAAGATTCACAACGGTAACAAACCTTATTAGGTAGTTTAATAAGGTAGACCTGATTAAAAGTACGGGGTGCCCCGGGCTTATTTATACAAATGTTTACTGAGCACCTACTACGTGCCAGGCAGAGCACCGGACATGGGGACAGCATGTTGAGAGAGACAGATACGGTTTCTGCTCTCAAGGTGATTACAGTTCCGCGGAAGACACAAAAGGGATGTAATTAGACAGAGCTCTGAAGTAAAGTGGAGAGTACCAGGTGGACGTGCAACGGGGGTGGCGGGAGCAGAAGGGAGAGAGTGAGAGGAGGCTGGGATGAGGCCGGAAGGGAGGCTGCTGCCGACGCTGCAGGGCCTCAGAGGCTGTGTGCGGGGGGCGTTTGGGCTGGGCGCTGAGAACAGGGGGGAGCTCCAGGTAGGAGAGTGATGTGCTCAGGGCCACCCTTTGGAACGACCCCTCTGGCTTCAGCACATGAATGACAATATTAATGTGTATGTGTGTGTGTGCACGTATGATGAGTGTGGAGCGGGGGGCCAGAGCCAGTGGCAGGAAGGCGGGCAGAAGGCCCTTGCCAGAATTCTGCCACGAGACGATGGTGGGCTGAGGAAGACAGGAGGGACTGTAACTTGTCCCCCAGCCCAGGCGCCTTCCCTAAATCCAGTCTGTGCGGCTGGTCACAAGCAACATCGCGTGAGAAGGTGTGGAGATTTGCTACAAATGCATCTCCGCAATCTAAGGAAGCAACGCTTCTAGACGAGAGCAGTGGTTCTAGGGGTTCTCAAACTGGAGTGTGCATCAGCAACGTCCGGAGGGCGTCTCACGGCACAGCTTGCTGGGCCCCAGTCCTGGAGCCTCTGACTTGGTAGGTCTGGGCCAGGACCCAAGAATTCCCATTCCTAAAAATCTCCCAGGTGACACTGCTTCTGCTGACATGGGAACCACATTTTGAGAACCAAGAGTGTAGAGCAAAAGGCGGCTACATGCCCTTAGAGTTGAATCTGCACCTATCTAACCTGGTCGAAGTGGATTACCTCTCCAACATTGTTTTCCACCTGTACAATGAGACCGGTAATGACAACATGGTGAGTTTGTCATGCATTTATAGTAAATCAGAGAAAAGGCTTATTACAGTACTTGGCACATTCGAGAGGCTCAATAAATAATAGCCATTGTTATTGCTATTACCCAGAGAAAAAGCTTAAACCAGCACACTTAGCCAATAACACATTAGAACTGAGACTAAAAAATGGTATCTTCGATGAGCACCCGAATCCTAGGACCACTAAAGTGACAAGCAGCTAATATTGGTGGATAATAACAAAAATTTGGAAACACACATTTAGAGATAACCCCTTGTCAAGCAAGACTTCAAAGGCAGATGGGAATTGGAGGCTACTTCTTCTTGGCTACTAAAACAGCCTGTCTATATTTATCCATCCATTAGGTGGGAAATCCATTCATTCATTCATCCACCATCTTTTAATCCATCCATCCAACCATCCATCATCCACTTATCCAACCACTTACCCAGAGATTTTTCTAAATCCTTACTTTAGTGGTGGGGGGGAAAGTCCTAGGTTTCGTGATGTTCAATGGGAAAAAAAAACCCCTCCACTAAAGGATCTAGCATTTGCACCCTCCTGGAAATCCAACTGGCTCATATTTCCATGTTTCAGCCAAGAGATTTGACTCATCCAGGGCAGTCTACCCCCTGGTGGAGCTGGGCAGCAGGGCAACGAAAGCAGCATGTCCTCAACCAACAGGAAATCCCAAGAAGAGAGGAGGTTAAGAGAGGCTCTGGAGACAGTCAGATCCAACGTGAACACCTGAGAGTTGGCCCTACCACTTATCATTTGAGGCTTTGGACAAGCAATGCACTTTGTGAACCTCGATTTTCTTTTCTAGAAAAATGGAAGTGTTAATAGTATCCATCTCATGGGGGTGGTTGTGAGATATTACATAATATATAGTAATATATTCATTAGTAATTAAATTCTAAACAAATCAACTATTATTGTTAGCAGGGAACAGGGCACATGAGGGTCGATGGGGCAATTTGCTCAGATCACTGTCTTCATTATCAGCTTAAGCCAAACTTTGAGAATATAACCGCCCCACCCCCTCCAAAGATAACAGAACGGCCTTTTTTCTTTCTTTCCATAAATCTGTGCCAGATAAATCCGTTTCTGGTTTGAGAAGCAAGGAAGAGAAGCACTTATCAATATAATTCTGATATTTATAAAGCACCATCTGCATTTCCAAAGCAGTTTCTATTTGCCTTCCATTTCATCCCAACAAAACCCTAAACTTTAAATAAGCCAAGTTTTCTTAGTCTCATTTTCCAAAACAGGAAGCAAGCCTAGGGAAGTTAAGTGTCTTCCCTCAGGTCAAACAGGAAGTTAATAGCAGGGGTAAGTTAATAGCAGTTTTCTTAAATGCTCTTTTTACTACATCACATGACAGGCTAAGTTCCATTTCTTGGTTTTTCCCCTTTTAATACATAGAAAACCAGAGAACTTTGGCTGACTCTTCTGTTGTTTTTTTTTTTTTTTAAGTACTCTAATGCCACCACTGGGGGAAAAAATGTGTGTGCGTGCATTTTTGGCGACTGTGAATTATTAATGACAATCTCTTAAGTGTGTCAATTCTATTCCTTTGTTCAAAACATTCCGTTTGGCACTAGCAACAACACCGAGATAAATAGTTTATTTGTCAATAACATAGCTTGTTAAATTTTAATCAAACAGGGTATTGTAAGCACGTAGTTCTTTGGGATATACCCCTTGGGAAGTAAGAGAGATCACTTTAGAAATGAATTAATAATGGAGCCTTTGGAAGCCAAAATGAAATAGCCAATGGGGCCTTGATGTGGATTATCCCGATTTGAGCTGTAAATCAATGGAGCTCCCATTAAAATTTCCCTGTTAATTATTTTCGAAAGATACTAAGAACAACCAGATGTAGGGGTATCGTTTTGCGTCTTGCTTTCTTTTGAAAAGCATGAGCTCTTCGTGTGATGCTTTAAGCATGAAGCCCAGTGTCATCACATGTTAAATCCTGGGGCTCTCCTACTGTAGCTTAGAAATGGTGATAGGAGGTCAGACCCATAACTTCCATTAATAGTCTCTCCTCCCTCCTCTCTCTCTACCCACTCTCGTCTTCATGCTCAAGAGAACATGATGCCATATTTTTATGTAATATAAACATTACCTATTAGACAGACCTTTTCACTTGAACTCACAATATCCCCCTACGGACCAGTGGCTAGCACTTGTGAAATGCTTATGTGGTAGTTTTCAGGGGTATTAATTAATATCCCAGGTCTTCTTTCAGGCACATAGTGGGACTGCACCCACCCTTCTTCTTGAGTTTAGGTAGGATGCCATGACTTGCTTTACTAATGAAGTGCAAAAGAAACGGGTGTGTGCAGCTTCCAGGTAAGCTTTTACAGGCAAGTGTGGGTTTACCATTTTCCCTTTCTCCCTGCCTAGTAACTACAGACATTCCAGATGGTAGAGGTTAATTCAGTCTGGGCTCTTGAGAGAGGACAACATGGAGCAGAAACTCTTGTCAACACGAGATGAACATGTAGTATGAGCACGAAAAGAAATCTTTGTTGTTTTAAGCCCCTGACATTTGGGAGTTGGTTGCTACTGTAGCACTTAGTTCCTATTAAGCCTATCTTTACTGATAGATGCAGGATAAAGTATCAGGCATATATTACCATGGGAGTCACATGCATTTGTGACCATGAGATCAAATCCAGGACTTCTAGTTTTTGGGGGAAAGAAACTATGGCTCATTCATCTTCAAACAGTCATCACCTAGCAGAGTGCTATCTGTCTTGTAGATACCAGTAATGTTTTCTGCATGATTTAGAAACATGACAGCATAACATGGAGTTAAATGGCCAAGATGATGATGATGATGATGATGATGATGATGATGATGATGATGATAACCACCTGACTATGATACTAGCATCATTTGAGGGCCTATTATGCATCTAGCACCATACTCAATAAGTTGACAAGAAATGTTTTATTCAGCCTTTATAGAAATGCAGGTAAATATTAAAGTTGTTTTCATTTTGCTTATGAGAAAGCAGAGTCATGAAGCATGTAAGCCAATTAACCAGGATCATTAATAAGTGGCAGAACCAGGATTCAAATTCAGATACACCTATTCCATAGATTCTCAATGAAAGTGGGAGATTTTGCCATCAGGAGGGCATTTGACAATGTCTGGAGACAGTTTTGGTGACAGTAGAGGTCAGGGATACTGCAAACATATAATGCACAGAGTGGTTTCTCCCCCAAAAGAATTATCCGACCAAAATGCCAGTAGTGCCAAGAAACCTTGATATATTCCTATGATGCTCTTAACCACTAAGTTACACTATCTCTGGACACATCTCCTTTTTTTAGAAATCAGGAAGACCAAAGCTTCAAGATTTCCACACCATCTTCCTAGAAGATATTTTGGAAATAAATAAATGTGTTTCTGAATTTTTCACATTCTACAATATAGATTTGCACACAACTTTGCAGGAGCACACACTTCCCATAGGGTGAGGGACACTGGAAAGGTGACATAGGTTCTATAGGTAAGGATGGCTGGTACTGCAGCCAAGATAGTATTTCATGGTCAGATTCACCGCAGCCTGAAGTTGTGTAACCAGCGGCCGCTGTCCTCGGTGCTGAACCGCTGTCAAGCTCTCAGGGACATGAATCAGCAAAGCCCCTGGGTTTGAGCGGAAGTTCTGCCCACACGCCCAAATGCACACGCAGGGCTCCACATTTTTTTTCTCTTCTAGCCTCCGCAGCTCAAGGACACCCTGACTCACCTTTGGCACAAGTTAATTAACAAGCGGGAAACACTGTTATTTTTGAGTCCATCTTGAAGAATTTTCAGTCTGGGGCTTGACAAAGTGGCGATTGTTTTCCTTCCATTATTCATTCCTTCAACCTTCAAGGACTTTTCTGCCACTGAGAACACAGCCCTGCCACACATGCTGACGCGTGCACGCGCGCGCGCGCGCACACACACACACACACACACACACACACACTCTCTCTCTATTGAGAGGTGCGGGGAGGGAGCAGGTGTGCTCAAATGAGACCGAGAAGTAGGGTGTCCTTAGGAGGATGCGAGGGTAAAATGATGGAGCATAGTGCTTCATTCTTAAAGCAAACCAGCCAGTGGCCAGGATTTGGTTGGCAAGTGAGAATTATGTTTTTTCCTCCCATCTCAGACTATGAGCTAAGGTTGATAAGATGTTCGATAAAAGCAGAAATGAGCTGATCTCATCCCAGACACCTGTCTTTGGAGGTCATTATGTCCTTCAGGAAGCTGGATGATGTGGAATGTGATACAGCATATAGAGCAGTTCCCCAAGACCTACCATGGATGAGACGTTGAGTGTTATGGAGCTGGGGTCCATGCCCTCATTCTTACGCTCCTCTGGACCATGCTTGGGAGGAATCCTTGTCAAAGAAGTTATACAGAATGCATGCAGGAAGTCAATTAATTACCAGTCAGCTAACTCAGACCTCACCTCCTCAGTCTCCACTGAAACCAGGTGGAATACCTTAGGGCCTGGAATATTCTGCCTCTGCCTGGTGTAGTCTCCAGAAAATATAAGGACTGATTCTGCCGTGTGTGTGTGTGTGTGTGTGTGTGTGTGTGTGTGTGTGTGTTCCCAACCCAGATACAACTACAGAACATTCATCGAGATCTGACTCCGGGAAAGATCATGGGAGGGACAGAAAGAGCCTCAGGAAGTTTGTGCCTGCGGAAGGGTATGTGAATGCACACGTACAGAGTGATCCATGCCACTGGATCTGTGGGAACGCTTTCTGGCTACGTGTGAAAACACCCACGAGCGTCCAACAGCGCGAGGTAGGTGTGTCATAGCAACGGCCACTTCTCCCTTGGCTCTTTGGTTCGCCTGCGCAGTTTCCAAATTTTGTGTTTGTTTTGTTTTTTCCTGTTCTGTCCGTATCTGTCTACTGAAGTAAATAATTCCGAGGGAGAAACACGTTGGCCGCATGAGCTGACATGGAGATGTTTTCGTTCTCCGGTCATATCTCAGATTCCATTGAATTTTCTCCTGATACCCATTAATAACTCATGGAATAACAAAGCTGGACAAAATCTCCAACCATCTCATTTTATCGATGGGGAAACTGAGTCCAAAAAAGTGAGTTAAGTCCACACAAAATAGCACAGCAGTCAGGGGCAGGCCTGGACTCAGACTTCCCTAGGGCGACTGCCACTCTACTGGTCATGTTCCCTCAGCACCAGGATCGACATCAAGAAGAGAATAGCTTAGGAGCCCGTCAGCAACAATCTCTGTCTGATCCCTAACATAATGGGACCTTGGACCCGCTCTCCTTTCCCAGAGATGCTGGACGCTTCAGCCCTGGAATGTGGCAATGCTCTGGGCTACCAGGATCTGACCTTGCGGAGGACAAATCTCTCCTGAGAGAAAGAGAAATCCACAGCCAGTTTAAAACTGATGTGAGACACACGGAAGATACAACTGCCTAAAACCTTCTGTGGCTCCCCGTGCCTTTAAGAGGATACGTAGGAGGATCCAATCTTTCCCAGCTCCCTCTCATTCAACTCCCAGCCTCCACCCCACACTCTAGCCAGGGTGGCACTTCCCTAGGGGGGCCAGGCCCTTTCTCATCTTTGCACATATTGGGGATACCTTACACTCCTCTCCTCTTTCTTGGCAAATCCTGCTTATACCTCAAGTTTTGTCCTAATCATTACTTCCTCTGGAAGCTTTTCTTGGCTCCCCAAGACCTGGTAACTATTACACTTCTGTTGCCTCATCACCGAGGGAGAGAGAAACAAGTAAGTTCTTATCTGGTATCTCTATCTGGTTGGCTCAGTGTTGCATCCCTGGAGTCTAGCTCAGTGCCTGTCATAATGAATGAATGAATGAATGAATGAACGACTGAACAAACATCACTCTGAGTCTCTTCGACAGAGTTAGCAAGGGACTGAATGTGAAGCAGAAGCCCTGGTGAGTGGCAGGCAGACAGCAAAATACAAGTGATTTGAGGCCCGAGGGCTGCCCCAGAGGCTCTGAAATGCGGCTCTGCTCTTCCAGGCCTTGTGCTTGCTGGGCAGGAGGCGGGCTGAGTGGAGGTGTCTCCAGCGCCACAGCTGCAGTTGGTAACTGCAGGATGTTCCCAGGTCTGGCATGGCTAGGGGAAGGCGATCACGGACCCCTCTACGAGAGAGCCGCGGGGTATCTGAGGCAGATGCAGGTGGGGCAGATGGTACTGAATTTGGCTCTCATGGGCAGGAACAATCTTTGAGAGAAGGTGAAGGGTGTTAAGGGGACAAAATCTCTGGAAGAAAGAGGTCGGATTGAAGGGGGGAAAGGCAGAGAAATTGGCTGCAGGGTGCGCTCCAGGGAGGAGGAGGGTGGGTCTCCAACCCTAGGGAACATCAGAAGAAGCGGGGAGCGGGGAGAGATTTCTGACAGTAGCTCACATTTCTGAGGAATGCCTGAGCTATTATTTCTGGAAATCTTCTCTATTATGATGGACCCTCTTACACAGAAGAAGCTATAGGAGAAGCAAGAGGACCAGTGGGCTATGAATTTGGGGTTTTGACTCAAGATGCCTAGATTCCAATTCCAGCTTTTCCACCTTTGCACTTAGTGACGTGAGAAGTCACTGAACCTTGTCAAGCCTCCATCTGCTCCTCTGTAAAATGGGGACAACTCCTGTACCCGTCTCAGGGAGCCTAGATATCACTGTTTATACGGGTTAAAAAAGAGCAGTCCATGTAAGACACTTAATATAGTGTCTTGGACACAATATGGGCTCAATAAAGATTAATTCGCATTATTAGTGTCTTGTGTTATTTTTCACCTATACATTTTTAGTGCCTCCCGAACTGTCTGACGCATAGCAGATCTCAAGTAATGTAGCACAAATAAATGGCCAGATGAGTGAACAAGTCGAGGACACATTTGTTATCTGCTCAGGGCTTGCTATGAGACGCTCGCATGCCTTTGTGTCTGCTGCTCCCTCTGCTTGGAGCGCCCTTCCCCATCTCCTTTGCTGGGGATTGCCTATCCATAGGTCAAAATTTAGCTCAGTGAGTCTGTTTTCAAGGAGTCTGCCTAGTATCACGTGAGGAAAAACCACAGTCACGTCTCTGTTCTCAAAGCCACTGTGGCGGGTAGAAAGAACCCTGGAGTGAGAGCCGGGGATGTGGGTTTTCACTTATGTCCTGTTTGCAGCCTGGGCAGTGACGCTGGCAAATCCCTTGATACTCTGCATCTCTATCTTGTCATCCGTTGAAGAGGGGTGATGATGCTTATCGTGTAACATGGTTGTCAACCTGTCTCTCCTTCGGAAATATCTACTGAACTCCTCTCAAGCGCCAGGCACTGTTCTGGGCTCTGGCGAAAGTTTGGTGAACAAGATAGGCAAAGTGTCTACTATAACGGAGCCCACAGTTTTAGTACGGGAGATAGGCATTAAGGAAATCAGCGTTCTGAAAAATATGTGCAGTTGTACCTTGCGATATGTGCACACGAAGGCAAGGAAGCATAGGGGAGGTTAGGAGAGGCTTACTTGAAATCTGAATGGCGAGAAGGAAATAATCATTTTAAAAAGGGCGGGGTAAGAGCATCCCAGCCGGTGTGAACGGCACGTGCTAAGTCTCTGAGGCAGGAGGGAGAACGCTCAGTGGGTTTCAAGAACTTAAAGAGGTGAGAAAGACATGAGCAGAATGGGGAAAGGAAGGAGAGGAGTAAGATAAGATCATGAAAACGAGCAGCAACCAGGTCTGGCAAAGTGTTGCAGGCCATGGCAAGAAGATTATAAGTAAGACAAGGGACATCAGTTCTCTTAACACCAGGTAAAGCCGCAAGGAAATGTCACATAAGACCATGGCTATGGATCCGTAAGACTAGTCGTTTGGTTTCTCCTTGCAAGGTGAGATAACATCATCTATTCCGCCACCCCCACCCAGCTATAATGACGAGCGTGACATCTTCTTGTAAGACAATCAAAGGCTATCTCTACACGACAGCGCAGCACACCTAAGCCTTACCGAGGCTGCGCCAGGCGCCCTGGCCCTTGTTATGCCAGCACGTAGCCACCGCTGAGCTATTATCAAAGGGGAGGAGCATGCTGCAGACTGTTTTGGAGCTGAGCTGTATGTGGCTATTCTGGGCCTGGTGGGAGGGAGGCTGGAGAGGGGCCGGCCGGAAGAGCAGAGTTATTTCAGGACATGGCAGCAGGCGATTTGTAGCCTGAGTGTACAGAGAAAACCTGGGTAGACTGGAGGGGCCGGAGACCCTGCACTGCTGGGGGCTGAAGGGCGGCCCCCGAACAGCAGTGCTTCTGTTGTACAGCAGCACAGCCTGGGTCCTGGAGGCAGACAGGGCTGGGACTGACACCTGCTGTGTGACCTTGAAGAGGTGCCCTCTAGGTGCAAGGCGGGTTGCTGACGCCTTTGCATCTATTAGCGCACTGCCTTCTCTCAACCGCCTTACGACTTCGCCTCCGTGTTCCCATTTTACGGGGAGACACTGAAGCTCGGAGGGTGAGTGACTTGCTACGGTCCTGCTGCTATTAGAGGCCAGCTCCGGATTTGCACTCAGCGCTCCAAATCTCAAACTGTCTGTCCTGAGTGCTATACTCTCCCTGAGACTCATATTGCTCACAACAGACCTGGGGTTTCAGCACAACTAAACGAGATGGTACATACACAATACTCAGCATAGCTTTTGCCACGCAGCGTCTTGGCACGTGGACATCTTGGTAAGACGTCATTTGATTTCGCGAGCGCTCTTTGAAACTGCTTATTTGAAAGTGCGTAGCAAACGTGAGGCGATGCGGATCTTAAAAACCCAGCAGGAACTGGCTAAATTGGGACTTTGAGAGGGGTGTGAGCTATTTGGAAAAAAAAAAAAACTTGGATGGACTGAAGTGTGCTTTTTATAGAAATGACAGGGGGGCGGGGGGGGGAAGCTGCAATGTTAATTACATTTATAAATAACACTATTGCATGTGCTCTCCTCTTTAAAACAGTCTTGCAAAGTGGCAAGAAGTTACTGTCCCATGTAACACCTGAAGACGCTGAGACACATTAGGGTTTCGGGGGTTGTCCAAGGTCACAGGGCAAACCAGGGAGACAGAAATAAGGAAGCCTCAGTCTGCTCCTTCCCAGTGCCGGCCCCTAGCCCATGAATCCTCTCTATGAAGATGGAAAGCAAGATTTTACGGGAGGCATAATTCTCCCTGCTGAGTGTTTATTCTCTGCTGTTACAGTATGAGCAGCAGCTCCTTCTCTGAGGGACCACCCCTTTCTCTACTCTCAGTCCCTCTGATTCAGGCAAATGTGCCTTCATCCCAGCTCCAAGGACGAGCATGGAATCAAGCATCACATGCCCCTGGCAACGGTGATTGGTTCATAAAATAGGCACCTGTCCAAACCAGGCCAATTAAGTCAGCGAGGCTCAATTCTGGGACTTCTATTGAAACCACTGGGCAGGGACCTCCTTTGCTAGAGGTTGCTAAAACAGGACGAGATGAAAGCTTGGAGCTCCTGGCAGCCCTCCTGTCCCCAAAAGAGGAGAGGTTGACTACAAAGAGGGGGACAACATTGTTTAAGTTCCTGGATCCAGCAAACCTGAAGCTATTCAACTTTTCCGTTATGAGGACCAATAGATCCTCTTTATTATTGGAGCTACTTCAGTGTGATTTATGTCCCTTGTAACCAAAGGACAACTAACTAATGCACTCGTTATTTTCATCAACGACAACAAAACCTTTACTGCTAGCCTATAAAAGGGAGGCGTTTCTGGTACCTATGCGAGGAGTTAAGAGCAGGCAGGCAAGCTGCCAGGGTTTGAGGACTACCTCTGTGGCTTTCTAGTCATGGGACTTTTGATGAGGTACTTTACCTTCCTGTGCCTCATCTGTAAAGTGGGAGAATATTCTCTACCTCGCTGAATCACTGGGAGTGTTAAGTAAGATACTACAATGCGTAGAACGGTGCCTGGCACAGACTGAGCACAGTTGAACGACGTGGGGGTTAGGGGCCCCGACCGCCCATACAGTTGAAAATCCACACATAACTACAGTCGGCTCTTCACCTACGTGGATTCCCAGCTCCCAGGTGACCCTTGAGCAATGCGGGTTTGAACTGAGTGGGCCAGCTGAAAAAAAGGGTGCAGGTGGTTGTGCACAGTTCAAATGCACTTTGTCCAAGGTTCAACTATCCTCGTTGAGTGTTACTATTAGAATGTTGATCAGAAAGAAATTTACCCCAAACCTGGGACCCTCCGAGGCACCACGTGTTATGTAAACCTATATGTTAGCCACAAAATAGGCACAGTGAGAGTTGCCACTTTTTGAGCCCCTACTATGTTCCTGAGATGATCATTTCATATTAACCGCATAAAATGGATAACGTACTATCCCTGCCTAATTAACAGGTTGAGACTCAAGAGAGTCAAAAAGCCTTGATCAAGATAGCACAGCGGTCACGTGATGGAGCTGGCATGTAACCCAGACTTGCTTTCCCCAAAGCCACGTCTCCGAAACCTATTTCCTGAACCTCAGCTGCTCACACCAGACCAGTCACGATTTTTGTCCATTTATGCGAGTGTTTCCTGTACCAGTATTTGCTGAATATTACTCTTGAAATCGATTTGCTTTTCTGACTGAATACATTTGGTTTAAAGGCAACCTCACAATTGTCAATGGAAAATGAGTGTCCTTTTCAGTAATAAAAGATGCCCTTAAAAACAGATATGATGAAAACATGGAAGCATTATTAAATTCCAGCTATGCACTGCCAACTGCCCCAGGCCCTGAACCTGATACCTGCTCCTTCTTTTATGAAGAAAGTAAGATGAGCACAGATGAGAGGTGTTGAAAACGGAGGAGTCCCAAACCGAGACGACTCTTTCACAATGGAAAGGACAGAAAGAGAATTGAAAGGGCAATTTTGCTTCCTCACCATGTTATTTCATGATACTTCATGCTGTGTCCACGGGGCCCCTTCCAATCTCTCATACAAATAATCATGTGGGTCCAAAACCGTGGAAAACACAGCACCCTCAACTCCAAAGCATCTGTTCTCTAAGGACTCTCCCGTTCTGTCCCCTCTCCTCTCTCTGCCTCTCAACAGTTGGATGTCCTAGAGGATCTTTTTGTTGGTACGTGGTTGGAATCAAGCTAAGCTTTAAAAGCCTTCAATTCACAAGGGTCTCTCCCCAGGTAGTTCTTGGAAACACTGTATTTATTGCATGGTGACAAAAACACCTACCAAGTAACACCTGCCAGACACACACAGCTCTTATCAGCTGCAACTCACTTCATGACCACTGTCTTCTGGATGAGCCAGCACCCACCGATTGCCACAGAGGGAGCCATGTACGTCCATACTTCAACAGTCGCCATGATACAGTCTAAATGAGGCAGGTGATGTAATTCTCCTTGGGAATGTGGTATTGAACAGATGATTGAGGTACACTGTATCTAATTCAGGCTTTTGGAGAGAAAGACTTCACACTGAATCAAATAGACTCCCAAGACTCAAAAAGAGGAAAATGATAAATAAATGAAATCAATGCCTGCCCAGGTCTGAAATGCACACTTTAGCTATGTGGCCATGGGTGAGTCAGTTAGCCCAGATCCAGACACACCAAATGACTCTTCCCAAACACCAGGACTTGCCCATGGCCACATAGATATAAGGTACAGATAGACCCAAAAGCTTGTGTGATTTTTCATTCCATGCCTGATTGCTATAAAGCAGCATTTACCAAAATGTGTTCCACGGAACATTGATTCTACATAAATACTCGCTCGCTCCTCTATCATGACATGGGGGCGGAGCCATGTACTCAAATGGGATTGAGAAATGCTAGGTTAAACAAAGAGAGCCCGATTTTGTTGCTGCAGGACTAATCAGAGCATTTAATGTCTCAAGTGCCACGGGAAGACCCAGGAAGGGAATGTGTTACGCAGCTTTTATCAAAAATTTGTGGCCACAAAAAAAATGACGAATAAAAGAACGAAACAAACAAAATTTGTGGCCATAGAAAGTTTGTTTTATGGTTGAGTGGGCTAAATACTCTGTGGGGTACTATGGGGAAAAACAGCTCCATGGAGTAATCTCAGTCAAAATATCTTCAATGAGGGGAAACACTCCTTCCACTTTCCAGAAACTGTTAGAAAAAAAAAAAAATCTTTCTTAACTGAGAAAAAAACAGCCTCTCTATAACGTGGGCCCTTACGTTCAATTTCTGCTGTCTCCTGAGACACGTAACATCGCTGAGCCTCACCTTCCCCCCCCCCACCCAGTAGGGATGACGCTAGCCCTGATTATCTCCCCGAGTTGGAGGAATTACACAGGAGAACTCAACTTTGCAAACTGTCGAGTACTGTAGATGTGTGAGCCGGCACCCACAGCAGCCTCGCGGCCTTCGTGCTATTGTTGGCACGAGGTGGGGGACTCTCCTGTGCCCTGTAGGACGTTAAGTAGCACCTCTGGCTTCTATCCACTAGGGGACAGGAGCAACCCCAGTTGCAACAACCAAAAACATCTTCCAACAACACTGCCACATGTCCTTTGCGGGGGGGGAGGTTGCTCCTGGTTGAGAACCATTGCTCTAGATTCGCAAGCTTCCTGTGATGACGGGGACATTCTCTCGCCTGTATCTGCGCTGTCTAATATGATAGCACGAACACGCGTGGCCACTGAACACGGGAAATGTGACTGAGGAAATGACTTCTCATTTTAATAAGAAATGAATAAACGCGTTTCATCGTCAATCTTAATTTATGTCGTTTTTCATTTAACTACACAGAGCAAGAGGGGGTGGGGCTACCCTATTGGACAGTGCGATTTAAGGTTCATCTATCGATTCTGCAAATACTTGTGGAGCACCAACTGTGTGTCAGCC
Organism: Eonycteris spelaea; assembly: GCA_003508835.1. Lineage (NCBI taxonomy): Eukaryota > Metazoa > Chordata > Mammalia > Chiroptera > Pteropodidae > Eonycteris > Eonycteris spelaea. The sequence continues at coordinate 1,356,469 of PUFA01000042.1, forward strand.
ACGGTGCCACATACTGGATATGCAGTGAAAAACGGCCGACGTGACTTCTGTTCTCACCCGTCTGGTAGACCCAGCAAGTAAGCCAGTATACAAGACAATATGCATCTGGGCTCATGCCAAGAAGTAGGTCCCCTGCAGGCCTGTCACTCTGCCTAAAAATCCCACCACATGCCCTCCACTGAATCACAAGGTCTCCGAAAGGCACATATGTTATCTCGAGAGGAAAATGTATTAACACCCACCGATGTGTCAGAATGGGTTTGTTTATGTGATTAGCTACGGGGAACACATCTTCAAGAGTTCCTTGACAGCAGAGCCCTGTCTTGCTCATCATTATCATCACCAAAGCCTGGCACAGTGCCTGGTGCATGTGGGTGATCAGCAGATACTTCTTGAAAGGAGATCCAGAACAGTCTGATAAAGACGGTGGAGGTTCAGGAAACCATGTCACGTCCAACAACGGAGCGACCTGACAGTACGTGCTCCGCACAGTATCTCAGAACCCGGCACAAAGATGTGCGTAATAAATATTTGTCATCTGAAGAGTGTTGGGGATGGCGCTGGAAAAAGCTCAAAGCCTCTGTCGGTCCCTGGGAGGTGCTGCCCGATACGAAGGGTCCATGACTCGCCTAGACAGCAGGGATCCTAAAGGCACCATAAGGATGCTGATCATTTATTATTACTTTTATTGCTGCTCTTTGTTATGGGCTGAATTGCATCTTCCCCCAAAATTCACATGCTGAAGTCTTACTCCCCAGTACCTCAGAACATATTTGGAGATAAAGCTTTTAAAGAGGTAATTAGGGTAAAAACGGGTCATATGGATGAGCCCTAATCCAACATGGCTGGCGTCCTTGGACTCTGGACATAGACGGCAAGAACCACAGGATAACCATTTGAGGACGCAGCGAGAAGGTGGCCATGTATTAGCCTAGGAGAGAGGCCTCAGAAGAGACCAAACCTGCCGACACCCTGATTTTGGACTTCTCGGCTCTAGAACCGTGAGGAAAGAAATCTGTGTTGTTTAAGCCACCTGGTCGGCGGCATCCTGTTACGACGGCCCAAGGAGAATAACAACACACTGCTGACCATTTAGAACATACCAGGCTCTGTATTAAGTGCTCCGCAGGCATTATCCCATTAAATCCTTGCCCTGGTCCCCTCAAGTCTATTTCCCACCCCAAAGCCTGAACGATCCTTTTCAATGACGTCAGATGGTGTCACTCCTCTTTTCCAATCAGGGCTTCCCCTCTCACTCAAAGTATAGAAATCGAAGCCCTTATAATCACCCCCAAATCACTGCACAAATTGGCCCCCTGCCGACTCTCTAATCTCATTTTATCATTCTCCTCTTCTCTCGAATTGTTCCAACCACGTTGGCCAAGCATACTCCCACCCCCGAGGCTTTCGCATTTTTACATCCCCCAGATGTCACCTGGATTGTTCCACACTTCCTTCAAACCTTTGCTCAAATGTCACTTCATCGTGCGGCTTCCCTTAAATACTAGAAGTAAACATGATGCAGGGACCCTGCCCAACGCCATGCTTTCCCTAATCCCCTTACCCTGATTCATTTTCCTCCTTAGCACTTACCACCATTTTTAGCCTGTGTATTTACTTGCATTATCTGTTTATGGCCTCTCTCCTCGCACTAGTATTTAGGCTATGAGGGCAAAGACCTTCTTATATTTACTGCTACATCTCTAGCATCTACAACAATAGCGGCACATAGTAGGTACTCGATAGGTATTAATCGAATGAACAATGAATGAATGGGCCTCACAGCCTTTTTATGCAGTAGAAATGATCATTATCCTCATTTTGCAAGTAAGGAACTGAGGCTCAGAGAAGTTAATTTACACATTCAAGATCAAATAACAAACAGGAGCTGGAGGTGGGATTCGAGCCCAGCTCCTTTGCCAAAAGTTCCTGTTAAACACTAGGAGGCATCTGGAGAATTCTACTGTGGGAAGATTGTGAGAATAACCCCCGCAGCTCATAATTCATGCTTTTCCTTGCTGCTCTATCAAGTCCCTTCACCTGCATCTCATGGGCTGGCTGAATATGTTTTGATCTGATTCTAGGAAGGAGAAAAAAAGAAAGGGATACTGGGTACTTTCTTTTTCCTATGAGGTCATGATCTGGGGTTGGGGTGGAAGCCCGGATTCGGGTCCTGCTTTGCCACACTCTCCACGTGTGTGATCTGGGGGCAAGTTCATGACTACTCTGAGCTCCTGTTTCCCCAGCTGTAAAATGGGGACTCTAACTCCTACTCCACAGCATTGTGGTGAGGGTAACTAACATATAAGACCATTTGAGGAAAGTGAAACTTTGAAAACTGTCAAGTGCTATGGCCTACCTAAGGCAGTATTAGTTCTCAAGCTCTATTGAGTTCAAGCAGTTGTCTCTTGTAAGAGCTGACAGCATTTATCGTACATTGAGGTAGATTGTATTATTGTTCTCTGTTCCTGCTTCCTTGTGTCCACATCCATTGTCATATACCCTGGAGTTCCTCCCACAAGGGGTGGGTTTATTTCTCTACCCCACTGGTGCTGGGGTTGGCCATATAACTTGCTTCGGCCAACACAGCGTGGATAGAAGTGAGAGTGCACCAATTACGAACCTAGACTTTAAGCGACATTATATATTTCTGCTTATCTCTCTTGCACTTCTACCATCCCATGAGAACTTGTCCTGAGCAGCCACCTGGTCCAAGGAAATGAAGGCATGCGAAGTAGATCTAAAACCCAAGCTCAGCTGGACCCAACCTGAACAAGCTGACACCCAGTCGACCGGCAGATGCGTGAGTGAGAATAAATGGTTAATATTTTAAGACATTGAGTTCTGGGGGGATTTGTTACACAGCGCTGTTGTGGCAATAGCTGACTTATGAAAATACTTGCTTGATGTCACTTTATAGGTAATCTCATAAAATATATGATCAATTCCATGATTATCTTCGCTTTAAAGATAAGGAATCTGAGAACAGACATTTTCATAGGTTTGCCTAGGAAATGGCGCAGCAAGGAAATGGCGCAGACAAGCCATAAAATACTGCCCTGTTTGAGTGCAGAATCTCCACATTTTGTACTATGCCGTTCCTCACGCCTGTGAAACACAAGCCAGATTGGGTCCAGATAACTCAGGCTAAAGAGATACCATATCATTAGTGTTCTGGATATTTCAAGGGAGACTGGATAACAAAGAGTTCGGACAAACTAATACAGGTGAAGTTAAACACAAACAAACAAAAAACAGTAACGACAGACCCAAAAAAGACCTGGGTTCTGATTCTAGTTTTGCCACAAAACTGGCTGTGTGTCCTTGGTCAAGTTCTCTCCCGTCTCAGGGCCTTAACTGTGCAACAATGAGGTTGAACTGTGAATCATATATGAAAATAATTTGTAAGATATCCATTAAGCTCTAGGATGTCTGACAGGTTAGCTCATTTCATCCATACCTGCTGACATCCTGGGACTCAGAGACGTTAAGTAACGTGCTAAAGGCCACACAGCAGGAATTTAAACCCAGACCTCCAGACATATCCCCTGGTTGCAGGGTCCCTTCCAACTCCAAGTTTCCCTGGGTGAGCTTTAATGTGGAAAGAAGCCAAGAGATTTCCTTTTGCTGACTAGGGGGTCACCCTTGTGCTTTCGTCCCCCTCCTCCCTTTGAGGCCAAGACGAGGGCTCTTTGATGTGGGTGACACAGGGTCCCTGCTTCCCTCTCACTCTGTCCAGGCCAGGCTGAGATGAGATGATGACATCCTGAAAAACAACCCCGGGGATAATTCATGATGCCCAAAGCAAGTCTCCCCATCAGCGGGTCACCAGGATGGTTAATTATTTTATTTATAAAAATAATTAGTCCCAATCAAGACAGGAGTTCTTCGGGGTTACAGCTTGTTCACTGTGCGTGCATTTTTCAGTTCTGTAAAAAGTCATGCGTCCCTAATGAAAATTACAGATCCCTGGAATCAGCATTAGAGATAAATCCAGCCTGTGTTCCGCCGATGGCTACCAACCATGTGAACTTCACTTCTGTAATTACAGAGGGAGGTAGAGGGTGTGTCTGTGTGTGTCCCTGGGTGTGTATATGCATGTGTCGATGGGATGGGGGACAGTGACAAAGGCCAGGGAGTTCCAAAGTTTGGGTTGTGATACACTCTGTCCTGTCTCCTTCTCAAAACAAGGCATTTTAAACCATCAAAGATGTGGCTAAAAGTCCACTCAGGAGCAGTAAGCCGTATGGTGCTGGCCATGGTGGGTTGGGGATCTTTGGAAGGCGTGGCAATGTGGGAAGATGCTTGACCAGGATTCTGGAGTCCTGGGAAGTCCTAAGCCAGCAGGCAGTGCTGGGAGTCCTGGATTCAAATCCCAGCTCTGCACTAACTGCATGACGCTAAGTGTGTCCTCGGTCTCCACATCCTCGTAGCTCACTCCGCTCAGCCATTCCGAGAGCTGACAGGTGTTTAACACCTGCCACGGACCCGACCTTGTTCTAAGCATTCCCTCTGTACTATCATATTTGATCCTCATGAACAATCCGATGATGTAGGAATTAGTTTCATCCCCACTTCACAGAAGAAGACACCGAGGCACAGCAAGGTCATGAATGTGCTCATGAGTTCATTCAGTGGCAGAGCTGGGACCCAAACCCAGACAGCTTGGTTTTTAGGGTTCACATTCATAACCACAATGCCATACTGCCCTTCTCATACCTCAGCTGGGGAAAACCTCCACCCAACTCTGCTGGGTGTCCCACGCCCCCTCTTTATTAATAATAAAAATCATAAAAATCATAATGCATCAAGCACTTTGTACTTGCCAAGCCTTTTCTGGATACTCCCCATATATTTTTATCTTCCTAGTTCTTCGCAGCAACTCTAATGACTACAGGGACTACCTTGAATTGTATTTTTGCAGAAAGTGTGACTTGGAGAATTAAAAAGACTTGGCCAAAGCCTACGGCCATGCCACCCTGAACAAGCCCGATCCCGTCTGATCTCGGAAGCTAAGCAGGGTCTGGTTGGTACTTGATGGGAGATCATCTAGGAAGACCAGGTGCTGTAGGCGTAAAAAAAATTTTTTTAAATAAAAATAAAAAGACTTGGCCAAAGCTGGATGTCTGGGACTGTTTGGGTCCAAAGCCTGTGCGCACAGTCCAGCACGACACCATTCCAACAGCTGTGGGGCTCCGACCTGCGTCTGGGAGGCGGGACGAGCAGCTTTGGAAGCTTTGCCTCTGACCCGTTCTCCCAGGATATAGCTCCCCATCTTGCAAAACACTCTGGTCTTTGCAGCTTTGACATGCTACCAGTCTGTGCTTCACCGCTCCACTTTCTCTCCCGAGGTCCCCACGAGAAGCCGCTCATCGGCTCACGGACCCCTGTCATCCAGATGCGCATAGTGCCAACGACATAGAAGGGCTCCCTTCTCAGGGGACTGGAAATAGCCTGGAGGCTGGTCAGTCCCCGGTGGTGAGTCCCTAGGAATCCAGAGAACATCCAGCCAGTGGGTCCTCAGGAGCATTGGGAGATGCCCCAGGATATAGGGGTGTGCGTGTGTGTGTGTTTGTTGTGTGTGTGTGTGTGTACGCACGTGCACACACGTGTGTTTTGCAACTCACTGTTTCCCTATACTTTTTTCTTCTCTCCCCGTGTCCAATCTTTCTTTTTGCCTTTTCTTTGTGTTCGCCTCTCCTTATCTCTGAGCATCCATACTTCTGCCTGCCTCGGTCCCCCAGGTCTCTCTAACGTCCCCTTGCTATATTTCCCTTTCTCCCTCTCCTCTTCTCCATCTCTTCTTCGTCTCTCCCCTCACAACACTTTGCACATCCTCCATCTCAGCCTTTTTTCTCTCCATCCTCCTTTGCCATCTCTTCTCTTCCTTAGCTTTTATCTCTCTCCTCCATCTCTCTCTTCTCACCCTCCTCCTGTCCTCCCTTCCTCTTCTCCTCTGCGGCTCCCCTCACCTTTCCTCATCCACCCCCACTACCCCCTCCCCCTCTCACATCTGCCATGTGTTGCTGTGTGTAAAGGCTGGCAGGGTCCTTGGTGGGTGGTGGATCACACACATCGGAGGTCTGAATCAAATCAAACTGCAACTGAATTACACTAATAAACCAATTAAAAGCCATTCAAAAAGTGATTTCCATAGCATCCCTCACATTTATTGCAAATCTTGTTTCTCGATCGCATTGCCTCTCTTGTTCCCGCCCTAGCTCGCTCTCTCTCTCTCTCTCTCTCGCTCTCTCGCTCCTCTTTCTCTTTCACTCTTACCCCTCTCTTCCCCACCTCCAGACCCTTTCTCCCTCCCTCTTCGCCAGGCCTGCCTGCAGCTCTCTTTCAGCCACCCACCCCGCTGCACACCCTGCTTCTCCAACCTGGGAATCAAAGTACGTTCTAGGCAGTTGGTCAGATGGAAAGAGCAGTGAACTGGGAGTCTGGGGACTCAGGTTCTAGTTTTTGGCTCTGCCACTAACTGGCTCTATGTTCTTGGGACAGCCCTGGAGTCTTTCTCAGGAAAGACTGGTTATCTGCCAACTGAAGGCATCGGACCCGGTGATCTCCAGGGTCATTCCCAGCTTCTGCGGTCTACAGTTTCATGATCGATGCTGGCAGACGACATCCTAGAGGTGAGGGTCCTAGGGAGACCGTTTGGCCCCTGCCACTGCCCAAAGGCAAGGACCCTAGTAGGACCAAACCACACTGGGCAGATAGAGGTCGGCTTTCTCTACAGACCTTATTTACTCTCTCTCCTTTCACAGATCATACTCGTCACCCTCTGACCGCCATCCAGGGCATCTAACCACCTCTGTCCTGCTATTTCCATTCTATAGATGGGGATCTTGACGCTGGATGATTTTCCATCAAGAATCAAATGAAGCATAGGTTGGGCTCCATTTGTAACACGTTACACCTCGGATCCCTCCAAAAACACAAAGGCATCCTGCAAAAGCCAAGAGAAACAGAAATCTTGGTCTGGGGACAAATGCCCCCTAGTACCTTACTCGACTTGTCAAAGAGTGTAACTTAGAAACGCTCAGGAGCTGCGTATCACAGGACTGTTTTTGAGCCTGTATAATTTGTTCTTCTATACTTCGGTTGAAACATCACCAACATTATAGAAATCATATGAAAATGATTTGTATGAGTAACATTATTACTTTCACATCTCTCATTCCACTGGATCTTCATAATATCTCTGTAAGATTAGTCAGGGGATGTTATCCTCACTTGACAGATGAAGAAACTGAGGCCTAGACAAGTTAAGGGGCTTAACCCAAATCATGCAGATTTAGATTTGTGACTGTGACGCTGATCCCATAATGAGACCCAGAGAAAACTGGATTTGAATTTCAGCTCTGCACTTACTACCTGGGTGTCTTAGGCAAATGGCTTCACCTCTCTGTGCCTCAGTTTCCTCACTTAAATAATGGAGGTAACATGTGTACCTCTCAGAGAATGAGGATTATCATGAAGGTCAAAGAAGCTAATATGTGTCGGAAGCTTAATATGATGCCTAAATCACAATGAGCAATCCGTGCAAGGCAGCCCCTCTTACTATTATTGTTCTTCTTGCTCCTGTCAGGGAGACAGGTGCCTTTTTCCTGATTTCTTCACATTTATGCCTGGTCCCTAAGGGGAGGTGACTTCCACCCTCTCCCTCATTTCTGGCCTCCTCTCCAGCCCTATACTCACTCTCCTCCATGTGAAAGTTGTCAGTCTAATTAGTCAGCTATGGCGATAACTAGGTCATGTTTTACTGGTGTGGGGGGGGGCGGGGAGGGGGGAGGTCACTGCACACAAAGGAAACACATACTGTGTCCTCCGCCTGGGTCCGGGTGGGTGAGGGCAGCTCACTCACGCTCCGGCCACACCTGAACACGTGGATCTCAAGTTCCAGGTTTAGTTTCGGTATCAAAGGCAAATGTCCTAAGTCAGCCTCGGACTCAGGTGACATTTTTCATTGCCACTTTCCCAAGTTCGTGTCTGTACTTTCTTCTTCATTTGGTTATTCATCTGCCACACTGTTTATGTATCACATTGGTAGCCTGTCCAACCATCTCTGTTTGTCCAGGACTGAGTGTATGTGTGTGGTGGTGGGGGGGGGCGGGGAGATGGGTTCCTGAAATGTGGAATTTCAATGTTAAAAGCTGGAAAGTCCTGCTCAGAGTGGGGCCAGTCGGTCACCCTGTACAAACTCTGAAGGGATGCGTGATACACTAAAGTCATTAAACAAATAATACTAGTCATACGAGTGGTAAGACATGAACATTATAGGACACTTAAAACATGCAAAACAAGTGGAAAAAAAAAACATGGAAGTCATCCATAATTTCATCACTTAGGGACTACCTCTCCCAGCCAGGCCCCTGGGAGACACTCGTGTGCTCCAGGCATAGACCGCACAAATGGTGCCTTCTAGGCACTGTGCTGTGTGTCAGCGCTGGCCACACCATCACTGCTCTTTAGTGTCCTTTTTTTCTTGTGCCATGAGATGGGCAGGAGAAGCCCTGTGGCAAAACAGGGCCACGAGAGCTGATTTGATTCCGCTGTCCCCAAGCGTAAAGGCTGAGATGATACCTGTCACGTTTGAGCCCAGCCCCGTCTCTGACTTCCTTAATTTCTTCGGCATCCTGTTCAGCGCTCTTGCATTCAGAGAGTGTGTTGGAATAAAGGACCGAGGGTGGATGAGACCTGATCTCAAGCAGAGGTGCAAGTTATCAAGAGAAGAGCTGGGCATCAAAAGGCCATTTCTGCTCTGCTTTGTACCCTCATGGAAGGCAGTGGGGAGAATCGTAACGGCTTCCCAGAGAGAGCTATAGACTGGGTTCTCACTAGGCAATGAGAATCCGTTAGCAAATTCCTGAGCACCTCAAACCCTTATAGCATTCCACGAAGACTTGAAAAATAAGGGGATAAAAGAAGAGAGATGGAGCATGAGTTCCGGATACTCAATATTGTCTAATAAGAAGGAGATAACGGAGCCCGCAGAAATAATGAAGAAACTTGGCTGAATTGAAGAACTTCTCTCGGCAAATCAAACAGCCTTAGCAAGTTCCGGGAACAAATAATGAGAAAAGACAAACACTTTGAAATCTTAGTAAATGTTTTGAATTTCAAGAATAAAGAAGCATGTCTACAAGCAAGACAGAGGAGAAAGGCTAGCTATCTATTAGGCACTGGACTTGGAGCATAGCGATGATAGGGATGGTGCCTACTTGATCACACCCATCAAAGGGCATGGTCCATAGTAGCTGCTCAATAAATGTTTTAGAATGAGTACGTAAATGGATGTAATAGCATCATTAACTAGTGCCCATGTTAGTCATTTCTATAGTATTTCAGTCATAATAGACCTCATTGACCTTCTAGACCAGCAGGGGCTATGACTACCCTTATTTTCCAGCTGAGGAAACTGAAAGTCAACCAGGCAACACTCTTGCCCACATTTATGTATCAGGCAACTGACGGAGATGGAATGAAAACCCAGGTATCCCAACCGCCAGCCCTGGACTCAGGCCATGAGTGCTCCGAAGCAGCCCAGATTTATTTTCATACCTTTCTCCTCCTTCTTTTAAGCAAATGTTACAGTGGTTTCACCATGTGTCCAAGCAACGCATGTATAAGACAACTGTCCCCATGATGATCACAGTCTGGTACATACATAAATGAATCAGCCATATTGACCCATAAAGAAATTCCATGGGATAACATGGCCCTTGGCAATGAAATCTTGGTTCACGCAGATCTATTTTCCTTCGTGGCCCTGGTATAATTTTTCACCCAGACTGTAATGTGACGGAAGGCACACAGACATCTATTAAAAATTCAACAGAAATCCAGTCATCATTCTGAAGGGTTAGTGGTGTCCTGTCTCGTCCCGTCTTCTAAATTCCCCTCCAGCCCCCCTTACGGGGGGTACCACTGTCGTTTTGCGTTCTGGATAGAAAAATCTATTTTCTGATCATGGCTCTTAATTCTTAGAGTCTCTCTCTCTCTCTCTCTCTCTCTCTCTCTCTCTCTCTCTCTCTCTCTCTCTCTCTCTCTCCGTCTCCTTCTCTTTCCTTCCCTCCCTCCTCCTTCTGTTTCCCCTTCTGCCCCTATATTCCCACTCTCATTTGAGCGAGAGAGGACAAACGGAGAACGGGGAGAAAAAGAGGTGGTTACTTACTGTTTTCACCAGCAGAGGGCACAGATATCTGTCTTGCTTTTGATACCCCCTGTCGCCCCAACACAAATCCTTTCTAAGACCTTTCAGAAATCAGACCAAATAATAATAATGATAATAATAATCCTTTGAGCGCCCTCTTTCTGTAGAAGAATGGGTGGCAGAAGTGAAGGGGAGGAGCAAGGAGCTCACCCAGAACTACACCCTTAGCATCATCATGTTCCTCAAATGCCACCGGAGGATCTGGGACCATCCTAGGAAACTGAACACAGCTGGCCAGAGCAGTGGGGGGTATCGCAAGGCATGAGTGGGCACGCAGACCGTTTCGCGGGCTCATTCTCTTTCTGTTCTGTCTTTCTTTCTTGCCCCCTCTCTTCCTTGCCTTCCTGCACCCGCCTGCTTCTTTTCCCCTTTCCTTCGCCCTTCAACTTGAACAATCATTCCCTTGGGCACCACTCAGAATCAAGCTGGCAATTAAGAACTTCCCAAGGGAGTTACCCACCTCCCTCCCCTTGTGGTCTCCAAACTGCTGTTGGGATGACCAACGGACTGTAAACATAGAAAATTGTGTTGTTCCTTTATTTAACCAGAAGGCACTCTGTTTGTGCGAGAAGCTGAGGCTGGGCAACCCCGAAGAATATCAGCGAGGTACAGGGTTGACAGGGAGAGCATGGAAGAAGGCCCAAACTCAGCTGGATTTCGTGTGCATCAAAACAACAGGCCTGGCGACAAATGGAAAGACCCTGGCTGGCCCTTACCAACACCTGGCCGGAAGCCAGGGTGGGACGTGAAGTCATCAAGGGACAATTCTGGAACCCGCCAGTATCTTTGGAAATGGAAGTAGGGCCAATGGCCACAACAAGTGGAACCCGCTGTGGCTGCTGAGTCACACTTGGAGCGTGAAGAAAAGAGCTCTGCTGGGATCTTGGTGACCAAAGACTGTTGCCACTTCTGGCTTCCCTACACACGAGAAAAATAAAACCTTTCACACAGGCGGATCTCCTTGCCAAAGATATCCTTGGCTTTAGCTACCTCTCTTATCTCTCTAAGCAGCTGAATCTATGAAAAGGAAAATGACAATAAAATTTGATGTTTCCTTTTCCCTTCATCTGGCCTGAAATATCCAGTCAAAGATCTACTCAATCCCTCTTAGAACACATACAGGCTTCCGGTTTATGAGACACATGGACCTCACTGGTAAACGTGAGCCAACAGAGAACGACGTGTAGCTGTATGAAAAAAACCTCAAAATTCAGAAGAAGGGGATTAAGAAGTCTCAACAATGTAGAGCTACCGTAAGGATAAAGTTCAGAAATTGTCTTGATAAGATGAAGGAAGGCATTGCATTTATGTAAATGGAAGAGGCGATCAGAGAGGGCTATCTATAAAATTGGAAAATGGCACTGGAATGAAAAATACGTTGGCTGAATGAAAAATAAAATTGCGATAGAAGCATCCAACAGTAGATGCGTTTTACAGAAGATCAAATAAAAAGATAAGCTCAAGAAAATCGCCCCTAATTCAGAAACAGTAAATCAAAAAAAAGGAAAAATAAGAGACACAGAGAATGGATCCACAACATCCAATATCGTAGAATGAGGAGAGGCAAGAGCGGCAAGATACAACGAAGAAAACGGATTTCCTGAGTGAAACAATTACTTCTGTCTGCAAATCACCCAGACTTAACAAGTTCCAGAGAAAAAAAAAAAAAAAAAGGAGACAAACATCCAGATAACTTGTTGAGATTTTGAGATTTTTTGCAATTTCAGTGTGAATGAAGAGGTTCTACAAGCAAAGCAGAGAGCAAGGCTGATACCAATAAACAGAAAACAGGGCAGCCCCAAATGCCTCCTCTACAACATAGAATATAACGAACGATGCCATTTTAAGGGGACAATATCGAGATCCAAGAATCACACACTCGATGGAGCTAATATTTCAACGGAAGAGAAAGAGCATATAATTTAAAAACAACAGGGTTAAATTTTGTAATTTACGTAATCTGAAAACAGTTATTTAAAAATATACTGCAGCCAAGTAAGATGGTAATCAAAAAATAATTAGTTATACAATTTCTATAGGAGAAAACAGGAAATGAAGTAAATATTAAAATAAGACCTAACATAAGATGTTATATCAGTTATGACTATATCATAAAGTGGTTAAATTCTACTGTTAAAAAACCAGTATTCTCAGTTGCGGGTCTAAACTAAAAATCCAAATGTTCTGTATGTTTTCTACAAGGGGTACACCTGGAAAACGTCAGAAAAATGGTTGAGAATAAAGGTATGACCAAAGATACGTCAGACAAACCAAAGGAAACTGAGGGTGAAAAGATCAATGAACAACATGGAATTCAGGGCAAAAAGAAACAGTTTTCAAAGAAGGGGTTTTACCTGGGCAGGAAATCCAAGCCCTAATAAAAACACAATATTGCGGATATTTATGAATTGAATGTCACAGTTGAAAATAAAGAAAGTGAAACTGTAAAAAAAAAAAATACATAAAAATAAAAAATACAAGGAGAATGGCCAAATCATAATTTTAGAAGACTTTAACACTCTTCAGTAAACCGAGTGTTAGATAAAAATGAGTAAGTTTGAGAGATACGTATGTATTAGATGTTTAGCCTGCTGAAGAATAACTATGATTCTTGAACATAGATGGATCATTATGAAAAACAAATCCCCAAACTTAGAAATTCTCAACTGTGGTGGGGGCTGGGATGATCTGCCCAGATTCACCTGTAGGTTCCAAGCGGGACGGAGGGTGGAGGGTGGAGGGACGGGGCGGGGGAGACGCAGCAAAGCTCCGCCCCTTTCCGACGCAGCCTGCATTCAATGATCATATGGGAAATAAAAGCCTGTCCTCAAGGCACTAACTCCAGACAACTCTTCCTGGCTTCAGAGTTGCCTGTGGGTGGGGTCAGCTGAAGTCTCCACTGAGGCTTATTGCAGACCAACTTGTCTCTCTGCCCAGTCCTACTTCCTTCCTGTCCCTTCCACAAGTGTCACTTAACCCCAAGGTCACTCGTTCATATATCCCCTGAACACTAATCTCCATCTCAGATGCTGCTTCCCAGGGGACCCACTTGCAAAACAGATCATCCAGCAACGAAACTAGAATTGCATCTAGATATTTAAACAAGAAAGCCAGAAGGATATATATGAAGATATGTATTTATTATATATAGTTATTAGGCCAAGAATCAAAACTTGGACTGTAGCTAACTGTGAAAATATTGGTATTGAGAATATTATATAGCAAATTAATTCATTTGTGCTGCTAATTCTGTACTGAGAAGCAAATTCATAGTCTTAAATGTCTTTCTTATTATATAAGAATAAATAAACTAAGAAAAAATCAATCCAATGAGGTGGAAAAGAACCACGAAAGACATCTAAAAAGATAAAGAATACATTTTTAGAGGTACATTCTGAAGTATGTAGGGATGAAATGACAGGGTTTCTAGGGTTTTCTTTAAGATACTTCAGCAAATAAAACTAAGAAAAAGGGAAAGATGAAGTGAAGGTGGCAAAATCTTGCTGGGTGATGCGTATATAAGAGTACCTTACACAGTTCCTAACTTTGAGTGTTTTTGAGCATTTTCATAAAAAATTAAAACAGAAGAGTGGAGAAAGGACTAATAAAAATAAATGAAGACATTCATGATTTAAAAACAGTTTAAAAGCTAACATAATTGATATATAAATACACAAATTCATTCTTGGAAAAGCAATAATAAAATAGATAATTTATCATATTTAATCCAGGATAAAAGAAAACATCGACTACATATAATTAGGAATATAATCAATGATCAAAAGCTAGATTTAAATATTATAGAACTCTTATTATAACTTTTACCTGGGAAGTTTTAACAAAATTTGTAGGGGAAATGTAAGTTACCATATTACCACAAGAGGCAGATAAACTGACAAAACCGTTGATGGCAGAGAATCTAAACAATTGTGACACAGTTAACTTTAAGAGCCTTGGTCCTAGGCGACTCTAGAAACAGATCTTTCAAACTTCCAAAAACCAGCAATGCCATACCTTATAAATTATACTAGAACATAGAAAAAAGGAGAAAATTTCTTGAGTATTCAATTAGATTAGCATAACGCTACAACAAAAATAATAATAATAACATTATAATCCATCTCACTTTAATTATAAATGCTAAGTCCTAAATTAAATATTAACAAAAGGAAACCAAAAGTTTACTAAGAGATAAATGTGCCAAAACCAATGAGATTTATCTCAATAAGTCATATAAGAAAAAAATATCAAGATATTGAAATCGATGACCCCTCCTCAAAGCCAACACCCATTACTGATATATTTGAAATGTTCCTGAACTAGGTAAAATTTTGATAAGGAATATCTACATCAAGCTAAGAAAAGAACATTAGGCTTCACGATAAAACGCTAGGGACATTCTTAACAAAGACATCTATGACTATCTCTTATTCTGCAATTTATCTCAGAAGTCCTAATCAATGCAAGCAAGCAAAAACCGGCAATAACTGGGTCAGTATTTCCATTTCCATCCTTCTGTCCGTATTATTGAGATTCTAATGCCTCTTGCTCCCAGTCAGGAATCCACACCAGTGAGGTGTTATCACACCATTATCCAGGTGAGACAGGTGACGGAAAGATGAACCAATGGATTGAAGAGTTAAAGATAAATAATGAAACCATGAAATAACTGTGAAAAATAAACTTCTGATGACGAGCTTTCTAATTTGGGAATAAGGGGCTTTTTAGGAATAAGAACCAAAGAAGAAATCATAAGGCAAATTATTATTGGATTTGACCATGTAAAATATTAAATATTATTGTAAGTTTTGTAACCAAGATTTTAAAACAAAGGACAAAACCTAAAAAAGAGTATCTAAAGTGTGCATGACAAATGGTTAATAAAACTCTTATTAAACAGTGAACTGCCTTTTTAGAAAAATGAGCAAAAAATATGAATCAGTAATTTATAAATATAATAACTAGTTATTAAAGGAAAAAAGTAGTTCTTGAAAAGTACGAATAAAAACAGAATACGATATTGCCCTGTCAAATTAAAAATCCTGTTTTCAAAAATGAAAATAGGCAGCACTGGCAAGACCGCAGACAGGCCTTTTCACATACAGCTAGCGGGAAGACAAACTCACACAACTATCCCAGGGGACAATTCATCAGTAAATCTCACAACTCAGGTTCACACCATTTCACCTGGCAATTCCACTTCCAGAATGTGATGGACAGATTCTAAGGTGACCCCCGGTGAGTTCTTGCCTCCTGGTTTTGACACCCTAGCGTAATCCCCTCCCTTTGAGTGTGGGTAGGACTTGGGACTTGCTTCGAACCAACAGAATATGGCAAATCTGATGGTCTGTCATGGCTTGATTAAGTTACATGAGATGGTAACTTCCATGTTGCTAGCAGACTCTTTCCCGGTGTGGCAGAAGGTAGTTGCTATGCTGTGAGGCATTCTATGGAGAAGCAAGGAACTGAGGGAAGTCTCAGGTGGTAGCTACTGAGGAACTGAATCCTGCCTACAATCACCTAAATGAACCTGAAAGCAGAACTCGCCCCCAGTTGAGTCTTCAGACAAAACCTCAGCTCTGGCCTACATCTAGATTGCAACCAAATACTGATCCAGTTCTTGTAGACTTTGTTACACAGCAGGACATTACTAGTGCGTGAGGGTTGACCATAAGGAATAATCGTGAGGGTATGTAAAAGATCTGGACATATAGTTCACCGCGGGATTTTTATAACTGAGAACGTTTGAGAACAGTCCAAATGTCAGTGGATATCAGGTTGAAGAAATCAGTTATAATACAGGTGAACCACATGAAATTGTTGTCATTTTTGTAGATTAAAAGGCTGAATACCATTAATTTTATATGCTTCAACCTGATATATTCATACGATGTAGACTCTAAAATAATATTCATATAAAGTAGTTTTCGATATGGAGGAAAGCTTCAGAAAAATTACATGATACATTGTTAGATAAGAAAAACACATTTATTTATAAAACTATGGAAATGTGATTCTCATTTTGCAAAAGAAACGATGCACACATATGCATAGACAAAAGTCTGCAGGTGTATCAATAAAAAGTTAATCGTATTGATCCTTAAATTATGGGATTTGAGGTGTTTCTTATTTTCTCTTTTTCTATACTTTCCACAATGGACATGTATTATTATTATTTTTTATAATCAACAAGGTTGAT
The DNA here is from genome assembly GCA_003508835.1 of Eonycteris spelaea. Taxonomy (NCBI): domain Eukaryota; kingdom Metazoa; phylum Chordata; class Mammalia; order Chiroptera; family Pteropodidae; genus Eonycteris; species Eonycteris spelaea. The sequence continues at coordinate 1,372,884 of PUFA01000042.1, forward strand.
TAATCCAAGTCAAAAATGAAATAAACTCCTAAGCCATGAATAAACTCACGAATCATTCTGCCTGGTTTCCTGGGCTTCCGGAATCATGGAAAGTCCACATATAAACGCTCTGGGATATCAACAGCCCTATCAGGCTAGCTTGCTATTTTCCAGAAATCTGCCATCCTTCCCTGATGGATAGGTTCGTTCTCATCCTGTGGCATACCCTAGGTCTTTGAATTGCTCATTACCAATCCCTTGGTTTCTGACATTTCATGATGCTGGGTAGTAGTCAAGGGAATTTTGAGGAAAACATGTGTTATGAGAGACTGGAACCTCACTGTGTATTTTTCTCTCGTGTTTCAGTCACCTCTGTCCTTCTGTCGGCTGCTCGGTTTCATCTGTTACCCAGCTAATGACCCCATTAGAGAGCTGAAACGCTCCCCAGCTTAGTTGTGAATGGCTGATGGATTTTCTTTCAGACCCCAGAGAGGCCTTGGGACAGCTGTGTGGGTCCCTGAAGGATGGGCTATTAGCGGGAGGTTGTCCTCACGAGGACCACATCCCCTGCATCAGAACGCGCTCCAACCAGGTGTCCCTGATGCAGCCTGCTGACAGAGTCCCTGACCATGTCGCGTCTGCACTTAACCCCAGGCTCCCATTCCCTGGAGGCGAAAAGGCTCTGAGTGATGCGATTTGGGCCTATTTGACAAGTTTCATTACAATGGAAGCGGGAAGAAGCGGAGGGTGTAGGAGAAGGGTCAGTTGGTGACTATCCACAGTTTCTCTCACTGACAGAGGGCTTAAAACACTTCAACTTCAAAACTAAGGCTAGGTTGTAACAAGATGGATTTGGGCTAACCATGAACACGAGAACCATTTCCGTTCAGTTCACCAAGCTCCCAGGACCATCTTGACACACAGGGGCTCTTAATGGATAGTTATCCAATGCCTCAAGGACTGAATTAATTAATGGGTGGCATCAAGAATTACTAGCACATTTTTTCTTAGGTTTGGAATTTCCACCTATCTGTCCCACTTCTCGTTCTGGCGACCACGCAGAATAAACCTCTCTTTTGCACGTGGTTTTGAAAGGTATGCTCACAACACCGCATCTCCGAGCCTTCATTGATTGTTTCCTTGAGGCGGAACAATTCCAGTTGCCTTCAATCACAGAATATCATTTTTCACTCAGTGACAAAGGAGAAATCACTGTCCTTGTCCTTTGCTTTGATTAAGGAAATTAGAATGGGAATAAGGGAGCAGGTTCTGGTGGGAGTATATTCAAGCCATGTTCTTTATTCTTACCTGAGAGAATGAGTGGGGATGATGTAATGCCTACCCATCGCTCTTGTAAGAAAAGATGTTGTAGGTTGTTTTTCACCTTTTGGTGGGGGACACTGTGTTTTCCCAGCTATACTTACCTTTTCCAGTGGTGGTCTCCTTACTCAGCCCCTTCCGGCCTCCGAGGTCCCTAAATGTTCCTAGTCCAGGTTATATATTCTGTCCAGGCCTCCCTTTTAGGGAGCCACCACGACTGTGTGTCCTGCCACAATCCCTCCCATTATGTAGAAATGCAAGCAAGAGTGTTTGTAGAGCTATACTGTGGCAAGCCCAGTGTTCTTTTGGACACATCTCTAGCCTGGGATGGCTGAGTTAAAGTCATGTTACTTCCTTATCCTCCAGGAAGCGTTCCCTCAGCATTCCCTCAGTCTTTTTTCCTCCTGAGTTTGTGACACATTTGCATCTTGAGATAGTACGGCGCAAGAGATAGAACGTGGACTTTGAAGCTTGGCTGAACCAGGTTCAAATGCTGGCCCTGGCACTTCCCTACCGCATCGTGTATAAAGATGAGTTGCCTACGATAAGTCAGTTCCCCCACCTGAAAAATGGGGGATCCCTCCTTCACAGAGTTATTCTAAGGCAGTGGCTCTCACAGTGTGATCCCCAATGTTGATTTATGCCTGGCAACTTGTTAGAAATGCAAATTCTAAATCCCCCTACCCTATATCTGTAGAATCAGAACATGGGGCTGGGCCAGCCAGCAATCTGTGCTTTAACAAGCCTTCCAGGTAACTCCCACGCATGCTCAAGTTTGGAAATCACTAAGGATTAGTGACATGGGCAATGCACCTGCACATATGTGCTTAAGAATCTTAGTTACGTCCTATACATATACCACTTGGCGCGATGCTGTCTTGCATAAATCAGCATCTATAAGAAGCAGGCTAGCCTAGTGATTAAGAGTACATGTTCTGGAGTCGGAGAGTCCTAGATTTCATTTATACCAGCTTGGGTGATCTTGGGTAAGTTCAGAGCCTGTCTGTACCTCCATATCTGCAGTATGGAGACAGTGACAATAATAGTAAATAGTCTATTGTTCGTTGTGAGGAACGAACGGTGAAAAGCATGTAGAATACTTATCCCACCGTCTAGCATGCAGTTAGAGCTAAAAGTGATCTATGACCCTAGTCTCCAATTATGTCCATTTTCTCAGTTATATCATAAACTCTTTAATAGCAGAGCTAATAATCTAGGTCCTTTAAGTCCTCCTCAATGATTTGCATCATGCAGAGTATACAGCAAGAGCACAATTCATGCTTGTAGATCTGACTTTCTTTGCCTCGTATATTAATATCATACAGGGTAAGAGCTCTAGTGTTATTATTAACAGGTGATTTGAGTTGACATCGAAGAGGAAGGTTTTCATTAACAAAGGGAGGTGATCTTGTAGGAAGACCTGGCATTGTGTCCTTACTCTACTATCTACCTGCCCTGTGATGTTATGATGCCACTTATTTATTGATAAAATAGAGATTATGCTATGTATGAGTTTAGAACCAGAAACTCTTGATTCACATTGGCACAAATCATAAGGAAATATATGCCCTTAATTCCAAGAAGCCCAGGGGTCACGTGAGTGAGTTCCAGGGCCGGTTTATTCAGTGACGTAGTGATGTCATTCAGAGCCCAGGTTATTTCCATCTTTTTGCTCCCCCATCCTTGATGTGAGGGCTATGCACTCAGGCTGCCCTGTCACTATGTCAAGCTGGCTGGTGGTGCCAGACATCATCATATCCAGACACCAGAATGTCCAGAAAAAGAAAAAGATCATCTATAAATGTGACTCCTTAAGGAGAAATCTTTACCGAAAGCCCCCCAGCAGACTTCTCTTTATATGTCATTAGCATAGATGGGATAACATGCCCATTCTTAAAACGACTGCAGGTGAGGGACTGGAATTACTATGACTAGCTTGGGGTGGTGTGGATGGATTGCCACTCCTAGAATCAAATTCACAGGGTTCTTGTGGAAATTAAATGAGATAGTTGTGCCATAAACTATATCTAGCACACAAATGACACTCCGTAGATGTCCCCTCATCCTGTCTCTTCCCCTTTGAGTCCTTTTTTCACCTCCCATATACAACCACCAAGTTCTACACATTCTGCCTCTTCATGTAATTTCAGTTTGCCCATTTCTCCACAGATCCCATCACCCCCACGTCCAGTCAGCATCATCTCTCTCCTGAACCTCTACAACAGATTCACCACACATTTTAAAAATAATCGATTCTTCCTACCCATCTTCTCCACAATCACCAGAGTGATCATTTTTTGTAACACAAATTGCTCAAAACCTTCGGTGGTTTCTCATTCTTCCTAGAATAAAATCAAACTCAGATGTGGTGGTCAGGAGAACGTAGATCCCAGATTTTTAACCACACAGAGTATATTGACCCAAGGCCTCCAGTGCTGAGCTCTGACTTTTGTGGAAGGTCACACATCCCATGGGCTGCTTCCAGTCAATGGCCGGGTGGCCAGAACACTAAGGCAGGGAGGGATGCACGGCACTCCTCCATGGCTGACTTTGCTTGAGGGCTTCCACGAGAATCTTGCTGAAACTCCTAGACTGCATGGCAGGCTAGGATGATTCCACTCAACTATGCTTTCTCCCTTTCTCCTTCGTTCCAGGTCTGGTGCTCTCCCGGCCCTCCCTGGCCCCCGCCCCACCACCATTCGTTCTCAGGAAGTTCCCCTAGTAAAATCCTCCTGTAGGTGATCCTGTCCTGGTATCTGCTTCTAGGAGGACCTGGACTCATGGAGTTAACACGACTATGATCTGGACTCTGCCCACCTGTCCAGCCTCTTCTCTCTACTCACCCTCACACCGGATACTTCAGCGCACTGGACCACAGACAGCTCCCTTCTACTCCCTGGTCTCTGCATGTGCTGCTCTTCCGTCCAGCAGCACCCCAATCCTACACTTCCTGTTTGGCTAAAGTCAATCTCAGTGCAAGTATCATTTCTTCTGGAAATCTTTATCTCTGCTGCCCTACGCACGCACGCGTGCACACACACACGCACACACAGACAGACATACACACACACCACACCAGGGTTACATGCCTTTGCTCTAGACACCAGAATACTCTTCCCAGACCCTTATCAAAGCACTCCACAGTCTACGTTATAATTTTTGACTCAGGTGCCTTCCCCCATAGAATGTGAGCTGTGTGTGGGGCAGGACCATTCCTCTTTTCTCTCCTATATGTACAGCACCCAGAACAGGACCTGACACATAGTGAGTACTTATGGACCGATGGTCCCCCTTCTCCTCCTATGGTCACAGGACGTGGCTGGGGAGATGCAGAGAGTCTCTGAGACAGCCCTGAAAGACATGCATGGTATGCCCCCCAACATCGGCCTGGTTTGAATGTAGAGAGATCAGAAAAGATTCTAAGACCCCAAGATCCAGCTTAGAGACCTGGCCCAGGCTGTCCATTCCCGAAAGCTTCAACAGGAGCAGGTCTCAGCCCCCGGGAGGCTCAGTTTAAAGGCATGTCAATCATGCTCTGGCCAATCCTGGATTAAAAGATCAAAGCTGACAAGCTATCTGTTGGAGGAGGGGCCCAGCCAGGACACACAAGGAAATGTGTAGAGTAGAATACACACAAAGCAGGGGCTCGTGAAGAGAAGGATTCTGAGTGTGTGCGATTGACGAGCTGCCCAAAGGTGCCCGGCCTAGGGGGCTGGTAGGGGCTGAAACCCAGCCCACATCCCCGATTCTGTGCACCCTGCTGGCAGGCTGCATTGGCCCAAATTCAACCACCCAGAGAGGGCACCTTTGATAACTGCACAGAGATGCACCATGAGCCTGCAGCAACACCGAGTGAGGAGGAGGCAGCTCTGGGAAAGGACTCAGGGCTGGAAGCCAGCAGAACTGGATTCTGGCTCTCGTCAGCCCCCAACATGCTGGATGACGCTAGGCAGACCACCTTCTTCTCAGGTATTATATTTGAGCCCCCTGGTGGACTGGGCACTGGGAATTGAGCCAAGGAAAGATAGAATGACAAACGGTCCTCTTGAAATGCACAAATAGATGGAGAAAAGAGGCATTGAGCAAATCATCACATAAATACAAGCAGGAAAGTCTAGCATTCTATGAAAGAGACTATAGGGAGGGACTCATTTACGGGATGAGAAGGAATTATTAAGGAGGAAGCAGAAGTAGGAGTCAACTAGAATGCGGGGAAAGGGGTAAGATTTCTGGCTGGGAACAGCATTTATCCATGCAACACATATTCACCGAGCAACTACTATGCGTTGGGTCCGGAGCAATGAAGAAAAAGAAAGAAGTCCAGTGAAGTAGGAGCAGGGATGAGAGGGAAAATGGAATGAGTTTATGCGAAAGGTGGAGGTGAAGGCCAGATCCTTTAGGACCTTGGGTTCCAAGGTAAGGATTTGGAGTTTCCTTCCGGGAATAACGGACAGATGTTGGCAGGTCTGAAGCAGCTGCATGACACGACCCACTGTGCATGTTGAGATCACGATGGCCACTTTCAGGGACCAGGGATCGGTGGCCTCTTTCTTTATCCCTTGGCTGTCAACGGGGACCAGAGGAGTTGCTATGCCTTTTGGATCTCAACTCTTGTGGTTCCCCCACCAAGGGGTGAAGGAGGAATAGAGATAAACCCACCACTAAATGAATGCTAAGCTCTTCTCCGTGCTCATCCTTTGGCAAAGGCCTCCGACTGCTCTCCATTTTGTGATCCAATGATGCGTCTTCGTTACCCAGACTCCCGATTCGGTTCAGGCATTTGGGCTGGGGGAAGAGAGTATGCCCTCCCGCAGCACCACAGAATGCATCTCGATTGACTGAAGCCAATCATAAAAAAGCCCATTCTCCTCCCAGTGACTGGCTTGGGCACAAGCATGTAATATAATTCTGGGGGGCCGGAAGCAAGGCCTTCTTGGTTCTTGAACTAGAATGTGAGAAAGGATGCTCTGCCTCAGTGTGTCTGCATGCAATGGCTGGAGCTGCTGCAGCCCTCTTGCAGTGGTGAGGGGGAACATCTTTAACACCCTGAAAATGGCAGAGCCCGACCTCCGGTCTGAATTAACCAACCTTCCCTCAGGACTTCTGTTAAGTGGGAGAATACTTTTCCCTTATTATTTAAGCCCATTTCCGTTCTGTTTTTTTCTGGGACCTGCAGCTGAAAACACCTTAACCTGTTCAGGTTCTCTGGGCCTCAGTCTGAGGCGTAGATAACAACGCTTTATAAATTTCCCAGCCCCTCTGCCCACATTAGGTAGCCTATAGCTAGCAGCTCAGCTCCGTGATTTATTTACAAGCTCTATGTCCAGTAAAGCTTCCCTTCTTTGTATAGGGTGGACGTTCAGCTAATGTTGCAGTCAGGGAGTTCTGCTTGGCGTCTGACTTAAATTTCCACTCTTGCTTTCGGGACTCTCTCCCTGTGAAGGAAGTCCTGTGGAGATCATCTCTTTGCCTTAAACAACCACCAATCTTGGCCCATGGGGCGATAAGCTTGGTTGCAGTTGGATCCTTAGCGTCTAGACCAGTGCCGGGCCCAGAGTGGGTCTCGAAAAAAGATCTTTTTAAGTCAGCAAATAAACCTAAAGTCTTCATCAGAGGGTCACGTGGAGGCTACAAACACTTCCCTTTCGGCTAACTGCGGTTCAGGCACGGGGGTCTCTGGTGAGATAAGACGAAAGCCGGAATTCTCCAGCCTTACATGAGAGGGATTCCGGCATCGGTGGCCACTGGGCTGCACGCCCTCGCCCACAGGTCTCTCTGGTCCTGGGGAAGTTCTGGTCTGCCCAGGCCCCTGCCCGCCATCTGTCCTTATCCTCCGAGTCCACACACGGATGAAAGCGCACCCCTCCCGTAGGTACGAATCAGCTGATCTATCGCTGTTGTTGACGACAGGAATAGTTTGCTCACTCCTACTGCGCGGATGAGGAGGCTGAGGCCGAGAAAGAGGAATCGCCAGCAAGGGCACCCAGACAACCCAGGGCTCTCACAGATCCTTCTCCTCCGTCTCCATGACTCGCTTTCCCGCTGCCAGAACAGCGCCCCTCTGTGGAGGGATCGGCCTCTCCTTTTCCTGTCCCACCAAGCCCATTTCTTCTCTTTGGAAAAGACCACCTTGGCACCTATTTAAAAAAAGAAAAAGCTCTTCCTCATTTACAGCCCCCAAATAAAATCCTCTGCATTTCCCCAGCTCCTTCCTTCCTGTGCTCCCCATATAGAGCCTTTCCCCAGCTCCGCTTGCAATTACCACCGAGAGAAGTCTCATCTATTTTGGGCGATGCGTCTGTGCTTTCACACCAGGCCTGTCTTTAACACACCTGAACGATCTTCTTCAGGACAGCCTTCCGGCTCCGACCCGCACCTTTTCAATGCCACCAGCCCCGACTCTCTCACGCCCCCTCCATCCAGACTCTCCTTTTCATGATTTCATTCCTTTCACTGTTGGAAATGGATCATTCAACCTAGACTGTACTGATAAGGCGGAATAGCTCTTCCCCGCCTGGGGCCACTGGGTTTACCAACACTTCCATGTAAGCGTCTTCTACAAGGATTTAATTTAGATATTTAGACAACAGATTTTTATCTGCCACACTGCTCGCTTTGCCCCTGAGTAGAGGGAAGGGGAATCAATTGGCTATTTAATCAGGAGATAGGTGACAGGGGCTTTGTGTGGGGGGTGCAGGGGATAAAAATAAGAAAAGAGAGAGTTAAGACTCTCGGCCCAGGTAACTGATTCATTGTGTGACCTTGAGAATGTCCCTTACCCGCGTGGAGCCTCGGGTCCCATCTGTAAAATGAAGGGCTGTGCACTAAATCAGAGGGAGGCTGGTCTACCCACACAGGGACACGCCCTGAGGGGCTAAGTGAAGCCAGAAGTCAGTCCAGAGAAAGGGGTTCCCTTCTCTAATTTAGGTGCCTTGTGGTTAGGCAGCTACTCTGCTGCTGTTTTCGTGCACGATTTTTCGGGGAAGAAAGTCCAGGGCTTTGTAGCATCTCAAAGCATCTCAATCCCCATGAAAGGGTCAAACCTTTAGTCAAGAGGTCTCTCCAGGCCCCTACTTCCCTGCCATTCTGTGAGTTTGTTGGTATCTACTTCCTCCTTCAAATACCCCCGCCCCCTCTAGCTCTGAAATAATCAATAATCACAGAGCCCAACTCCTCAAATACAATAGCTGGAGAAGGGGTGTCTGCTGGGCAATGGTTGTCTTTCTAGGGAAGCAGCTTGACCCAGGAAGCAGAGTGTGTGTTTACAGGCAGAGAAAGGAGCTGTAATGAGGGTGGGACCAAAAAAAAAAAAAAAAACAAAAGAGTAAAATGCATTATTTGAGGAGGCAGCAGGGTGGAAAGGCACCTGCCCCCAGAGAAGACAAGAGGATGCTGTTGTTTGGGGTTTGGGGCTGAGAACGAAAAATTAAAACAAACACAGCGCATGTGGGTGGGTGGTGGGGAAATGCCTGGGGAATGTGAATCCTGGAAAATTCTGGAATTACTTGAGTCTCCTTTTTACCCAGCTGACAAGGGGAAAGAGGACTTGGACTTGCAGAAAACCCATTATTTCAACCCAGGGATGGGCAACGTGTCTTTGATTAGGGCTTGATCGTTCACATGGCACAAAGGATTTTGTGTTCCACTTTGTTTTTTTAAAGGCTTCCATTAAATATTTACGGAGCTGGCCTCTGGAGCATTTATATTAGGATTTGATTGATGTCAAGTTGATTTACGCATCACTCTCTGCCAGTCCGGTCCTCTCTCCAGAGGATGTGACATCGGGGCCAGGAGGCTCCGTTCCTCAGTTGTGGGGAGCAGACCTGGGAGATTATGGAGAGTTGGGGGTCGTAACTGGGATTGGGAGAAGCTGAGTTCTGGGAGACGGCCCTGTGATACACCCTTTCTACTTGAGTTTCACTCAGTAAGTTTCAGGTTCTTGCAACCAAACCATCCTAAAGGAGACACACAAACTTCAGCTACCGCTGGGGGCAGGTGATGGCAGGACAGATGTCCTAGAATCTTCAGTGGGGTCCTCATGACTCCCAGCAGACTGGAGAGTAGGTACACCCCCACTGTAAATAAATCTAGGATAGAAAATTAAAATTTACAACAATGCCAACTAGATAGAGTGAATCTTTTCCCTCACTTCGAGTATTGGCCACAGGGTTCTTGTTTCAATAGCAGTATTTTCAGTTAAACCCATTCCTTCTAGTTCTCGTTCTTTGAGCGTCTGAACAAACGCGTTTCTTCCTCCCTCCTTGTCTCCCTTTTCCTCATGGCAATGTTAACAGCTGTCACGTTGGGAGCTCATGCTACGTGCTAATGCTGCGCTAAGCCTTTTTTGACATTATTTCATTTAATATTCACAACAACCTGCTAAGTTATTCTCCCCCATGTTTATGATGAGATCGGGGTTCAGATGTTAAGTGGCAGGGCGAGGATTTGAACTCAGGTCAGTCTGAGGGCAAAGGATGGAACAGAGCAGAGGAGAGAGGTCAACAGAACCAGCTCACTAGGGAACAGACTGAGTCCGTCCAGGGTCGGGGAGGGACGGGTGGGGGGGTGGGGGAGGAGGAGGGCTCTGTTAGCGTGAAGATGAGATGGACCCCTCCCCAAAGGGTGCCCCCAAACTTCACTTTCGACTCCTCCTTTGTTGGACTCCACTCCTTCTTTGTTGCCTTTAACAACCTCCACGTCCCCAAGGTTCTAGCCTCCGGTTTCATTCGTAGAGCCACTCACTCATGTAGGCTCTACCCGCTTCCCAGAACCCCTGCACCCCTGCACCCCTGCCTCCTGCCTCCGGCCTCCGCACGCCGGCTTCCCCAGCTCCGGGAGTTCAGCGGCTGCCGGCCCGCTGAGCGTAGGCCGAGTCCTCAGCCCAAACACCGCAAAGTCCACAGTCTTGACGGGAAAGCTCCAGAAGAAAGCATCCAGAGACACGGCAAGGCCTCACCCAGGGAAACGGGTGCTAATGTGCCGTTCCGGCACCGAAGCGGGGACCGTTAGAACTAGAAGAAACCTTAGAAGTATGTCAGTTTCAAGAGAGAGGGAGTGAAGTCCGGAAGGGGAGAATGCCTTGGCAATCGTCATGCACCTAATGGGTGGAAGACCTAGGTTTATTCCATTCATGCCTTCATTCATCATTGTTCATCTGAGATTTATCAAGCAGCTATCAGGTGGCAGTCGGGCTAGAGATACGAAGTGGAATAACAAGGCCCAAGGAGCTTACAGTCGAGGCTGTAGATGGTATAACTCCTATAGCGATGAGTTTTTTGTTGGTGGTGGTATTTAATGGGTTTATTAAAGTTGGCCATTTAACAAGCATAATAGTGCTTACCATGCTCCAGACTCCATGGTATTTACAAATATCACATCATTCAGTCTTCACAACAACCCTATGAAGTGCTATTTTATCCCCATTTTGAAAACAGAGGTACAGAGATATCAAGTCATTGGACTAAGGTCACACAGCCAGTTAAGTGGTGAGCAGGGATTCAGACATGGGCTGCCCGGCTGCATTAGACACCTTGCCTTTCTCAAGCACCTCCATAGCATGATATTGTAAAAGAAAAGAAAAAAAAAAAACCTACCAACATGATCCTCAAATCACAGTAAAATAAGTAAAAATACAAACAAAGAATGCAGGGGGAAAAACGTCAGAATTAAGAAAAATAAATGAGACGCAGTGGTCAAGGTGATGGAGGAGAAAACGAGCTGGGATTTGGAAGGTATCTCTCTCCCAGGGTGACTAGTGTTGAATCACAAATTTGGGTATGAGTCTCCTGGCAGACAAAGATAAATAAAAAGTCTGAGTTATCTGATTTTCATGATTCCTGATTAGAAAACCCAGTTTCTCCTGGGGAAGGGCAACAGTTTATTTGCTTCTTAAAAACCCCGCATACATAGTACTATACCCTGGACTCCTGAGGGCAAAGACCACATCTTATTCATCTCTACGAAGGATCCTCTTACAGGGAAGAATGGGAATGGTGCTATTGTATTGGGGAGACTTGAGGAGAATGCCCGTTTCCTGGGGCTGCCATAACAATGTCCCCTAAACTGAAAAGAACTGACATTTATTCTGTCACAGTTCTGGAGGCCAGAAGTCTAAAATCAAGGTGTGGTCATGCTCCCTCCAAAGTGCTCTTCCGGCTCTCGGGTTCTAACGTGCCTTGGCTTGTAGCAGCCTCACTCCAACCCCTGCCTCTGTCATGACATGGCCACCTTCCCTCTGTGTCTGCCTCTTCTCTTTTTCTATGGACACCTGTCATATCGCATGCAGGGCACACCCTACTCCAGCATGACCTTATTGTAAATTACATCTTCGGTGACCCAGTTTCCAGATATTGTGGCATTTAAGGTTCTGGGTGGACATGAATTTTCTTTTCTTTTTTTTTTTTTTTGGTAGGTGACACTTCAACCCCTTACAGGTGGTCAGAGAGGGCCTTTAAAAGGAAGTGACATTTTCGCTGCAATCTGAGGATTTCAGAGAACCTGGCCCCATGCAAACCTGGGAGAGTCCAGGGTGAATGATGAGGGCCTTAAGTCCGGGATGAACATGTGTGTAGACAAAACGGCAAGGGGACCCCTGTGGCTGGAACGGTGTGGGGAGGGAGAGAGGAGGGGACAGGTGGGGGCAGAGGAAGGGGTAGAAAGAAGCGGGGGCCATTGCCAGGAGCTCGAACTTTATTCATCACGGAGCAGCGCAGGTTTGGAGCACAGGAGTGACACGAGCTGGCTTGCTTTTAAAGGGTCACTCTGGTGGCCGCGTACAGCACAGCTTGGAAGGGAGTGAGCCGCGTCCACAGCAGTGGGAGAATCGGGAGACTGTCTCGGCGAGTCCAGGTGAGAGATGATGGCAGCTCTGCCTGGCTCAGTAGCCGTGGGGATGAAGAAGAAGGGATTCAGGCTATATCCGTAACTGATAGATTTACCGAAGGATTGATTATGTATTGAATTGAAGCAGCAAAGGATGATCCTGCAGTCTCAAAGATTATTCTATGTATGAAGAACCTGCAGTCATCGTGATTCGCTTGACAAACGCCTGGGTCCTCTTTGCAAGCCCAAACACATTCCTCTCACCTGCTTCCTTGTATTTCATAGTTGGGGTCAATCACAATTTGTTATTTATAAATTGCCACTGTCGGACACTTAAAGCGTTTCTGATTTCTCACAGTTACATCGATGCTGCAATAAACATTAATCCATTGCTTATGTCTTCGACAAATTTCTTGAGCAGAATTTGGGCACGCGTCTGAGGGTTTCTCCAGACTAGAAGGGGGATAGTTGTAATGGGATTGTGGGGTTTTTGCCCTAATATACTCCCAGGGGTTCAGTGGCCATGATGTGTTAGTCCCTCCATAAGGAGAGAAAGCCCATCTCTTCCCCACCTTCCGAAGCTGAACAACCCCAGAGGAGCCTCCTCCCCGCCCCCACCGCTTCCTGTCTTCCTAAATTTAAAAATTGCAGGGTTCCTGCAGGCCATATGCTACCTTGAGTCTGGTCTTTAAAAACAAAGAGTGGCATTTGGGAAATGGGACCAGGCTGCCAAGTGTAGCTTGGCTCTGGGCATAGTGGGGTGCTCCGTGCAGACGTGTTTTCTCCCTCTAAATACTTTCCCTCATCTGAACCCAGGGCCAGCAGGAGGAGAGATCCTCGTACCCGTTCTGACTCACAGCCTCCATCTGCTAGAGCAAACCGTTCTCGGTAGAGAGCAAGGGCTGTGGAGGGAGATAGGATCTAGCTTTGCGTTCTGCCCCTTCTCCAAAAGCTATCTACAATTTTTTTTTTTTATTCTGCTCTGAATCTCTATCCTCACCAGAAATGAACAGAAAAACGGTTTCAGGTAAGGCGACACACATGAGAAATAAAAGAATGATTTCTTTAACATGCAAAGAGCTCTTACAAATTAAACAAGAAAAAAAAAATAACCCAATAACATGAAATGGATGAAGGACAAGAAGGGGTAAAGCGATCCAGAAAAATCCAAAGTGGCCAACAAATATGCAAAGATGCGGGCCCTCACTCTTTATTAAAGAAAGGGAAATTAGAACAAGCATGTACTACTTGCTAACTCTGAGCGTGACATAGAGGAGAGAGCTCGACGTCACCTAACTTGCAAAGTTCAAGGAAGAAGATTTCCATGCCCTGGGAAGGGAGGGGCACACCTTGGGGAGGGCGACTGGGCAATATCTTCTTCTGGGAACTTCTAACGACTCCATTTCTAGGAATGTAAAGATGGACAAAAATGCTCCTTGTGAATTGTTTGTTATAGCAACGATTCTGAAAACAGCCGATTGTGAATCAGGAGAACATTGATTAAATAAAGGATGATACATCCGTATAATAGAATACAATGCGGCTATTTTAAAAAGAACAGAGCCTCTCTAAGTGTAGTAATAGACACTTGGGTACGTTTTAAGAAGAAAAGGCAGTGTCCCAGCATAATGTATTTCCTAGCATTTTCATGGGAAACATTTCTGGAAGAATCTGTAAGAAAGTGCAACAGAGAGATTAAAATGAGGGGGCGTTCCCTTCTGTCTACTTCTGCGGGCTCTTGATAAATTATTACCACATTACTTTGATAACTAAAACTTGCTTTAAAAATATTTGGCAGAAAGCAGATGCTCAGTATTGAACTTAAAATCTGGAAATTGGAACATTCGAGTCCTACCTAACCCCAGTTTATGTTCTATTTATTCCTGTGTTACCTTGGGTTAATTCCTCAACCTCTCTGGGCCTGATGCTCTCATCATTGATCTGGAGGTGCCAAGGGTTTGTGGGTGGTGTTCTTCTTTATGTTCTTTATGCTGCCGGAGGGACGAACGGGTACTGAAAAGTGAGCAGCTTAATTGTTTGGCTCCAAAATTTGTTTTGTTTGAGTCAGGTGTAAACATCAATCTGATATTCTTAGAAATCATGTCATTTACTTAGTTAAAGGCATAATGGTGCTTCCCCACCGTGAAGGCGTATCTGGAGACGTTAGAGGATGGCCCAATTGTCACCTGTTTTTCTGTTAGTTCCACCTGTAGCCTAGTGCATGCTGGGAGTAAACAGCATTACCTTCGGATGATGTCAAATACCTGGTTCCTGTCGCGCCTTCCCTAAAGCTGGAGGGTAATGGGGTCAGTCACCATCTTGGACGGGAGTAGAGACATAGTAAGTGTCAATAGAGGAAATCATTAAGCAGGGGAGGTATTTTCAATAGGAGGAGAAAACTAGTAATGCCTAAGTGCCTACGCGAGAGGCAGCTGATGAAAAACAAGGAAGGAACTTTGCAGGGACGTAGCCAAGAACCACCTGTTACAGAGCAAAGACGGAGCCACGGTGGGATTGAGGAAGAAGGTGGTGGAGGAAGCAGGAGTGCAGACGCACACGGGGTGCGGGGGTGGGGGGGCTGCAGCAACAAAGAATATCGAGGGGGAGGTGCTGGTTGAAAAAAAAAAGTGTGTGTAGGGGGGTGCACGGGGGAGATCAGTTGAAGAGCAGAAAGAATGAGAGAAAACCGGCTTCTTAAGATGATCAATTTGCCCGATATTTCCAAAGTGGGGAAAGGAAGGCAGGTGGAAAGGCCGACAATGGAGGCAGGGAAGATAGGCATCTGAGAACCGTTCACGAGAGCTTTTTCTCAGCGGAGTGCTGCCCAGTCAGGGGTGTTCTCCTGGGACGTTTGCCATGGGAACCCAGGTTAGAAGACACCCGGGCGAGTCCTAGCACAGATGCCAGGTTATGAGGGAATAGTAGGCTCCCCATGGGCGGGCTCTGTGTTTGATTTATCTCCATCCAAAGGAAGTGGCCCATAGTGAGCACAGGGTAAATGTTTGCTGCCCAAGTGAATGAATAGGGGCCATTCACTGGAGGGCAGACAGCTGGCCTTCCAGGAAAGCGAGAAAGAAAAACTCTGACCCTTTTCTCCGTGTAAATGCTACTGGCTTATATCGGGACATTGGCGAGCATGCCATTTACCAATATTGCCACCGAAAGCATCCCAGCGACCATTTTCTGTACACTTAACCATATCAGGACACTGCTAAGTGCTTTCTCATCTTAAATAATTCTCGACGCTAACCTATAATGGGGGACCATCAGCAACCCCCTGTCAAAATGAGAAAAGGGCTTAGGAAGGTGAACTGGCCTGCGCAAGGATGCCCATTTGGGATTTGAAACCAGATCTGTCCATGTCAAAGCCCCAGCCCTTTGCGCCAAAATGCCCAAGACTGACAATGGCCCGCCTGAAGGGGGCGCCAGTCTCCCCGTTTTACAGACGAGAAGACCGAGACTGGGATCGTGAGTTCCACCCTGGGCTAGACTCTGCTCCCTAATCCATGGCGAGGCTGGAGTTGCTACTTACCGGTCCTCCCTCTATTCTTTTTAAAAACTCAATGTTTATATACATAAGGAACACAGGGGGAAATCTTGTTATTTACAGAAAACATTCTCATGAAATACCTAAACCACAGAGATAAAGCCACACATCCCCGCTCCCCTCCTTCCGCAGTGACACCGTCATCAGCCGTGGTGCACCGGGCAGTCCCACAACGAAGAATTGATAATACTTTTTTGAAGGGGATAAGCCCCTCTAGGCCTCCCACGTAAGGGCGGGTACTTTCCACCCCAACCATTTAATATGCGTAAGCTGTCTGAGCAGTTCGCCTCAGGAAACGTTTTCTGAGCATCTACTACCTGCCAGGTGCTGAGCCTGAAGCTGTTCTGATGCCGAGAAAATACGCTCCCACTGGCAAACAGTCGTGAAACATGAGAACACAGAGTTATGGCAGTGACACACACCAGTTCGGGAACTAACCAAGAAAGGGAAAAAATCCTTCTGACTGACAGAGCACAAGGGGAAGCATCTGGAAAAGTTGCTTGAAGCAGTTGGTATTTGGGTCCTAGTCACAATTAATTTGCTTTATTAGTTGGTTTTCTTGTTTATTGCCTGTACCCGCCCCAACCCAATCTGTCATATGTCCTTTTATATCTTTGAGACTCTGAGCGTAGCGCCTGGTATACAGCAAGCACTTAATAAACATTTGCTCTTTGAATGCCTGATCTTACCTGATTCAACCCTGTGAATAGGTATTCTGTTATCTCCTTTCCGCTCAGAAGAACTCAAGGCTCAGAGAGGTGACGTAGTTGGCTTGAGGTCACCCAGTGAGCAAGGAGCAGGGGAGAATTAGAACCCAGATATGCAGAGTCCAATGTCCCACTCTTGACACCCGGTTTTAGAAAGCAGCCCTGATGGCTGAGTGACAGGAAGTCATGCAGAGCAGATGGATTCTGGGATGTAAGACAATCATAACTTTTCCGAATCTTTTCTTCAGCCCGGGGATTTGAGGTCTGGCTCTTTGAGGCTGGGAGCCCTGTGAATCTGCTGTCATTGCTCCCATTAGCTAGTACGTCCCATCCCTTTCTTGTCCCTGATTCTCTTGTTTAATTGTCTTTCTCTCCCCTGTCTGTCTCTCGCTTCCCCATCTCTTTAAGTCCCCTGGGGCTGCCAAAGATGCCGTTTGGGGCGGGATAATTAAAGTTCCCCTCCTGTTAACATCTCGCTCCTGAGCCCTCCCAGCAGCTGTTCGGCTGGAGGGGGCCTGGAGGACCACACAAAAGCTTTGCGGGGGGGGGGGGGGGTGCGCGCGCGCGCACGCGCGCACACGTCCAGGGCCACCATGTGCCTGGTCTCACCCCACCCCCTTGGGCAGAGGGCCACGGATTCATTACAGATTTTTCTTGGTGGTGCTGTGGGGAGGGAGGGGAAGGGGACCAGATGGCAGACAGGCGGGTGGCTGGAGGCCCTGCCTCCTCCTCCTCTCACCCAGCAGATGCCCTAGGAACAAGGGCCCGGAGGCAGAGGCAGGATTAGAGGGGAAACTCCTATCGATTAGTGTCAAAGGTCTGAAGAGCTGGTGGGGGAAGGGAAGTCAGTTTTCTCTGGCTGGTGGGGGAGGGGAGGGGGAGGGGGAGAGCACGGATGGAGGGAGGTCAAGACCAGCCTCCGGCCCCACAAGGGGTTAACATGGCTGCCCTCACAGGGAGCTGGCTGCGAAGGAGGAATAGAATCACCCTCAGAAATCATCAAGGACAGCACCCTGCTTTCAGATGGGTAAACCCAGAGGCCCAGCAGGGAGCAGGAACTTGCTGGAAGTCTTACTATCCCTTGGACTGGCACTCATACTACCACATTACCTAGTATTACCTAATGTTACCTAGTATCTAATAAAGTTAGAGCTCTGATATTATTAGATCACATTAGGTAATATTAGATAATGCTAATAGATATTATATATTAATAATAGTATTAATGTTGTTCTTATAAGTAAGATTACCAACAATTCTAGCAGTGATGGAATAGTACTAGCCTCACTGCCAAGTACTCATGATGATGTACCACATACTTGGCAGAGAATTTTTTGTCTAATCTAATCCCAGTGGCCTGATAAACTAGGTCTTAATCGCCTGTTTTATGGATGAAGAAACTGAGGCTCAGAGAGGGCAGTGAGGCTACCTAAAGTCACACAGCTAATAAAGATAAGGCTTCGATGCTGACCCAGAACTAAGACAGACCAATCGACAAACAAGTCTTGTCCAGACTCCTCCTCAGAGTGAGCTTTGGTCCACATTGGATCCATAAGAAGCAGCATTCTTACAATTTCACTTCTTTTACCCTGAAAAAGAGAACTGAATTTCAAGCTCCGGGACCAAAATTCAAGGTCAAGCTCTTATCTATAAGCTGTGTGGCCTTGGGCAAGTCACTGAACCTCTCTGAAGTTGTTTCCGCCTTGATCCTGTAAAGTCATCCGACAATGGAGGATAGGTAAATTATTTTTGAGAAATGCCTGTAATGGAATACTATGCAGGTATTACAAATGAAGAGCCAGATAGATATTTGCTGACATGGGAAGATACTCAGACTGTATTTTTAAATTAGAAAAAAAAAATTCTGAAATTAAAAAAATATATATATATGCCCAATATCATCCCATATTAAGACAGAGGGAGAAAAAATAAGGTGAGAAAATGGGAGAGAAAATAGAGTTAGTGAGCCCAGAAAGTTAAACACCAAAATATTCAGTGGTTATTCTGTGCAGTTTTTTTTTTTTTTGTATGTCAATATTTACAAAAATAGTATTTACACAGGGGACTGATATTGAAAGGTGTTCTGTCATCAGCCTTGCTCAGCCTTGAGTGTGTGAGGATATAGAAAGTCTGGCTCTGCCCACTGCAACGTGTCCCACACATGCAAGGGGGCCTTTGTCTCTTGGGGCGGGAGGGGAGTGATAAGCTGTGAGCCATGAGTCTAGTCTACAGCTCAGCTGGAGAGACCCAGCACTTCCGCAGGTCAGGTCAAAGTCATAAAGAACCAGTGTCTGAGGGCTGCTGGGGAGGGAAGGGTTAATGTGCAAATCCATAAAGCTGACCCCGAGGTGGCCCACTTAGGAGACCATCTGCCAGCAGGCCAGCAGCTGCCAATCCCAGGCAGGCCCTGCCTTCTCCCAGGCTCCTCCCAGCCCACACAGCTCAGAGGAGCCCAGATGCCTTTGCCTTGGCCTTGGTCTCCAGCCAGGGGATCTGGCCTGGCACAACTCTCACATCTCCTCCCCATGACTGGCATCGAGGTAATAGAGGTTACAAACTTTCTCACTTATTATGGTCTCATTTGACCAAGAGATGAGGGGGCGGTTGTCTCACTGTCCATCTGAGGAAACGGAATCTCGGAGGCCCCAAATGACTTGGCCAAGGAAATAAACTCCCTTGGGAGACAGCCCAGACTCCTGGGGGAAAGCAGCTAACCCCCCATGCTCTGATAGTCTCCCACCAGTACTAACTTCTCCAAGAGAAGGCGAAATGAGACCCATATTTCAGAGCCTATCACCAAGAGCACGGGGAGTGGGGCAGGAGAACACCAGATGGTGAGGCAGGAGGCGGGGTTCAGATCCCAGCTCTCCTTCTCTTCACTTGGCCTCATCCGCTGGTCTATTAGAAGGTCTGCCTCTTCCGCTGTGGGGAACCTCCAAAAGCCCTGGCTACTTCCGGATCCTAGGAAAAAGAAGGAGGTGAGGACCTCCTTCCGTGCACCATCGTGGCACACTCTGGGTCAGATGTTGGCCCTGGCAGACCAAAGACTCAGAGAGAAAAGTGTTAACTGGAGCGGCAGATGGACTAGGGACAGGATCCTCCCTGGAAACTGCCCACATGTCAGACTGAGCAGCTCAGGCCTGTTGGCCAAAGAGAGACCCGAAAGCTCCCAGAACAGATGGGCCAGCCAGGGCACGGGGGGGGGGGGGGGAATGAAATGGCCATCATAATCATAACATCAAATTCCTCCGGTGCGTTCCGTTTTCAAAGCTCATTCAAATCCATTATCTTATTGAAATCGCACAACTCCTCTGGACAGTAAATGGCCAGGGGCTGTGAGACCCATCTGGCAAGATGAGGCAACTAAACTCAGAGAGGTTAAGAGGTTCGCCCAAGGTCACACAGCTCATTTGCTATCAGAATGGCCAAAAAAAAAGAAAAGAAAAGAAAAAAGAAATCTCCTGAATACTAATTCATCCATCAACAGACTTGTGATTCGATCCTCTATTTTCCAACCAGGGGCCTTGGAATGATGATATACACTAGTAATAAAATAACAATAACAATAATAAACCAATATTTATTGGTCACTTACAACATGGTAGGCAGTGCTTTAAGCGCTTAATGTATATTATCTCATTTAATTCCCACTTGGCCCCCATATGAGGTAGATATTACTATTAGCGCCAATTACAGGTGAAAAGAGACAGACACACACGAACGAAATCACTCGCTCAAGGACACAGCTGTAAACAGTGGTGCTGAGACTCTCACAGGAATCTTTTTGTCTCTTCACCACCACCGCAGCAGTTCCCAATCAACACTGCTTGTTAGAAGCGCCTAAGGGGTACTTACAAAATCGTGATGCCCAGGTATCACCTGAAAACAATTCAGAATATCTGGACACGGGGCCCAGGCATCAGTTTTTTTTTAAAATCCCCAAGTGATTCTACTGTGTAGCCAAGTTGGGGAACCACCACACTACACTCTCCCCAGAAACTACTCCGCTTATCATCTCGGAAGAGCCGAAATGTGATCGCCGAGTTTGTCTCAGTTTCCCCATCTGTAGAATGGCGCCCCCTCGGCTTTGACACAGATCCATCACCTCTAGGCTCAGGACAGGAAAGCGTTAATGAACCAGGGCTTTGCGCTGCGAATTCCAGAAGGCAATCAGTCCCCTCGCCTCTCCCCCAGAGTCATCTAGCATTTGGAGTGCGACACTGGGAAGGCTGTTGTAAAACTTTTATTATGTTTATTTCAAATTAGGCTTTTGTGCAACTGCAAACCCTGAAGTCTGCAAGCCAGAGGGACTGTTAACAGTGATGCTGCTAGCAGTGTTTTTCATCTTCTCCGGGTAAACCAGTCGGGTGCCCCCCAAAATATAGTGGAATCAGAATGAAGAGGGAGCCTGGGGTGCCACCACGGAAACAAAGGAAAATAGATCCTGGAAGAAGAGGCTGTGGCTTGGTCGGAACTGGGACATTTATGTTTTTCAGGCTCTGGAAACCATCTCCACTTCTGCCTTTGAAACCATCCTCCACTTCTTCCTCAGCGGGACGCAGAGCACCTTCTCTGGGGGAAAAGCTTGCAGAGGAAAGGTAGTCTCTTCATTGGGTTGAGCCCTGGCTGTTGGCTGACTTGCTGAGTGGCCTTGGGCCAGTGGCTGCCACACTCTGGCCCTGTTGCCCTGCCTGTAAATGAGGTGGGAGCCCCTGCTGACCGTGACCTACCTAGCTAGCTCTCTCATCAGATCTGTCAGCCTAGGATGGAAACCCAGAGAAACCCAAGTGAATGTAGAATTCAGAGTCCTGGTCCACACATGTTTTAGACACAAAGGGGGGAACTTCTTAGGATTGTTGACATCCAAATGTTGAGAGTGACCCCGAAGGGCTAAGCCGATGACAAACCCTTGATCCCATGGAACATAAAAACCTAGCATCTTATGATCTCAGGATCTCAGAACTAGGGACACAGCCAGGTGTGGGGGCCTGAAGCTGACACAGTTTTGGTGCGGGGGGCGGGGGCTTTTGAAGAAAAAAGTACTATAAAACTTCAAAAATTAGGTACCGAAGTGAATATTTATGTAGCGTGAGAGGATAAATAACACACGGCAAAGCTGAGAAAACCCACCAACATCTCGAATCTAGAATACAATGTACTTTCTTTTATTGACAGCCTGAAACACAACTATCATGCTTTATTCCTTAGATTTTTTTTTTTTTGGCTGCGTAGTCTGATCACCTCTCCATGTGACAATTTTGTAATAGTATCATCTACAGAGAGAACCGAAAAGTAACGTAGCACTTTCTCTAGGATGGTTTGCTTAGTAGGAGTTGGGGGCCAGGCGGTGGAGAGTTCCAGAGGTTCCGCTGAGATACAAACGTATCTCAGGAGGGCATCCGTGAAAGTGACCCACCTCAGGCCACTGCGGCAAGCCCGGAGGGGCCTGGAAGGACAGGGGTGCTCTAGTGTCCCTCTGATTTTTTCTCTTCCGCATTAAGAGGGCTTCTTCCTTCTGGACCTGGGCTGGTTCCGTTGCCTTAGCCAGCCACATCTAGATATCCTTGCATAGCAGAGATCTCATTTTCAGTTGAGGACTCCCCCCTCATAACCTCTCTCAGCTTGCCTACTTAAACCCTTGGGGGACAGCAGGCAGGGGAAAGAGAAACCGAAGAAAATGTATAATTGCCCTAATTTTTGCTAGTCAGTGATTTATGCAATTGCTGACTTCGGTCTTTTGCATCATGTCCCTGAGAGAGTCAAGAATCGGGGATGTCACAGAACCCTGGGGACTGGGGCTTAGGTTATGCTGATACTATGAGGGTACAGAGCCATGCGTTTAGGGCACTGACTGGACGACATTCTTGGGGAGTAAGGAACGCAGCCCAAGGGGATGGGTTCACTCCCCTTAAGCCCTGGTCCTTGACCATAGGCTGTACCCCAGGCTTAACAAAGCTTTTCTAC
This sequence comes from Eonycteris spelaea, assembly GCA_003508835.1. Classification (NCBI taxonomy): domain Eukaryota; kingdom Metazoa; phylum Chordata; class Mammalia; order Chiroptera; family Pteropodidae; genus Eonycteris; species Eonycteris spelaea. The sequence goes on from PUFA01000042.1 coordinate 1,395,222, forward strand.
ATTTCCTTCTCTCTGGGACCCAGATATATCTATACAAGATGATGAGAAGCAATGTAGTATAATGGTTAGGGGCCTGGGATTCACATCCTGCTTTACCCTTTCTAGCTGTGTGACCTTGAATGACAGCTGTCACTTTGAGCTCCAGGTTTCTCAACTGTAAAATGAGGGTAACGAAAATGTACCCACCTTCTGGGTGGTTGCGAGGATTAAGCAATATAATTCACACACAGTGCTCGGCAGCGCTGACCTTGGGCTAAACACTCAATACAAACTGAGTGTTACTGTCACTCATCCTGCCCAGCTTGGCATTTCTCACCAGAGCCCAGTGAGAGTCCCCACCCTTGTACCTCTCTCCACAGAAGGGCTCTGTTTATCATATGCTAGCCCTGCACCAATTGTAGTATCTAGGGTAGTTGAGAAATCTGTGTGTCTACTGTGGCCCTAAAGGGTGAGGAGATAAGGCTCTGTCACTACCAGGGAAAGGAACAGTAGCTTTCACCAACAGCATGTAAGGAGAAGTGTTGGGTCACCTCCAGGCCGAGGTAGCTAAGAGCAGGTGGGACCTCTCGCCTTGGTTCACTGTCCTCGTCTGCCGGCTGGATCGTGCCATGTGATGGAGGTGGGTCCCTGTCGGGGGAAACCCTCCTTCAACCCACATAGGACTAAGATATGAGCAAGATATGATGGATCATATTAAGCCACCGAGATGCCAGGGTTTATCTGTGATAGAGCCACTTCTGTCTACCCTAACTACACTATTCTCATTTAATGACTTTCTTATAACGTCCAAGGTGACATCCATTCTGCCTATTCTTTTGAGTCCAAACGTCGTGCGTCTGGCAATGCTCTTATGGTCATAGAATGTGGAGGAACAGGGTGCTGGGGATCAATTCCAGGGGTCTGAGGGATTCGTAAGAAAGAAGATGGGAGGCAAAGGAAGTCCCCATCTCTCCAGTGGCACTGCCTGCCAGGTTCCCACATTGGCCAAACAATCCCAAGACTATGGACAGTGCTCAGCTTCCACTTAGTTTAGGCTCTGGCGAAATGCCTCCATCTCTAGCTGTTTGCGAGAACTCAGACTGAGCATAATTACAGTCCCCAAATAGAACAGTGCATGGCTAGGTGACTCGTCATCACAAAACCTAGGCCCCAATGGTGAATACATTTTCTATGTTCTTCAATTTGTCTGTTTCCCAGAGAAACAGTTTCACCCAGTCCCGGGGGAGGTCTAGTTGGCTTGGTCCAAGTGGAGACCATTGGCACAGAGGTCTTCAGCCCGGGACCAGTGACCGTAAACACAGGATCCACTGGGCTTGAAAGTAGTGGCGATTTCCTGGCTCCTGGGTTCGAGTCCCTTCCTTTCCAGGACAAGTTATGCAAGGGGTGAGAAGAGGATGTGAAGAATGAGCTTGGGGCTACCCCTCAGTTACAAGTAACCAATAACTCCAGCCAGTCACCTCATAATTGTTCATTCCTGCAGCGGGAGAAGTATTTGCTCACTTCTGCAAAATGGCGGACCTGAGGTGTGGACCTGGATGCTTCTTTGATGTGGCAGTGTGTAAGGGTCTTTCTCAAATTATCATCTCTAATGCTTATAGTAACCTTGGAAGAAAGTTATTGACCCGATTTTAGAGATGATAAAATCGAGGCTTGGGGAAGTGAAACATAGTGCAGGGCAGGGTTTACTTTGCTGTACTATTCGAAGCAGTATATGTCATCTGCCTGTGTAAAACACAGAGCGGAAAGTGCCTTCTCAACTCTGGGCACCATTTTTGATGTGTCAAAGGACGTGAAAGGAAAAAGAATACCTGTTCCACCTACCTCACAGTATTCTAGCACAGCTCGAAGGCACAAATACACATTAAGTATTTGGAAAATGGAAAACACTATATAAATGCAAATCACTACTAAATAAATTAATTAGTTGGTTGACAAGGAGTCAGTATAGCATGAAGGTTAAGTTCATCAGCTCTGGAATCAGAGAGGACTGGGTTTGAAGAAGTTTTGACCGCTCTGAACCTCAGTTTCCTCGTCTGCAAACTAGAGGTAAGAATATATCCTGTCTCGTAGGGTATTGTGAAGCTTCAATGAGTTAGTAGATATGAAATACTTAGTATAATGTCTGACTTACACTGCTATTGCTGTAGTGATTATCGTTGTTATTATTTTAAGGAACTCCATTAGTCTTAGTTTTCTCATCTGTGAAATGGAAAAAAAAAATCTACCCATCTCACAGTGATTTCATAATTTGGAACTTTTTAAAAGTGCAATATGCCAACACTGCAGATAAGATAAATCACCCCTCAAAGTTAACAGAGGCTGGACACAGCTGGAAAAGGATGTAGTACAATGAGACTGGGCTCCCTGAGGCCACCCCTCCCCACTGCCTTCCCACTCCTACGCGGCACTCAGGTGCTCTGGGCAAGAGGAAGCTGGCGTTCTTCTGACTCTGAGTCCCAGCGCCTCTGCAGCAAATCTGGCTCCTGCAGGCTCCCAGCATCCTGCTGGCAGAACACAGGGCCAGAAAGAGTTCCCTCAGTGCGGGACACCCACTTCCTCCTTGCCATCCTGCTTCACTGCCTGACTTGCCAGAGGAGATCACCGACTATGTCCGCTGAGCTTGGCATCTTGTGAATCGGCAGTGGGCAGGCTGGTCCTTGAGCCCTGTCTTCAACCAAGATTGTTTCTGTCTTGTCTTCCAGCTCTGACCCAGTAGCCAACTCCTTTAGCACTGGCTGATTCAACAAATATCCTGTACCTAGTTTATGCCAAGAACTAGACTAGATGCTTTTCTATTATATGCATAGCCAAATCTCTTTATTCTCTAAACCACCCCTCCCAGGGTATCTAACACAGTGCCTGTTCATAGTTCTAAGTAAATATATATTGGGCATCGTTTGTGTCCTGGACCCTGTGCTAGCTGCTAGGTGAATGGAGATAAATAAGACAAAGCCCTCTGGCGAAATATATACATCACACACTAATTAAAAGGTTCCGGGATTACTCTTCTATCGACATTTCTATTAATCAACCTGATGGTTTATGTATTTAACAGTAGTTATCAGAGCTGATTAGCCACTGACTAGCTTCCTTAGCCTTGGGCAAGCGACTTCACCTTTCAGGGGTTCTGTTTCTTCATCTGTGACGCGAGGCGCTATCTTGTGATGAACATGAATCGAAACAATGAATGCCAAGAGCGTGGCACCAACACACAGTAAGTGTTCGATGGCTGACACTTGATTTGATCCTCCCAGAAGCTGTAGTGTTCCCTTCCTGGGAAAGATAACTATAGAGCATGCATATCGCCACCTTCCTGTCCTGCACCAATGACAGACATCACTAATAGATCAACGCACTCTTTGTGACTGATCTCGGATACAGCTTCGGAAGCCTTCTCACCACAGTGCTTCAGGCAACTGCTGCTAATTGACGGAAGCTGTGGACACTCTCTGTAGAACACTGTGTGTGTGTGTGCGCATCTCCATCCTGCTCTAATCCACTCAGATGCACAGGTCTGCAGTTTGGCTGACATTCTAAGGAATATCTTTCCTCACTGAACTTTGTTCTTGGGAGCTGAATGTAACCTCCTTAAAGACTGAACTAAGCGAGCACAGGCCAGATGCGTGCAGGTGGTGCCCGTGAAACGCAGGCACTAACTGATAGGCCTCCAATCAGCAAACCTGATTCCCACGCTGCTGATTGACCTTGGGCAAGTCGCTCCTCCTCTCTGGGCCATTTTGATATATATATATTTTTTCTCACAGGTAATGTGTTAGTAGGATATGGTGGTTAAAATCTTGACTACTTAGACTTACGAACTTGGGTTTGCATTCTGGATCCACTTCCTAGCTGTGGTACCTTGGAAAAGTCACATAACCTTCCTGCATTTCAGCTTCCTCATCTGTTAATTGGAGATAGTAATAGTGCCCATCTCAAAAGCGTAAGGGACTTAAAAGAGGTATTGCATGTGCAATGGGATGCTATTTTGATACTGATCCATGTGACCTTTTCCCTTTCTGTATTTTCCCCTTTACTTTTTACCATTTAAGCAGATCATGGGCTCTACCCTCAGTGCCTCAGGGGAGGCCTGGCTGGTGTCGGGACTGAAAACAGGAAGAATATGAGAGCGTTTTTTAGCTTTGGCTTCTTGGAAAAGTCAAAGCCTTTAGGGGAAGGGGATTTATGGACTTAGAGTCTTGAGGAAACACAAAGAAAAAAAAATTTCTCTAGAGTAGAAAAAGACTGCCTCTGAGCTGAGGAGAGGAGAGAGAGAGAGGAGAGGAGAGAGAGAGACGCTGCAAGACCAGAAAGGTGCGTGTTAGGCAGGAATGATGGATGTCATCATGGTAATATATGTGAACCATTAGTCAAATAGGCAGAGCTCCGCTCAGCTGGGCAACCTTAGCTAAATAAAACAGCCTCTCTGGGCCTGTGTTCTCACTTATAATGTAAGGCTGTTTTTTAATCACCCTATAAGTTGGTGCAAGGAAATGAGAAAGCCTGGTGCTTAACAAATATCTATCCTCCTTGCCCCTGCCCCAACACCAGGGATTCAGCCCGCGGTTCTCTGCTTTGCCATCTTTGAGTGTTGCTCCAGTTACGAAAACAAATGGTTAACTACCCACATCTCTTAATTCCTTGTCTTGAAGGGTTATCCCTCTTCATAGGTGGTTCGATAATCTTCTTGCTGGGAAGAGCACTTATAGCATGAAAGGCGCTTCCTGCTGCCTGATTCTTCTTCTGAGTGATTGCCCATTGTAGGAAGGGACCATCAATACTCTGGACAACCCCTCACCAGCCCCTGAGGTCAGCCTCACTCCTGGGCAGTCCCTTCCCCCTCTACCTGAGCCCAGCCTTGGGGAAAGCTTCCACTGAAGTGACCATGTAAAAACTTGAAAGCAGGAGAACAAGGAAGTCTCGCCAGAGACATCTTATGCTTCGTAATCTTGTGCTTCTGGGGAAGAATGTGTTGGGTAAGAGGGGAGGCTGTGGCAGAAAGCACATCTGGGTTATAATCTTAACTTCGACCCAGGGTGAGAACCTTGGCCAAGTTGCTTCAAACCTCTAAACCTCACTTCTACTACCTACAAAATGAGGACAATGGTACCCACTGCATAGCATTAGGGTGAAGATACAATAAAATAATGTCTGCAAACTGCCATAGACCTTAGTTTGTACTTAAGAGACACCTAAAATCGCATAGCATTATGACTAATTTGTATGACTTTGGGCAAGTCACTTTATCTGTTGAGACTTTAATTCTCTTTTTACAATATTAACTCCTGTCTTCCCTGGTAATTGCTAGTTACTTATAGACATGTCTCCCCTACTAGAATATAAGCAACTGGTTACATTTGAGTGCAGAGGAAATTTTATTCATTATTATGCTTAGCATAGAGTAGAAGCTCAGTGCTGGATGAAGGTATGAATGAATAATCAGAAGGGAGATGTGTACTCTCTTTGTGCAAGTTAAAAAAATAAAGGATCATGCCAATTGTGATTCTTTATTTCTAATAAAAATGAATATGTAGAATAATTTAAATATCTACAGCAAAAGGCCTCAGAATAAAAAAGCAAACCTAAGATGTCTAAATTCCTTGGGACCATAATGTTTTAGGTGTCTTGGAAAGAACTATAATTGAAAGACTTAATTCAACCAGGCTTTATGCCTATAAGGTCTTGGAAAATAAATGATCTGAGCTTCTATCATCTGTTAAGTACAATGAATAAATTTTACTTTACCATAAATAGGGAAATGGTGAACAAAGGCTCAAAGTAGATGCTCAATAAATGTTGGTTGGTTGGTTGGTTGGGTAGGTGGATAAATGAGAGAAGAAAATAGTTGAAAATGAATGAATAAACAAATAGCTGGAGAATAGATGAATGAATAGTTGGAATAGTGAATGATGAATGAATGAATGCAAGGTTTCTTGAACAATGGGCAGATGCAGGGTAGATGGATGAATGGATGACTCGGTAGTAGATAGACAAATAAATGGACAGAGGAATCGATGATGAGTGGATGTATGATGAATTGATGGATGGATGGATATGTGAATCAAGTTCTCAACCAGCATCAAGTATTGAGCCTGTGAAGAATGACCATGATTGCATGATGGGTGCACCTGAATGGGTCAGCTGCAGGTAGGGATTGTAATGAAAAGCCCCAAATTTCTCCTTCAGGAAAGGCTTGTGCTCTTTGTTTCTCTCTCTCTCCTCAGGGAAACGTGCTTCCAGGAAGGTTACTACATTACTGTGGCATCAAACTTCCTCCATGAGTTTGCTCACCCCAAACAGACAACTGGGCAGTACTAGTGTACATACATCCTGAGCCGTGTTCTCTCGTGTGCATCTCTGTGGCACCGGGATGGAGCAGAAGGGAGCCACATGTTGAGAAATGGAACCAGCTTGTCAAGAGCTTTCTTGTTTCTCTACGGTACTCCTAATTTTTCTAGTTGTTCCTTGCCATGCCAGATTGGCAGAGCAGGTATTCCCAACAAGAGTAAGAGTTACAGACATAGATTGAAATCTCATTCTGGCATTACCTAGCTGTGTGAGTTGAGGCAAGTTACTTACATCTCTGGTCCTTAATTTTTTCATCTACAACATGGAAATTGCAACAGTATCTAACTACCTCAAAGGATAGTTGAGTAGATTAAGCGATACACTGCAGATAAAGCATTTTGCTCAGTGATAGGCATATAATGAGTACTCCGAAACTATTGTTAGTAGCTACTATTAAAACTTTGACAGATGAAGTTGAAAATTGACATTCATGAGGTCACCTTGGCAGAGACGCGAACCCTGGGAGTCAGGAGATTTGGGTTCTGCTTCTGTGTGATTTGGGGCAAGTGCCCTTTCCTTCTCTGAATCTTAATTTCTCCATCTGTTTTAAAGGGAGTAAAACCAGTGCACTCTGAGGTCTAGGGTTCTTAATTAGGGGGATAATCCTAGCGTCTCTTTGCCTTCTTCCCTCCACCAAACTGATTTTCTTCTGAACATGAACCTAAATGTCCAAGAGCAACCATTCCAAATAGTCATACTAGGAATTAATAATCTACCAAATTAGAGGGTTTTGCTCCCATGTTACAAATGAGGACACTTAGGCAAATTACTTAACTATTCTGGGCTGTTGGATTCTTTTCCTAAAATGAAGAGTTAATGGGGGTGGGGCTAGAAGATTCTTGAGGCCACCTCTAACTCTCTTAGTTGACAAGATGTCTTTTACGGAGCAGTCATACATAACCTTCCCCATAGATGGAAGGTTTTCAGACCCGTGTTCTTCCCGCTGTAGTTTGGGGTTCATTTCCCCACAATCTGGTCCCCGCAGTGATAAGGTACCATGATGTTTCTTCCTAAGGCTCACTGAGCTCTGGGTTCTGCCTTGCAGTCTGGGGTCCCACTCCAACCCATCCATCTCCCCATCGTCATTAAAGGGATGGATCTCAAAGACTCTCTACTTAGAAAAAAGACATACCATACACAGTGACAAGGCCTAGGGAAAGGAGGTGGGGTTAATGGTGGCCACCCCGGCAGGGTGGGGCTGGTCAGTGACCAGAGATGGTCATGCCATTCCTCCCTCTCCTGGCGGATCCGTGCTCAGTGCACATGCTCTTGGGATCAGAGATTTTTGACACCTAGAGGGATGAGGACATTGGACTTAGAGTCAAGTGACCCAGACCTGGGAGAAAGAGTCATAGCCTCTGATCGAATGCCCAAAATATACCCTACCTCATGTCCACATCTATTGTAAAATCATTGATGTGAAATAACCTATTTCAGAATCCTTCTCTGGTACATAATACTTTTGTTATTGCCATTGAACCACTGGTAATGCCACTCTATGAGAATGAGCTAGTGGTTGAGAAGTGAAGACCTTTTGGAAAGATTCTGGAGGGTGATGTTGAAAGCAGCACTATTAACAAAAATGTGTTGCTTTGGGGTCCCAAACACTTCACGGACAGCTTTTGAAGCAGTCACCATACGCACAAAGGGCCCATTTCCCCAAAGACTGAATTACACCTATACATTTAAATCTCATACATTTTTTTAGAATTTAATTTGAATCGCTATGATTGGAAGAGCTACAGAAGAGCATGTCAAAGGATGAAAGAATGGAAGGATAGTAAATATATTGGGAACAGTAGGACTTTATAGCTCAGATAAACCACGATTATATTTGCAGACAAATTGAAGGTCTGGGTATAAAGAGGGTGATTCAGGGGACTAGTGGTGATTTGTTGGTACACATCTGAGACATCGTTGCCAAAATTAAGAAAGAAGAATGGAAGCACTTGAGCATTAGTGCCTGGCCTCAAGCTTAAAACTACAAAAGAAAGAGAGAGAGAGAGAAAGAGGGAGGGAGGGAAGGAGAGAGAGAGAGAGAGACAGACAGACAGAGAGACAGAGAGACAGAGACACCTGGAGTTCGGTGTGGGTGGGTTTTTCTAAGACCTTGAGCTTCACTTTCTTCACCTGCAAAATGGACATAAATTGACACTTCCTGTTGTGAGGATCAAATGAGATCAATGTTTAACTACGACGGCAACAATAATAACAATATATGATTATTGCATGATGTGACTTCAAGTCATTTCACTGTCTCTGAGTTTCGCTCTTCCTTCCTATCTGTCAAATGGGAATAAATGAATTTTTCTGCCTTCTTCCCCAGGGAAGTCTGAGCGGTGTGGGGTCTTAGGACTGGGTGGCAAGTACTTCAGTGATAGCCTTGATGTTAACCTTCTGGTGCACCATGGAATGCCCCGCTCTCTTTCTGTGCCTCAGTCCCCACCCCCACCACCACCTGTAAGATGAAGAGGCTGCATTTAAGTTCCTCCAAGGTCCTCTCTGACCCTCCCATCCTGACTGCAGGCTAAATGCCACAGTGAGGTGTTGCTGGTTTATAAAGAAATCACCATTGGAAGGTGCTCTTATGAGAATGGTTTCCTGCTGGAAACAACTGTCCGCATGGTGAATGGTGGCCCTGAGCCCATCTGCCCCCACTGTTTAGATACATAACCCCATGAGAGTGGGCTGGGCCCCAGAGTCACCTGCCACCTGGCCGTGGAAGGGAGGCTGGCCAAACAAAAGCTTCCTTATCAGTTGGAAGTTCTGAAATATGATCCCAGAAACAGCCAGAGCTGCTGCTCACCTGCTCTGCTCGGTGCAGGCTGGGTCCAGATGGACATCTCGCCAGGACCCCAGACCAAGCTTTGGGCAGCATATGCCACAGGAGGTCTTTATGGGCCGGGGTGCCACATCTCACAGTGTGTGTGTGGGGCAGTGGGGGTGAGGGGTAGGGAGGATGGCAAGAGAGAGTGGTGTCCGGTCCCCTGATCACAGCAAAGAAGTTCAGACATGAACCTTGATGTTGGGCGAACACCACTTCACCCAAGTCAGAGCTCTCCCAGGCTGACTTGGCCCATACACCTTGAGCAGATGCCTGCCCCTTTGTGGGTCTCAGTCTCCCCATGCACAAAATGAGGAGCTGAGTTAAATCCCTGGACCCTGAAGTCCTTTCGAGGGAGTGAGGGGGAGCATATCAGAAACGATCCTGGAGAGATGGGCAAGAGACTTTAGGCCTCGGCAGGGAGTCAGCTCTGTGCACTACACCAAGGGATAATGATGATGGAGGTCGTCAGATGAGGGGAGGAGGGTTGATAGCTGATTGTCTTTCCCAAGGGGTTCTTCTGGCTGGACGTGGAGAATGGGTAAGGAGAGTGGTGGGAGATGGGATTATGATAATAGTGATTGCCTACACTGATTGAACATAAAACAAGATGAGCAAAACAAAAAAAAACAAAACAAAACACCCACGACCTCATATGCCAAACCATAGTGACAGGAAGAGAAGAAGCTGTTGCAATTGAGCAGACCTGAGTTCAGATCCTCATTTCATCGCCTCCAAACTGTGTGCCCTTGGGCAAGCCACGCCTCCTCTCCCTGGTTTCAGTCTTTCCTCCCTTACAAAGTGTCCTAGGTTATCAACAAATCAGTTGTGAGCTCTGGGCTCCGATCCCATTTCGGATTCTTCCCAGCCATGCGACCTTGAGCAGGGCACTTCCACACTCTGAGCCTCAGTTTCCTCACCTGTAAAACGAGGTCTTAAAAATACCTCCCTCGGAGAGGTGCTGCGAGGATGGAGTTAGATAACAGATGAAACGGGCGTAGCGGGGGGCCGGGCACACAACATCAAGCGCTTGGCACACGCGCTCCCGCCACGCGTGAGCGTGTATACACACACACCATGAACGTACACACTCCAGGCCCAGATGGCACTTCTCTTCCCGCAGGAGTGGTGACTGTCTCCTAGAATTCCAGCTCACTCGCCTGAGCTTAACTTTTAATGAAGCCGGAGAACAGTGATCTGCGGGTGTTGCTGCTCGGTGAAGCCGCCGGCAGCATGTAAGCCCTGGGAATCCGGCAGCTAGGGGATTCTCTTGATGAGAAACATTTGCGTCCAGAGGATCTTAATATTTGTTTTGAACAGACACATGTAGACGTGAATTACTTAATGACTGTTTTAGGGTTCGGCATTGTTCCTATAATTGGTTTGGCTTTGTCTCGATGACATCTTAATTCTGTGTTTTTATTTCACGGAGCTCCGCACACACAGGCTGTGGCATATGGGAGCTCCCTCAGCAAAATCTCAAATGGAGATGGGGGGGAGGTGAGGGAGAGGAGGGAGGGAGGGAGAGGAAGAGAGAGAGAAGAGGGAGGGCAAGAGCCCAGGCTGGGGCTTCAAGGGTGTGCGCGGTGAGCAGCGAAGGGGGCAAGAGCGATTGCCGAGCTTTGCACGCGTGGATATGAGAGATACATCAAACCCACACCGTCATGGGGACAAGATCTGCCACTGCTATTTGGAAGTCTAAACAGTGTCTTTTTCAATTTCCTAATCTGATTGATCACAATCAGAGAGACGGTAAATTTCATGCCTTGTCCATAACACGCGGAGGGCCCGGCTAAGCTTCTGACACCGCTATTCAAAGTCATCCCTGGCCGCATTACATTTGGGAGAGAGGAGCCCAGAGAAGCAGGCCCCTGGCTGAGAGGGCAGGAGCCCCACTGGGACCCCTTCCCTGCCCCCCCCCCAGTCTAGCAGCTGAGAACCGGGGAAGTCCTTAACGGGCTTATAAGGCCCGGCTTGATCCGTTTTCTGCCGACATGTAGGGAGTCATCTCCTGTCTGCCTCCCCCTCACTCCCTCTGCCCCAGCCACAATGACTTCCTTGCTCCTCAAATACACCCAGCATGCTTCCACCCCTGGGCCTTTGCACTTGCCGCTCCCTCTGTCTCAAACACTTCTCCCAGTTACCTTTGCGGCTGGCTGCCTCCCTCCATCCAGGTCCTTGACCACTCCATCCAACGCAGGAGCCCCGCTCCCTCACCCTTCCCCCTGCTTTATTGCATTGTTTGTTTCTTTGTTTCTTGTCATTCTCCCCCACAAGAGCAGGGACTTCGAGCCGTCACCACCATCTCGAGTTGGAGCTCAATCGTGGCGTCGAAAGAAAGAACGACTTGAATGTGTCGCCACGTGCAGCTTCTTGCACTTCGTGCATTTATTCCCCGGTGGTTTCTTTGCTCTTCGACGTGTGTGACCGCACTCTGATCCCCGCACCATCGGTGGTTGCTCGAGGGGTGCACACTAGACTTGGCACAGAGCTAGACCACGGAGGACAAGAAACGTAATCGCCCGCACCAGACTCTGCATCCTTGAGCCAGTGACGGGGAAGCTGAAGTTTTACATTACACGGGCAGCTCTCTCCCACAGTCTCCCTTCATTAGCCCTGACTACGGGTCTCCTAGCCGATGAGGTCCCTCCAGAGAGTTTCCATTTTTTTTTTTGTTGGCTTTCCTCTAGGAAAAGAAAAGATCTTTCTTGAGACGCCACTGGGGAGAAACGCCTTATTTGTTCTGATCATCCCATGCATTTGTAGGTAAAACTGATAACATGAAAGACGCATTTCCATTTTACAGATCCGATAACTAAGGATAACCGGGTGACGAGAAGCAAGGGACTCCATGTCTCATGGGCAGACTCTCTCCCCTCTGGTTTTCCACATCTCCTGTCTTTATTCCTACCTCTGTGACAGCACTTCAGACTGTCTGCCTCGAGTCGGGTGTATTCACGTTCGTGTGCCCCTTTCTACTAACCTCTGGGGCCCTCAGCGGGAGAGACTGCATTTCATTAATCTTTTCCTCTCCAATGGGCCTGGCACGTGGTAATAATAAAAACTATAATTTATTATTAATAGTAAGAGCTAACGCGGAGCGAGTCCTTACCGTGTGCCAAATAGCACTTTCCAGAAATTGGTTCATTTAGTCCTCACGACAGCTCTTAGAGGCGGTTACTATTCTTAGCCCCATTTTGTGGATGAAGAAACCAAGATTGAGAAGGTCGAGCTGCTTGCCAAAAGTCACGTAGCCAGTCCGCGTTGGCAAACAGCAAAAGGAAACATTTCTTTTCATTAGTTTGCCATGGGGGCCTGTCAGATGTTAAAAACAGCTCTACTCATCTCCAGTGGCTCTTTAGGGAACGCCAAAAGCATCTTCAAAAAAAAATGAATCCAGAGCACTGGGGTGAGACCGAGTGGCCAGGCCAAGGAAGCCCTGTCATGACCACGAGCAAACGGGGGCCCAGGCGGCGGGCGATATGCGTGGCTCCCTCTCTCCCAGGGCACCTCGTCCGGTAGCTCACGTCACAGTAACGAGAGTGCCGCTTAGGGAGGGTCTCGGTCTGTCTCAGGCACTGTGCCACGTTCTTTATATGAATGACCGCAGTCGCTCCTCACTACGACCCCATCATCGGCCGAGCACTTCACAGATAGGGAGACCGAGGCCTAGAGTGGCCAAGCGACTCACAGATTCCAAAGCTAAGAGACAGCAAAGGGCAGATCTGACTTCAGAGCCCGAGCTCTTAACCATTCTGCTTCCCCACCGCGGAGGAAATAGCCTCTCGCACCTCAGAGGAAGTCTCAGTCGCAAGCCATTAAAGAACTTTGGCTTAACAAAGGCCCCTGCAGACACTTCCACCTCACGGGGAAGTAAAACCAGCCACTCTGGAAGAAAGGGTATTTTTAAAATTTATCGTGCCCCTGCGGCTGCCTGGGGTGCTCACGGAGCAGGAGACACATGACTCAGGCTTCTTCCCTCACTAGAGCAGTTAGGCTTTCAGGGATGTCCCCACTTCGGGGTGAAGTTAATGGAGACTCATAGGCCTGGAAAGCTATTCCAGGTGGCGTTTAGTTCAACCTCCCACCCCCAAACCAGCCGACATGTCTACTCGCCCAGCCAACCAGACGTCTATATCTGGGAAGCTTCATTCCGACACCCGTGAGAGTCAAATCTATGTGCCGTGCGTGCGTGTGCCTCTTGGATTGCACTGATCAGAACCCCCAGCGTGTCAGGACTGGGGGTGGCGCTGGGAGAGAGCTAATCTGATGCTGGATTTGGACCAAATGCACTCACTCAATGAATGTACCCAACTTTCACTGAACAGCTTCCACAGCCTGGGTTTCTAAGACAGCAAGGTTGCCAGACGAACACAAGTGTCAGACTCGATCCCCCGGCGACTCCTGTGCACCATTCAACACATTTCACCTTTCAGAAGGAGAGGGATTGGACCCAAACAATAACACGCCCTTCTCAGAGAGGAGCATTCACTCATCGCCAGGGCAAGCATCCTCCATGACCCTCGGCACACTGGCTGTCAGGAAGTCACCTCCCAAGAGCCCCTCAATCTGCTCCCAAGGACAGAGTCAGCACAAATGTGCTAACTGATCTGTTGGCATGACGTGGAATCTTGAATTAAGTGGTTCAAAGGCATTTTTCCTGACTTACAATTTGGCCATCTTTCCCTTTATGCAGTAAAATCTCCAATAGTCTGGAATTTACGACCCTGTGGACAGGGACTGGGCTAAAGTCTGCTTCTGGACTATTCTGCATAGGAACGATTTTTGAAGAAAATTAATACTTCGCCAAAAGAATTGTAAAGGGACTGCTTATTCTATTTTAAGGGAGCGACCTTTCTAGTACTTTGCTAGCACGCATGTATCCACAAACAATTAACAGGCTAATTACAAATGATTTTTACGTATTCATTAAGTCCTCAACTACTATTCTTCTATATGATCATTACAGTCTGAGCTGGCCTCAAACACTAGGTTTTCCACTTTGAGTCTAAACTTCTTGAGTACAAACTTTTCTGGATGAAGCAATTAACAAAGAGAATCGATTAATGCCAGGAAAAATGACTATACTTCTTTAGTAGGGACAAAAAAGGGGTCTCTTACACTCCAACTATATTATTGATTCATGTTCTCTTGCAGCTGGTATAGGGTGAGGTTTGGCTATGGTAACCCTACATTCTCCTTCGTCTGGGACAGTCCCTGTTAGAGCTCTCATTCTGTTATAACTACTCACAGCAACCCTTTTAACTCTTGACAGAAACCATAAATGATTTGATGGAACTAGGGATCCAAATCATGATTTTCAAGGGGTCTGAGCCTTCTCTAGACAGGCAGTATCTGGTCATCTCTACATACGACAAACAAACAAACAAAATACTCCATAAGGACATTGTACCAATCCCGTCTGAATCCAGATGATTCTTTACCTGCCCTCACCCCCTGACTGAAAGAGTCAGATCAGAAAGCAGCTCACCTTCACTCGGGGAGGGGAATTCTGGGAACACTCGCACCCCACTTCCTGTGTGTTAATTCGATCTCAAAGTAGTTGACTGTCAAGGGTTGAAATTCCACAGTTTTTGTTGTCAGCATTAATGCGGGGAGAAATGGGTAGGTGTGAAGAATATAATACTGGAAGGACTTGTTCATTTCCTTTGGCCTTCATAGCTCTGAGCAGTTTGTTTTAAAGGCAATGTCTCAAAAACAATCACTAAGCCCCGCACACTGTGGGAAGTGCTTTACCTGACTCAGTCCTCATAAATTACTGCTGGGATGGCTACCATTATTATTTTTATTTTCAAGCTGACAAAACAGGTTCAGCAAGGTCGAGCCACTTGTCTAGGACACTCAGCTAAATGGTAGAACCAGGATAGGAATCCAAGTTTGTCTGAAGCTCAAGTCTGAGCTCTTAACCACTATGATATATTGCCTCCCACTCTGCTATACTGTTCTGACATATTAGTCAGACATCTGCTTGCAATTTGATACATTATAAAGCTATTGCCTCATCAAGTAAACCTCATTGAGGGAGAAAGGAAGGGAGAGGGAGTAGGGGATGCTTTGCTTGGAGTACCTGTTGTATGATATATGAAACCAATGAATTGAATGTAAGTTTCTATCTTGGCACTAAATTATCTTCAGAGATAGACTTAATATCCTGGAGAAGTTCATTCAGGATGTAGCCCTCATCTATAAACAAATATTAAGTGTGTAACCAACAGAACTGGCTGGTGGTTCATTTGCCTCCTCCCCCATCTCCCTGCAGACAGCTACTTGGGCAGATCTGCTGACTGTGAGCTGGGCTTGACTCACGGAAAACTAAACAACATTTCTGATGAGACCAAGTCCCCAGACTGCCCCTAGAGAAAGCCGCTGGGGTACCGCTGACTCTATGCCCATGCCTCTGTCCATTTACTAAGAACTCTGCTTTAGAATCATGGTACTTTCACCCCGAAGTAAACATGCAACATTAAAAGGGAGGTGGAAATTGACCATCACTGGATGTGGCTGGCTTGGGTGATAATGGGGATGATTCAGGTGTCAGAGATAGTCTGTTAAAAGACAACTCAAACCTAGCTTTTCTTGAAGACTTGAATATAAATGCTGCTTGCTCACGCTCCACTCCAAAGCAGGAGTAACAGCTATAAAACTGGAATCTCTTCTACAGAGAGGCCACACCTGTTACAGAAGTATCGACGAGAACCCTTCCGACGAGAACCCTTCCGGCATGACATAAATTAGGGCGTACGGCTCAGACTTTTCACCTCAGGGGCGGTTTCCTGAGGGAAGGGGACCAGAACGTTAAAAGACACCAGGAGTGAAATGATACCTGTATGGGAGGATCGGCTATTGCAAGAGTCTCGGATGGATTAAATCAGAATTTGCACAAAAATACAAAAAGCATGAGGGTTGGGAGACCTTGTGGGCTATTTGTGTGATTGAGACCATGATCAAGAAAAGGGTATGCCAGTCACAGACTGATAGGCAAAGAGCGAAGGTACCAAAGCCAGGTGGACATTGGGCACCCTTTTCTGAATTAAAATACCCCCAGGAAGGAATCTGCTCTCCTCTCCACGCACCCCTGAAATATATGGAAGACTCTGGACCTAATGCCACAAACTTCTGGTTTCCAATGAAATTGTCTCTAGACCCTTCTACAAGGGTATATATATATATATTTTGGCAGACACAGCACCGGATTTGCCAACAGTAGGTGAGCTCCAGAGGTGGGCTGGATGGCAGAAACCCGGGAAGATAAAACCTTTGGCGTCAAAACTCTCCTCTACAAAGAACCTCTTTTCTAAGCAGAGAAACCTCGGCTCTTGATGGCAATGGGTGTTGTCATTCCCCTTCCCCAGCCTGTGTCAGAGTGCGTCCCCTCCCTCCCATCCACAAATGCTGCTGTGGCTGATGCTCGCAGCCTGCTACCTCCGGCTGGCCATTCCCAACCATTCCCAACGTGGGGCACCCGTTTCTCTAAAGACCTGGATGAGCCCGGCCCCTGTCCGACCATGAAAAGTTCTCCAGTCTGAGTCTGATTTGAGGTAGGGTTCCCTGTCCGTCTCCACCCTGCCCCCACTGGAAAGTTCAGAGTCGGTGGTACCAGAACAGAGATTCTGTCTGAAGCACTTCTCCAGACATGTTTTCCATCTATCGACTCCCTGAATGGAGCCTGCCAGGATTAATAACTATTCCCAGTGGTCTCCCCGGGTCCACTTCTTCCTTTTACTCCCACCGAACCAACTCATCCAACATCAGAGAAAGATGAGTTTTCATACTGCCTTGATTTTCCCTGACGGAGGGGACAGCCGTCTTCCTTTCGTTCCCACACCCCTCCAAATTGAACGATTTATGAAAAGAATTGGGTGTTCTCAGTCTTGTAATACTTATATTTTGCTTGGCCTTTGCTTCTCTTTCATACCACATCCCCTCGGTTCCCTCTTTTTGGCTTTCTTTCATTTCCTCCCGCATTCTCCCCTCATCACGCTGTCTCAACCACCATCTAAGGATCTCGTCTCATGCCCGAGTTGAAAGCAATGAGATCCTCTTTTGAAAAGCCAGGTAAAACTTCCAGGACCATCTTTGTGATCTCGGAAGGCTCCTCCCTGACTCTTGAGCTCAGAGTCCTGGTTTTGGATGCTGGAGAGGAGAGAATTCAGCAGCAGCCACCGCAGCAGCCAGAAAGCCGTGGAGGAGGGTGCTGTTTAGGGTGTATTTGCGGGAACAGCATATGGGCTTTTGTCAAAACGTTCAGAGCTCCCTAGTTTCTGAGCTGAGTATAGAAACGTGCCTCTGTCTTTGAACGCTGCCTGAGCTGGTTCAACCCTCATCTTCTCTTTTTGTACAAAACCCCTAATCACCTCAAACCCACCATGCCTTTCCTCCACCGCCCATTCTCTGAGCTCTAATAATACCCAGAAAAGTTTCTCAGTCAAGTCGTATCCCACCTACACCGCCCACCCTCAGCAAGCAGAACGTCTTGAATAGGAACTGCCAGGTCAGCAGACAGTTGAGTGTTGCTCCCCAATAAAGACTCCCTGTGCCTTCTCACCAGCTTCCACCTCATACAAGCAATTAGTTCCTATGTTCCAGCGGGAGATACTGAGTAGTGGCCCCGGGGCCCAGCCGCCTGCTGCATCCGCCCCTCGGGGCTCTGGGGCACAGGCCAGAAAGGGGGACCATCAGGTCTCCCCCCACCCTTCAGAAGGAGGTCCCTACCTTGGCAGAGGCTTGCGGGCTGTAATACTGGCGACGATGATGCTCTCAGGACGTGGCGTGGCCACCGCTTTAAAGGTTCCTCGCCAGAACTTCTCAAAAAGCTGCTTCTCGCCTTGCTGAACGCTCGCCATGGCCAACCCGAAGGGGCCCGGGCGCCCGGGGCGCTGTCCGAAGTGCTGAAACCTTGATTCCAATCAGGGGCACACCCCGCTCCAGGCGCTGTCCGCGTGAAACCCAGAGGGGTGGGGTGGGGTGGGAAGGATCTGGGTTCAGGGCGGGGGATGGGGCGCCTCAGCCGGGCCGGCAGGGGAGAAAGAAGGCTCGTCCGCCGGCTTTCTTCGGCTTCTGGGCTGACGCTGGGCTGCGCTCGGAGCTCGCTGGGCTTCGGCGCCCCAGTTCGGGAAGGGACGCGGGGGGCTTTCTCGGCAGCGCCAGGAGGGAGCGGCGCCGGGGTCGTCTCTGTGTGCGTGCGCGTGTGAGCTCCGGCGCGCCCGGGTTTTGTCTCTCGCACAATGTGACGTTGGAAGAGGAGGCTGGTCGCGCGAGCGGCACTTTCCTCCCCCCCCCCTCCGTCTCTCTTCCTCCCCACCAACTCCCTCCCTCCTCCTCCGGCTCAGCCTCCTGCCGCCATCTGCATAACAAAAGCCCGCAGGTCCGGGGAGGAGAAAAGGGCGGGGCGTGCGCCTGTCACCAGGGCCCCGCGGCGGCGGAGTTGCGGCGCTGACCCCTCAGAGGAGCAATCCGGGCACCTCGAACTGAACCAAGCAGGAGATTCTGCTTCCCAGCCCGCTGTGCTCCCCCACCACGGCCGGCCTTCCCTCCGCCCCTTCTTGGGTGTGATCCGGGCCCAGCCGCCTCCCTTCCCAGTCTCTTCCCAAGTCTTAACGCGGATCTTCTATTGAAAGGGGGGGGGCATAAAAAACTTAACCTATCCGCCCAAGTCAACCTGCACCCCCCGCCCCCCACTTCCAGGAGGGAATGCCTGAGCCGGCAAAGGAAGTCCCCTGCGTTCCTCTTTGCGACTGGGCGCCTCAACATCCCCACCACCCCGAAAGTGCCATTTGATGGACCATCCGTCACCAGTTCGGCTTCTCGCCATCTGCCGAGCCGGGCCCCGCCCGCAGAGGGGCTCAGCGTCACATCTGTGCACGCGGGGCTTTTGTGCCTCACAGCCAGCCAGCCCAGCGTCCCCGCTGCCAAACGCATCCAAAGGAAAGAGGACGCCCGCCCCGCCCCGCCCCATCCCATCCATTCCTGGGAAGACGGATGCAGCCACTATTCTTAACACAGCTCGTCTCAGGGGGAGGAGGCTGTTTTGGAAAAGAAAGCGCTTGAGGGGCGGAGGGTGGGGGGTGGGAGTTGAGGGGGGAAATTTGAGGATTCCAGGGAGATAGTTGGTTACTTTTCCGGCTCTCGCTCTCCATTGCTAGCGCCTCCCGGTTCAACCCTAATCCCAGAAAGTAAAAGCTTAGAATCACAAATCAACCCTAGAAGCAGAGGTGCTTGGCAGAGTGTCTCCAGCTTCACTTCCAGGGTGTTCGTCAAGAAGAAGAGGTCGTTGCAGGACTTCTTCGCCTATCTCTCCATTGGGGCCCTTTCATCTCAACAGAGTTGCTACCCCAACTCCCCAGGCTGCAAACTCCCGGAAGGAGACCTCACCAGGTCTTAAAAGGCCTCCAAGCGTCTGGCACTGGGTCTCCAGCAAGAATAATAAGCCCATGCTTCTTGCTGACGCTGGCAATGATGGGAACCAAGGGACCCCAGCACCAGCATCAACTTCAGGAATTCTTTGACTGGGAACAAGAGGGGAATGGGACAGAAAGAGAGACGCAGAGAGAACAAGATGGGGGAGAAGGGGAAAGAAGCCCGGAGGAACTGACTATTGGTCCAGAAGCGCACACACGTTTAGATAACGTGTGTATTGCATATGCGTGTGCCGCTTGTGTGAGTGCCCGGGAGCGCTGCTCGCTCTGCAGTGACCCCTTCTGGTCGACGACTAGAGGTGCATTTGCTGGTTTCTTAAAGTGGGTCGAGACGGCCGGGTGGTGGGGCTAGGGCTGGGGAGCTTAGAGGTAAAGGAGAGTGGAGACCAGGTTCTGTCTGTACTCATCCCTCCCTCCCACCAAAATCTCCCCACCCCATCCCCCCCACACACACCTCCCACCCATTGCCCTCAGATCCTATTTCACACCGTTAAGTTGTCATAAATGCCTTTGAGAGCTGGCCCCTTAAGTTGCCTGGGGTATTTAAAACCGCCCTTAGTCATGACATTTGGGGTCAGAACTGAGTCACCTGCACAGAAGAGGTAGCTGGAATTCTACCACCACAAGATCAATGAACATTACCCACCTTGTTGTTGTTCTAAGTTCCTGCAATGCTGATAAAGTTTCCATCTGCACAACATTGCCTCTTTGGATACCTGCACAGTAGCTGCAAGCCAGGTGAGGAAGGAAGAGAAGCTGCTCTTACTCCTTTTCAAGGTGAGGAAGTTGAGGTGTAAGACAGTCAAGTGACTTGCCCAAGGTGAAAGGTGATTCTGTAGGGAGCAAACAAACAAACAAACAAAAAGTCTGAAAAATACAGTTTCTGTTTTGCTTGGGGGTGGGTCCCTAGGACAAGCAGGCATTCTAGGGTGGGACCGTGTACAAACTCTCAGATTCCCAGGCGCCACATACTGAGAAGTACATGGTGCTGACACTTCTAAACTGGAAGTCTTGAGTAATAAAAGCAGGGCCTAGACTTCCTGGGTTCAAATCTCAGGGCTGCCATTGCCAACTGTGATTTTGGAGGAGTGGCTTCACTTGTCTGTGCCTCAGTTCTTTATCAGTAATATAAAGAGCCCAGAAAAGTTAAATATCACGTGTTTCAATGGACTAACTGTAAGGATTAAACAAATTAATGCACGTACAGATCATAGAACAGTGATTGGAACACACTTACTAAAAAACCCACAAAACCCAGTTATCATTTGTGTAGTTAAGAACACAGCTTCTGGGTCAGATAGAACTAGGATATGAAACCCAACTCTTCCATGTTTTAGCTAGATGACCTTAGGCTAGTTACTAACCTCTGCCTCAGTTTCCCCATCTGAAAATTGGAGATACTAGTACACATTGTTGTGAGGATTAAAGGAAAAAGTACATGGTAGATAGTAAATGCCATTAAATGGTAGCTATTATAGTTGATGCTGTTGGAATCACCACTTGTTAGTATCCTAAGTTTAAGCCACATTTGGCTCAATAATAATTAAGTGATAACTCAACGTGGTCAGGCACAGTCCTGGGCTTAAAGGGTCTAATGATTTCGCAAGACATGGTCCCTTCCCTGAAGGAGCTCACAGGCTAATTCACCTTCTGGATCCCCATTGCCTGACATTTGTCCCCTTTCCACCTCATCAAATGTGAAATTCAAACCCACTAGTAGTGGCTATCTCAAGAATGCATTGAGAAGGATTCTGAGGCCATGTCTCAGAAAGAGTGCTGTGATGGATTTGTGATGTCTGCCGCTGGCATAGCATAGAAAATAGGCAGTATTTGTGCTACATATAGACTTTAGGTCTGGTTTCTCCAGTGTGACTCCAACTTCAGTTCCTCCATCAATTTATCGAAATGTAAGCATCTTGTTCTCGTTCCTTCAGGGTATTTATTTTCCCAGATGCAAGCAGTCCACCCCATGAACTGAGACCTATTAATATGCTCATTAGTGAATATAAATATGTAGCACAATTGCTGCCTGTCCTCTGTGCTATGCTGGTGACAGACATCACTAATCCATCACAGCACTCTTTCTGGGACAAGTTCTCAGAATCCTTCTCAACACATCCTTTAGCTAGCCAGCACTAATGGCTGGAGTTGGCATTCCAGATAAAATCGATTTGCCATTCATGTCTAGAAGTTAGCTTTTTTCTCTTATTGGTATTGTTCTTTCATTTGTAAAAGGGGATCCAGGAAAAAGTGATTCTAGGATTTGCAAATCTAGGCACTCTAGACTGGGAACTAAAGAGATTCTTATGCATCCTTTTCCCTAATGACCAAAGAGGCAGCATCTCTAGTTCAGAGATATAGTTACCCTCCTCCTGAGGCAGTTCAAATCCCCCTGCACTGATATTACTGCATTACCTTAGGTAAATCCTTATCTATCTGTGTCCATGATTTATAATATGGCTGATAATCATCTACCAGCATCAAGGCATATCAGAATATTTGACACTCTGTACCCATTTCCAAAAGTGAAGTGAACAGTGAATAATTCAAATAATTACTGAGATATTAGGAAATATGATGAGACCAATTTACCTGTCTTTGTGCCTTTAAATAGAATCATGCTAAACTATCAAATTACAAGATTCTGTATTTCTTTATATATAGACTTTTGGGCAGAAAAAAAAAATGATTGCACGACTCAGGGTTTACCAGTCCTTGCTTCTTGAAAGTTCTACCTTATGTCTAATCTGAATCCCACCTCTGCTGTATTGTCCATACCTCTCCTAAAATATAGATATACACTGGTTCAAATGCCCCTGGGCTACCATGGAGAAACCAGGAATCCTCCTTCCCAGAATGCATAGTTCCCAAGATTTTACAGGACAAATACATGCATTGCTATCTCGGATAATAACAGCTGCACTATCAAGCCTATGTTACTATCGTCTATGTTCTCGTCACCGCTTGTGCCAAACCCTTGATAAACATCATCTCATTTAATCCTTGCAATGGCTCTGGGACAAAGAAACTATCGTTTTCTGAATTTCACAGGTTTGGGAACTGAGATTCAGAGCGATAGAGGTTTCGGTGTGCGCACACACCACACGTTGGAAAAGAGTTGTGTCTACTCAAGGAAGATGTGGGAGCCCAGAGAATGTAGTTAGTAATGGAAAAAGGTGGTACCCAGGCCAACGGAGCATTAAATAACACTGCAGCGCATGGCCATATATGGTGAGAAAGCATTCCTTTTATCAACGTCTTCCTGACCATTAGGTGACCTCCAGGAGCAAATCTCCATAGCTTGATTTACTTGAAATGTCTTGAACACATCTCTCAGTGCTTACTTTTCAACAATGAGAGAGCAACCTCAGATTCAGAGGCGTTGAACACTAGAATTTAAGAACATTGCTTTGCTTTCATTGAATTTATTTTTATAGTTATCTTTCATTATTAGCACTGATACTGGGTTTTTGTTCCTAAAATGTCATCATTACGTAAATTTGTTAGTAAAGAGGTGAGTCACTTTAAAAAAAATTTTATCATAGTATATATTTGTATATAATTTACTATGTTACTAATGCAAACACATATAGTACAAAAAGAGACGAGCATAATGAACTCCTGCATATCCATTTCCAATTTCAAAAATTACCAATACGTAGCTGACTTCTATTTTACTTTGACCCACTTTCCACACACCTAAATTATTTTGAAGTAAATCCAAGACATCGCATTAGCCCTGTTGTAAATCCTGCAGGATGTCTCTCTAAAAGACAGGAACTGCTTTTATTTTTTAGCATCACCGTAATATCATTACCACACTAGCGACATTAAGAATAATTCCTTAATATCATCAAATATCTAATGTCCACTTTCCCCTAATTGGCTTTTGTGTTCGTTGGTTTGTTTGCCTGAATTGGAATTCAAATAAGGCTCATTTATGGTTAATAGGTCTCCTTAAGTATCCTTTAATCGCTAAGTCCCCCACATAGACATACAAATACACACATTCCACCTCTTTTCCTTCTTTATTTTTGATAAGAAACTTGGTTATTTGTCTAGTAGAGTTTCCTATAACCTGTATTTTCCTGATTGCATACCTGCAGCACTAATAACATGTTCCTCTACACCCTCTATTTCCTGTTAAGTGATGGTAAGCTCTAGAAGTTTAATCAGATTTAAGTTCAAAAGAAATCCCACCAGGCGGTTAATAATGTATGGCTTTTTCTTTTCTTGTGATGCTAGCTGACATTGAAGATCTTTGCCTAGTTTATTAATTTATTAGCAGTTGCAAAATGGTGGTGTTATTTTCATATATTAGCTGAAATATTTCTATAGAGAAATATCCCCTCATCGACTTATACGGGCAACTCAGGGCACCATTAGTATAGAAAAAGCAGAATAAAAAATGGATCTTTTCCTTGCATTTGCTAGTTTAAAGAATAACAATGCTAACATCTTTACAAGGTACCATCGAATGTTTTTTTATCCTCATACTAGATTCATAGATTTAAATATATTTGATGTGCCTCCATTAATTGCTGTTAGTATTCTTACTAATGCAAGTTACATTGTCCCACTTTTAGCCAGGACGATCTGTTCAATTGGTTCCTGAATCCTTTGACATGACTGTAGAAGCCTTTGATGGCTTTCTTATTCTCTGATATATCGGGATGGTCTAAGCTCAACTTACAAATTTCCTGCCCCAGACCTGGAATCAGCCACTTCTCCTCCAAACAGCACTGGTTCCTTAGCTGGGGCTGGGGCTGCTCATCTATACTGGGTTAGGCCCCGTTTCTCGGACTTTTTAGATTAGAGACATAGGAACTTTGAAGACCAAAAAATATATATCCTGAGTTTCTACGGATATTTCTAGCTCGAATAAGGGCTATAGGTTTTGCTCATAAAATCTTACATTTTCTCATTAATCATACATTGGTATCTTCTTTCTGACATGCCCAAAATCCAAGTATAGTGACACCAAGATAATTACTCAATTCCTTTATCCCGCTACACACACACCCCTTTCAGAGCAGCCAGATTTATACTACCACCTACCGTGTGACTGCTGAAATCAGTTAAAAGAATTTTTTAAACAGCTAACTTCAGTCTATATTTAAATGACTGTGTTTTAAAGGCGACTGGATTAGAGTCGTATTGAGGTTTATCGACTCACTTGATTTTTAGGGATTGCTTTTTAACATAACTTCGCTTTTTAATTAGAAAATGCTGACATTGGTTCTAAAGTCAAGACTTCCAAAAAAAGGTGTATTCAGACAAATCTAGACACTCTGTCCTGCCCACCCTCTTTTCACCCTTTCCATATACAATTTAAAATTTTTTTTATGGTTTATCCTTCCATTTAAAAATATGTCTTGTTCAAAATTATTGCATTCTTTAAAAGTGCAAGTAGTGAGAGCACAGGTGAGGCAAAGATGCTACAGGAATCCTGAAGTAGCGGTCACACCACTGCTGTGTGGTTTGCCCAGGGCACACTGTTTTATCTATCCGTGTGAAACAGCTGGACACCAGCTTTCCCAGGACCACAAAGGCGCACTGCTGGCATGTGACTTGACGGCCTTTTTGCAGAAAGGTGTGTAGCTCCTTTACTTACAAGCAACATGCATTAGACTACAGACTGTGGGCGTCTCACAGTCTGTACTAAGCCGTGTAATATTTAAACGTGGATACACAGTTTGTGTTCTTCTAAACAGGAAGGGGAAAAACAACTTGGGTGAGAGTTTTACACCTAAAAGCATCCCTCCATCTGTCGTGTGTGTGTGTGTGTGTGTGTGTGTGTGTGTGTGTGAGTTATGTATATTACACATTGCCTCGAGTGCCTTCTGCTTTTAAAGACAGGCTACAGCTTCTGAATGTGACCGCTACTTCGTCTTGTCCGTTACTTCTTTTCTACTTAAAGCAATATGCAGTTCTCTCCTGGAATGCTCTGAAGCAGAAGACAAAAGCAACTGACCTTTGGTTTGTGGGGGAAAAAAAAGAAAGAGAATAAGAAAGAGAAAACCAGGGCTCTTCACGTTCCCTGGACACCACAGATCCAGAGGCGGAACTGAAGTCAGGCGCAGTCTCTGGCCATGGGCTGTGGGGACAGCTCTGTGCAGCGGCACCCTCCCTTCCTTTTTGCCCCTGGGTTGGTGTCTAAAATAGTCACCAAACAAATCGATGGTCAGTGTTTGTGACCATGGTTGTTCATGCATCATATTCCTTCTGGAAACTGAGTTTGCCTTACAGGCAGGTGGACTTACACAGGCTTCCGACAACCCCAAAGCCCAGAAAAACTTCTGGAGCATTTTGTCTTTCTTGGCTTTACAAGCACTTTGGGGACATTTTCCCGCTGGCTTCTCACAGCGGCCCTTTAGAGCAGACTCTGCAGGAAGCGAAGGGACTTGTCTGATGATACAGCCAGAACATCCAGGGTGCATTTCCCTGTTTCGTTTCTTTAGGATTAAAATTCATGTGTCATAGGGTTTTGTTTTAGAAAAGTGTTTTTTTTTTTTTTTTAAATTCTTTGGGAGTTTGAGCAAGAAGCTTATGACTTCCCCAGCCCCACCTCCTTTAAGGGGATGCTACATGTGGTGGGACAAGGCACAGGATGCAAAGGGCCAGGATCTCTGACGCAGGCCTTAGTTTTCCCATCTGTGAAATTAAGGGGTTGGGCTGCCAGAGACCTCAAACCGGCTGCCCACAGGATGACGCTGGCCTACAGATGTGTTTTGCTTGATGCTCACAAGGTCTTTAAAAATAGAGCGTTTGAGTGGCTACAGGTAAAAGGCCGATGCTCTCCTCACGCCAGACCCTGGCATCCCTAACTGCATCTCATCCAGCCTCCCTCATGCACGTGCCTGGGCGTGAACGCCTCTCAGGGCCCACCCAGGGGTGCCGCTCTGCAGTTGCTTTCAGTTTTTCTCTGCTTAGGATAGTCGTAACAATAACTTTAACGACAGAAATGAGCACTCGCTGTGCTACCGTTATGTGCCTCGCACGGTTAAGGCTGAGCACGTTGCAGGCACCATCTTGTTCCCTCCTCATCGCAGTCCAAGGGGGAAGCTATTATTGTGATCCCTCCTCTGCGTACCAGAAAACTGAGGCTCCAAAGAGCTCAACAGCCTTGCCCACGTTCCCACGGGTGGTAGCGATGGACGCGCTGGGATTTAGAGCTAGGTGTTTCTGAGCACGGTGTGGCGCTGACTAACAGGTGGACGCTGGACATAGGGCAGCCTGGGTTCCAAGGAAATGCCTGCAGGGCCCACAACGGGTCTTGGAGGGGCATCAGAGAAGCGGCTGTTTACCAAGTTGAACGGCAATGCTTCGCTATTAAACGTCCGTGTGGCTATAAGTGTGCTTTTTGGCTTAGTGTCCACATGCCTCTTAATCACCGCACCTGTTCTGTCATGCGGAGTCAGAGGCACCTGAAGTATCTTTAGAATCTATGTTTGGGAAACATGAAGAACATGGTGCTGGCCAGCAGGCGGCAATGCCAGGTGACTCTCAGGGTGGACGGGTCTCCCGAGGGATGGGGGTGGGGCGGGGGTGGGGAAACTCAGGGCGATAGCCAGACTTCCTGCCTTCAGTAGCTTATAAATAAGGAAGGAAGGTGGGTTTGACCTGGAAAGACAGTTCTGTGGGTGTCTACATCATCTGAAGGAGGCCAGAGTTAATATTAAATGAACCACTTACTACAGCTCTGGCCCCAAACCACAGAGTGTGGCTGAGTCTTAGGAAAGTAATTCACGTCACGTGCCTCTTTCTCATTCTCACCACACGTTTACAAAATGCACTGGGCACAGACTCCGTGCCAGGGAGCACCAAGTGCTGAGGGTTCAACAAGAAGACAATGACTCTACCTTCGATTGGTGCATAATCTGGGGGGCCAGGGTGAGGGGACATACAAGCAGCGGGGTCTGTGATGTTACGGACTGAACTCAGAGGGCCAAGGACGCACACAGAAGGAGCACTCAGCTCTGTGTTGGGGCGGACAGGGAGAAATGTCACCCCACATCTGAGCTATCCAGGCCAGGAGGCAGGGAGGAAGGGCGACAGCCCAGGGAGAGAGCTCTCCGGTACAAAGACTCAGAAGTCAGACAGAGGAGTCAGGACCAGCAGCAGCAGCGTCTCCTGGGAACTTGACAGAAATGCAGATCCTCAGGCCCCGCCCTAGACTCACTGAAATGCACACACTCTGGGAGGCGAGGACGGAGCAATCTGAGTTTTGACCAGTCCTCCACGTGACTCGGTCTGAGAAACTGAGAGCAAGGTTTCCTGGTTGCTGGTCAGACGTCTGGGTGGAGAGGACAGTGGGGCCAGGTCAGGGAAGCCTTATGAGATCCAGGTTTATCTTTAGGGCAATGAGGAGCTTTCAGGAACTTAACGAATCCATGACATGACACTTGCTCTTATCGTCTTATGAGTCCCTCAACACTGCTGAGCTGATTCCTACTTCTAAGCCTTTGCATTTGCTGTTCTATTTACCTGGAACATTCTAGCAACAGACTTAAAAAATTTTAACTCCTTCTCATTATTCAGACCTCCGTTCAAATGCTACTTCCTGTGATCACCTCACAATAAAACAACCCTTTCACAATGTTTTTATTTTCTTGTATTCTCATCTCTGTCTGCAGTCGTCTTGTTTATTATGTGTTGATTGTCTGTCTCCCTCTCCTAACATGTAGTTCCAGAAAAAAGGAAACCAGTCACCTTGTTCACTCCTGTGCATCACCCCCACTCCCCTAGCACGGTACCCAGCACATAGTGGGCGCTTTCAGTAACAACTCAGTGACTGAAAGAAGCCCGAAGCCCATGACAACTCTCACCACAGACTGAGGGAACTCAGAGGAGAGGACCAACTCACCAGCCAGGTGAGTCACCTGGGACAGGTGCCAGAAAGAGGCAAGTTTGCAGTGTTCTTCAGGACAATCAGGTGAGGTAAAGAGGAGAGAGGACGCAGTTCAGAGCAAAAACCCAGAATGAGCCCAGAAGACAAACCAAGCCAGTTAAAAGCAAGGAGCCCGAGGGGGGTTGAGTGTGCTAAGGGAGTAATGAGGAAAGTGGATGGGGAGCAGGAAGGCAGGTATGGGGGGGGGGGAGGAGGCGGCCCTCGACAACTCATGAACTTGGAGACCACAGACGAGTGTCTTCCTAGCCACTACAAGTTGCACGGAGCTATATCTGCCCTCGGTGCACCATCCCCCTCGGAGCTTTGACCCCTTCTAAGTTAGACATGAGCGTTCCTAGATATCGGGTTTCCAACAAGTATAACTTCTAAAATATAAATGAAATAACTAGAGGAGAGGGGTTTTTTTGGTTTGTTTTTTGGTCCAGTATAGACAGCTTTTTGAAGAATCAAATATCGTAAGTTACCACGATCATTTCAAGAAAGGGAAGTGCATTTCACACCCCAAATGTACGAAAGACGGTCTCTCACACTAAGGAGTTTGCTGCTCACTGACTAAACCTCACCCGCTGAAAAACTCACACCTCTGTCCGGATTGTTTTCCTTTCCTCGTTGCCAGCGATGGGTGGAAAAGACCCACATCAGACCGGCAGTGAGCGCGTGGAGCCCTGCCCCAGATGACGCCGCCGGCCCCCAAAGGCGGCCAGGAGGCCCCGGGTGTGCGTGACAGCAAAACAAGTGGCTTCTTACCCAGCGGGGCAGGTCAAAGTCAAAGACACAGAACCACTAACCTTACAGATCCATCTGTCTAATCACTCTCCTTTTTCTTTTCTTTTCTTTCTTTTTCTTTCTTTTTTTTTTTTTTTTTCATTTTTTTTTTGTGGTAAAATACACAGAACCGAAATTCACCCTTCCAACTGCTTTTAAGTACGTAATCAGTGGTGTTAAGTACATTCACAGTGCTGTATAACCTTTGCCAATATCTGTTTCCAGAACCTGTTCATCGTCCCAAACCGAAAGCGCGTTCAACTTAACTCCTCTCCGTCCCAGGCCCGGCCCCTGGTGACCTCTACCCTCCTTTCTGTCTGCATTTGCCTGCTCCAGGCACCTCACGCAAATGGGATCATCCAATATTTCCCCTTTTGTGCCTGGCTTATCTTACTTAGATTGCTTGTTAAGATTCATTCAGCTCGTCGCACGGCTCAGAATTTAATGACTTCTGAGGGCCGAATAATATTCCATTTTATGTGTATACCTACCATCTTCCGTCTATCCAGTCATCCATCCATCAATGGACACTGGGTTCTTTCTCTCTTTTGGCTTCCGTGAATAATGTGACTGTGAACACTGGTATGTACACAGATCTCCCTGAGTCCCTGGCTTTAAGCTATTTCGGTCATATGCCTAGGAATGCAATTGTTGGATCATGTGGTATCTCTGTTTGGCAATTTTTTTAGGAGACTACTATTCATTTTACAGGTCGAGGCTGGGGCAGGCTCAGGATCTGCCCAAGGTCATACAGCACTGGGGTGGCAGAGTGGTAACTAGGCTTCTGGGCTTTCCACCAACCCCAGACAATAACAAAAGGAGAGGAGAAACCAGAAGGCCACGATCAAGGAGGCGGGTATCTCCTGTGTTGTACGGGCCACTCGTTGACAGTCAGCAACTCTCCTGCTGGGCCAAGGGCACAATCCAATCTCTGTGACTGTAAGCCCAAGGGGCTGGGTAAGCTGTCAAGTGTGGCAGGAGGTGCCAGGAATGAATGGGAATTAAATCAAGTGCGTGGGGGAAGGCGCCTACATCTTGGGAGGAGTTCGGAAGAAAAGGAAATTGATGGAAACATCCTGGCTTCAGAACTCTGGGTTACTTCTGGAAAAGAAAGGCCTGCTCCTGAATAAGTGGAGAGCAAAATTTGGAGGAAGGAGACCCCCACCCGTGAGATAAACTTGAACGTTAGCACCGCCAGAAGTAGAAGAGCTTCCTTGTTAAGATGGAGCCTATGGCTCTGGGTATAAATGCCTGGCTCTTCCTCTTACCAACTTCGTGACTTCTGGTAAGAGACAAACCCCTCTCTGAGCCTCGGTTTACACATCTGTAAAGTGGGGCGGTACTAGTACCTGCCTCATGAGAAATTAACATGAGGGGGGTGATGGCGAGGCTGATGAACAATCTAATCCCAAAGGCTCTGTACCTTGGCTGCTCGTAAGAATCACCTGGACACTTAAGATTCCCGACGCCTGGGACCCACTTCCAAGATTCAACGGGTCTCAGACTCTGCCCAGTCCTTTTTGTTATGTTTTGTTTTCTAACCTCCCGGGGTGATTCTAATGTGCAATCCAAATTGAAAACCAGTGTGTTCCCAGTGCTTTTGAAGGATCACCTGGGGATTTTATTAAAACACAGATTATGATTCGGGAGGTCTGAGGTAGGGCCAGAAATTCTGCATGAATACTGGTTTCCAAAAGCCGAGTCTAGGCTCGGTCTCGCTCAGATGAAGTGCCTGGTAAATATCAGCTCAGAAATAATATTCAGTGGGTTCTGGAGTAAGAGGGAATAATCCAGTGGTAGGCATGAACCTACAGATTCTCCTAGAAGAAACCAGGGGGCTGTTGCTTCGGTGTGGGGTTCATTTAACACTTTAATATATTTAATATCACACTTTGGCTCCTGTTGCTCAGAGAGGTGGGAATTGGATGGCCTGTGTGAACTAATAGTAGTGAACCACAGTCCCTTGCCTGGAAGTCAACTAGAGTCTGGGTTCACGCATGGAGGTTCAGGTCACATGAGAATCAAAGCTAAGAAGTGAACGTTTGGGGATGAGATTAGGGTACTCCATTAATTTACCCAGGTCCTATTTACTGAGCATCTATTGGAGCATAGTGCTGGATGAGGCATTGGTCTAACTACAACCACAGCCTCTGCCCTCACAAGCCAGTAGAAGGGAGAAAGCATTACACAGGCAAACTCCAGAATTCAGAGTGATTGGCATTCTACGGTAAGTCTCTGAGAGGGGTCCTTGGCCCAGCCCAGGGGAGTTATGGGACGATTCCCACAGGAAGCAGTGGCTGCACTGAGTGGTGAAAGATAAATGAGAGTTATCCAGGAGAGAAGGTGGGACCAGAGGGTGTCCCAGGCAGAGGGGAGAGCATAGGCTAAATGGGGATGTAGGAGAGAACGGGGCCTCTTTCCGGAAGCAGCTCAGTTTATGGGCATCGGGACTTGGAGCACAGTCAGAGAAGAATCTGGAGAAAGAGAAAGGGCTCAAATACCACACCGAGATTTGTACTTCTTTTTGAAGCCAGAGGTCTATGGGGTTGGTGATCCCTCTGAAACTCTTTGAAAAGGTTGTGTTTACGTGTCTGTGTGCATTATCTTGGGATGACACTATTGAGTTTCCATCAGACTCTCCAAAGGATTCTAGATCTCTCGGAAACTATTGATGGGACGCACTGGTCAGGGCTCACTCTATGCAGACAAGGGGATGTCACAGACGTTGGAGCGGCAGGCCACGCAACCGAGGAGGCACCCACCATCCTGTTCTTTCTTCTCCCTTGAACTTCTGCACATCGGTTCTCTCTGCCTGGGACACTCCTCACCCCTACTGCCACCCTCATCGCCCGGAGTTAATTCTTATTCATCCTTCAGATCTCAACGCAAAATCTCCGCTCTTGGGGAAGAATAGCCTGACAGTGCCCGTGAGGTCAGCCCCCTCCTATTATACAGACCATAACGCCTTTGAAACAATTGCTGTGTGTCGTAATCACATAATGAATAACGTGTCTGCACCTCTCCCATCTACTAGAATAAACACACTTTGTTGGAAGAGATCATCTGTCGTGTTCATAGCTATAATGTCAACTCCCTGAAAAGGTCCTGGCACACTGTGAGGACTTCATAAATATTAAGTGATTGTGTGAATATTTGATTGAATGAGTGGGTTCAGAGTCTATCGATACCACCCGAATCCTTTCCCCTCTCAGCCCTAACCTGAATGCCCACCCCATTCTTCATTTTGTATCTTAAGCTCTGGCTCTTGCAGACCGGTAGGTCACTGCCCCTAGTATGGTAGGAATAAACTACAGTGGGGCATGGACCACAGCGGGCAGGCTTCCGATGCCTGCCTCCACGGCTTCCTACCGATGTTCTTAATCATTTAGTAGCAGCTGCGGTCTATGGGTGAGGACCCAGGGACCTTTCCAGAGTGGTCAGCCGACCCCACCATGGACCAACATCAGCATGTCATTCACACCTGCATTTTGAAAATCCTGACATCATCTATTTTCTAATGAGCAAATTGCCCTATTTGGCTTATTCCTTCTGCGTTGTCGGAGGGTGGGAAGGCTTTCATTTGTTCTACCTCATCCCATATGAAGAGGAGAGAAGAAAAATACCCGCATTACAATAGCAGCTTTGGATTCATATTATTAGCGTAAGGGTGAGTCATGCTGAAGGCAAAGAGAGCAACTGGGGCAAATCAACAGTCTTTCAGAGGGTGTCAAACCAGCAGCATCCGCCTCCCTGTTTTCACTCCCACCCAACGGCAACGACTCCCCAAAGCCTTCCTTCATCTTACCTCACCTAGCCTGAACTCCATGAGCCTCAGTTTCCTTATCTGTAAAGTGGAGAGAGCAGTATTTATCTGAGAGGCTTACTGGGGGGATCATATGAGATGCTGTACGTAAAGTGGCTGCTCTATATTTCCTTCTCCCCACATATGCTAGTCCACACTTCCAAGAAGTCTTAAGAGTAACATAACTATTGAACCCCAGATTCTAGGCAGCCCGACAATGTGAAGAGGAAAAAATGTAAAGCTCTAGGTCAGAGGGTTTGCAGAAAAAGGATAGAACCAAAAAGAAAGACACCGTGGAGAACAGCATTAGGTCTCATTAGCCCCAAAGATTTGACTATGCGTTTTTAACCAATGGGGAATTTTCTGTCTTTTCCATGCTGTAAGCATTTTCCCTTCAAACTCATTTAAAAAAAAAAAAAAAAAAAGCTAATGGAATAGGAAAGAAGAATGGAAAGAAGCCACTTTACCCCCCCCCCTCCCATTTCTTCAAAGGCAACCCAAATTTGATCCCTTTAGTGAACGGCTCCAGATAAAAACTCCACTTTGGTCTGCTTTCTGTGATTAAACAACCCTCTTGTTTGCCAAATAACAGGGAGAAGAGAAGAAAGGGAAGCTCTTGTCGCTGTTAAGTGCTCTGGAAATGTACTCCCTCCCAATTCCCACTGGTGGGGTGCAGCACTGCCTACAAAGGGGTTCTCCGGATGGCTCAGCTGCCTAGAAGACGACAGAAAATGGGGGGTAGAGTAGGAGACCCTAAAAGCCCCTGCAGGATTGTGGCATCCTCAAGTTAGGAAGGTCTAGGACTCTTGTGTCCCAACCCTATCTGTCTTTTTAGGGACCCAGCAAAATTTGGAACCAGTCTGTTCCCTGACATTCTCCGTATAAGCAATCATATTCTTGAGTGAAACAAATAGACTGGTCTTTTTGGGGGGGGGAGGGTTGGATGAGGCTAACCTAAATCTATCTTGCTTCAGTGAAATCTAGTTTTCATCTTGACTGTAGGAGAAACCTGAGTCTTCACGGGAAGCAAGGACTTGTTACACCAAATCACTCTTCAGCGTTCCAAAAGTCCCAGGTATGGAATGTAACGTGTCGGGCTGTTTGACTATTCTTGTATTTATTTGGCACCTTTACTATTGACAGTCTACACTCAGCCTGCATTTCGGTCTCATTTCCTTAACGAGCGGTATCAGGAGCCCTGGGTAAGAGTGGGAAGTCACTGGAGGCTTTCTGAGGAAGTTAGGGGTGGTTAAATCCTTGGTTTTAACCACAAGGCAGGGCTGGATTCAAAACCGCATGCCTGCCCTCGCCAAGGGCCTCTCGCAAGGGCCTCTCCCTGCTGATTCTCCTTTCCTTTTATGGTAAAATGAGAATCATAGTATCTAACTTAGAGAGTTGCTGTTGAGATTCAAACGAGGTGTTGGAGCACCTGGGCCTACTGTAGAATCTTCAGATATAATGCAGCTCTTACTATCACACCTCTCTAACCTGTCCACGGCCAGTTCCTTCTGCCGGAAAGCCTTCCTCCACTTCCTTTTGACCTAAGAAGCTTTCTCCATCTTTTCCCCGGCTCACCCAGAGCACGCCATCAAACTGCTGGAAATGCACATGTCATTCTGAGGCATGAAACTGGAATCAGCATCCTGGTTTGTAATGTTTTCCCAATCAAGACTGATCTTTTTGGCATCAGATACTCAGTTTCCTTTATCTCCACAGGTCTAGCATTTAGCACAGGGCTTAACACGTAGGAGGAGATTGATATTTCCTAAATGAGCATGTTATCAAGCCATTAACACGTTAGCATAAATTACCTATGGCTGCAGTTTCTAAATGAGATACTATGTCTGCCTCTATAATCGCCCCCCCCCACTATACACTAGCCCACACTTCCAAGAAATCGTAAGATTAACAGAGCTATTGAACCCCAATTCTGGGCAGCCCCAACAATACGAAGGGAAAAAATGTAAAGCTCCAGGGAAGAGGGTTTGCAGAAAAATGATTGAACCAAAAAGAAACTATGGAGAGCAGCATTAGATCTCATTAGCCCAAAAGGCTTGATTATGCATTTTTAATCAACAGGTAGTCTATGCCCCCTCCCCCCAAATAAAGTTGGTATAGGGCAGTTTCTCAAAAAGCTAAACTTATTTCATTTAAGGGATTGCCTTTCATTTGAGACCATTCTTTCGTCTTTCTTTGGAATAAAACCCAAACCCTTGTTATTTATGAAATAATTTTTAAGTTATTTATTTAGCTAAGTAGAGAGTTAGCAGCCTCCTGTTGAGATATATCCACAGCTCTGTATCTGTATCTGTATCTCGACAAGGGAGTTTCAAGTGCATTCATTGAAAATGCATTAATACTTGAAATTTAAAAGTCTGAGAATCACCACTTTAGGAGATAATAGAGTAAAAAGAATGGGAGGGAATGTAATCCATGACTGGTAAGTCTGAATGAAAGAGGAGAGAGAAAAGAACTATCTGAATAAAAGTGCTTAAAGAAGATTTGGGGCAGCAAAATGATGAATGCCAAAAAGTACACGCCACCCACCCCCACATCTCAACTTATTTAAAGACATAACCCTACCTGCCCCAGAGTTCAGGGTATTAATTTACTTCAGTCTGAGGCCCTCCCTAGAGTCCCTCCCCAATCGCTCAGGTCATCAGCCTTCTTCAAGAATAACAATACAGTACAAGGAAGGATGTCCATCCCACTGACCTCCAAGGATCCTCCTGTCTTTGGAATCCAAGTCAGGACCCTCCTTCTGAACGAGAACCGGCTGTGCCAGGGCCCAAGCAAATTCTGGACACTTGCCCTTGCTTTGGCCTTAGAATGACATTTCTGTAAAGACAGTTGCTTAAACCTCTGTCGCTCGCTGCCTGTGATGCCAGGCATTGTAGGTTACTCCTCAGTCCGGCCTCCCTTTGTCCCTCCCCTTTTTGTCCTATCCTAGATGGATACATCTGTCACTTTTAAGTCCCCATTGCTCATCTGTCATGGTGCACAACCAGGAAGGGCAAGGGAAAAGGCCAAATGAATGTTTTGCCACCAAAAGGAAGACTGACATTTCAAAAATCTCTCTCTCTCTCTCTCAGGGTATCATGTCTGCCACCCCCTGCTTAATAATAATAATAATAATAATAATAATAATAGTAATAGTAATAATAATAATAACAACAATAACAACGATTATTTACGTACTTGAGAGTTCTCCATATAACTAAGGCATTATTTCATTTTATCTTCATAACGAACCCATGGAGATGATGTTATCACATTACAGATGGAAAAACTG
The DNA here is from genome assembly GCA_003508835.1 of Eonycteris spelaea. Classification (NCBI taxonomy): domain Eukaryota; kingdom Metazoa; phylum Chordata; class Mammalia; order Chiroptera; family Pteropodidae; genus Eonycteris; species Eonycteris spelaea. The sequence goes on from PUFA01000042.1 coordinate 1,431,597, forward strand.
AGCCTCAGAGAACTTCAATCACTTGCCTAATGAGCCTCTCACGAGCTGGTAAGGAGCTGGAGAGTGGAAGGCCAGTGTTTCTGATTATAAACTTCTGTGCTTGACCTTACTTAAAACTGCCTCCCCTCCAGCACCTCCACAGACTTTCAGTGGTCCACCGAATGGGACTCGGAATTCTCCCATGGGCCCTCAACACCTTTCAAAGCTTGGTCTCCACCTCCTTCCACAATGCCCTTCTGGAATCCTCCATGGCAGGTATGTGGGAGTCCCTTTTACCTCACAGTCTCTCAGCTCCGAGCCTTTGCCCACGCCATCCCTCACTCCTTAGCTCGCCATTTCCCTATCCCCGAGCTACCCATGCTGCAAACCCCAGCTCCAAACCCAGCTTTCTCAGCCTGCCAGACCCGATGAATTCACCTTCCTCGCACTCATTACACTTAGGGTCTGATGAACCACGTGGCCCATCCCACGGATGACCGTGAGTTGCTCTGTAGTCATTCTTCATGTGGGCGTTTCATCTCCTCGTCTTGACAGACACCCACAGGGAGGAATCATGGCACAGCATGCGTGCCTCTTGGATGGCCTCACTGGGAACACAGCAGATGCCTGTCCAATCAGCATTTGAAGACTGATCCCCTTCTGTCCTCTTCCTGTCTCTCCTTTCTTCTTCCACATCCTCTCCCTTTGGCATTTCCTCCTTTTACTTTTGTTCTCTCCTCTGTTTCCTTCTGCCCTTTTAAGTGTGGTAGGCAGCTGCTGATGTGTTTTCCCATGATCTCGGCCTCCGGATAGTCACAGCCTCCTTGGTGTGGGCTGTATCTAGGGACTTGCTTCTCATGAACAGAATACGGCAAAGGTATGTCATGTCCATGATCAGATCACCAAAAAAAAAAAAAAAAAAAAAAAAAAAAAAAAAAAAAAAAAAAAAAAAACCAACTGTGACTCTCTAGTTAGCATTCTTGCTGGCACTTTCTCTTGCCTTCTCTCTTGCTCACTCTGATGGAGGCAGTTCCATGTTGTGAAGTGCTCCGTGGTGAGACCCATATGGCAAAGAATCCAAGAAGGCTTCTGGCCAACAGCTCATGAGGAAGCGAGGTCTCAGCCCAACAATCTGAAATGAACTGAATCCTGCTCAAAACGACATGAGCAAACTTCGAAGTACATCCTTCCCAGCTGAGCCTCGAGATGACTGATGGCTGCAGCTTGGGGCCATGCCTTAATTGCAGCCTTCTGAGAGACCCAGAACCAGAAGACCCAGCTCCACCATGGCCAGACTCTTGATCCACAGAAACTGTGAGATAATGATTTTTTTTTTTAAGAAAGTAAATTCTGAAGCAGCAATACATAACGAATACACTAAGTATTCATTTACTCAAACATTTGTTGACTGTTTCACACAGTGTCCTTGTTAAATGAGGGAACATTTTGATGACTCGGGCGTGTGGTTCTCTAGTTCTGAAAAGCTCCAGCTTAGTGGGGAGTTGGGAAAAGAGACAAGTCATCAGATCACTGAAATATCATATCATTCATGTAAGAGTTCTAACAGAGAAAAGAAGCGGGACTTAGTAGACATTTGTAGAGCAGCAGCTCATTCTGCTTGGGAGAATCTGAGCAGGTTCCCAAAAGGTTCCCAAAAGGGTAACGTTGAGCTAGGTCTTGGAGCACAAGTGAGAGGTCATCAAATTGAGGGAGTTAGGTAGAGGGGCGGGAAGAGCATTCGGGCAAAAGAAACACCATGGACAAAGACAGAGCAGCATTAACAGGCTTGTCATAATTAGGTAAAACGTGAGATTTTACCATTCCCTCTTCTGACTCCTATATGACAAAAAGAACAATGTAGACGTATTCAGTGTTCGCTGTTCCATTTTGCCACTCAGTATCTCATTGAATTCTTATAACATGCCTATGACAGGGACAGTCTCCATTTATTGGTGGGGAGACTGAATCTCAAAGGGTAGAAATGACTTACTCAAGGTCACAGAGCAAGTTACTGGCTTAGGCTAGGTTTTGCATACTGATCTGATTCTAGCACACCTCTCCCAGCCACCCACTACCTGCGTCATATCTGTGACAGACAACTCAAAAGAGGGAGGATTCCAGTTTCTGCTGGGTAGGACAAGTCTTTAAATGCCTGTGGACCCACACACTCCTCTCACAGCCTGGTACAGAAACAAAGAAAAGAGGCCAGGCCAGTTAGGTTCTCTGTCCATCAGTACGAAGGGTAAGGGATAAATCCTGGCTCTTCCACCTACTAGCTGAGGGACCTTGGGCAAGATATTTAACATCTCTGAGCCTCAGTTTTTCACATCAGGAAAATGGAGAGATGAAACAGCACCTAACTTACAGAGTCAATGTGATAATCCACAGAAAGTAGGAGCCATATGGGTGAGGGTATGCCAGAAGCTTGAAGGGCCTCAGTAAGTCTGTCCTTATTAAAATTAAGTAATGAGGAAGCTAAAAAGAGAGAGAAAGAGAGAGAGACTAGGCAATCCCATATATTTTCCTCAGATTCAGATGGCTGTGTAATTCAGATTTTCTCATATCCTTAAAAACCAATATGCCATTTTCTTCGGACAACCTGATATTGTTTGGGTAGAGAGAGGAAGTGTGAAAAGAGGAACATTTATCTTCAACTCCTCATGTTTCCCTATTGTGTGTGTTTGCAGGGGGCGGGAGGGGGGGACCTCCAGTCCAGTGACACTCCTGGCTCTCCCCGCACCTGTTTGGTTCATCTGGAAGAAGGAACTGAACATGCTAAGCTCAGAGTTCTCCCTTTAGGGAGTTCCTTCCCTACAGAAGTGGTGCATTCTGGGCTTTGCAGAGTAGGCTTTGTTCCATGGTTGCCTCAAGTTGGGATTGGGGGTAAATTCAACTCAGAAGAGTGTCAGCAAGCTGTGTCCCCAAAAGGGTTTTTTTTTTTTAAAATCATTTATACAACCAGCACTTTGCTCTCCCTCTGATTGACTTTCATGTCTTGCAATTAGTTTTGTACCACCTTGAAAAGGTCTGCTCCTCTCTTTTTATGATGCTCATTCCAATCCTTCATTAAGTCTTCTTGTCACGGTTCCACATGGCTGTCCTAGGCAAACTTGCTGCACAGATAGCTCTTCCTTTGGCTTTCTTCTCCCCCAATATTCTGACTCCCCAGCCACCCAGGTCCTGAATCATGAAGCAATTTGGCAGGTTTACTTTATACCCATGCCTTACCCTCTGCCAATCCTGCAGATGCTTGACTCATCCAAGTTTTATTTTTCTCATTACCTCTTGGCTGATGACTATTCTAGCAATTTCTTCATGTGGTAAATGTTCCAACATCTCCACTCTGTCTTTCTCACTGAATCCTTAAAAAAAAAAATTTGGTAATTCTGGTAAATATGAATCATCATTACTTTCAAGTGTGTCATCCTTTATTAGCCAGGCTATCTTCCCTACCAAGAACTCTTTTCTCCTCGATGCATTTGAGAACCTCCATTTAATTTTCTTCCCATTACTGAGCTAGCACTAACTTGGACTAACTTACTCCAATAATGTCCTTGCAGAAATGGCAGCAGTCACAGCATCAGGGTAGAAGTTCCCAGGTGTAGATTGTTGGCACGCGAGCCCTCAAGCCATCTCTTCCAAGGGCTTGCTGCTCCTCTGTCTGTTCTGAAATACTTTCCAAGAATTAGTTTTTCTGAACTAATCAGAGGTAGGCAAAAGTCAGTAGAAGGGCAGGAACGATGGACATATATTTACCGCGAGAGGAAATGAGTTGATCAAGAAGACTTCTGTCATCAACACATAGGAAATGATTTTCTTTTCTCCCTCCAGATGAGCTCTCTTGTAACCAGCAGAGATTTCCCTAGGGAGTTAGGAAACCAGAAAGGGAGAAGGACCAGTCCAGGGTCTGAGTCTCCATAGTGCTGTCCAGGAGAAAGTTCTGTGATGATGGAAATGTTCGATATCTGTGCTGCCGATAGAGAAGCAACAAACTATAGGCCCCGAGGAACTGAGGAACCGAAAATTTTATTGAATTTGAACTAATTTAAATATAAAAAGCCACATGTGACTAGTGGCTCCTATAGTCAATCATGCAGGTCTACCGGATGTCATTTTGGCGTTATCTGGGTCTTCCCCTTTTACAGTAGCCAGAGCTTTTTGGTGAGTCATTGGATGGCACACAAAGATCCTCCTTACACAGAATCTGGGGTCCATGGTTGGATGTTATGATGCTCCATCCCATGGGCGCTACACTCTAGTAGGTGTTTCAACCAGAGGCTACAGATTGGGGGTCGACCGGCTAAATTCAGCCTGTAGTCATGTTTGACTTACATAATTAAACAAACAAAAAAAAAAAACCTAATTAGTTGCTGACATTTAAAAACCGGGCTCAAGCAAGTGACTTTGCCTCTCAGGGCCTCGGTCGGCTCATAAGTGGGGAAGGTAATGGACTCTGAGCATTGTTTGAAGGATTCGGTGGAATAATACTCGTATATTTGATATAGAGCCAGGCTTATGGTAAGTGCTCAATAAATATATGGTAGCCACGGGAAGGAGAAGGGGGAGGATAAGGAGAGGAGGAAAGAGGAGACAGGGAAAGAGAAGGAAGAGGGGAAAGGAAGAGGAATAGGCGGGAAGTAAGGGCTGCTATTCAGTTTCCAAACACATCTAAGACCTGCATGGAAGAGGGGAAAAAAAAAAAAACACTCTTCCCACAGTGAAAGATTTCCTAACCCCCATATCTTTAGCTCCCATCCAACATACTACAACGACCCACATCGTAAGCTCAAGGGCATGGGGTGGGAGTTGAGAGGTGAAAGGGTGAATCTACTGAGAACGAGAGGGAGACATGTGCACAAAGGCAAGGAAATAAATCAGTTGGCCCCTGAGACCTTTGTCCTTGTATCTGCAGCGTTTACCCTGAGAAACGATTCTCCTGCCCACTTCTAGGGGCATTTGGGACCTTGTGACAGAAACACCGAAGGGTCTGTAAAATCTGTTGGGGTTCAAGTCCCTGCCTCATGCCCAGCATCTGTCATCAGAAAAAATCTCTATGTGGTATAGTTTGTACATATCTATCAGAGGAAAAGCAAGCCCTTCTAAGACAAATGGAGAGAAAGTTACCTGGTAGCTGTTCGCCAAAAGATATATGGGAGACTTAAATATATTCTCAAGCAGTTATGACCTCAGGTTCTCTGTGTTTAGCTTTGCACAGTCTCTTGAAATTGATTCAAGGACCATGTAATTCAGCATATGCCGGGAGAGGGGTATCGGGATGCCAATTCCAGGAACTTGCACCCAGACGCTTGGATTCAATTCACTCGGGGGGGGGGGGCGGTTAGGGCTATGGAATGTGCTCTTGTAGGTAGATATATAAGCTATTTTACTTATAGGACTCACTTAATCAAGGAACATCAATACTGGGGATGCACAGTTAGCAGCTGATGAGAATAGCCTGACATGCCTTCCGCCTCTGGGGAAGCATGACAGTCACTGTGACTTTAAGTGGTCAGGGAAGGCTTCTCAGAGGAAGAGGGCCAGCCTTCTGCTGGATTCTGAGGTATCTGATGGGGCCACAGAAGGAAGTCATTAATTCATTTCTTAATTCACCAGGTATTTATTGAACACTTACTATGTGCCTGCTTTGTTCTGGGCACCAAGAATAGAACAGTAAACAAAACAAAAAAATCCTGTCTTTGTGGATCTAGTTGGGGATAGCAGGCAATAAACAAAATATGTAAGGAAAATATTTTAGCTTTTAAGATGGTGATGAACACTGAGGAGAAAAACAAAACAGAGACCTTGCTAGAATCATTTTCAAATTTGGCTGTAAGATGATATTATACAAGCATGAGTCTCTCTGTCCAGTGGTCATATTTTTGCAGGAGGCCTCTCACCATGGTGCAGTATCACACCCCAGATCTATCCATACATACACACATCCATCTATCCATTCATCCATCAACCCACCCAACCATTCACCCATCCACCATCCAGCTATCTCTCCATCCCATCATCTATTCTTCCATATCCTATTTTTTCCTTCCTTCCTTCCTTCCTTCCTTCCTTCCTTCCTTCCTTCCTTCCTTCCTTCCTTCCTTCCGTAAGCCCATGCGAGAGGCCTCAGGAGAAGCCAAGCCCGCTGACCTTGGCCTTGGCTTCTAGCCTCCAGAATGGTGAGGAGACAGTTTTCTCTTGTTTGAGCCATCCAGTCTGTGGCGTTTTATCAGGGCAGCTCTAGCAAACTGACACTGGCACCAACACAGAACAGGTGTTCACAATTCAGAGATGGAGAAAGAAAATTAAACAGACAGTTATATTATAAACACATCTCTTTGACTTGCTGGAAAGTCCACCCAAAGAGATGCACCATTTGAATTAATCACAGTTCTCTCATTAAGCCAACAAATAGCGTTGAATGCCCACTCTACTTCTGGTGCGGCTCCAGACACTGGGGATTAAATGACAGGTTAGGTAGATATAGCCATTGCCTTTAGAAGTTTACAAGCTCCCACCCCTTCCCTATTTTAGCACCATCCACTACTCAGATCTCACAAGGGTCTGCAGTGCACTGGGTCGACATGATCATGGACCTGGGTTTGGGTCCGTCTCACCCACTCATGGGCCGTGTGGCCTGGGACAAGCTATTTAACTGGTTGAGTCTCGATTTATCTCTAAAAGGCAATAACAGTACCCGGATATGATTGTTGTGAGGATTAAATAAGATCATGGCCATAAATCCGAATGAGTGCTTCATAGATGTTTGCTGTGGTTATCACTGCAGTCTCTGAAGCGCAACCAATCAGAGGATAATAAATATTATCACTAATATGGAGTGGTTTCTCGATGCCAGAGCACTCTAAGTAATTTGCATGCATTATCATCGCGTATCCGCGAAGCATCTTCCCTACCACTCCAGCCTTCCCTAGTTTCATTTTCCGGTTTCTCTTTGTCTTCTACTTAGTGTTTTATCACTCCCACGAAAGCACTTAAGACCTGAGGTAGTCTGAGGGAGAGGCTAGAACCCTATGGGAAAAGAACTTGTGTCTTTATCCCCCACCCATCGTTTCCTGCCTCCCCAGTTCGCACACTGGCCCAGGCAAGCTGCGAGAGGTGTCTGGAGAGACCGGGGCCACGAGGCTCTCGGTTACAGCTGCAGTCACCGACAAGACATTCGATTACAGGTCCCCGTCACGGCGATGCTGTTGTCTCTGCGTATTTCATTCCTGGCAGTTTTGTAGTTAAATTTCCTCCGGTGCCACGAGGAGGTAAGGTCCACTTCCCTTCTGAGGGACCAGAGACGGGAGACGGCAAGGCCTCGTTATCATGGCATCCACGTCTCCCCCTGGGCCCCGAGGGGCACTTCTGGAAATGGCTTGGAATTTGATCACAGTCTTCAAGCATAAGAACCGTGGTTAAAAGCTGTTATTTCCTCGCTTCTGATAAACGGTTGTCAAGAAGCTGCCAGTTCCGCTTTCGCCGGGGGAGATGGGATTGGGAGGACACGGGTCAGAAGAATGGGAAGAGATGGCAGAATGGGGGTCCCAGAGCCTCAGACACGCACGGCACCCAAAAGGAAGTTGACGATTTGGAGACGACGGTCCTGCCTGACTTTGTCAAGAGTGAGACAGTCACAGGGATACTGAGATTAGAGAGGGTGAGTCGTAAAGGAGGCTCGGCTTTAATTCAGGAGCGGAAACAGCTGGATAAGGATCCTCCGCCCTTGGATGTGTTGAGAAAGAAATCCAGACACAGGAGTTGCAGGCGCAGATACCTGCAGACACTGGTAAGTGACGATCAAATGAGCTCGGCAAGGCTTGAGGGAAACAAGCGGACACGCTTCACCCAAAGGGGGTGGCAGCCTCCAGCTCCAGCTCCTTGCTGTTAGCTCCAGCAGGAGCCCGCCACCCGCTTTTCCAGGAGAAGCCCCAACTCTGGAACGGCAGGTGAACTATCCAGACATGGAAACGTAGGCCGCGGAGTCAACCCTTTTCCAGATCACATCGCAGGCCAAACAAAAACGTGCCTGAAGGTCAAATCCGGTCCACACCTTCTAGTGTACAAACCGCACTCCGCGTGTTGAAAAGAAACTCAGAGTTCCAGAGGCAGAAGGGAATTTTAAGGCGTCATCAATGACCACAATGAAAGTAACACGGTCAAGAGGAACAGTTATGATTGATTCAGTACCGACCATGTGAATTAGCGATTTGTTTGTATTATTCCATTGAGTCCTCACACAGCCCGGGAGGTGTAGGAATTTTTACCCTCACTGCGGAGGAAGATAAAGCTCACGCAGGTGAAGTCCCTTGTCCAAGGTCACACTTTACTACACCGGCGTCTCTGCCGAGAGTGATCATGTCTCGTGTATCTTCTGCAGCGCAGAACACAAGCCCCCAGGCACCTCCAAAGCCTTTTTCCTCCTCCAAAATGTTCCCTCTCTATAGGTGTTAGGCTGCTTCTTGTTTTCTACTCAGATATTTTCTTTGTGAAAAATTAAATCGTGGATGATATTAGTTAATAAGATTATACAGGTTTCGAATGTCCAAGTCAATGATCCATCATATGCATAGTGCAGTGCGTGTTCATCACCGGCCCAAACCAAAGCTCCTTCTGTCACCACACGTTGACCCCCTTGACCTTTCTCTACCTTCTCGCTTCCACCCTTTCCTCGGGGAACTACGAGACTGTTATCTGTGTCTCTGAGCTTTCGTTTGTCTTGTTCATTTGTGGCTTTAAGTTTTCTATTCCACATGTGAATGAAATCACATGGTTCTCAACCTTTTCTGTCGCTTAGCACGGTCATCTCGAGATCCATCCACGTTCTCGCAAATGGCAGCACTTCATCTTGTTTTATGGCTGAGTGGTGCTCCATTGTTTACATGCCCCCTATCTTATTTATCAAAGAAGATGTGTTAGGCTTATTCTAATGCAGTGGTTTCTAACCAGGAGGCAATTTGGCCTCCCAGGCGACACATGACAGTATCTCTGGACATTTTTGTTTGTCTCAACGAGAGGAGGTGGGGTGGGGCAGGGTGCTACTGGCATCTAGTGGGTAAGGACCAGGGATGCTACTAAACTAAACACCCTGCAATGCACGGGAAAGTCCCCCACCACAAGGAACTATCGGGAGCAAAATGTCCATAGTGCCAAGGTTGACAGGCCCTTGTCCAAAGGATTAGCGGAGGGAGAGCAGAGGGCTGTGAGTTACTAAGGAGGTGGGGAAGAGGAGGAGGAGGCGAACAGTGAAGATAAGGCTTGTGAAAGCAGCCCCACTGTTTGTTAGAGGACCTGCGTGACTTCCCAAGTGTTCTCAACCTCATGTCACACTAAAACTTCACGACAGCCCGGCCACACATTTTCCTACGGCCCTTTTACAGATGAGGAAGCTGAGGCCCAGCGAAAGAAAGAGATTTCCCCTCCGGCATCATCTTATCCAATCTTCCCGACGACCCAGGGGAACGAGCACTGCGTACCTCCATTTTTACAGTTGGGAAACCGAGATTCGGGGAAGCGAAAGCACTTGACCGAAGTCACCAGAATTTGAAACCTGAGCATGAATGACTTTGAACCCTGCACTGGAAATCATCCCACTGGCCTGCATCTCGTGATGCTTGTCCAAGGAGTTCCCCCATTTCAAGGAAACTGGGGACACACAAGAGCAATTCCAGAATGCATCCTAACTTCCAGGAGCTTCCGTTTAAATGCAAAGAGCAGGCGCGTTCACCACTGACGGTAACACAAGAGGACAAGAGAGCAGGTCATAAAGAAGGTAAAGCGCTGTACGACAAGAACTGGCAAACAATGGCCAGGGGCCAAATCCAGCCTGCTTCCTACAAAGTGTTACTGGCGCACAGCCATGCCCGTTTGTCTACCTAGTGCTCATGGCTGCTTTTGAGTTGAGTAGCTTCTGCAGACACCACCTGGCCTGTAAAGCCAAAGATATTTATTACTTGGCTCTTTACGGAAAAAGTCTGCCGATCCCTGCTGCAGGAGAAAAGAGAGATGACCAATAGTGAAAGGTACCCACCCTCCACGCTTCTCGCTAGATCCATCGGTGATTGGTTATTCCTCAGAATCACTGGATTTTGACCCCCAGAAATGATAAGAGTAGCCATGACGTTCACAAACTCCATGTCCTGGGTGCTGACTGTGCACCAGGCATGAGGCGAAACCTCTCTAGTTTCCCCCGACAAACTCATCAGGTAGGCATTATCAACCCTTTTTATATGTGATGAACAGGGGCTTAGCAAGGTCAAGGGGAAACCCAAGTTCAATTAGCTAGCGAAGGACAGGAGGAGGATCCACAGGTGGACATGTACGGCTCCTAAGCTCCCAGCCACCCGAGTGTGAAACACTCAGCATAAGTCCTGGCTCCGGTGGGTCAGGAAACTCTGATACCTTTTCCATAAAGAAAGGTTTCTTCTTTTCTTCCTTGACCAGGGTTCCTGCCTTTGTAAATCTGCGTGATATTGTCATTTATAATGAGAATATATATATATTTGGTCTCCATTCCAATGCCTGGCATGGGACTCCTAATATCCTTGGAAATTCCTAAGTAACGAGAGGATAAAGGTGTCTTTATGTCATCGAGATGACTTTTGGAAAGCCCATAGGTCACCTAAAGATGGGGGCTGACTTCCAGGGGAACCACCCGTGCGAGGAGAAGGTTGGACTGTTCCATCCCACGTCCTCAACCCCTGACTTCCAGGGAGGGGAGACGGGCTGGAGGTCAAGTCTGATCATCGGCGCCCATGGATGAAGCCTCCGAAAAACCCAAAAGGACGGGTCCAGAGAGCTTCCGGGTCACTGCACACGTGGCGGTGCTGGGAGTGTGAAGTGCCCGGGAGGGCATGGGAACGCAGCCCTCTTCCCTGCTCTGTGCATCTCTTCCATCTGGCTCTTCCTGAATCATATAATAAACTGGGAAGGCGGGAAGCAAAACGTCTGAGTTCTGTGAGCTGCTCTAGCAAATTAACTGAACCCAGAGAAGGGTTGTTGAAACCTCTGATCTACATGCAGCCCGTACGTCAGAGCCCCAGGTGCCAGCCTGGACGTGGACCTGGCATCTGCAGTGGAGGCTGTCCCGTGAGGCTGACCCCTGAACCCACGGGGTCAGTTCTAGACAGCGTCAGAATTGAGTTGAATTGTGGGACCCCGCTGGTGTCAGGGAGCTGCTTGTTGGTGTCGGGGGGAAACACCCATAGGCTGGAATTGGTGTCAGGACTGTAACTGGTAAGCAGCTCCTTCCAGGCCCAGAAAGGCCTGCAAGTTCTTTTCGGAACCAGCTTGTCTGTCTCGGACAAGCACCCAGCAAGTCCCAAATCTCAGCGCATTGCAAAGCAGCTAACACCCTCACCTCAGGGAGCTGCTGCTGCTCCAGACCGGCTCAAACGCCTTCCCTCCGCCAGCGGTCCAGCAGTTGACATTTACACAGCACTTTACAATCTCCCTTGGTTAATCCAGCATGTTCCCCGGTCACTTCTCATTAAGCGGAGCGTAGCCTCCTTTTCGCTTGTTCTGAATTAAAGTGTCGCTTTTCCCAGCAAGGGGTTGCAGGTGGAAAGTAAAAACCACAAAGCTTGGAAGCAGGGAGGGAAAAGGGAACAGCCCCCCACCCCCACCCCCATCCCCTCCTACCCCCCCCTTTCCTGCAGCCTCCATGATACTGCCACTCACCACCCCCTCCCTCCTCCCACCTGCCAGTTAAACAAAAGTTAAGTCCTAGGATGTCCGGGAGATTTTAAAGCTGAGGGTTTTTGGCTCAGCTGGTGCAGGAAAATGTTCGTCAACAGCAGTTGGACCTGCAAATGCCTTTTTTTTTTTTTTTTTTTTGGTGTTTTCAGGCTAGCCAATTACCCCAGCCGTGCAGCCAAGGCCACCCAGGATGTTTTGAGAAAACGAGCTCACAGCAGACATGCCGCTCTGATTTCAGCTGTCCCTAGTCAAGAATCCCAGAGCCCCAACTCTCCCTGAAGTATTCAGTCACTGATAAATTGCTACCCCAGCCACGGCGAAATGGTTATCAGGCCCCCTTTGGCTGAAAATCCAAGTGCAAGAGAAAAAGAGGCTGTACATCGGAGCGGAAAAGATTTGGGTTTAAATCATCCAGCCCTGTCTCTTCTCAGCTAGGTGATTCTGAGCAAGGGACTTAGCATCTCGGAGCCTCAGTTTCTTGTCCCATAAGATGGATTTACACTGGGGGATGTCTTGAAGATATAATTACATGACACAACAATATATCTTGCAATCGTGGTAAAATTTACATAAAATAAAATTTGCCGTCATGGCCATGGTTAAGCACACGGTTCAGGGGCATTAAGTACATTCACACTGTTGTGCAACCATCACCCCCATCCATCTCCAGAGCTGTTGGCCTCTTGCAAAACGTAAACCCATCGAACCCAACTCACAACTGCCCCTCTCCACAGCCACCATTCTACTTCCTGTCTCTATGAATTTGACTACCCTATGCAGCTCATATAAGTGGAATCATACAGTATTTGCCCTTTTGTGACAGACTTATTTCACTTAGAATAATGTCCTCAAGGTCCGTCAGTGTGGTAGCATGTGTCAGAATTTTCTTCCTCTTTAAGGCTGAGTAATATTCTATCGTACGTATGCTCCGGGACGCAGAGCCATTTCGAGGGAGCAAGCAGCCCATTCTCTTAGACTATGGGAAGTCGATTCATTTCTCTGGCTTCATCAAAATGTTCTGAAGACGTGAAATAAATTCAAAATGACCTTAGAGATGGTGAAAAGATTATTGTACTAGGAGTCATACAGACCTGGTTTGTGTCCCTCCGTGCTCTTTATTAGCTGTGTGATTTTGGCGAAGTCATTTATCTCAGATTCTAGTATAAATAAAGGAGTCCATGTATATTTGTTAAATAGATGAATGAATGAATGAATGAATGGTCTCTTTCTCACCAGCCAAATTATTCCTATTCCTGGAATATTCTATCAACTAATAGAATGTGTTGCAGAGCGTTGCAGTTTTGAAAAGTACTTGGGATGAGATATGGCTGAGTGGTTCAGAGCATACATTTGCATATTTACAAATACACAAATCTCAGTCTGAATCCCATTTCTGCCAGTCCTATCCATGTGATCGTAGACGAGTTACGTAAATCCTTCCATGCCTTCAGTGCTCTGTTTTTAACATGGGAATGACAGGAAGTCTCACTGTGCTAGCCAGACTCCAAGACAGCGCCTGACGATCCTCACTCCTGACATTTCATTTCTTAGACGACTCGCATTGAAAATGAGTAAGACTGACTCCCACAACCAGTGGGTGCTGCTGACATGAAGTGTGACTTCTGAGCCTGTCGTAAAGGACACGGCTGCCTCTGCCTTGGAGGCCTGCTCCCTCTTGGATCAGTCAGTCTTGGGGAAGCCAGCCATCCATCCCTTTAGGAGGCTGGTTACTCAAGCAGCCCTGTGGGAGAGGTCTGCATGGCCAGGAACTGAGGCTTCCTGCCAGCAGCCAGTCTCCACTTGCTAACCTTGGCAGAGATGCCCCAGCCCCAGTCAAACCTTCAGATGAGGCTACAACCTAACGAGACATCCTGAACTAGGACCAGTCAGCTAAATCCTCCCAAATTCCTGACCGTCAGAAACTATGTGTGAGATAATAAATGTTTATTGCTGTTTTAAGAGGCTAAGTCAAGCGGTGATTTGTTACACAGCAGTAGATACTTAGTAAACTCACCTCATAGGGCCACTGTAAACTTTAAATGCAAGCGAAAGATCAAGAACTCAAGGGGAATGTGCCTGTAAAAATATGCCCTGGAAGAGGCATCGATGAATTACTTAAAGCACGGATGATGCAGAGCCAAGAAAATAACCTTTCTGTTATCCAAGCTAAACAGAGAGGAAATGAGGCAAACAAAAGTCTTAAGAGCTTAAAGGTTCTTTCTAGCATTGCAAAGATTTAAGCAAGCCAATAGCCCGGGCAGTGAGGCCCAAATTAAATGCAAACTATGAAGACATGGACATTCAGAGCACTGTATAAACAAACATGTTATTATGATTCTCTGCACTTTATAAAGTCTATTAAAAGTTTATGGAATTTTCTTTTTTGATCCTCACAACAAGCTCTACAGGATGATTATTTTTGTGTCCGTTTTATGGATGGGCCAACTGAGGCTCAGAGGGCTGAGGCAACCATGCCAGGAATATATAGTCATTGGATGCTTGTGATGGACTTCACGCCCAGGCCTCCAGTCTTCTTGCCTCAGACTGAGCCCCAAAGTTGTTCCATATGCCAGGCTTCAGTCTCTCTTCTCTCTCTGAGCATCATTTAATTCAATGTAGAGTTTGGAAGAAACCAGTGATCACATATGCAGAACTTTAATGCCTAAGGCAATTTATTTAAGTGAGAAAAGCAGGTCAAGAGAGCGTGATCTTTCTACTATAAGGAAAACAGGAACACCTGTGCGATAATGCATAAGCAAGTGACACCAGACCTCAGAGCTAGGGAGGCGATAGGGAGTGGTGAGGACTCTGGCAAATTGAAGGATGTATGTCCTTTTCTGAGAGGATCTTCTCCTTGCGCTAACCAGGTGTTATCTTGCAGGAATGCAAGCCCAGGTTGCCAGATTGCCTACTTCAAGAGAAGCCCAAACCTGTATTTTATATTAATTCTCCTAAGTTTAAAAGTCGGCTCAAAGAAAATCAAAATAAAGCAAAACACTCTAAGAGTCAAACACACAAAAGCCAATCCAGCTCATGAGCCACCAATTCAATGACCCTTGCACTAGATAATTTGCAAGGTCCCTTCCTGCTCCAAGACAGGCTGTCTCTATCAGGACCCAGCATGCACTGTTTACATGAATCCTGGGCAGCCTCAATAAATATTCAAAACTGGTTTTCAATGTGCAGATGTGAGCCTGAGTCCTCAAATAAATTTCACAGACACTCTGAGGGCAGGGACCAGGCCTCTGGTTTCCCCGTTCTGACTCTCCCAGTGTGAGGTGCAGCCCCTCAACGTGAGGGTTCAACCGTAGGTGGAGCTGAGGGTCAGGCTGAGTGATTTTCCCCAGACAGTGGCTCCGAAGAGCTGTGTGTCTCACAGCATTTGGGGGCCTGAGCTCTGGATCTTGGGAGGGCGGCTTCCGTCATTCCCGGTGTTCTAAGGAAGTGAGGCGAGGGAATCAGGTTTAATGACTTCTACTTATATCATGTCTGCCAGATTTATAAACAGGGCTTCTGTTTCCTTTGGGAATTCTGCTTGCTGCTGGGCAGATGTGGCTGCTTCTGCAGAAGGAAGTGACTTCCTCCAAATCGTCCCATACGAGTGGGCAGTTTCTTCTGGATGTTCGCTCCTTGGAGTCCCCAATCCATCATGTCTGTGGCTTTGGATGACACAGTGCTTAATAGCACGGGTTCTGAAGCCACCCTTCCCGGGTTCAAATCCCGTCTCCTCCACTTACAAATGAACGGAACTGGAATTGCTCCTTGATCATCTCTGTGTCCACGATGATGAAGCGTCTGTATTTAAAAATATAACTTATGTCCTCTGCCTTCCAAGAGCTTATAATTTAATCAAGGAGACAGAACCCCCCAAAAGTTACAAAGGTTTATTATAGATACGAGAAACCTGATCCATGGCAGTAAATGATCATTATCAATGAGTTATATAAAAAGAACTGTAAGGGCAGAAAGGAGGCAGAAAAGAGTCCTGTGAGATTCATGCGGGAGGGTTAAGACTTTAAAAACAGTTGGAGCTGGTGGTGGAGAGGGGTTTTTCTGCAGGGAGCAGATGGGCATTGATGACAAGCGCTGTTTGCCCCCGTTGAAGAAGCTAAGGTTGAGCAGTGGTTAGAAGCACAGACTTTGGAGACAGACCTAGTCTGAATCTTGAATTTACCACAGTTGAAAGTGACAAAGACCCAGCGTCAGTTGGCTCAAGTAACAAGAGGCTTTCCTGGTTCACAGAAGCGGAGGTGGTTCACAGAATAGACTGAATAATAGGGCAGCTCTTGGACCTGAGCAACTGGAGGCCACTGGGATTGTCTGGCTCTGTCCATCTCATTTCAGCCTTTTTCTGCCCAGCACCATAGTCTCCTGCAGCAGACAGGCCTTCTCCACAGGGCAGAGCACATGGAACATTGTAGCCCTGCATAAGGGCCTTTGAGTCCCATGACCTTAGAGACTGGCTAATTTTTGTTTTCTTCCAGCTTCAAGTAAATCATCCCAGGGAAGAGCTCTGATTGGCTTGTCTTGGTCACATGACTTTCACAGGTCCTTCTCAGTGACCGGAGGAGTGTGGTCATATGTCTGAATAGGGTTGAGTCTCAGATGAAGTCCTGTGATTGACAGCTCTACCAGAATCACAGTAGGAGGGAAGATGTGCGGAGGGGCTTTAGTGCCCCAAGAAGGACAGGATATTTATCAATGCTTTGTTTGGGGGAAAAGTCTTAGAAATAACTAGCCCAGTGTTTCCCACATGTGGGTGAGCTTATTACAGTTCATATTCCCAAGCATCACCCAAAGTGCTAAACCTATCCCCAAGGACTGAAGCCCCTGAAACTGTGTGTTTTTAACCAGCTTGCCATGTAAATCTAATGATCAGCGAGGCATGGACATCACTGGGTGATCTCTCCCACTCATGTTATCTTATGGAGGAATAAAGTAGGCACAGAGAGGAAAACAATTCACCCGAAATCACAGAGCCTGGAAATGGCAAAGAGGAATAAGACCTGAGTCCTCCTCCTCCACAGTCTCCTCCGCATTCTCAAAGCTCGTGGCTTTCCCAGGCTGTTTCAGTGTCTCCCCAGGCCGCAGAGGGAGGAGGGCCCTGTGAGTCATTCTCTCCATGACCTTTCTACTACGAGATTGCTCTACTATCGAGTCCCAAACACGGACCCTTTCAACACATACACACACGCACACATGCACACACGCATGCACACACACACACACACACACACAGAGCTAGATACTCTCCCTCTCTCCCCAACAGCCAGGTCACCCGAAATGTAACTATAATCTGGCAAACTGGACCCAAGGTTGGGGAGGAGAGACTAGTGGACTGTAGACAACTCGATGTGCCATAATAGGCCTGTAGAGAAGGGCACGTCAGGCAAGGGGCGGGGGGAACTGTCAGAGCAAGGAGCCAGGGACACGAAACAGGCATGGAAATGACAAAGAATGGAAACGTGCCCGTGGCCCTGGAAGGAGGGGGCTTACGGGGAGACTGGAACTTAATAAGGCTGGTGGATGATTGCGAAGGGGTTTAATATCACGTTCTTGCATAAAGGACCTTGATGGGGAAAAGGGATCTGTGACCTCCTGAGGTTACGTTTATGTCCACGTCGACCCAATAAAATTCATTTTAAAATCGAGAAGCTGTTTAATAGCTGTACCCATGTTCTATGGTCTGCTCCATAAAAATATGAATCAATTTCATTTTTGACCGCTCTAAAGTAGCAATCGAATTCTATCATTAGAGTTTTGAAACTGTTTTGAAACTAGCCCTGTGATACGTACCTCCCCACAGGTTCAGCGTTGGAAAAGTCAAAAAATTCTGCTATCTCTATTTTCCTTTGTAGAAATCTCAACGATCATATTAGTCTCTGAGAAGTCTTGTAGGAATGACACCACTGAACTTTATTAAATTCAATGTTCCCAAATTTTGATCACAGAAATCCTCTTTTGATTAATCTTATGAATATCCTGTTGTGATGAAGTCAGCTATCTCGTGTCCTCCTGGGGTAATGGGGGCTTTGCACGTCTCAATTTAGCCCTATCAGATATGCCAGGCAGGAAACATAGAGACACAGGTACAACTACACAACTGTGTTCTATCTAAAAGGAATTTCATTTAATACCTTACCTGCTTTCTCACGGCACATGCACACATAGCTTCATGTAGATGTGCATTTGATCATTTGGAGGCAAACACTAAAACAAATTAGGACACTATACAAAAGAACGAAAGGGCGAATATCCGGACTCATTTTACAAAGCAAAAAGTCACTTTCATTTATCTGCCTTCCGGGATCTGCAGGACTTGCCTACAGCATTTTCCTCCATGGGTTATACCTTTCTTCTTTTTTGCTAGCATCCCCAACATAGAATCCTAACACGCACTGGAGACATCTTTTGTTTTGACTTGACCTGCATCCATTCCCCATGTCCCGGAGCAAAGAGTATCTCTTAGAAGTGTCTACCCTGTTCTATTCTCTATGAGTCTGACAATTTCAGGTATTTCATATAAATGGAATAAGTCCTTCTGTGCCTGGCTTATTTCACTTAGCATAAGGTCCCAGGGGCCGGAGGAGGGGGAAAAGGGGGAGTTGCTGTTCCATTGGTATGAAGTTTCAGTTACATCAATGAATATGTTCCGAGATCATACCTGCCGTAGGTACATGGCAGACTGCCTTCAGTCTACAGTACTGTATTGTGCATCTAAAAGTCTGTTAAGAGGGTAGATTTTAGGGTGTTTTTACTACCAAAACAAAACAAAACAAAACAAAAACAAAAAAAGAAACTTTAGGAGATGATGAAGATGCCTGTTACCTGATACACCCTTGCTATACACACATCTCTAAACTCATCGAATTATATACCTTCAGTAGATGCTATTTTCTATATATATAAATTATACCTCGATAAAGCTGTTTAGAAGAAAGAGAAGAAGATGTGGCTGGGCTTTTATCCCTCTCATGTTTAACCACTGGCTGGGGCCACCCTCAAAGTGTGTGACCTTGGGAGGCTGTGGGCTACCCGCTACTTCTTTTAGCTGGGCAGCGAGTGTTTGCTTGCAGGGGGACCTGAGTAATGGACCTCTGTGTCTGCCACAACTCCCAAGTGAAAAGAGCTATTTTCGTTCTTTTTTTTTCTGACAATAATAATCCATGTCCATTGTAAAAATTTGAACATAAAAAGTAAATAGGAAAAGGTAAACGTCATCTAAAACGGCTAGCATTTTGAAAACACTCTCATATATTTTTCTATTCATATACATCTATATGTATAGTTTATGTAAATGGAGCATATAAAACGTGCAGTTTTTATTGTTGAGTTTTAAAAATATACCTTTACAAATTTTTAATGCCTCTCCACTCCTTCCTGCCCGTGCCAGGTAACCAATATCAATAATCTAGTGCATGACCACCTTATGGGCAACTTTTATGGGCACGTAAGAGTTTAAAAAGTGCCTTCACATAACAGAAATACTATACCCTCACGACAAGCAACTTGTCAGATGGCAAATGTAAGTTCTGTTTCCCCATTTCTAGAGGAGAAGACTAAAGCCTAGAGAGATAAGGTGATTGTCCAAGAAAGTCATTCACTGCAGGTGACAGAGTGAGTTCAAACTCCTAGACTTCTCATCCAGTGCCCTTCCCTTTAAATGCCTTGTCCCTAATACCTACCAGGTAGGTCGGTCTCCCTGCGGCTTGACTAGATACACATGACTCTTCTCTGGGACTGGTAACATATCAGGTAGTGATGTTCCCCTCACAGGAAGTAATCAAGCTAAGTTCTCATGGCCATTCACCAGAGTCAGGGGTGAGCAGACTCTTATGCTGCAGGAGGGAGGTCTTGCTCCAATGCCAGCAAAAGCAGTGCAGTGTTGTTATGGAGACAGCATCTACCAGTAGACAAGACATCCAGCTATGTCAGTGCTTGCGTTCACATCACATCCTACCCTCCAAATAGCAGTGTTCGGATGGTAGCTGGATTTCTTTCTTTTTTTTTTTTTCCTTCAGAATTTCTATTTTGCACTGTACTTCTATGGAACTGCAAACACTGGGCCCATTAAATGAGCACTGAGACAAATGACAGTATAATGGTAATAGCCCGTATTTATAGTCCACAGGAGCTGCTTCAGCCAAGGTGTAGTGGAAAAGGGGAGGATTTTCTCTGCCGGATTCTGTGGTGGAAATGTAGATGTGCCCATTAAGCAATAGTTGTCGGAGATATGTGATGCATCTAGTTAAATGATTTATTTTCAAGCCTTTGAGAATGAACATTTAATAGCAAAGAGCATGGGTCACAATGTCAGCCGGATCTGGCTGTAACTATTGGTCCCTCCACCTCCTGGCTTTATGACCTTGGGCAAATCATTCGATTTCTCTGAGCTTCTGCACTGTGCCTGGCACATAGCATGTGCCTGACAATATTAGTTGTTTCAATTACTACTAGTAGTACTGCTAATAATGCTATTACTCTATTGCTAATATTATAAACTCAAGTGCAGCAAAGGCTCCTGGGACCAAAGAATTCTCCTAACCCAGTATATTAGCCCTCTCCCCATTAAGCTGACTCAAATCATGGATCCAATCCCTGTGAATATTAGTTCTCTTCATTTTGCATTATTACATGTATATTCTTTTGGCCTAATTAGCAAATGTTTCAGCTGCATATTTTACAAAGTGTAAAAATAGTAGATCTACAGATACTAGTACTTGTTATTGGAAAAAAGGAATTAGTGATCAAATAAGTTTGGAGACACTTGGTTAAAAAAAATGAAACACTTTTCTATCCTGCAGGACTTGCCAGAGCCTTTCACATTCCAGTAAGATTTGTGCCTAAGAGGCAGATATAATACCGTATAAATCTCTATAATTTCTGCTGCAAATGGCAGAAGCCCAGTGGAATTTAGCTCACATAAAGAGATAATTTATTGGTTCACGTAACTCTAAGCCCTAGGATTATATGTACTTTAGGCTAACTGGATCCAGGGGTTCAAATTATGCCATCTAATCATCTACCCTCCCCTTCCCTTTCTCCTTTAATCCCGCTCTCCCTCTCTCCCTTCTTTCTCCCTATTCTCTCCTCGTCTATTCAAACATCTCCTCTTTGTTTGGCTTCATTATTAGGCTTTTGCATTTGACAGCAATATTGTTCCATGGAAGTCTCAAGCTTACAATCTATGATACAGACAAAAAAAATATTTTCCCCCAATTTTGGAGCATCAACCCATGTCTGATTCATCTCTGTGGCCAGGGGTATGATGTTTTCTGATGGACAGGTGAAAATAAACTAAGCATGACAGCGGGGGAAAGTTGTTTCCCAGAAGAATTGCAAAGGTGACCAAAAAAAAAAAAAAAGTTTCCACGCTGAATATTTAGCATTTCATCTTACTGAGCTGGTGTTCTTTAAGAAATGCTGCTTTTGTACAAACCGGTCTCAATAGAAGAAAAGAAAATCATTTTGAGTGACTATTTTTGAGTATCTGAGTATCTATTATGTGCCTGTTACTGTTCACGGAATTTGGACACAAAAATGAATGAGATATAGTTATCATCTTCTGGAAGTTTACAGTCTGGGAAGCAAAGATCTGAGGCAGACAGTAAGCAGCGAAGTAGAATACCTAGAAGTATTCTAGGTATTATAGCAGAGGTATGAATAAACTGCCACAGGAACATGGAAGAGAAACTGCATCATCTGCCTTGGTGATGAGAGAAATGTTTCATGGAGGAGGAGACATTTGTGTTGCGTTTGGGAAGAGGCCAAGTTGAAAGAAGGGCAGGTTATCCTGGCATAGAGAACTACCAGCAAAAGCTTCTGCAGTTTGAGAGCTCATGGCTTAATTTGGAAGTGAATGACAGCTGTGTGATTCTAATAGCCTATATGGTAAGGCTAGAGATAGAGCTGAAGAATGCTGGAGCTAGATTGGACTCCTGACTCATAAGCCTTCTCTCATTCTCTACATCCGTCTTGAGAGCTTCCTTTATAAAAAAATGAACTATGCACTCTGTTGAAATGTGTCTACGTAGCAAGCTTTCTCAATTCCCTTTCTCTGTTTAGAGATCATTCTCCAAGTCTACAAGGGGTCATCACATGACCAGAATGAGCCAATCACATTCTATATTTTCTTAATCACTGTGATAGGCCTAGAGGTGGGCATGTGACCCAGACACAGTCAATTGGTGTCTTATCTTACTTTTTTTTATAGAGACATATTTGAAGAGAATTGATTTTTTTTTTTTCTATTGTGGGTAGGCAACTGAAGGTGTGAGTCTGGGACTGCCCCAGTATTTTTCCATTTAACTACATGCTTTTGTAGTTAAATTGGCCCTTGCTTTCCAAAATGGTCACTTTTTCCAGCATTTCATTTGCAAAACCTCCTTGCAGGTTATGAAGAAGGGTAGGAGGCTTACATTATTATGGAAGGAAGTGGTACAGCCGCTAACTACGGTCTTTGAAGCGTTGCTTCATGATTCTGTCCTGCTCCTTCTCAGGGCTGTGATCCCTTTGAGAATTGGATGTCAAAGTCTGTCAACTCAATTCTGTTTCCTTGAATGAAGCCTCCTCCTCCCTCCTTTCAAGACCCACCTCACTTGGGCACCTGCCTCCATTTTTGCCTCTACTTCCAATCCACTCTAAGCATTACATGGAGGATGTTTTGGGAGCCCAAATCCGACCATGTCACTCATTGCTAAAAGCAAGATATATCACCTGGAAAAAAAAATAGGATCCTAGTACCTCAAGTTAGCTTACAGGACCCTCTAAAATTTGGCTTCTGACCATGTTCCAGCCTCGTTTCTCACCATGCCTCACAATTTGACCCTCCTCACCAACATTGGATGGATTCCATTTTTAGAGCCTTTCTCTTGGGAAAACCCCACTCACTCTCTAAAACTCAGCTAAGGTATCTTCACTACTTCCACACTAGGCTCCCCCGTCGCCACATTTCATTCTGCTTTATGACTGTGTGTGTGGGTGTCTATTACTCCCTGAGAGCAAGGGCCTTACTTATTCTTCATTTTCTCACACCTCATATCCAATTTATGTGCAAATCGTGTCAGCTCTACCTTTAAAATATATTGATATACTCTGAATCCAACCACCTATTATCACCACCATGCACTATCCTGGTCTGAGCCACCACCATTTCTCATTTATACTGGTGCATTAGCCCGCGCTGCTCCCTTGATTCTGTTCTGGACACCCTTCGGTCCATTGTCCAGACAGCAGCCAGAATAAAACTTTAAAAATTGTAATTCGGTTTTTCTTGGGACTCTGCTCAAAACCTTAAATTGGGCTTCTTGTTCACTTAGAAAAAGATTTAAGTCCCCTACGATGGCCTGCAGGGCCCTGTGTGACTTGGCCTCTGTTCCTGTCTGATACCATCTTCTCCTATTCTCCCCCCAGCTCATGCCACACCTGCCCCAAGCATCCTCCTTGCATCCCCTCACGCACACGGACATGCCCCCCACCTCGCAAAAGACACACTGACTATTCCCTCTGCGTGGACTGCTCTTCCCCAAGGCTTGCTCTCTCAGCCCTTCCAGTTTTTTCTCAAATGTCACCTCTCAATCAGACCATTGCAGATACCCTATTTAAAACGACAGCCTCTTCTTCAACATACTCTATCATCTCTTCTTATTTTCTTAATTGTGTACCATTATACATGTTACTTGCTTATTTATTTTATTTATTGTGTGTCTCCTGAGTAGTCCCCTATCCCTAAAAGATAACCTCCCTAATGACAAGAAATTTGAATGTTCTGTTGACTTATATATTTCTAATGTTTAAAACAGTGTGTGGTACACAGCAGATGTCCAATAAATATTTGTTAAATGAGCAAATAAACAAATGAGGAAATTGTTTGAATACCAACTACCTAACATATAGTAGGCACTCAATATAATTTATTGAGTAAATTAATTAACTAAGGAGGACTTCTTATAAGTCTAAATTAGTTTTTTTCCCCCGGCATTTTCACGTTTCTCAATCCCCTCCTTCAGTTTCCTAATCAATTGTCCATCGAGTGTATTGCCAGCCCTGGTGTGATTCTGTAAATGTCGTTTCCTGTAGTAAGAACAAAACCAGCCAAGGAGTAGCTGATGATGAGTCCTATCCCAACTGATAAAGCCCAGCTCCATTCTAGAGTCTGTCACTCTTTGTGACAAAACCAGACAATGGCACAATTCTTTGTCATGAGTTTCCAAAATATTGGGCTAGACATTCATCTGCATGCAAAACTAACTAAACCCTTTGGATGCCAGGGTTCTAGAACAGAGGCTGGATGGAGTGAAACTGATATTGAAATCACTATGATAGCCCTCAAGGTACATAGGAAATATATTTGAAGACAAATAGATTACCATACAAATAGAGAAATGCATTAAATGTGTCTCCATTCAATCTCTATGAAACCCACAGAGTTACCTGGCATTAAAGAGTAAAATTAGCATGAACACAGAACTTAATAGTTTATAATAAACTTTCATGTGCACAATTTTATCTGGGTTCCACTTCTGTCCTGTGAGGAAGGGCGTAGTATTATTTCATTGTGGTAGGCTATGTTATGGCCCCAAATTATTTACCACCCTACCTGTAAGAGGGTTATATGACCCTGCTTACTGTCATGAGATTTGCACTGCCTCTCTATGGGAGAAAGATAACATCCTAGCTAGCTTCAAATGGTATGTGAGCAGAAGTAAATACAGGGGACAGCTGAGCTAAAGCTTGAGATGATGCATGAAATCTACCACCACTTGTTATTCCCTAGGCATAAAGCTAAGATAGTAAGTGGGTGCCTCTTCATCTTGGATCTCAGAATGGAGCATCTACATGAGAAGAGCCACAGAACCATAGTTGAGAGCTGATCACACCAAAAATACAATATGAGTAATAAATAAACCTCTGTTGCTGTAAGCCACCAAGGTTTGGGGAGAGGCTGTTTGTTACCACAGCACAACTAACTTAGGTTGACTAACACACCCATTTTACAGATGAAGAATCTAAGGCTTAAAGAGATTAGTGACTTTCCCCCAAACATTCACCTCATAAGTAGAGGCAGGGCTCAAGCGCAGATGTCTCTCCCCCAAAACCATGGTCATTCCACTAGATCATTCTAATGAAAAACAACGTCTCCTTCTGCACATCTCCTGGAGTGATCTGGGAAACTGAGTAGTATCAGACTCCAAGTTAGTGTGTTTTTACTGATGACAACCTCTTCCTCTCTGAGCAACTGCCAAGTCAGAAAAAGCTCTGATTCTCACAGTGATTTAGGAAAACAGAGTTGGCTCAATATAGCTGTTTTCATAAACTGGTCTCTGGAAACCATCCCAGCCCAGGGTAAAATATGAAATTTAATCACAGTGGGAATTTAGCCAGCACCACCAAGCCCCATTGACTGGTCCTCTTGTTTCCTTTGAGGACTCAATTGATTTTCAGAAGCCGTTGGATGCGCCGGAAAGTGCTCTGAGGGGAACAGGATCAGAATATTAGCTTTATTTGGTCCTTCCATTCTTCTGGACCTTCCCTGATAATCTTTGAAGAAAAAGAGGGCCATCTGGGGACCTGGGCAGGATTGCTCTCAGGCTAACATTTCCGAACATGTACTCTCTACACATATACAATTTGTTCCTTAGGTGCACAGTTCAGCATAAACATTTAATTCCCAGGAGCTAAAATCTGGACCACACAAGGAAATGGTCCATGTCACCCAGGCAACCTGACTGTCTAGCAATGTTTCCAAGCATTTTACCAAACCAATGTCCTTGGGCACTCCCAGGAGCAATGGTTGGCTGTGTCTGGAACCTACTCATGCATGAGGAGGCAGAAGAGAAAGGGTGAAATTAGCTTAGTACAAAGGAAGTTTTGTTGTTTAACAAAAACTTACCTAGCAGTTACTATGTGCCAGACACGTCTAATCACTTTAAGTATTGACTTGTGGAATGCTGGCAACAGTTTTGAGAAGAAAAAAAAAACTCTTATCTGTATTTTACAGAGGAAGAAACTGAGGCACAGAGAGATTAAGTAACCTGTCCAAGTTCTACAGCTAGAAACGGGGAAGGCAGGATTTGGACCCAGGAAGTCTGCCCGCAGAGACCACACTCTGATGTCTATGCTATGATGCTTCTAAGAGCTGAAGTTTCAGCTCTTAGCAAAACTGGAATTGGTTGAATGTCTCTGGCAATGGTATGCTTTCTCTTTCAGCTGTGTCTCCAGTCAGAATGAGAGGGAGGGCAAAGACCTCACCTCCCGAGGTGGGAGTTGAACACGAAACACTTTTCCTATATTTAACGTCCCTGGGAAACTGTGAGCTCCCAAAACACAGGAAGAGCATGGTTCTTTGCACCATTGTCACCAGGCTGTGCCTGAATCAGAGAATGCCCAGTAAATATCTGTTACACGAAAGGAAGGAGGAAGGGAGGGATGGAGAGAAGGACGGAGGAAGAGAGGAAGAGAGGGATGGGAGAAAGAGAGGAAGAGAGAAAGGGAGAGAGGAAGAGAGGGGTTGGTGAAAGCAAGGAAGAGAAGAAGGAAGGACGGAAGGAAGGAAGGAAGGACGGACGGAAGGAAGGAAGGAAGGAAGGAAGGAGGAAGGAAGAGGAAGGAGGGAAGGAGGAGAGGAGAGGGAAGGGAAGGAAGGAAATTTCTAGTCCTCGCTAACTACCATCTAATCCCCAGTTAGGGGTTAGCTGATGAGAGCTTGAAGTATTGCTTTTTCTAGGGATATTTAGAGATAATCTCAAAAGAAATAGTTTTAAAAGCTGCTGTGGCTTTTGTCCCTTCTGGTCCTTTCTTCTTCAATAATTTTCCCCTTGGCTTTCCAAATCTCTTACTTACTGCTAAAGAACCTCAACACACACACACACACACACACACACACACACACACACACACACACCAAACCAAACCAAACCTACAGAACACCGTTGTTCAACTAGCTAAGTCACTAGACCTCATGTTTTTCACTTCTTTTTTTTCTACGAGAGAGAGAGAGAGAGAGAGAGAGAGAGAGAGAGAGAGAGAGAGCGCCCAAGAGGGAGGGTCCTTACAACCTCTCTCTGTTTTGTCGGGAGGGGTATCATCAGCTGTAACCTCTCCTCTGGCCATGAGAACCTCAGCTACTAATAGCAGTTGGCTGCAGGTGAAATGTCACAGAATCTGAGACTGCAACAGCCCGAAGGGACCTGTTAGATCACCTTGTCTAGGCATTTTTACTCTTCATTTTGGGGGAATCCATTACTGCTCCAAGGCCTGGCCCTTCTTATTACACTCTACTGTCTTCCACTCTCATGTCTATTCTCATGTTTTTTCTCAGCACATCATCTTCAAAGAAGGCAGGGTAACATGGTAGTTCAGAGTGCTTGAATTAGCATCAGAGAGACTTTGGTTCAGTTCTTGGCTCAGCCAGTTACAAACTCTGAGCTTAAACCCATGTCTTCTCCTCTCTGAGCTTCAGTTCTCCCATATATAAAATATTGATAAGAATAGAAGCTACATCATAAAATCTTCGTAAGGGATCAGCGAGATAATGCACCTACGGCACTTAGCACAGAGTCTAGCACACAGCGAGTGCTCAGTAAATAGTTATGATGATCTCAATTCTTCATGATTAGATAGACTCTCAAAAGGAATAGCTTCAGAAACTGCTGTGACACTGTCCTCTGTCCCTCACAAACGGCGGCACCATCCGTGTGATTCCCCATGATTCCATTTGTTTCCTAAATCAGGGATAACCCTCCCTTGTTAACCTTCATTTGGAAAGCAATTTAACTCCCTGACATTAAAAATTGAAATATAAACAGCCCAGCGCCTGATTTAATGGACAATTAAAAATTAACAGTTAGTAAGCGATGAGCTAATTTTGTTATTGTAACTACATTAGCTTCACACTTGGAGGATTATAAAAAAGGAGAAAATAGAACCCTTAAAATAAAAAAAAAAGGCAAGGAAAGATTTAAACTCATACATCATAGTCTTGACAGATTCGTTCTCTGCAGCCACTCGCCACAAAACTCGCTTGTTTGATATTCATGCAAAAATGTTTAGATGCCAAAGTAATGAGAATTAATGAACTGGTAGACAGGAAAAAGAATACTAATGTAATATTTTATCACGAGACGCAGAGCAAACAGCTGTGTAGAGTAGCCTGGGTCACCTCACCCCATGCTGGCTGGCAGCCTCTAGAGTGACCAAGGGTTTTCTTAATCTTCTTCAAACACGCAGATCTGCCAGAGTGCTAATTGCAGGTCTCAGGTCCAACACTCTCTGCTGGGACCCTTACACTGGGCTTCCAGAGAACGGGGATGGGGCGAGGGGTGAGAAACCTGCCAGGAGAGGTGTTTCAGAACCCTGGAGAGCGTTCCGCATCCCGTAGAGCATGCAAGAACTCCAAAAACAGTCCCAGAGTTCACCTTTTCTTCCCCCATCCGCTTTGTTCTCTTCCTATTCTCCTACTCCCCCAGGGGCCTATTGTTCTCAAGGCTCTTGTCACTTTATTATCATTGCATTGTAATGTATTTGTCCTTCCTGCTGGTCTATACGGTCCAGGAGTTAAGGAAATGCTTTTCTTGTTTACCATTATATAACTAGCATACAGCAGAGTGTCTGGCAGCTTATAGGTGCTCCGTGTTTGTTGTCTGGAATTGGTTTAATGTAAAAGAGAGGAGAAACTTGTTCATTCCCAGATGTTAAGGATTCAAGAGGCTGCCCTTTCTAGAAGTATTTGCCATTTGAATAGGGGATTGGAGATGGCAATACAGTCATAGATACATCGCTTCAGACAAGGATACCTTCCAAGAAATGCACTGTTAGGTGATTCTGTCATAGTATGTATAGCATGTTACTGTACTGAATACTGTAGGAAATTATAACACAATGGCAAGTATTTGTTATCTAACACACCTAACTATAGAAAAGGTACAGTAAAAATACAGACAAAAGATTAAAATTGTGCCCCTAAATTGGGCATTTAGCATGAATGGAGCTTGCAGGCCTGGAAGTTGCTCTGGGTGAGTCAGGGAGTGGGGAGTGAGTGTGAAGGCCTAGGGTATGACTGTCCACGCTGCAGATTACTTTACAAACACTGTACACTCAGGCTACACTAAGTTTATTTAAAGTGTTTTTTTTCTTTCTTCAATAATAACCTTAGCTTACCATGGTTTTTTACTTTATAAACTTTTATTTTTTAAAAAATTTTGACTCTTTTGTAATAGCACTTAGCTTAAGACACTAACATACTGTACAGCTCTACAAAAAAATATTTTCTTTCTTTATATCCTTATTCTATAAGCTTTTTCTATTTAGAAATGTCTTTTTCTTTTTACTTAAAATTTTTTTTAAAATTAAAAACAAAGATAAACACACACATTAGCCTAGATCTCCACAGACAATATCACTGTCTCCCACCTCCACACCTTGTCCCACTGGAAGGTCTTCAGGGGTGCTGACATGCATGGAACTGTCTGTCCTCTCCTATAATGACAATGCCTTCTTCTGGAATACCTCGTGAAGGACCTGCCAGTCACTTCTCAAGGAGGTGCCAGTCTATTCAGAAATATGTCCATGGTGGTTTGCTTGGCTTATCTTTTCTTCCTCACAGAGGTGCTTATGCAGGGATAAGGCACAGGTTGGGGGGCCGGGTTTCAAACTTTTTAAGGAGCTTGTCGAGGTCTGCAAAAGCTTCTGCTAAACCCGTCGCTGTGCATTTTCTTGGGGGGGTCCTTTTTTTTCCTTCTCCTGGAGTTTTCTTTCTCTTGCCTCTTCTTCAGCCATGCATTCCTGGTCCGCTTCCGACAACTCCTCGCCGGTCAGTCCCTCAGGAACCACCTCTAGGCCCTCGCTGTCATCCTCATCCACATGCAGGTTAAAGGAGTTTATCATCTTAACCACCGTCCTGTTGATTTCTGCACCCTCCTCATCCTTGGCAACTCCTCGGATGTCATGGATGAACCTCCCGCGTGTCTTTTTCCAGACGCCATTCATATACTGCTTGGTGACATCACCCCAAGCCAAGGTTAGGTTTTCGATGTAGCCATAGATGCCGTGATCCTTCTGGAATTGCATCAGCGTCTTCCTCAGTGGCAGCAATAGCCTGGGCACGGGTCCTCCACAGGCAGTAGACCTTAAAAGCTGCTATAATTCCTTGATCCACTAGTTGTATCAGAGAGGCAGTGTTTGGAGGGAGAAACACCACTTTAACTTGGGGACGAAGATCACCAATAAAAGGAGCATGTTCGAGAGCATTATCAATAATAAGCACGATCTTGAAAGGTGTATTATTCTCTAAACAGTGCTTCTCCATTTTGCTGGCACAGCAATCCAGGAGGACATCTTGGAAGAGGTGCTGGGTGACCCGTGACTTCTTGATGCTCCTGTAGTACCCTGAAGGCCCTGGGGTTCTCACTGTGCCAGATCACAAAGGGTTTCAATCTGTAGCTTGCACACTGTCCCCAAGCAAGACTGTTATCTGTCCTTAGGAGCCTTGAGATCCGGCATCGACTTGACCTCTGCATGGATGAAAGTCCTTTCAGGCATCTGTTTTCGGAATAGGGAGGTTCCAGCCATATTAAATATTTACTCTGACAAGTAATTTTCCTCCACAATCAGCTTATCTAGAGTTTCCAAAAATACTTCCGCTGCCTTCACGTCAGTACTCACAATCTCATCCACCACGTTCACATTCTGCATTAATAACAATTCTTGAATTGTTTAAACCCCTCAGAGCTCGCAGTAGATGCCACAGCGTAGTCAGGTC
This sequence comes from Eonycteris spelaea, assembly GCA_003508835.1. Classification (NCBI taxonomy): domain Eukaryota; kingdom Metazoa; phylum Chordata; class Mammalia; order Chiroptera; family Pteropodidae; genus Eonycteris; species Eonycteris spelaea. The sequence continues at coordinate 1,462,027 of PUFA01000042.1, forward strand.
CAGCCTTTCCTTTCAACAGCACCCAGAAACTTTTTGCTTTGGCCATGACTGTCAAGGTGCAGAGATGGAGGTGCTTCTGCGTCTCGTCTTCCACCCGGGGCCATGAGAAGATTCTCCATACCATATAGGTTCTTCTAGAATTTTTGGTTCGCGTCATTGCTCCAACGAAGCAGGTCCTTTAAACAGCTTCCACCACTGTATTCTTGTTCCTCAAGATCCTCGCGGTGGTAGAATGGGGACGTGCCTCACTGGCCAGCAATCACCAGTACTGATCGTCTGCCTTCGTAGTCCTCGGTCACTTCTAGTTTCATTTCCAGGTCAGTCATTCAATGTGGCCTCTTATGGGCACCATTTACAGTGGACGGGGATGAAATCACCCACAAGAGAACACGACGCCATGAAGAGACACGGTGAGCACGAGGCGTACGTGGCTGCTGCCGGCGTAACACGGCACGCTGCTTTACAGCAACCTTTGTTTTTCTAAGCAGAAAGAGGACACTCTGAAACGGTGATGAAGAGTAGAGTATAGAGTACAGTAAATACACATAGCAGTAACGTCGTAATTTATCATCCGTATCGAGTACTGCGTCCTGTACACACTCGTACGCGCTGCGCTGTTGGGCAACGGGCCGCGCAGTAGGCTCGTGTGTACTGGCACCGCCACGGACGTGTGAGTACCGCGTTGTGCTGTGACGTTACCATGGCTACCACGTCTCGAGGTGATAGGACGTTTTCGGCTCCATTATAATCTCATGAGACCACCGCCGTGTAGGCCGCGGTCGGTCACTGACCCAAAAACCCTGTTTCTCGGCACACGGCTGTCCCGGATCCCAAGACACGGCTGATGCGCAGTGCGGTGGTTGCCGAGCATCGGGCCGTGGCCGGAGGCTGCGCGGACGGTGTTGGGAGGGGAGGCTTCCGAGAACTTCATCAAGTCACAGACTGTCGATGTCTATCTGCTCTGATACATGGGCTGGCTCCAGCGAACAGAAACTGTCTTAGGAGCAAAGAACACCACTCAATTCTCACAACGTGTGAAGTGTCTGACAAAAAGACACCATCTGATTCTGATAAGATGTGATCTGAATAGGGCAGCTTCCTGCCCTCAGGGTCTTCCTCCCTTGCATGTGCTTTTTTTTTTTTTTTTTTTTTTTTGAGAACCGTACTGTCATAGTCTCTGCTTTGGAGTAAGGGACATTTTTGGCTTTTGGTAGCCTGGCCTCCACTCCCTCTAGCTTTAGTTAATAGCCCCTTCATTTCCTTTAGGAGAACTTCCTCTCACTCAGTGTGCGCAGTCTTAATGATCACAAAAGTCTAGGCACTTTACCTCCCACCTTAGGGCACGTGACTGGAGTGTGGCAGGCCGGCCCTTTCATGCTGTGACTTTGAACCTTGAAATGGAGTGTCATAAAGAGGAAAAAGTGGTTGACATCACTTCTTCCGGAGTGGCAGCTTTTTAAGGATGTTGTTCACGTCGCTCACACCCCCTGTATCAGAGCATCCCTTTCCTTTCCTGAGCTGGGTTCTCCAGGCTTCTTAGTGATTCTGTGATCCCACATACTTCTAACACATTCACATTCTGCTTAAATGAGCCCATGTCTGTTTTAACATTTTATAATCCAAGATGTCCGGCTGATACCCGTGGGTCGGAGAGCAAGAGGTAAGGCAAACTGTGAGGCACTGACTGGGCTTCCAAACTCTCTCCCAATAGCACAGATAATTTATCCTGTTTGTTAGTCTCTTCCCAGGAAAGTAAACCAAAAGAATTTAGCATCTTGTAAGAGAAAGGAGGATAGAATTTCTCGTAAGAAAAATTAGGGTAGAATTATGAAGATGACAAGTCCTAGTAGCAGTAAGAAAATGATAGGAGAGCCAGCCAAAGGAAACCAAAATTTTTTTTTTTTTGCCTATTTGCTTGTCTTCAACCTCAAGTAATTAAAAGATCATAACTGATTTAGCCTCAGGTAGGGCAGTAGGGATTCCACGAGATTAATGGGACTCCAAATGCCTTCCCGATATGTCCTCCTTCTTTGTCTCTTTTCCCAGAGGGTCTAGGCATCCAGCTGTGGGATCCCCAGCTTATCTCTATGTAATGATCCAACCTCACAGGCTGCCAGTGGGAAAACCTCTAGGACACCGTGGAGACACTAATCCGAAAATATCATGGCTTTCTAACAGACCACGTGTCAAGAAACAAACTGGAGGCTTGTGGAATCGGTCTTGCACTCTTAATTGCTAGCAGTACGTGCCACAAAGGTAAGAGTAAGTTATTTTGCTGAATTTGATATTAGACAGAGTCTACAAAAGGAAAAAAGAGCAGAGAAAGAGTCACGTTAGGGATGTCAGTGCTGGCCCCTAGATGTGCACTTAAGGGAAAGTGTCTGTCCTGAAGCCCTCACTGCTTCCATAACCTCCTCCCACTCTGCCAGTGAGCCAGGCCACGTGTGGACCACGTGACCCAAGAATGATGGATCCAAAATATGGCCAGGGACTAATGACCTGCCTGCCTAAGATAAAATGATATATTTGGCCAATCAGATCTCTCCGAGGTATGGAAACATATAAAGCTGGAAAACCGAGACGGCATAGAAGCTGAGGGTGAAAAGACACTCTGAGATACGGCAGGCAAACTGTGAATAAACTAAACGTCTACCTGAGCAGAGAAGATAAAGAGCGTGAGGAAACCAGCCAAAGGAGAGAAAGGAAAATCCAACAAATAATTGGAGAGAACAAGAGAGAGGATGAGGAGGGAATTAAAAAAAAGAGACAAGTTCTTCAGGCAGCCGCGGGTCCTGACAGTGACTAGTGCTAATTACAGTGCAGTTGTCCTAAAAATACACCACTGTTTTGGAGGTAACTGGAGGGGGTCTGTTTCTTGCAGCCGAAAGAACCAAATCGAACCAAAGGGAATCCAGTACACGAAGACCGAGGTGAAGAACACGTGAACCAATTCCAATTTTCTCCAGCCCTAGCTTTCAAGCCCGAAATGGATCTTGTGTAAAACAGCCTTTCGTGCCTGAAGCCTCTCATATTTCTCAAACTGTGTGCACTATCATCCCATTTGAGCCTTATGACAACTCCATGAGATAATAATGTTGGGTACACACTCATTCGGCAAACATTTGTTCGGCTCCTGTTCTATATATCATCAGCACTCTTCTGAGTGAATGGAGGCAGAGAGAAAGGCCAAAGAGCCATGGCTCCTGCCCTGCTTGTGGACAGAGGTATCGGCGCTGTACAAATGAGGAGACAGACCAAGACAGGGCATAGGCGTATCTAAGTTCACCCAGCTAGTTAGTCAAGGAGATGAGGATTTAGCTTGGGTCTCCTGAACTCATCATTTCTCTAGACTTATGCTGCAACAGGATCCTGCTTCTGCCAGAGCCGTGACCCCTCTAGGGTTGGCAAAATTTTACCTGAAGGGCCAGAGAGTGAAGATTTTAAGCTTTGCCTCTCTGTAACCACTACTCAACTTCGCTGTTAGAATACAAAAGCAGCTATAGACAATAAGCAAACAGATAGGTATGGCTGTGTTCCAGTAAAACTTGATTGACCAAAGCAGTAGCTGGCTGCGTTTGGCCTACAGGCCATCGTTTTCCGACTCCTCTAACTCCCTCTGTGTTTGAAGGACCCGCTCCTTCCCACAGCTGTGACCTGTTAAAGTCCCAGGGGCCTTAAAGAAGACAAAGTTATGTGAGTCAAGTAACATTTAGATATTTTATTAACCTATGGGGCTTGACTGATTGGACCACAGGGGGAGACTCTTCACAATCCCCATCCTGACTTAGAAATGGATCATTTCACATAGATAATTTCCTCCAAGAGCCTCTCAATATACCAGTTGCCCATCACCATAACAACCCACACTCTATAATAAAAAAGGAGAAGCAATAACAAATGAAGAAAGAATTCAGGTACTGACTTCTTTGGATATAAGTTTTGACATTTCAAGGTATGCTACTAACAGACCAGCCATTGATGTCATCAAACATTCTAAATTTCTTGGATCCTCATACAACTATAAATGTATGTATTCGTGTTTTCCTAAAGGCCAGTAGTCATATATCAAGAATCATAAATTATTTAGAGTATATATACATACCAAGAAGAAAACTTGGTCCCTTTCAGGAGAGGTAAAAATGTAGAATCAGAGATGACAGATATAAAAAATAAACTCAGAAAAGCTAATAAAGACCATTGTGTAAACGTAGACAAGTCAGCTTTATGCAAAGTCCTGGAGCGGCAGATAAAGAGGGAGACAGATGACATTTCTATCATCAGAATCTACTGTGATTGGAGGGATGACAGACAGACCTCTGGGTCAGGCACATGTCCTCCCCACTTCTTCTGGGTCCCCAGTTCCTGGAACAGAACTCCTGAAACCCTTGTAATTTCCTAAGTGATAAAAGCTCTCGGGCATCTTTTGTCCTAATTTGGTCTTTGATCTCAGTTCTTGTCACAGGGCTCCTGAAACCTTTGTCATTACCTGGCTGAGAGGAGGGTCTGTTCTTTTAGGGAAGCTCACTGTGTGGGCTCCTAATGGCTCCTGGATGAAGGCTGGTCACTGGGACCACAGAGCCATGATTAGAAGCTTGGAATTTTCAGGCCTGCCCCCATTCTCCTGAGAATGGAGAAGGGCTGAAAATACAGTTAATGGTCAATCATGATGATGTGATGAAGCCTCCATACAAGTCCCCAAATGACAGAGTTCAAGGGGCTCCTAGGTTGGCGAACACATCCACGTACTGGGAGGGTGACACACCGCCACTCCATAGGGACAGATGTGCCTGCACTTGGAGCTCCTCCAAATTGCCCTGTGTATCTCTTCATCCGGATGTTCATCTGTATCCTTTCTCTTTGTATCCTTTTATCATATCCTTTGGTAAATTGATACATGTGTTTCCCTGAGTTCTGTGAGCCGCTCTAGCAAATTAATTGAACCCGAAGAGGGGGTCATGGGGACCTCTCATTTGTAGCCAAGTTGGACAGAAGTTGTGGGTAACCCGGGACCTACTACGTGTGATTGGCATCTGAGGTGGGGTGGGAGCAATCCTGTGGGACCGAGCCCTCTGGGATCTGACACTATCTTCAGGAAGATAGTGTCAAAACTAGGGTTAATTATACGACACTCGACCGGTATTGTGGAAAATTGCTTAGTGTTGGGAAAATCTTCACGCACTTGGTGACCAGAAGGGTCAAAAGTGAAGCGTTCTGTGTGAGGCATAAAGGAGACACACAGGAGGGAAAGATGGAGTGTTTCTAACACAGTCCCCAAGTCACGGACATCAGTACATGGTCCTTATCTTTTACAGAAGTCCATACAACTCCCCAATCCTACTCTCTAGGAGGGGTTGAAGGGAACAGAATGATGGTGGCTGTTGGCGAAGGAGACAGTCTCCAGAAACCTCCTCTGCCCTGTGATGCCAGAAAAATGGGGAGAACAGCAGCCTTAAAAAGCTGGTTCTGCCCACAATGCCCCGATTCTTGAGGTAAACCGTATCCTGGGAGGGTTGTTTAGAATTTTTGGATGTCATCCTGTCCCACTATAACGTCTGCTTACTTGCAGACATTCTTTCCTTTCTTGCTCCCAGGGGGGCTTCCTTGGCAACACTGTAAAGGAGGCAGAGAGGCCAGAACAGTGCATCTGCCTGCAGTTGTGGGTTACCTGGGGGCTGCCATTTGCAGCTCCCCAGCAGTGGTGGCTCATGCATGTTTCATTAAATACACTCCTTGGGGTGGTTCTTAATGCAGGCAAAGAGCTATTCCCTTTAAGTCTACTCTGTGCATCTTTTCAGCCTTCCCGTGGAATGGGTGACCTTTTCCTTGCTCACGTCTTGAAGGTACCCAATAACAATAAAGACAATAATAATTGTAGCTGACATTTATTAAACCTTTACTATGTGCCACGCGCTCAGGTAAGCATTTTACGTTGATGGCGTCATTTATTTTTAGGAAGCCTTCTGAAGTAGGTACAAGAAGTACCCCTGTATTACAGGAAAGCAACAAAGTATGGTGCTTTGAGAGTATGAAGTCTGGAGCCTGACTTTAGATCCGGGTCCTCTAGTTATTAGCTGTGTAACTTGGGCAAGCGGCTGAAGCTTTCTGGTTGTATGAGTCATCTAGTGCTGTGTAACAAATAATCCCTCAACTTAGTGCTTAAAAACAACACACGTTTACAACCTCAGAGTTTGGGGCATGGCCGGCTGGGTCCTCTGATTCGGGGTCTCTCATGAGGTTATCGTCAAGGTATCAGCCAGGGCTTCTGTCACCTCAGTGTTTGACTGAGCAAATATCTGCTTCCAAGCTCAGTCCAGCCTGGCAGGATTCAATTCCATGCATATTGTTGGATTGTTGGCCTCAGTTCCTACCTGACAGTTGGCTTCATCAAAACCTGCGAGCTGAGAAGGCAGTTGAAACGGTCTGCTAGCAAAATGGAAATCACAACGTTTTGTGACCTAATCCAGGAAGTGGTATTCTAACACCTTTGCCATATTCTACTTGTTGGAAGCAAGCCACTAGTCCAGTCCACTCTCATAAAGAGGGGCTAACACACAGGCATGGATTCTAGGAGATGGGGATCATTGGGGGTGATCTTAGAAGTGTGCCATCCATACCGGGCCTCAGTATTCTCATCTGTAAAATGTGGATACTTGTACCCTAAAATTTGGATAACGTGATTTTTATAAGGTTGTCATGTATATTAGTGAGTTATTGTACGCAGAAGCACTTAGATTGGGGCCTGGCATACAGAAGTGTTATAAAAAAGCATTGGCTATTATAATAAAATATATATAACAATGAGAGTTTAAGCCACTTGCCCAAGGTCATTCGGCAAGGAGTTCCAGAACAAGGATTAAACCCAGGTGATATGAACAGTCTTAGCTGTGTGATTAGAGGTATAGCAATGACCAAGACGGACACAGTCCAGGCTAACATGGGGCTTCCAGTCTAGAAGGGAAGGACAGACACCAGTCAAATAACTGAAAGTGTGGTCAGTACTACAAATGAAAATGTGCCAAGTGCCAAGAAAGCACATAAAAATTCAGGTAAGAGGGATGTCTAATCTCATATGGCTTATCGAGAAAGATTTCCTTCAGGATGGGACACTCCGGCTGGGGCTGAAAGGATACACAGAGATTGCCTGGGTCAGAGGGGAGGGAGAGTGTTTCTGCAACTGGGAACAGCCTCTGGGAAGACCCTGGGGCAGAACACATATAAACTGGATGCCATCGTTCTCAAATCTCCCTTTCCAGTCTCTTATGCACATCCCATACTTCAAGTGACAAGTCAGATACCACCTCTCCCATGGAGGCATCCACGATTTTTTTCTCTCTCCAGTACCTGGAAAGAGTCCAGCTGTTCTCCCAAAGCCTCCGTGCCCAGCTTAGAAGGAACCTGCCACGCCATCTGCTTTGTCCAGTAAGTTTGTCTTCTGGGGTGCTGCTATTCCTGAGACTCAGCTCATGTGGAAGCTCCTCTAAGACAAGGTCCGTGGACCTCTCACCTCTACCTCTCTGTGGGTGTTCACTGTCAAACTCGGGACCATGAGCTAGAGGTAGAAAGGAGATTTTACTCTATACCCTGCTGCGCCTTTGAATTTTGTAATTTGCAGATATCAGTTATCCAAAAAGGTAGGAGAAATTAAAGTTAATAGGGGAGGCAAGGCTGCCTAGTGGAAAGAGCATCTGCACTGTGGAACCAGACGTGCGTATCTGTGCTCTGAGATTCTAGCTGTGTGATTCTGGGTAGATGTCTTAACTTCTCAGAGCCTGTTTCTTCTTCTGTAAAATAGGGATTATTTCATCTCCCTTGAAGGGTTGTTGGGATGTTATCTCTGATGCAGCCTGTGAAATACCCAGCACACAGTGGAAACTATGATCTTCTAATGACAGCCAATGGAGCTGTCATCTTTAGCTATCCTGCTGAGATTTTGATGGTTTAGCTTAGATTTTTCCTTCTTCATTTCCCTCCTCTACCTGCTAGTGACATGAGAATTTTCCAGTGCTGAGATGTGAGGCATTTGTCTTAGGTGAAGAAAGAGTGTCTTTAACGAGGTACGAGATGGAACTCCGGCCGTGTTTTAGATGGAGGTGAGCAAAAATGAAGCCACATAAGGGAACACGGCTTGTGGCAGGAAGCCAGGCTACCATCCTCATGTAAATACTCACGTTGGGCAAGGGATATGAGCCAACCAAGTGTTTGCAGTAGAGAAGACTGAGGTGATGGGCAAAACTCCTATCAACACTCGATTTCCCTACGGACTAAGATCCCTGAGGACAGGGCTGTGTTTTTTAATTCCTGCATCCTGAAAGCCTACCACAATGTGGACACCTTATAAATAATTGTCAAAGCTCTGACCCAGCCAGCCAGCTATTCACCCAGCCCTCCAATTTCTCTTGAGCCCTCGGATTCTTCAAATGACTTCAATTGACACTGAATGCCCCAGGTATTGACTCAACCATGCCTCCCTCCGCCAACCCCAAGTGTGTGTGTGTGTGTGTGTGTGTGTGTGTGTGTGTGTGTTTCACAGATCTCTTCGGAGGAGGAGGGTTTCTAGATGAGGAGGCAGCAGTGCATGGTGGTTAAAGATCCAGATACTGAAGTCTGACATCTTGATGTCAAATCACAGCCAGTGCCACTTCCTAGCTCTGTGACCTTGCCAAGACATTTCACCTCTCTGTATCTTCATTTCCCTAAGGGTATAATGTAACAACAACAACAAATATCTAATAAACCATGTGCCATGTGCTGAGTGAGCACCTCACACACATTCGAGATTTATGGCACCTACTTCAGATGGTTGTCATGCAAACTAGGTAAGTATCAGCGCAACGGAGACTGACATACAGTAAGTGCTCAATAAATGCTACTTATTGCTCTTACTATTCTCCCAATGGGGCGTGAAGGTTTAACTTCTATCTCTTGGTCCAGTATCGCCAGATACCTAAGACGACTTCCATCTACTGTAATAGATGGACAATATCTTACCCATAGAGAATAAAAGCTCATCACAGACATGGATGCTCTGCATTTGTGAGAATACCGATACCCACATTTTGAGTAACAGGTGTTATTACAGTGATACTAAACACATTTGCAAAAAATTCTTTCTGGTCTAATGGGAAATAAATAGCAGACGTCATTCCTTTTCAGCGGTGCCTGCTGCCCTCAGGGATCCACATGTTAAAACACACTCAAAAATCAAAACCTTCCTCAGGAGGAACTTTTGCCATCGTAGCTATTTTTGAAAGCACGGTTGAACAGCATTTTCCTTCGCTTATAAAAAAGCCTGCAGCCGGCATGTGCCAAGCAGATAACCGGAGGCGGAAGCACCTCTCTCCATGTTGGAGCTTCCTCACCTCGTGCACCATCCTGTTCTGACGACGAGCCCCAGGCTCCCGAAATTGCTCCTAACCCTTCTCATCTCCTGTTGTGCATTACCACCTCCGCTACACTGCGGTATTAATTTGATTCATGGCCCAGCCACCCCACCTGAGGCCCGAAAAGATGGCTCCCCGCCCATCACTTTCATCAGCACCATAAGTGGAAGGTAATAAAAACCCATACGTGGCTCAGACTTTCAATTTCAATTGGAAATTGAAACTGTGCATTATGATTAAAGTTTAATCTGCATCATCAATAAACATGTATGCTAAAGCAACGAGGGCTGCTTCCCCTCCTGGTCGCAGGCATGGGTTTGATGAGAGCGTGTCTGCCGCCTCTTGTCTAAACGATGTTTTTACTGAGGCGGCGGCTGCACACACCGGCACACATGCACGGGCATGAGCAGAGTTGATATATTTGTACAAATGGGAAAAGTCATCACATGGACATGTCTGGGAGAAAAAGGTTACACATGCTCAGATGAAACTGGATTGAATCAACAGCTCTACAAGCATTGGCTAAGGATGCAATGGTTTTTCAAGGAGTACTAATAATGTTTTCTTTCTTTTTCTCTTCCTCTTCCTCCCTCCCTCCCCCCCTCCCTCCCTCCCCCCTCCCTCCCTCCCTCCCTCCCTCCCTCCCTCTCTCTCTCTCTCTCTCTCTCTCTCTCTCTCTCTCTCTCTCTCTCTTCTCTCATAAAGTATTTATTGAGTGCCTACTGTGTTTCAGACCCTGTGCTAGATCCGGGGTCATAATGGTGAAGGGGAAGAAACAAACACCATTTCTGATCTCATGGAGCTTACATTTACAGCAATGCTTAAGAGGGATGTCAGTCAAATGATGAGGCAATTAAAGGTAAAATTGCTCCTGTCCGAAGCACCTACAATGAAGGGGTTCGTAATGCTCTGAGTGTTGTCAAGAGGGAGTTGTGACCTGTTCCGTGAGGTCATGGAGAGCTTCCTGGAGATGGTGATGACTGAGCTAAGGGCTACAGAATGAGTCACGTGAGGTTAGCTAAGCTGAGGGTGGAAACAGGGTTTGGGAGATGGCACGGACACAAGAGTGATCCAGCCACAAGAGGCCATAGGTGCAAAGGCTGGGAGGCGAGAGGAAGCATGGCAGGTCTGAGGAATGGTCGCAAGAAACAGAGGGGGCTGAAGCAGAGAGAAGAGGAGGCTCAAGATGACCCTGGGAAGTTGTACAGGCAAATCACACAGAACTATGTGGGAGGTGGCAAAGGGTCTCGGTTTTCTTCCTAAGTGCAACAGGAAGCTAGCAGAGGGCTTTAAGCAGGGCGGTTATGTGATCTATTTAAAAGGCTGACGCCTACAAAAGGAAATGGAGGAAGCAAAAATGGATGGGCGGAGACCAAGGAGGAGGCTATTTCTGTAGTCCAGAGGAAATGTCGGAGAGCTTGGATTCACTGATGACAGCGGAGGTGAAAAGTAGACCTGCTCCTCGTAGGGTGGAAGTCAATGCTGACCGTCAAACAAGTAATAAATTGGTTCATCCCATTTCCATTCTCACGGCCCTTATTTAATGTGTCTCTATGGCTTCCGTTAGCTCTCCCAGCCTCCTGCTCTGCAAGAAAACAGGCCATTCACTGCACACTTTGGCGACCTTGACTCTGCTTCCAAACTTGCCTGCATCTTTACCCGCTCTACCTAATGTCTCTTCCTCCGGAGGGTAAAAGGCAGACCAGGTTCACGGCTGCCAGAACTTCACGCATGTTCTTCTGCCAAGAACACCCTTTCTCCACCCCCTTCACCCAGCTAACTTGGACTTAGTTTTCAAGTCTCAGTTCAGAGTTTGTTGTCAGGAATTCTTCTCTGATCCTCTCTAAACAACTTGCCTAGACATCATGGATCATAGCGCTCGCAACTGCCTACTTAATTGGCTCTTTGCAACCTACCATAGACTATGAAAACCTTGAAGAAAAGGCCAGGGCTTATTTCCCATTATTCCCCTGGAACCTTGCACAGTGTCTGGCACACAAGATGAGCTCAGTAAATCTGTGTCAGATGATGTAAGAGTTCTTTCTTCTTTCTAATGCCAATTCCTCCCCTCATTCTAGTGATACCAAGGCTTCCCACTTCAGCAAGACCTTGTTCCATCAATTGTCTCTTCTCTCTTATATATTTAAGCTCACCCTCTTAAGAAGAAATTAATGCTTTTTTTTTTTCTAAAAAACTTTTATTCAATCCTGGCTTCCTCTAAGAGTAGAAATATCCCCCGAAGCTTCTATTATTCTGTCAAACTTCTCGAAAATGTAGTCTATACCTTATTGCAACTTACTTAACCTTGGGATCATTTCACCCAGTTCCACTGATCCAGCTCTAGAAAGGCCTGGAGACCTCCCAATGCCAAATTCAATGGCTACGTTTTAGGCTTCACCCTACTTGACCCTTCAGTAACACTTGATGCTGTTGACTCAGCCCTCTTCCGCTGATTTTTTTCAGTTCCTTGATTTTCACAGTACTGTTTCCTGACTCTTCACTTATATCTTTGATTGTGAGTTCTCATTTATTCCCCTTGAATAAACTTTCTGGGTTTGTCACACCATCTCACAACTGAATAAACTAAGGATACACAAGCCCCATGATTATAAATATTATTTTCCAAAAGTCTTCATCTGTTAGAGATATTCACTAATGAATGTTTGAGTGAAATAACAAATCTTGAAATGGCTTTAAAATATTCCACATGTTGTTGAGCATTATTTGTAATTAAAAAAGGTAAGTGTAACTGAAAAATAAAGTTTGATGATTCACCATCATGATTACATGTTACAAAGCCAGGTCTCCTTTGGAGTCTTAAAACTGCTGGTCTTTATGCCACAAAGATCAAAAAGCTTCAGGTGACCCCAGGGAGGTCTCCGAGCAAGGGTTCACAGTGTTCTTCCTTACATGTGGGAGGTAAGGGACCACATGTGTATGTTACGATAGAGAAAATCGAGACACGTTACTGCAGGCTTAGCTCTGCCAGCATCCCTCCATGGGGCCTAGCAGAGCATATTTATTCATGCTGAGGTGAGGCTCCTCTATGTGCAAGCAGACTCCAGAAAAAGAGACTTCTGTAAGGGAAATTAATTTTGGATCTCTCCAAGTTTAGAAATGATAACTCTCGAGAAATCTGAAATGCGCTGTGATTTGTAGAGAGCAGCAGCATGGTGTCAGAGGGAACATGGGTTCTTGAGAAGACGGACCTGGATCTGAACCCCTGTTCCATAACTTACTGGCCAGATGAACTTTGACGAGTCACCGGGGGCTTCGGAGTGTCCATTCCCATAAATGCCGAAAGGAGAGAGTAATTCCTCATCCTACAGGGTCAGGGAGAGGATTAAAGTGTGGAAAAGAAGGAACACAGATGTCTCCAAATTCTTATTGGAGGTGGCGGTGGACAAGCGGGAGGTGGGGAGTGTGACTGGCCCTCTAGGAGTTCAGATTGGTTCATTTGTCCATTTCCTGTGAATCTCACTCAGGAAGATTTGCAGCGGGTGGCAAATTCAGCCCTGGGACCAGAGATCTGAGACTGGCAATAAAACCGTCAGCCAAGATTTGCTACATCTTTTCTTCCACCCCCTAGTCTCCCATTAAACATGATTTGTTGTTAGGACGAAACATGGGAAAACAAACGTGATTAAAATTTTCCCATATTAAATATCTGCATGGCAATGGCAGGCCGAGCTGAGCTCTCTGGAAAGGCTGTGATTCATCCATCTGGGGCGGGGGGGGGGGCGGTGCGGGCAGCAGCTGGCAGAGTCGGGACGCGGAGCACGAGCCTGGGTTTGTTCCTCTGCTGCGCGTACACAGCCTGGCATCCTCCCTCCATCTGGTTGACTTTATCCCATTGACTCTGTCAAACGCAGGTACAGTTCATCAAGGACTAAAAGCGTCTGGCGCAGGAGGTGGGCGTCATTGCAGCACAGGGAAGGTAAGAGAGGATGGGGAGAAACATCTCTGGTAAATTACAGAAATGTTATAGATCTGTCAAAAATCCATGAAGCCAGGTACATAGGTTATGAAACATGTCGCTCCATTTTTAGGTCTCCCAGCAACCTTTTGCTTCCTTAAGGTCTGTGGTAGATCAATGACAACAGCGTCCGCGATTCTGCAGTCCTCCCTGTATCCGCACCCTTGCAATGTGACTTTGCAGCTCCTCTCATCAAGAGTCAGAGGCTCTCCCCGATCCCTGATATGGGCTAACCTGGCATCTTGGTTTAGCTAACTGAATGCAGAAGTGAGTGTGCGCCCGTTCCAAGGCTGGAGCTCAAGAGATCTTGCACATTTCCCCTCTCCCTCTTGCAACAAGTGTAGGTCACTCTACCGGGTGATGAAAGATACGTGGCCCACGCATACCCTTCAGTCACCCCATTCAACAACCAAATAACTTTTATACACATGAGTGGGGCCATCCTAGACTAGCAAGCCTCCGGCCAATCACAATCTGCGTTCATGAGTAAACTCAGATGAGATCAGTTCATCTTGCCTCGATAAACAGAGCTACCCAGTTGACCTGGAGAACAGTAAACAACAATAAATGTTTATCATTTGAAGCCACTGATCTTTGAGGTGGTTGTTATGCAGTGAAACTAACCGATACAAAGTTCATATGTGGTCTGACTTACCTTGACCACACCTTCATAGCATCTGTTTCCTGCCACTCAATTATTCCACAAGTTGGAAAGGGTGTTGTTGTTTTTTTCAGCTCTGTAGAATCTGGTAAAATCCTTAGTTAATGAGAAAAGCTCCCCAAGAGCTCAGACTGTAGTGATTTCCTCTTGAAGAGCCCAAAGTGTTTAATCACTCAAGGGCCAATAGAAAGATAAGTCCTTGCCCTACTGAAGCCACAGGCTTTTATTATCCCAGTCCAGGCACAATTCACTACATGGCTTCTTCTACTTAAGGTGACTATAATACGCTTGGTTGGTAAAAAAAAAAGGGGGGGGGGGGGGATAATAGGAGAAAGAACCAAAAGTAGAAGTATGTTTGTTTAGTCTTATTCACCATACGCTTAGAGCTTTCCCTAACTTTATTGGATCACCAAAGAGGGAGAGAGGGTTGAACTGGACTGGCCAGACCAAGGTTGGCAAATTGGCATGTTTTCTCTCCCTCTGTCCCTCTTTCTCTCCTCTCCTCTCCCCTCCCCTCCTCCCCTCTCTCTTTAAGGAGGGGCATTCCTTTCACCCTCTTGGAATCTAGGGGAGAACTAGAGTGACACACAGGAAGCGTCTCTCTGTCCAGGCTGGGTGCAGAAAGTTAGCCAAATGTGTTCAGGCATTGAGAGTGTAAGTGGTGGTTTGAAAGCAGGATTCATATGTTCTCTTAATGGCACATATGCTTTTAATGATACCTCTTACACATCCGCTCCAACTCAAAGATCTTCCAGGAGATGTCTCTCCCAGAGGGCAAACACGACTGGGATTTCATGGAATGATAGAGGAGGATGTGCACAGGAAGCTCTTGGAGCAAAAAGAAACGTGAGTGGATTGGGTTACTTTAAATGTTCGTGCTGATGAGGATGAAAATGGGCGTGGCATCGGTGATGCAGAAGACTTGGAGCTGTTGATAAAACTGCATCTATTAGTATTACCGTGAAAACAGTAGAACGTAACTAGGGTGTCTGAGGACTCTCTTTGACGTAAATGCATCAATCATAAACTGATCACAAGATGGCAATTTGAATACATAAGCAGACATGCTTGAAGCGTTTCCCTAAACAGAAACCTTTCCCCAAAGCAAAAACCTTTCCTCCTCAAATCTACCTCCATTTTGGAACTCTTCACATGATCAGAATTGTTACTGCGTGGCCATTTCTCACCTTCTGGCTCCTGTTTACCCTCACCAATTCTGTTCCCTTATACTCTCCTTCTTGCACTTCACCCTCCAACCATTGATACACCTTAGGGAACACTGTGTTAGCACCTCCCTCAAGATTTTTGCAGATGCATCATCTCTACCTGGGACATTCTTAACTCTTTTCTCTTCCTAGCTGACCTTTATTCATGTTTCAGGTCTTGGCTTTGATATCCCCTCCTCCTAGAATTTGTATCAGGGGATTCTTGGACAGTCCTGTTTCAGCAATAAGTTCTGGGCATTTTCTACGCACCATTATTTCTTTTCCTTGAAGATACAGAACTGGATAAATTATCACTTGGGGATCATAGCGCCATAAGGCTTGGGCTATTCCATCTCATGGGATAATTTCCATGAGTTACAACAAGGAAAGAAACAAAACCATGAGCCTTTAAAGTGATCATGCTTTAAGGCCATAAAAGATTTTGCACACTTGCTAGTTATTTCTGTCACTGTATATGGGAAGCCTGCCTCTCAGGGTCCATAGAATTAAAAGAGTTGTAACTGGATGTCGTTGCTGTCGATCATCCTGGGTACAAAGCGGAGGGCAGGTCACCTCTCCTAGAGAAGGAGCATGAAGTAGGGATCAGATTGTAGTCAAGAAGCTTCACCTGGATGAATCTTGTTCTGTCCCATTTTCCTAAGACCAAGGGAGGAGAGGGGAGATAGAGGTGCTTTCATTTCAGTTAGACCCTTGAAGTCATTTCAGGAGAGAGTCTCATGAGAGGAGAAACCGATAGAGTGATACTTGACTATTTCTTAATGATACCTTAAGTAGAAAATAAAGGGGTGTGTTGAGGGAAGGGAAGCTATATTGATTGATTTTTGTTCCTTGAAGTTCTGAACCTCTCTCTGACTGCTTCATGAAAAGAAGCAATTAATGAATGCATAACTGGCAAGCAGACAGATGTCTAACCTGCTCTTTGAGTAGGATTATTCCTAAAATAAAATTTTTGCTAAGCTTACCAAGGAAAGGTTTGGGGCTCCTCCTCTAGCCCCCACAGACCTTGTGAAGCCTAGAGACAGACCTCCTCCCAGAGTCTGTTTTTATCCTCTCTCCCCACTGCTAGGTTATAAGCTTCTTGAGGGTCTGGACTATGTCTTGTTCTTATCGGTGATGGCTGGTTCTGGAATTCACGGAAATGTGAACCTATGAGTCACACTCACGGGTCAGTTCAGTTTCCATAGAGCTGAGCATCAGAAGTGGCTCTAACCACCAGTTTGTTTTAGACCAAGGTCCCCAGATCAACCAATTACCAGTTTCAGTCTCACCAATTCAACGGACTGATGGAAACAGCCCCGTGAATCTATCAGCTTGGTGAGCAAATGTTCCACCTGGCAGTTCACTTGCCTTAGGTATCCAAGGTTGCACTGGGCTCAAATCTCCACCCTGTCATTTACATAGGAAAGTTAGTGACTCTCTCTGTGTCTCAGTTTCTTTTCTTCGTCTGTAACATGGGGACAATAATAGTACCGCTTCTACAGAATGGCGTAAGTAATTAAAGAGATATATACGTAGTCTTTGGTGCACATGGAAGACCTAGTGAGTGTTTACTATGATGACAGTGATGATGATATAATGATACTACACCTGTTCCACTCTTGTCGAATGTTAATTGGCTAGGAAATATTCTAAACAGAAGAAAGAATAGATATGGATCATATGTGTATACATATGTATGTGTATGTCCATGCATGTGTTTGTATATGTATGTATAGGTATATATGTATGTGTGTGTAGGTATGAATATGTGTGTTGTGTGTGTGTGTGTGTGTATAATACGGTATCCAATGCAGGCTTAAACACAATTAGCACACTTCGGGCAGATCGACAGGATGTTTCTGTGTCCTGGTTTATGTTCCTCTCCCTTGTCTTTCAGTGTTTGTATCAGCCGGCGATTTGCTACGCACAAACATTTCCTCTTGACAGGAAAGTCAGAGAAAGTGCAGTCTTACAGCTCAGATATTAGTTCAGTTGCTCCGCGTCTTGGTGGTGTGATTGATGGGAGTTTTATTGCAAACGTAAAACTCTGCTTTCCTTTCTTCCTATGTTGGCACATCAATATTTTGGTCCTGCACAGCACATCCTGGCACAATGAAAATAATAGAGCTCTAATGTGCTTGATGGCTCTGCCTCAAAGCTGGTCAGTGCACCACTGCCATCGACTTGGATGACAGGAAGGGCTGAATCAATGACGCCCACACACCCACCACCGAGTAAATACAGAGAAAATTCCCAGGGCCAGAGCCAGAGAGTATCTGCCAGTACAACACCTACTCTACCAACAGTTTTTGAGCACCTGTAGGGGCGAGGCTTAAGCAAGTATAGTGCCCAAGTGCCTGGGTAGGTGTGAAATAAATTCCTGTTAAATGCATGAACAGGTGAATGGAAATTCGTATATTGTGAAATCACTGAGGAATCCATAATGCTGCCTCTTTAGGAAACCGAATTTTCACAAAGCCATCAAAGCTGGAAAAAAATTAGCTAGCAGAGATGAATACATGGTAAAACCCCTAAGATGTTAGTCCAGCTGCTGCAAATATGACAGATGTACAAATCCAGGTGAGTGGATAACGGGTTGGCTGCTAAAAGGTGGAAATCCACAGAGATACTTAATTCATTATCAAGGAGAGAATGGTTGACCATCAGCCACAGGAACCGGTGGAATGACACAGATGCGGTGAAGGTGGCCTTTAGGTTAGCCCATGTGCTTCAAAAACCTTGATGCCATCTATTCAGTGGTGACTGCATTCACATAGGGGTTAGGAACCAAGGATTTTTTCAGTTGAGGGAAGGAGAGACGAATAGATTCCAGGCTCTGGGCCTAGAGGTCCTATCAGTCTTTCTAGCTGCTGTACTCCCAGGAGCTAGCACGGTGCCTGGTACATAACAGGTGCTCAGAATGTAGTTGACTGGATGAATGAAGACATCTATAAAGTATACTACCTGTCTCCACTGTGATATAACATGTTATCTGCATTACCGTGTAAGTAATACAGTGTATAACTTATGTATCTGCATTACTTTCATAATCCTAGAAGACAACAGTTAGTCTGTAATATTTAGTCCATAATGCAGGAGAGAGAAAATTGTGTGAGCAGTCAGAAACAAGAAAAAAAAAGAGAGAGAGAAATGCCTTCAAACATGGAGAAATAGTCATTTTGGAAGAGGAGACATCTAATGTGGGTCTTAAGAAAAGGCAGAATCTCAGATGCCCAGATAGCGCGCAATCCTCTCAACCCTCTGAAGAGATCGGCGTAATTGTCTTTAATTTGTGACTCGGATATTGAGGTGCAGGGGGTGTTGCGACTTGCCAGAGGTCACCCTGCCCGTGTGCAGAGGAGCTGTGATTCAAACCCAGAACATCGGACATCAAACCGTCAGTCTTACCCACTACCGGTCACCGCCTCCCCAAAGGCAAGGCTACATACAGGATAAGGAAGGCGAGGGGGGAGCTTAGGAAACGACTTTGAAAGAGCACGTTCTGATCATAATAGAAGCAGAGATCGATAAAGACAATGATACTGCTTTATATCTTTTAAAAGAAACAAAGAACGCATCACTGTTCTGGCTACAGACTGTATCAGGAGGCTCTGATTAATGAGCAAGCCCCAGACTCTGCTTCCTAACAGACGCCCGTTAGATCCCCGGGAGATGTCCCTCTCCGCGATACGTTGCTATCAGCGGGCTCTGGCACCAGTGTTGGTTCTGCTCTGCGTGTGACCAGGCGCATCTCCATTTTTAAATAAAAAAGGTCAATGAATACGTGTGCCTAGTAGAGTAACTACCTCGTGGTTGTGACGTGAAGTAAAGCCGCTTTTAAAGAATTGTTGGTGTGCGGCTCAGCCTTGGATGTGAACTGCGTGGTTGAACATTTCATGTGCGGGCAGCTAGACGCAGAAGGATCAAACATCCAAGGTCAAACGCCCAAGGTCAGGGGTCTAAATGACAAACGAGACTAACCTCCCTTGCTATTCACAAGCCTCACTTGCCTCCCAACGCTACCTACCGGGCCACCCAAAAAGTCCATGGAGGCGAGATCACATCGGAAGGTGGGGAATCAGAGGTCTGGCTTGTTCCCTCTCTCCCTCCAGTTCCCTGCGGAAATGCCAACTTCTGAAGGACTTCTCTGACCACCTACTGGGAACAGCATGGCCTCGTCCTGCCTGTCTGGCATTCGACTGCCCTTTACGATCCTTGCCTTTCTTCACACTTTTAGTGATACTCAATATCATATTTTCCTGGTTATTGCTTTTCTTTCCCACGAGACTGCAAACTCCAGAAGGTTAGAGACCTTTGTTCTCCCCCATTTCCGCCAGACCTGGAGTCATGCCTGTCCTATCGTAGACACTGCATAAACCTTGCTGAATGAAAGAACACGTCCCTAAAGCGTCCTCTATTCCAGGAAGCAACTTCCTTCTCAGGGCTAACTGCCTTTGCTTGGTGATATCATTTTAAAATAAAACTTTTTTTTTTTTCCCTAGTAAAACCTTTCAATGGCTTTCTCATCATCTCTAGGATAATGCACAAACTTTGCGATGTGGTTATTGGACCCCCTGGTTCTGGCCGAGATCTCTCCTTCAGCTCACTCCATGTCCTGTTCTGTCACGTGTCTGCATGTCACACATTCTTTCAACTGGTCAGTAGCACCATGCTTTCCCCATGTTAGGTTTTGTGTTTTTTTTTGTTTTTTGGTTTTTTTTGTCTGTGTGCCCCCTCGTGTCCTGAAGTTGCTGCACCTGGTTAATTCCATTCTCAGCTTAAACATCACTTCCTGGGGCTGCCTTTCCCGAATTCCCAGGCTCAGCTAACACGTCTTCGCAGCACCCTGCATTTCCGCCTTCTGAAATTGAAACATCGGAACATTTGTTCCCTGTTTGCCTTCCTCATAGACTCCGCTTCGTGAACTCCACCATGGAGGGGATGGGTTTTTGTCCTGACTGCTGCGTTCCCAGTGCGAGAGAGAGTCAGGGCTCAACAATACCGCCCACCTTTATGAATGAACGCATGCATGCTTGAAGAGCAGAGCCTGGAAGTTATCCCCCACCGAAATTACCTCCAAACAAGGACAAACTCAGATCTCCGTCCCCTGAGATGGTGCTCAATGACACGTGGGTGATTTCAGGCCTCCGTGTTGGTAGCAGAACCTCACACATCTTCGTTATTCTCCAGGTCCAGTGCCTCAGTGAGCAAAGCAAGTGCTCTTCTTATCACCAAAGGCCACCCCTCTTCCCGCTCTCACCCCAGGAGCTGAGGCCATTCAGTGGGAAAAATGTTAGAGACCTGAATCTTTTGCAAAAGTACTGTGTAAGCCTCTAGCTAAGAAACGACCCTTTTGTTTCGGGAGGCGAAAAATTTACAACTCATTCAGCATCTGGAACGCTAGCAATCGAAGTAGCCCAGAGAATTGTGCTGAAATTGCAAAGCTGGGAGGCCAAGGGGAAGAGGCCACGCTAGCTTTACATTCATGGAGAACCCAGAGCCAGTCTGAAGACCACAGGAAAGGAGGAGAGAGGGGCTGAGGAGAGGAGAAAAAACACTTGGAGACCTTTTATTGCTTTTGTGTAACTCTAATTACAAAAATCATAACGCCCCCCCCCACCCCGCAATTAACCACCCAGAGATAACACCTTTTAATATTTAGCTGCATGCCTTTTTGGGACTGGAGGCTGCACTTATTATTTAATAGTCAGCTTTCCTCACTTAGCAATGCAACACAATTATATTCCAATGGGAGGCAGATGGCATCTGTGAAAAACATGGACTTTGTAATCAGACGGACCGCATTTTACTCTCGCTGAACCATATTCTTTTTAGTTCTTTTGGCAAGAGGCGTACGCCTTAATTTCCTCATCTATAAACGGGGACAAAAGTGGACTTGATCTCTCTGTGTCAAGAAGATTAAAGGAAGTACCATATGAAAAGTTATTAACACCGAGCCTGCTGCATAATAGATGTGTGAGTGGCTATCATTATCATTGGTATAACATCCGCAATTACTTCTCTCCAACATTATTTTACAGTAAATTGCTTTGCTGAGCTAATCCCCTACCGTTGGACATATACGTTGGTGCCCATTTTCTTTTCTATCGGGCGGGGCTTTGGAAGGAGTGGCCATGCCAAGGGTACCCAGGAGAAAAGAGAGCACAGAAAGAATGGGTGGCTTCCGGCAAATGTCCTGGTGCCAGCGGCGGTGGTGCCAATGCCATACGAGTTCCCAAGGAGAGAGGACGAGAGGAGGGGGGTGATGGTGGGAATCATTTGAAGGAAGGCGAACAACTGTTTTTCATTCTCACACCAACGGGATTGGAGACAAGAATCACAGAACAACCCGCAGCAGCCACAGCGATATTTTAAAATGTAATTCAGACATGCTTTTCCCTTACAACGAACACACTCCCTTGATCCCAGCCTACAAAATCCAGGACAAAGATCTGGCACCTGTTCTGCTCTCTGACTGCATCTCCTATCACTGCCCCCTTTGCTCATACCTCTCTTCCCACACTGGCCTCCTTGCTAGTCTTCAAACTTCCAACGCTCATTCCTGCCTCAGGGCCTTTGTACTTGCTGCTGCTGTTGCCTGAAATACTCTTCCCAGCTCTTTGCATAATCCACTATGCATGATGCAGTTCTTTGTTCTTCCTCTGGAAGGTCTTTCCTGACCACCCTCTCTAAAACAGCTCCTTCTATACCACCACCACGCCATCCTTTGAAAACCACTTACATGTTTTCTTCATCACATTTACTTCGATACAAAAGTATACGTGCGTTTGTTTACTGTTAGTCTTCCCTACTAAAGCACAAGCTCTGTATGTTGAAGCAATGGCTGCTTGCTCATTAATGTAGCCCTGGGTGCCAAGAATGTTGCCTGCAACATAGTAGATGGTCATTATACTTCTTTAGAGTAAATGAATAAACTTGTAAGCTGGCTTGAGTGCTGGGACCAACATCTGTCTATAGAATAAATAAGTTCGCACATTTTGGGTTCATGGTGTACCACGGTGGTTAAAGGCAGAGATGAAAGCATTCATTGGGATGCTGGCTACATCACTTGCTGGCTGTGTGATCTTGGGCAAGTTATTTGACCACCATGTGCTCCATTTTCACACATATAAAATGGGAATGACAATGGTATCTGCTTTACAGGGTTGTCGAAAGAGTTAAATGAGGATTAAGTGTATATAAATGGCACCGCGAGTGCCTAGTACTTAAGAAGCTTTCAAGAAAAGTTCTCTCTCAAACAAACAAACTCACAGACACAGACAACAGTATGGAGGTTACTAGAGAGAAAAGGGGGTGGGGAGTCAAAAGGGTAAAGGGGGTGAATATATGGTAACGAAAGGAGACTAGACTTTGGGTGGTGAGCACGCAATGCCATATACAGATGATGTGTCATAGAATTATATACCTGGAACTTATATAATGTTATTATTCAATGTCACTCAAAGAAATTTAATTTTTGTTTATTACTCATCAATTAATTAATTAAACCATCTCCCAATTAATCATTTCAAGCACCTAGTCATTCGAATATTGATCCAGAGTTGATATTGTTAAAATGTTCATACTACCCAAAGCTATCCATAGATTCAATGTAATCTCTATCAAAATTCTGATGGCATTTTTTTTATAGAAATAGAAAAAAAAATCCTGAAATTCATATGGAGCCACAAAAGACCCAAAATAGCCAAAGCAATCTGAAGAAAGAACAGGTTCACACTTTCTGATTTCGAACTATAATTACAAAGCTATAGTAATCAAAACAGTATGGCGCGGACATAAAAACAGACATATAGACCAATGGAACAGGAACAAACCCACATAAATACAGTCGACTAATATTTGACAAAGGAGCTGAGAACAGGCAATGGGAAAAGAACAGTCTTTAATAAAAATGGTGCTGGAGAAACTGGATATTCACACGCAAATGAATGAAAGTAGACCCTTACCATACACCACTCACAAAAATTAACTCGAAATGGATTAACCTCTTAAATGTAAAGGCATTGGAATAACAAACTTCTTGGAGAAAATGTAGCAAAAAAGCCACTTGACGGTCTTGGCAGGATTCTTTTGGATATGACACCAAAATCATAGCAACAAAAGCAAAAATCGGTAAGTGAGACTACATCCAACTAAAAAGCTTGTGGACAACGGAGTGTAAAGGCAACCCCCAGAATGGGAGAAAATATTTACAAACCACACGTCTGAAAAGGAGTTAATACCCAAAAGACATTAAAAAAAAAAACAAACCACATACAACTCATTTTGTATTTCTATGTCCTTATTTGTGTTTACAATGAAAATATTAGCTGTATTTGGTGAACAGCTGTGATTGTTCTCATTGTTCTAATTTCAAAAAAGTTCAAACCACAGCAAAGTTAAAAGAATAGTTTACTAACTGCCCATATATCCACCTAAATTCATAGAATTCTCTCTCTCTCTCTCTCTCTTTCTCCTCTCTCTCTCACACACTCTCACACACACACACACACACACACACACACACACACACACACACATTTTTCTATTCCATTTCTAAGTAAGTTGCAGCCACCACGATGGCTCATTCCTAACTACTATGTCAAGTTCACACTGGTAACCACTGCCCCACATAATCTTGTCCACAGAGCCCATTATAAGCTTTCTGTTACGTCCCAGCCAGAGATGACCTCACCTGTGCTAGACAAGCTCCGGAAATCTGCTGCTCGCCTCCACCTCCTAATGGGAGCCTTCCCGCCCACAGTTCTGCTGAGTGGGCACTGTCCCCCGGTGTGGGGAGCAGGGAGGGTCTCTGACCCAGAGGGATCCCAGCCATGGGCTGGCAGGAGCCTATGATTCGGGTGGGATGAGTCAATCGGATTCGCCTTCTTAGCGACTTGAACCAAGAGAGGATAGTTTCCAGGGAGTTATGGGCATTAGAATTTAGAAGGTCATGTTAACTCAGGGACCACTGTGAAGGTTGAAACCATGAGGCAGCAACAGGAAGATAAAACAGTTGCACGAATGCAATATAGAAAAACATGATAATAATAATACATAGCACTTATTGATCAGATCGTATGTGCTAAGCACAGCCCAGTCATTAATCCGTTTAATTCTTGACGCAGAAGTATCCATGGTGCCATCTCCCCTGTTGAGACTGAGGCACAGAGAAATGAAGTACCCCGCCCAAGGTCACACGGCAAGCAATCGGGAGGGTCTGTTTGAAACCACCATCCTGTCAGTTCTAGGTATTCTCCCTGCCCTTCCTGAGGCCCGCTGTTCTGCTTTCTCTGGCTTCCCACGAGACCTTCTGCAAAGGCTCAATTGCACATGAGCTAGTTGGAATGGGTTTCTTTTGACTCCGATCAAAGAAAGCCCGACTCAGAAACCTGGTCTCACCTGTGACTTCAACGTGCATAGACCCTGGGACTGAATTGTCTTGAGGCCAACACTCACACCCACCGTTCTGACCAACTGCCTGTGTGTTTGCAAAGGTAGGTGCATACATTTTCTGGGGAGCCAAGAATGATGCATGAAGATTAATTGTACATAACCCGTTATCGATAATTTAATATGCAAAACCTCTCTTGATGGTTTCCTTATTTAGCTACCTTTGCTTTATTTTATGTAAAAGAAAATGTATCAAGACTCTCAGAGTTTCACTTGTGACCTTACACAACATAACTCAATTTCCCAGAGAAGATCCTGCACAGCAAGGCTTGAAATTTCCCACCATTGAAATTTTCAGGGAACTAATGCTTGCTTGATCAGGGAAAGGTTTTTGTTTTTGTTTTTGTTTTTGTTTTATCATACTTAGGTAACCAATTTTTTGAAAATTAGCATTCTTGAAAATACAGTTAACAAAAATGACTGCAAACAAAATTGAATCTCTCTCTTATGTTTCAAGAGATACTTCTGAATGTCACTCTCCTTTATTCCAGACTGTAAAAAAAAAAAAAAAATCCCGTAATAAAATTAAAGCCTTGCCCTTGCCCATGGGAGCTTTCTGGGTGTTCCATGGTTGTGGGACTACGTCAGACAGAAGCACCTGGTTTCTTGGGCTGTTTACCAGAATCATCTGAGGCACAATGAATGGTGTGAGAAGGCATTTGGGTCCATTCTGGGTCAGTCCACTGGTTCTGTACGCCTCCCCTGAACTGGTCAGATGCCCAGGTCAGCTCCCTTCAAAGTTGGACATTAGCTCTGAATTCCAAGGCAGCTGGGGAAAACCAGAGAGTTTTCGTATTGGGGAGATAACAATTCCCATCTAACAGAGCTGTTTTGAGAACTGGCGAATTATGTGTCGTGTTTATAATAGAGTGTCTTGTGCTTAGTGAGTGCTCGATAAGTGCTAAGTGGAATTAAGGAAATAAATACCTGAGCACTTGAGAGGGCCCCAAAATTTTTCCTTCTGGGTATCTCTGAAATATTCTGACTTATATTAGTTTTCATAGCAGATGGGAAAACAATTCCACTCCATGACTGAACCATTGAAATCCCCTTGAAGTGGAGGAAAATCTAGAGAGAAGCAAAGGGAATGCAGGCGGGTTGAAGTCACGTGTTCGAGGAAGCTCTGGTGTCATGGAAATTCGTGGACCCTGAAGGCAAAGGCTTGGATCTGTGCCCCTGCTCTGCATGGCCAGCACTTTGAAGCAGCCCATTGCACTGTTGGACATGGGTCAACTTTGTATGCTGTTAAAATGGAATCCGCATCTGTTCCATTTTTAACTTCAACTGGCTGGCTCATTTGTTTCTTCTTTCATTCAGCAAAGATGCATTAGGCACCTATGGTGAGCTTGGAGCTGTTCCTGGTGTTGAGAAATCACCAGGAATGAATCGGATCAGGACCTGCCTTCACAGAAGGCTTCGAAGGAGAAGTGCAGCATGTGACAAGAGCGTACGATGCCCTTATCTAGCCTTGGAAGTGGAGGGGGGAGGTTCAGAGGAGGCTTCCAGGAAGAAGTGACATTTAAGCTAAGACTTGGAGGATAAGGAGTTAGCATTCAAGTTTTACCTTAAAGAGCAGCACCGAAAGTCTTTACCAAACGTTTGAAGTCAGCTCTCTGACCTCATTTTCTATTACTGCCCTATTCTCTCACTCTGTCTAGCCACGCTGGTCCACACTGAGGATTTCTAGTCTCCCAAAGCAGTGATCTACTTCCTCTCATGACATAATTCCAGATCTTTTAACCACCCTGACTGACTCCACTATCAACGGGCTCCATTTGATGCAATCTTCTTAGAAGGGTGATGCCTCCTTAGTTTCTATCCTCGGCCACTGTGCTATGTGGACCCATGATGAAAAACTATAACTTGTTGGGAGCAGCAGGATTGGAGCCTTCTTGTGTATCTCAAGCTCCACATCAAGTGTGTTTTCCTTCTCTCTGTTTGGAAATATTTCCAACATTTCCAGCTCCGACAATGTGCCGACCAATGTGCCAGACACTGGGAGTCTCTGCCAGTTTGGCTCCCCAGGAACCAGACACCCTGGCAGAGTGAGGAATGCAAAAGGGTTACTGGGGAGTTATCTATGTGAAAGGGCCAGGGAGGAGGCTGGACTGGGCGGGAGGAGGCATTAGATCTCAATGTAGATCTGATATAATCTCTGTAAGCCCAACAAGGGGCTCTTGGAACAAAGACGAGGCAAAACCATCTTGAAAAAGAACAAGTTGGGGGAACTCTCCCTTCCTGATTCCAAAACAGACTACAAAGTTAAGTCATCGAAACAATTTGGTACTGGTATAGGAGAGACACATAGATTAAAGAAATAAAATTGAAAGTCTAGAAAGAAACTCATGAGGCTATGATCAACTGATTTTTGATAGGCATCTTAAGACCATCCAATTGAGGAAAAGAACAGTCTTTTCAACAATTGGTGCTGGAATGATTGGGTAGCCACATGCAAAAGAATAAAGTTGGAACCCTACCTAACACATGTAAAAATTAACTCCAAATTGATCAGAAACCTAAAATGTAAGAGTTAAATTATAAAACTCTGAGAAGGAGGCACAGGTATAAATCATTATGACCTTGGCTTAGGCACACATTTTTTAAACATAAAAACTAAAACGTAACAAAAGAAAAAGTAGATAAATTGGACTTCATTGAAATTAAAATTTCTTATGCATCAAAAAGTCACTAAAGAAAGTGAAAAGACGACCCAAAGAATGGTAGAAAATATTTGCAAGTCATACATCTGATAAGGGTCTAGTATCTAAGTATATAAAGAACCCTGGCAACTCAACACCACTAATGGGGGAAAAAATAATTTAAAGTGACCAAAGGAACTGAATAGACATTTCTCCAAAGAAGACATACAGATGGCCAATAAACACGTGAAAAGATGCTTAGCATCATTAAGGAAATGCAAATCAAAACCAGAAGAGATACCGCTTCACATGCACTAGGATGGCTATAATTTTTTAAAGTGGAAATTATCAAGTGCTGGAGAGGATGTGGAAACACTGGAACCCTTGTGCAATGCTGACGAGGATGTAAAATGGAGCAGTCATTGTGGAAAACAGTCTGTTCCTCAAAAAGTTAAACACAGAACTACCATACGACCCAGCAATTCCATCCCTAGCTAAGAGAACTGAAAACATAGGTTCAAACAAAAGTTTTTTTTATACAAGTGTCCATAGCAGCATTATTCATAATAGCCAAAAAGTGGAAACAACCCAAATGTCCATCAATGGATAGATGTTGTATTTTTATACAGTGGAATATTATTCAGCCAAGAAAAAGAATGAAATGCTGATACATGCTGCCACATGGATTAACCTCGAAAACAGTATGCTAAGTGAAAGTAGCCAGTCACAAAAAGGCCGCATATTGTATAATTTAATTCATATGAAATGTTCGGAATAGGCAAGTCCATAGAGACAGAAAATAGAGTAGTGGCTGCCAGGGGCTGGGGGAGGGGAGATGGGGTGATTGCTTAATGGGTATAGAGTTTCCTTTTGGAGTGATGAGAATGTTTGGAACTTGATAGTGG
The DNA here is from genome assembly GCA_003508835.1 of Eonycteris spelaea. Lineage (NCBI taxonomy): Eukaryota > Metazoa > Chordata > Mammalia > Chiroptera > Pteropodidae > Eonycteris > Eonycteris spelaea. The sequence goes on from PUFA01000042.1 coordinate 1,490,246, forward strand.
TGATGGTTGCACAACACTGTGGATGTATTGAAAACCACTGAATTGTGTACTCGAAAATGGTTAAAAGGATGAATTTTTTGCGATGTGAATTTGATCTCAGTTAAAAGCGGGTAGGGGAGAAGAGGCATGAGCTGTGGTAAGACGGCTCAATAGGAGAGCCTTGCGCAGTCTGGGGCAAGACCTGAGGAAGGCTGGCTTGTTTATTCTTCTCAGAGTCCATCTGCTGACTTTCAGGTGGTGTCTTACCCTGACCTCTGGGCCTTCGATGATGCAGGCGCCCAGGCGTGGGTGACCTAGGTGAGAACTTCCTTCCAGGTTATTTTACCTTCTCCAACTGACCGTCAGGACAGAATCAAGAAAGAGGGAAGGGAAGAAAGAAAGCAACACATAGGCATAAGCCAGGAGGAGACAAGAGAAAGATCAGGGACAAGAGAACATTCTTTCCTTCCTTTTGTCTCCAAAGCCGGGTGACAGGGAATAGAAACGAGAATGTAGATCAAAATGTAATTTTCCCTTACAAGCTGTGGTGAGGCCAGGGGCTGGGGAGGTAGCCTGCCCTGGGGAGTTGCTCACTCAACAATAACTCATCACAGCTCTGCACAAAAGCGGCGTTTATTAAAGGTCAAATGGAGCGAGCAGGGGACGGGTTGATGGAAGCAATAAAGGGGCTCATGAGGGAGGGGGGCCATTGGGGCGACTGGTTCTGCTTAAAAGTTGTCCCAAGCAGGGCAGAGGCTGGGCATTCAAGCCAGCAGGTGATGACCCTGACACCCACCCAAGACCCCTTGGGTTAGAAAATGCTGCTTTTGTCTTTACGGCCCAAGAATGTCCCTGGCCCCATGCAAAGATCAATGGTGAATCAATAACACACTGGCTTATATAAGAAACAATTACCGGCAAGCCATCAAAACAGCATTGGGAGACCTCTGCTCCTGTCTGCTCACCAGGGGACGGGAAGGTTGCTAAACTCTCAGCGGGCAGGTGGCTGGAGAATGACCTAAGCTCCCAGGTGCCAGGTCAGGCTAAATCTTCATCATCATCGTCGTCGTCATCATCATCCTCACCATCATCACGTTACGTCTACTATCTGTCATACATTCTTTACAGCTTGTGATCTTATTAAACCCTCTCAACAACCTACACACAAGTGCTGTTCTTATTCCCACTTAACAGTTGGGAACGCTGAAGCTCAGGGAGGTTAAGATACTAGCCAGGTAGCCATTAACCAGTGAGAGGTAGAATCAGGGTACAACGCCAATCTGTCTGACTCCAAAGCCCGCGATAACCAGCGTGATCGAATGGTTATTGAGGGCCGACAATGGGTCAGGCCATGAACGCTTGGTCGAGATTTGGGTAATTCATTTCTCCTCAGCTTCCTCACCTATTGTGTGAAGAGTTATCACTGACGTTCTTATCTAGGGTATCGAATGATACCCATTGGTATCCATCTGGATGCCCAAGGCAGTCTCCATTTAGAAAATGGAAACCCTGTGTCTAAGAAGCTGTCCCTCTCGGTGTCTTTCCCCTGGGGCATGCCGTCCTGCCTGGCATGCAGCATGACCCTGACAGCAGAGCTCCGAACTGAGATGAGGACAGATTATTTGATTTGCTGCTGATCCCGGAGTAGAAAACAAAACGAGAAGGCCACAGGGTGGGAAACCGGGGATGAGAAATTGCTGTTGACCCAGTGGTGACCAAATGCAGCCATTAAATAACAGGCATGGCCCGAACCCTCAGACCTCTGACCCTTGATGACCAATAACCCTTTGCTAGTCACGGTCTTGCCCCTGAGATGCTGAGCTATCATGTTCTTATGTGTGCGTACTGGTGTTCAATTTTTTTAAACATAAGGGTTATCTTCATTTTAAAAGAGCCCTGGATGGGCTCTTGTATAGCCCACACTTGGGTTGCTAGTAAGGGCTGCCCGGAAAGCTTGAGAAGTATCCACCTCAGCAGAGCACAGAGTTGCAGAAAAAAATTTTGAACAACGGGAGAAAGAACTTTGGGAGGTAAACAAGTGGTAGACTGAGAGGGGAAAAGTTTGCGTGTGTGCGTGCGTATCAAAACAGACCTTTAACGTTAGAAAGCTCTGGAACTTTTATTTATTTTGGCTTTAAAATATACCTTTAATGCCACTTTCATGGCTTCCTCCCTACACAGTAGTATCTATGAGACTTGATCTTGCGGGGGAAAAAAAAAACAAAAACAAAAAACAAAAAACAAAACCAAAAAAACCAGCTCTGCCAGGCATAACAGGTGCTTCCGGCGCCCAAGTCACAGACTTTCAAGCTCGCCCTTGGTTGTGGCCTGAGCAGTGACGGGTACAGCGACGCCATTCAACTTCAAGCACCTGCCTGGAACCCAGAACTTCTCTGCTTCTCCACCTTCCTAAAACTCAGACTCCCACTCAGCCTTACGCTGGTGAATCCCGACAGTGTGGGGAAGTTAACATCCCCAGGGCGATACTCGAATGAGCGAGGGAGCCAAAGGGTAAATACCTCAGCTTTCCTGCCTCCCGAGCTGTGAACAGAGACTTCTGGGAGGCAGTCTGCATGCTTCTCAGATGCCCTAGTAGAGCTGAGCCCCCACCTACAGCAGCAGCCTGTAAATAATGAATTCTTTATTGACTTTTCATTGTTTCTTGATTTCAGTCTCCCTGCTCCTTTACTTCTGCTTCCTGGGATCAGCTCCTAGATGAACGAACTCTCCCCAAGAATATATATCAGGGTTCTGCCTTGGAGGAATCCTAAAAATAAGACCCCAAGCATGTATCTTTTAGGACTATAAATTCCATGGTAGGTAAATCAGTCAGGGTTCAATCAAAGAAGCAGGCCCACCTGGAGGTGTATACATATTAAAGAATTTATCCCAGGCATGTGACCTTACTCAATTGTGATTGATTAAACTGTCTCTGTAAGGCTATTGTTGTCTTTGCATCTGAGGATAGAGTTTGAAATCTGCAGGGCAGGCAGTTAGGAAGCGCAGATAGATGCGAAGTCAGGGAGAGCAAGGACAAGCTGGAATCCATGAGCACACACTAGAGCCCGCGAGGACACAGACTCAAACCCATGTCGGCTCTCACTGCCTCTGACCTTGATGTGGGTGTCCTCAGGAGAAACTGGCACCCTACATCATGGGACCAAATACACACCTGGCCCAGAAGTCAAAGAACTTGAAGAAGTTGGCCCCACACCAACGAGGTAAACACAAGACAACACATGTAAATGCTTTACCTGATCTATAGAACAACAACACTTCTGCCTTTCAAATCTCTCACAGAAATCTTGCTTGTGGCTCTAGAAACATACTGGGGAAGGGATTCTGGGACATACAGTTCCGCTTGGCTGCGCTGACACTTTTTACAAAGCCACCACAGTAGTTCTGCCTTACAAAACATCAGAACTGAGCAAGACTTGACCTCAAGACCAACTGTACTTGGAAGTGTCTCACAGTGACTCGCAGACATTGTGAAAAACGGCTTCCTCCTCAGTTGCTGAAGGCAGGGCCACTGCATACAGTCGGTGGAGTTGTGCATCGCACAATTCCAGAGCGTTCCACTCACATGGTTATGATGTGAATAGTGCCCCCCTGGAGCTGGGCCCTCCATGAAAAGCGGCCACACCTACCCACAAGAGGGAGCATATCTTCGAATAGACTCCCAGCCCATATGAAGCATCCGTGTTGATTTTAGGGGTAGCCATATCTTGGCCAACAATTAGAGTGTCATTATGAACGAGACTGAGCTAACCAGAAAGGAGGGGGCCAGGATTCAGAGGGGATAGTCAGGTGAGTCTGGAGAATAATGATAGTATGAGCAGGCAAGAGATGAAGTCCAAAGACGTCGCCTAAGACAGGTAGGAGAAGCACCTGGCTCTGAAACCGGGTAAGGAGCAGAGCCCAGAGGAACAGAGAGGCAGGTGAGAACCATCCTGAGGAGACACTCCCCTCTGTTCCTGTACTTGTCTCTGGATTTCATCAGGCTGCCTGGCTCTGGGCATACTTATACTAACTTAAACCACAGAGGACCTCAGTGGGGACCTGTTGGAAACGCTAGAGTCAGAACAGAAAGATAGAGCTGGATTTGTAACTGGTGTCCACGTGTGGTTTGTTCTTGTCCCACATCCGGTCACTCTTGTGGCATCACTCTCCTCCAGCCTCAGTGCAAGACAAAGAGGCCGAGGCTGGCGGCTGGAGACGGTACCCTGTCACACCGCATGGTGAAGCCCGACTGAAACGCAGACACTCTGCAAGTCCACCACTGAGCAAGGGTGAGCTGACCCCTAGACTGCAAGGCTGGGTCCGCTTTAGGCTGCAATTCGACCAGAAACGGAAATTTGTTTTCTCAGCTTTGTCCTCTCTCTCTTGTTCAGAGAGCAAACACCTGCATAGCACAAGCAAAGAGAGAGAATGTTAGCTTATTAAATCGCTAATTCTCTCCCTCCTGCGTGGTTCCCAACATGGCCCAAAGTCAGCAAACCCGTTATCTACTTAATCTGATTTTATGCCATGCCACAATTTATTTCTGAAATTTTTTTTCCTCGTTGGATAATGGCAACTCTGAAAAAGCTCTATCGATTTCTTGATTGCAGGTTTATGGGGGCTGAGTCAGCCCAGCCCTCTGCCAACTGGAGTCTCCATTCAGATCTTTATCATGTCGATTCCTAGCTTGCAAGGCTACGTTTAGTTTAAGTCCGTAGGTATGGGTCCTAAGGGTTGCATTCACACTTGTAATGAAACAAAATTAGAAACTGCTCTAGGTTTTAACAACCACTGTATTCGCTGTGTTGAATTATACACAGAGGAGAGAGCATGAACATGGAGGCACGGTTGGCACTTCGCATATGCTCATCGTCTAACTGCGGCCAGGTAACTTGCAGGGAAGTAGAGCAGACAGAAAACCTCAACTTTGACCTGATGCTGACGTTTTGCGCTTACACTAACATGCTCAGCATCCCAGGTCTTCTTCATCCCTAAATGGGAAAAATATCCTCTCCAGTGGGGTGTGTCTTAAAAATCTTGCACCCTCCAAGAACTTTTTCATCATTCTTCATTGCTTTATTCGTTCAGAAAACAGTCATCGAGCAGATCCTAGAAATACGAATTAATTCTGCCCACACTACACTCACTTTCTTCTTAAATGACGTCATCATACCTCCTGTGCCATGCAATTGTTTTGCTCCATCTGACACCCTCATTGCCCACCTTTCTCTGCTCCAGCCATTGCTGTAGCAAAGCACCTGTCCACAGGTATACAACTTGCTTTAGCTGCACCGAATATTTCCTGCTTTCCACTCTGGGGTTTGATCTAAGCGTCATTCTGGTGTATGCACAAAACTAGAAATGAGACAGGGGCAAATAATACTGCTTGGACAATCCTTTGATTTAGTAGAGGACAGGAGCCGATGGATAAATTCTGCCCTCTCTCATCTCAGGAGGGCACTTTCGAGCTACGTTCTACACAATTCTCAGAGGACCTCTGTTGACTATGAACTTCAGTTGTCCACATTCGCTTAATGACACATCTGTTTTCCCTCCCTCTCTATCTCGCTCTTCCAAGGCCCCCCTTTCCTGGTCTCTGGCTTCTCTTACCAGCTGCTCTACCTGCATGCAAGCCATTCTCTCAAGCTCTGCTTTCAGGAGAGAATCTGAGCTAAGACCTCCTTATTGCAAACAGCTGCTCCCAACCTCTAGAGCAGACCACGTGACCCCTGGCTCCGGGTGATTGGCCCAGGAGTGAATTCCTGACAGGCGTCAAAATCAAATTTTCTCTTCCCTAGGAATTCAGAATCAAGATGTTATTCAGTTTCTGTATGAGGTTTGACGTGGAAAGCACTGTAAACTCTGGGCTGGGTTCATCCATAGGCCCATGGAGCAGAGAAAGCCAGTTTGCAAAGAGAGAAAGAGACATCATGCAGCCTTAGAAAGACACAGAAGACATAAACTGCTGAGTTCCTGGTCATTTTCTATTTTTCGGTTCAAGTTCCTTACTAGCCTATCTCCCTTCCTGCCCTTGAGTTCTCTCACACTTTTGCCCTTCCAATAAAACCATTTTTCTGTTTATACAGAACGAGAAGCAAGTGGATGTACAAAAAACCCAGGGAAGAACATTCCGGGCAAAGGGAAAGTGCAAAGGCCCTGAGGCAGGAATGAATGAAGGGAGAAATGAATGACTGGATTCCAAGCAAGACAACTCTCCCTGACACTTGAATCACATCGGTTGTTCTCAAGTCTCTAGTGACACAGTGAGTTTTTTTAAAAAAATATCCACATTTAGCTATTCTCGCGGAGATTTAGACTTAATCAGTTTGGAGGGAACCCAAACATCCTTTTTTTTTTTTTTTTTTAACTCCCTAGCAATTCTGATGCGCAGGGAAGGAGGAGAATGCCTAGATATGGGTGCAGCAACATTTACATGAAAAGGAAGCAAGTGTGATAGGGGAGTATGATGACTGAACATCTCCCAAATCTGGAATCAGTTCCTTGGTTTCTTTGGCTATCGTCTATCTCCAGGCAATATCTCCCGACTGCATAGCTCCCAAATGCAGTTCTCTGGAGACTGGGTGAAAGGATGTGGATACACCCCAACCAGGAAGTGCTCCCCAGGGTGTTAGTGCCCCACCTCCGTGTTCCTCAGGCTTCATGCTCACCCCCATACAGCACCTGGCACATGGTGTGATTTATAACCTATCTATTTGTTCGTACAATGGAATTCCATGAAGGCAGGAATGGTGTCTTCTCCTCCGTGGCATCCTCTGCACGTTTTAGATCGCGATTTAGATGCCACTTCTTCCAGGAAGCCATCCTTGCCTTCATCCGAAGATGATTTAGGTGCCTCCACTGGGAGTCCCTTCATCATAGATTGTATTGCCCTGTATTTTATCTGTATCTATGTCTATCCCTGTCGGTAGTCTGGGAACTCTTTGAGTCTGTACCACATTCATTGTTTCATTTAACAAACATCTATTGATCTATGTGATGCATACTGTCATAGACACGGGGGATACAGCAGTGAAGACAAATGGACCCGCTCTCATGGAGCTCATGTCCCTGTGGTGGGAGGAGAGGCAATAAACTTGTAAAGTACACAGGATGTCAGACAGTGATAAGTGCTCTCGGTGTGATGGGAAGGCCGGGGAAGCCTTGTACGGCTTCAAAGAGAGGAGTGAAAGAACCTCGCTTTCCTTTTAAAAGCATCACTCCAGATTCTGGGTTGAGAGGGGGGAGGCAGCAAGGGCGGGTGGCAGAAGAGCATGCCACGGGGCCATGTCATTTAACCAGGTGAGAGACGATGGCAATTTGGATGACGTGGTAGCAATAGAGATAGTGAGAAGTGGTCAGGTTTCAGATAGGATTTTTAAAAGCTTTACTAAGGTGGAACTGGCCTTCGATAAACTGCAAATAAACTTGAAAATACAACTCGATCAGCTGATATGCGTACACCCATGAAACCATCACTACAACTGAAGTGACAGACATACCTACCCCCGAAAAGTCTCCTTGTGCCCTGTGATAACCCCTCCTGCCCCTCCCATCCCCAGGCAACCACAGATGTGCTTCCTGTCACTATATGAATTTTCTGGAATTCTTCATAAATGGCATCCTACAATACTCTTTGACGTCTGGCTTCTTCTACTCGGCATGATTATTTTAACATTCGCTCACGTTGTTGTGTGCATGTTGCTTGTTATGCTTGAGTAGGAGTCCATGCATAGAGATACAAGTTGTTTACCCACTTATCTGTTGATGGAATTTGGGTTATTTTCCAGATTCTGGACATAGTTTAAAGGCAGAGCTGAAAGAATGTGCTGTGGACAGGCTGTGACATGTTAAAGAGCAGAGTCACAGATGATTCGTCTCAGCTTCTTCACTCGAACTGGGAAGGCGAAGTTGCAAATTGCTGAGATGGGACACAGTGCCGGGTTAGAGCTGCGGAAGACCTCTGATACCCAGCACGCGGCCTGGCACGTAGTGGGAGCTCGATAAATATTTGTCGGGAAAAAAGGATGGGGACAGGAGAACAAAAGGAAGGCTATGATTCAGTTTGGGATATTGGTCACTCAAATTCCTAAGCATCAAGCCAAGCTACACACCTTCTCTCCTTTTCCACGACCCCCATCTCACTCCTGAAGCCCAGGCAGTCAAAATCGTAAAGAGACCTCTTGGGCACAAAGGAAGTGGAAAGCAGATTCAATTAGAGCAGGATCCCTCATCCTCAAATGGCTTTGGGTCCAGGAAGCATTGTTTTCTCCCCAGCAATGGGGCTGAACACACTACTGTCCTTTTTGGTTTCCGAACAACACACTTCCAAATTACTCTTCGTCTGGCAGATCCACTCGAGATCTATGAGCCACTAAGGAGAACTCTCTCTCTCTCCCATTTACCCTGTGCTTCCCAAACGCTCCAACTTGAAATGTGTCTCACACTTCACCAGGCCTGAGCCACAGTGTGAACTGTTATTAAAATCCACAATTTTTTTTAATGGCAAAAAGTATATTCAAAACCAATATGTAAAAGAATAAACACAAATAGCCAATTAACATAACGGAGGAAGGATGCCCAACCTTATTATACTCAAAGAAATGGCAATGCCTGCAATCTTGAGAGAAATCTTTTTCCTAGCAAATTGGCATGATTAAAACAAATGCAAATAAGTTAGCATTGGCAAGAATGTGAGGACACAGACAGAAATGTGCTTTGCTGGCAGAAGTGCAAATTGGTATAACCATTCTGGAGGAAGACTAAAAAGTGGCCATAGTCTTTGATCTAAAAAAATCCTGCATCTAGGAAGGTGCCCCGGGCAAATTGCTGTGAGTGTCTGTAAAGATATTTTTCACTCCATTCTCTAAAATAGAAAATGGCACCAACAACCCTAATATGTATAAAACTTATGACACCGCCCATCAACAGAAGAATAGGTAAATATGCATTATGCACATTCATACATATGAATTATACGGCAATGGAAATGAACAGACTAGTAACACGTGCAACACATGGATGAATCCGTCAAATACAACATTAAATAAAAGAAGCAAAAGAAAAATAAAAGAGGATGACTTCATTCTATAACGTTCAAAAATAAGCAAGCTTAAACTGCAATGTTTAAGGATGCTAACAAAATGGTTAAGACTCTAAGAAAAACAATAAAGTGGTTTCAATAAAAGGCAATATAGAGCTTGAACTCCGGGGGCAGGAGATGCACACAGGGAGCTCCTGGACTTCGGTAATGTCTTACTTCTTGCCCTGAGTGGTAATTATGTGGGTGTTCAAATTGCTATCATTCTTTATGCTGGATTTTCCCAACCCTGGTCATTTCACCACTAACCAAGATCAGGAAATGAGATTTTTTTTCCTTCGAAGTTTATGATGGAATCACATAGAGAGCAAAGTTTGATTATTTGTATCTAAAGAGTCTAACAAGACCAGCATGAATAATTTGTCCTTAAGGTTTCTTCTCTTAGACCATCAGAAGATCTAAATGCTGAGTGGGTATGACGTTGATGGGATTGTCCTGGAAGATAACGGGGCCACCCCATCTCTAAATTTGCTGAAATGCAGCATGAGAAAGTGAGAGAACAAGAACAAGAGGGGGCAAGTGAAAGAGAGAAGCTGATACAGCTTGCTAAGTTCTGCTCTTTCATTAGATAAAATTGTGGCCGAGTTTGGGGCAGTGATGAAGAGAAAGCCAATGCCGGATAAGCAGGGGAGTCGCAGATTCAACCACGATAGCTGGAACTCTGCTACACTTAGCACTGTCCTTGACATTGGGGTAGAAGAAGTGATGTCAACCGACTTAAGAAACCCGTAATGCAAGGGAAGATGGCAGGACAGCCATGAAATCAGTCCATTTTGGGAATGAGAGAAAAGTTTGAGGCCAGAGAGGAAAAAAAGAAATGAGGGTAAGTGTTTCTTCCCTGAGCCATTCTTTTCGATTTTTAGCCTGGTTCAGCAGGAGTCAGAAACCACCTGGCACCCAGAATGAAAGAACTGCGTCCTTCTTCCTCATGGGCCAAAGTGAAAGCACATGTCAGTGTGTCTAGAGCTTTCTGCTAAGGGACGAGACTGCCAGTCCAGAGGAACAAGCGGGCTCTCTCTTATCAGAGAATGTGGCATCTCAAGCCCTCTTCATGTTAGAGATATTCTGCATCTAGTTTAGAACTTAATGTTGTTCATTTGCGATTGTCATTAATTAGAACGACAACAGCAACGACAATGAGGATGACGACTAGGAAAGTGTCAGATGCTTAACTTGCATTATCTCATTTTCTCTCTCATAATGTAACAGGTAGTACTTTAAAATATGACGAATATTCCATTCTGCTAAGGAGGAAATAGAGGCAGGGATAGATGAAGCTACTGGACACACAAGGTCACGCAGCTGGTTGGCGGCCAAGTTTGCGTTAGAACCAGGTTTTCCAGCCTCAGTCACCATGCTAAGAGGTGCCACGAGAATACCGTCGTGGTGCAGGTCCATCCTTTACGAAGGGGCCTCGCCATTTTGCTTTGCTGTGCTCACTCCAGAAGCATTGGATTGTGAGTGGGACATCTCCACGCCAAGGAGGTAGTGCTGCAGGGCAGAACTGGGGCGATGTTAAACCACTTTGGTGCCCTGTTCTGATAACGATGGTGAGATGTGAGGAGGTGGCTAAGCATCTTGTGGTCCTTGAGCCAGGTAACTGCATTCCTGGAGCAACTGCGATTTATATCGCAGTCTCCGCCCTCTCTTTCATGTTGGCCAGGGTCCTGTGCGTTGAAATAGCTGAGGTGGCAGGGGCCAGAAGAGAAGTCTTGGGCTCCATCAAGCCACTGGAGAAGGGATTAAATTAGGTGTGGCAATTAAGAGCTTTGAATAATTCCCACCAGCCTCAGGAGAAACCAGGGACATGTCCAATTCCACTTCACTGGATGTTTCCTTCACCCCTTGTGTTAAATCAGATCACCTTTCATCAAATCACCTTTCCAGCATGCTTTCGAGTCAGCCTACAACAATGGAACTCATGGTCGGTTCTCGCTTCTGAGAGAGGGGAGGTCATCGTCAGTGAGGGAGGCCGTGGAGAGGTAAGTAAAACCCAGGAAAAAGATTGCGAGAATAAGGAGACTTGGGAGAGTGGGGAGGGCAAAGAGGGAAGTCATATAAGGATTCCAAAAGTGTTCTGATAATGACCAGCATTGGCTAAGCATTTACTAGATGCCAGGCCCTGTGCTAAACACTTTACCTATATTATCTTATGAAAATCTCACAAGAAACCTAAGAAGTAGGTAAAAGTATTAGCGCCATTTTATAGGTGAAGGAATTGAGACTGAGAGAGGTTAAGGTGATGTTCCCAGCATACACAACCAGTAAGCTGTGGATCCTGATACATCTGTTTCCAATGGCTCATGCTCTTAAGCATTACAAGATACTGCTTCTCCTCCCAGATCAATTAGTTCTGGAATGAATTCCATAGATCACAGACACAATTTAAAACATTAAATAGATGAGGCGAGAAGAGGAAGAAATCATCGGAGTGCATTGTGTGTCGTGAAATACGAAGCAAATGTCAAACAAATATGAACATTCGTTTCTCGCTGTGCGTGAGCACACGCGGATCACCAGGTTGCAATGTAAAAATGCATTTCTATACTTGATCCTGGCCGAAAACGCGTTCAGGTCTTTAGCGTCTCCCATTCATTCTTCAACAAGCACAAAGTTTCAAAAGGGTGTGCGGTGCTGTCCCAGGTGCTGAACACAAACGTCAACCCAAGAGCCTGCCCCAAGGACTCTTAAGTCCAAGAGAGGAGCAGATTTAAACAATGCCATGTTCGAAGAACTACGAACGGAGAAAGCCCAAGTCTCAGGGAAAGGTTTGCAGAGGAGAGTCCCCAAGAGCTGATGGCTGAACCTGTCAAAGTACATAGGTAATGAGGTTCCCGGGAGAGAAAATTGTTTATCATCCATATGAACACAAGGGAATGTTGAAATGGACTAGGAGTTCATCTTCATGCTTGCTTCAGGTGAACGCTACTGGATAGGTATTGAGCCCTTACTATGTGCCAACATATTGACCCCACTTTAGAATCACAGCAAACACAAAAGGCTGGCCCAGGATGATCGCTTCCAATTTACAGGTGAGGAAACTGGGCCGGAGAATGATTTGCTCAGAGTAGCAGAGCAGAAGGCAGCAGGGCCAGGGTTGATACCTGAGCAGGTAACTTCAGCGGGTAGGCTATTAATCGCCCCTAGATTCTCCCTCCCTAAACAAATCCCTGAAGAGTTTGGAAAGGAAAGAGAAAAAAGCAAGGGTGAGGAATGAGGTAGAGGTCAGGTGGTCCTGAGATCATCACTCTGTGCACATGATCCCAACTGTGAGGTAGCTACAGGTAGCATCTCATTTTCTAGATGAGGACATTGAGGCTCACAGTGGTGAGATGACACCCTTTTCTCAATAGCTGCATCCGCGTAAGCTTCAGTTCCGAGTCCCCACTGCCTGGGCTCCTGATTCTATGCTCCAGAAGCTGGAAACCCCTTTTTTTTCTCAGGCCTTTGTGGGGAGGCCTTCACTGCTGGCCTATCCAATGAGGCATCTTGTCCCAGCCTGGGAAATGTGCTAGCCATGCACCAGGCTCCGAGCCCCAGAGGAGGCGAGGCTACTAATTAGATGAGTCTGTTCTGGTGTCTGCCCAGACTCCAGCAGACAGATGGGGACGAGACAGGAATCCCAAATCGCTCTGTTCTAGGGCCTCTAAGTGTGGTCCCCAAGTGTTGCCATTTCTGAAAAACGAGGAGGGGGCCTGGCTCAAGGAAGACAGAAGAGGGAAAGGCTACAGGAGGGAGGAGAGCTGGCAATACAGTGTGGGGGAAGAGTTGATCCTTTTGTCCCTCCAGGCAAAAACCAAACAAAACCAAACCCAGAAATGAGCATTCACGGACCTCGTTTTAAGATCAAGGAAGGGTCGGCATGAAGCTTTGCGGAGTGGAGAGCGCCCAGAGCTGAGGCGGAGAAGCAGGGTTTGAAGGCTTAGGTCCCCTCTCCGCAGCCGTGTGCATCCTCCTCTGTAAAGTGGTTGTAAAAACTGCCGCATCTAACGCTGGGGTGCTGGTGGGTCTTGTTCTAACACCCCGCTTTTCACAATTAACTGGTTTCATCCTCGAAACAGTCCCATGTGACAGATGTCTCCATCCTCCTCATTTTATGGATGAGGTAACTGAGACTCGGTGGCTATTCAAGTTGTAGGTGCACAAGACAGGGGCCTTGAGCTCCAGCAAATGCCCTTAGCTGTTCTTATTTGATGCCATGAAGGAAAAGATATCACTGCAGCTGCTTCTGCTTACTGAGTGCACATCACCCCATGTGCTCTCACTTAATCTTCCTGGTGTTGGTCGCATCGGCCCCGTTTTACAGATGGGGCAACTCTAGGGCCTGGAGATGTGCAGTGATGTGCACAGGGTCCCACAGCAGCCAGGACTCCATCCCAGGGCAGGCTGATGTCCCAGCCCACATACACAGCCACCACACTCATGGTTTCCCCACCTGGATAATCGGAAAATCGCCAGGGAGAGTGCTAAACACCTGGGCTTCCACATTCCACTCGCAGAGCTGGCCTGGAGTGTGTCCTAGCAATGTGTATGTTTGAAATATGACCAAGGTGATTCTAATTATCAGTCACTTGCCAAAAGCGCTATGTTAGAATTGCATGAAATATTGAAAGAGTGCATTAATAAACTTCAAAGGCTAAGGGAAAAAATGCTATAAGTGTGATTACAATAGTGACGTACTTTATTATTATTATTAATGATAAATCATTGTAAATGTTTGTTGGACCTTCGGCGAATGCGTGCTCGGGTCTAATGCAAATAATAGTTGAGAAACAGAAAACACAGTAACTGACCTCAAGAAGCTAGCAGTCCAATAATTGAGATAAAGTGTGGGTTGTTTTTTTTTCTTTCTTTTTTTTTTTGTTTGTTTCTCAGGAGTGAGTTGTTAGGAGAACGCGTCAAGAAAGAACAAGATAATTCACTCTACTGTCAGCATATGAAGGCAGTGGACTTGCAGTTAACCCGTGTGCAAAGCAGAAGGATGCTAACTTGTGTTTGAATTCCTGAATCCACCCTGTCAGAAAGTGGAAACGGGGGTTGAGAATGTTCTCACCAGCACTGAGGACTGGCTGTATTAGGCTACAAGCTTATTAGCATCTAGGCATGGAGGGGGGGATTCTGTTAGAAATGTGATAAAACTGGCAAAAGAACTTTAACGTTCTGACAGTATAGAGATATCACCCAATTGTCGTCTAAGACGTAAAAGAAAAACCGACACTACAAGCAATGCAGTATTAACTCAAATTGTGAGTTTATCACAGTACATAAGTGATGAGGTTCCTATGCATTGTATGTAGGGTTAGGGTGAGAGTTGTGTTTGGCTGGGCTACTAACAGAAGAATCAGAATTTTCATGAGTGGGAAAAGAAGTACAAGTATAGTATGATGCAGTCTGCAGCAGACATGATTTAATCTAAACTCTCGAAAAGACTTTTTCAACTAGAAGATTCTTTAAAGAGAGTGTTGTTCCTACCAGTAGACGTCCCATGATCCTTCTCTTAACTGGAGCAGATAGCTCTTTTCCAGTTCAGTTGTCTGCTCAGGACCCCAGCTAATAACTTAAAAAAAAAAAAAAGTCTTACAAGGAAGGGAAAGAAGGAAGACTCTAGAAACATCCAGAAGGCCCACTTGGCAACATTCCTGTGCTGAGCATTTAATCCTATCAATACTGTAAAGTGGAATTATTTAAAAGTTATTTCCATTTTCCATCCGAGGCAACCGAGGTTCAGAGCCCACTCGGGCTTCAGTCAGCTGAATTCCCAAACCTGCCTGTACATCAGTATCACCTGGGGACTTTTTCAAAACATACGGCCTGGAAGACTGTGATTCTCAGATGGGTTCAGTAATATGTATTTTTAATAGGTCCTCAAGCAATTACAATGCAGTTAGTCCATGGTTTGACTGGCCTTGGGGAATTACAGATTAAGATGTTGCTGTCTGTCTAGAGCAGATCAGAGCGATTCTTGTGCTTCCTACTTCCTTTAAAGAGTTACTGCGTCTTATTTTCTTCATGTCCTTGACACCTAGTCCAATACCTGCCAAAAAGCTAGGGCTTAATAAGAGTTATTGACTCACTAAATGAATTGAGAAATGGATGGTGGGTGGATAGATGCATACATGCATGCGGGGAGGGAGGGAAGGAAAAGGAGGGAGAAATCAGGTGGGGGTTCCTAGAGCTTGGCATTTACCCACAAACTTGGAGTCCTCAGAAGCATTTTTTTTTAATGTCACGGGTATAAAACAAGGAGTACTATCTTAGCCAGTA
This sequence comes from Eonycteris spelaea, assembly GCA_003508835.1. NCBI lineage: Eukaryota > Metazoa > Chordata > Mammalia > Chiroptera > Pteropodidae > Eonycteris > Eonycteris spelaea. The sequence goes on from PUFA01000042.1 coordinate 1,505,586, forward strand.
GGCAATCCAAGATGAGATGTCTATATTTCTAGAATGCACTGAAACCCTTACCAACGAATGGACAGCTTAGGCAGGGACTGGGGAGGAGAGAGGGAGCCTGATTCTGCCAGAGGATGTGGAAGGACAGTGTTAGCATCTGTGCCAACCTGTGTGACTAGCTCCCTAGGTCTGAGGCATTCACCTACAGCCATGGGCTGTTTGCAGAGAACAGGGCCCCTGGGCTCATTTTACCCAACTGAACAGAACTGCCCTTTCTTCCTCTCCCACTCTCCTTCCTGGCCTGGCCTCCTTTTTATCCCAGTTTTGTGCCCTCCTTTCTGACTTGTTCTGGAGGGTCTTAGAACCTTCTTTTGAAGACTCCCACCTCCGACTTTCTCCAGAGGTTAAGTGGGACCGCTTCCTCATCAAGACCCATCCTGCACCATCAGGAGTGTAGATCCAGCCTTCATCGCAACCATGAATTAAGTGAAGATGGTCCTCATGTTAGCACATCCCCCAGCCCCACTGAAACTCAAGCTACCCTTCTGCTGACTCCTCGTCAAACAGTCATTTTCCTCCCAGTCCCACAGCTTTCAAGAGTATCTGTGCACTGGTGATTCTGAAATTGATATCTTCCGTCTCACCTCATCCCCTGACCTCCAGGCTTGTGCACCCTATTGTGCAGTTAGGATCTCCACTTGGGACTCCAGCAAGGGTCTTAAACTTACATCTAAACCAACCCTCTAACTCGCATCCGCCCTCCTACAATCCTCCCCACCTCGGCTGCGGCACCAGCATTTCCCCAGTTGCTTAGTCATCTTCGACCACTTCTCTCACTCCCAGAGACAATTCTAAGCGAGTCTTGAGAGCTCGACCTCCCCGATATCTCAAATCTGACCCCTTCTTACAGCCCCTCTTCTGCGGCTGTGCTCCAAGCCACTGTCACCTCTCTCCTGGGCAATTACGACACGCTCCGATCTAGTCTTCTTGCTCTGCTATAGTCAGTCTCCACACAGATGCCAAAATGAGCCTTTAGAAATATATATCAGCTCACATCACTCATCTGCTCAAGACCCTCTCGAAGCCCTCCATCCACCATCCAGACATCCCACCGTGGCTTTCAAGAGCCTACACAGTCTGGTCCCAGCTACCTCTTCAATCCATTTCCTCAGACTCTCCCAGCTCACAGTGCTCTTGAATGCTTCTATTCCCAACACCAAGCTCCTTCCCACCTCCCTGTCTTGAACTTGCTGCTGGTCCATTCTTGACTCAGATATTCATATAGCTCACTCCTTACTCTGTCTTTGCTCCAGTGTCCCCTCCTCCAAGGGCATTTCAAATAGTGTCTCACCACTCCTACGCTCTCTCTTCTGACCCTGCTTCGTGGCCCTTCATAATACCTTCACCACCTGATTATATTTACACACACGTACATTTCTACTCATACATGTATAAGTTTATTATGTCTCTACCCAACAATATAGGACCTTCATGAGCCCAGTTGCTTAGCCATCTACAGTGATCTCAGCTGTGTCCCTCACACCGTGGTCAATGCCCAGAACACAGTAAACGTTTGATCTAGTTGATGAACAAATGGGTGACTTGCCTGCCCCTACCTCGTCATGATCATAGGGTTCATCATCCTGCCATCTTGCTTTTAAAAAAATAAGCTCAATAAATGTTTGTTACCATAGAGCTTGTTAAATAATGACACATCCGTGTCACAGAATTCTACATATTCTTATTCCTTTTTGTTAAAAAGCCAGAATGCTTATGGAAAAGCAGAAGAATATACCCAAAATTGGGAACGAGATAACCTTTTGTGGGCTATGGCTAAAGTTTAGTTTCTTCTTTGGCTTTCCTGAATTTTCTAATTTTTCTACAATGAAAATTTATCGCTGCAATCGAAATCTAATTAAAATTTTTTTTAATGTACTACTAATTGGAGGTAAAACAACAAATCATCGAAGACTCTGAGAGTCATTATGCTGAGACCTGGATCCTCCCCTCTGCTCCTTAGTTGCTCCAGCAAGTCACAGCCTCTCAGGATTCAGTTTCTTCCACTGAAAAGTGGGGGCCTCATCTCTTGTTCTTGATAGAGATGAGTGATGGGGCTCAAAGGACAATGTCAACAAGCAAATATTTGGAAAACAGTAGTACATTTTGAGGGATTATCACGAGTGAACCTTTTCCGGGGCATTGGTGAGTATTATCAAGCTTGCTTCCTCCTTAGCAAAGACATTTGCATATCTATGCTTCATCCCCAAGGGGTGACTAATGGTGGAAATGCTGGGCACTGTCGGGACAAACAGAGAGTCAAGTTCTTCATCAGACAGCCTTTTGGCTCCCTTAGATTACCAGTAACTAACTGATCACAAGTGACCACCAACTGTTTACATGAAAGACTTAAGTTTCAGGGCATTCTCCTAAAATGACACTTCCAGGGAGGAGAGATACAGCGAGGGTTGAAAGCAGAAGATGAAACACAGGTGAAAGCCCCATTTTCTTCCCTTTCTTTTTCCTTTCAGGTCAGATCCAGATGCCCAACCACACACACCCCATAACCTGCCCAAACACCCGGACACACATGCATATGACTAAATAGCATTCGTTTAAGTTCTGATCATTTTCTCCTTAAGAATAAAAGCGCGTCTGAGAGCCTGTGATATTTCGCCCAAATTGAGCTGGTGCTGCAGGCCAGGAGCGGCAGCAGACACGAAGTGCCGGCTCATTACTCTCGCCTGATGCCTCCCACCACAGTCTCAGAGAAGCAGGCTCATTGGGCAGCCGGCAAGTGAGACCTCCATTAGCTTCCTTCTCCTACAGGGGCCTCAGTTTTCCCATCTGTAAAATTAGGAAGATAGACTAGATCAGGGCAACAGATAGGTAGAGATCTCACATCTCCATCCCTATGCTTTGAAATTCAAAAGAAATCAGCCCACATGCAGTGACAGACCTAGCTTCCTTCCCAATTCCTCCAGGAATACCTGGGGTGAGGGTGGTGCTTGTATTTCTCCATCTCTGGTTCTTTAGTTTGCTGAGTTGGTTCACTTTACGGATCACCAGTTTCGCCATCTGCATGTTTCTTTTTCTCCCCACATTTCGTCATCTCATCCTAGACACTGACCCTAGTCCTTCTCTCTCTCTCTGCCAATTGCCACCAATACAAGTCTCAGCATGTGAAACAGACTTTTATTGTCAGTTTCAGTCAACAAGCTGCATACTGCAGTGAGGCAAACTTGACGCCTTTGCCACCTCACCATCAGGAAGTTCCCACGTCTTCTCTTCCCTTTGAGGTTCAGCTACCCTTCCTGTGGCTCAGCCTCTCCTCTCCTACAAGCTCTTCCCCCCCTCTTTCTCTCCCCCTTCACCCACGACCTGGAATTCCCACTAATTATGCAGAACAATTTCCTTCTCTCTGTTTTGCTACTTTCTGGCGGCTGATGCTCTTTGGACTCCATCGTTAATACCTAAAACGGCCTATAAAAATACATTCTAACACAAAGACAGTTTTTTCTCTAAGTGGAGTTCTAAAGCCAACTGTGTATAGCTTTTTTGACCCCTATTCAAATCTCTGCCATAAATCTCCAATTCCATGCCTGAAACACACATCAGTAATCAATATCACCACTATCTGCCACTAATAGGGTCTCTTCCCAAGAGAGAACTATAAGCAGACAATCAATAACAGTTGCCACCCTAAGTGCAATATTTTTGCAGTCTCAGCCCCTGATGACCTCAAAGTTTCTTTCCAGCTTTGACTTTCTAAAGTCTGGTGCGGATAGAATATTCATTGAGTAAAATCAACTGAGGACATCATTAGCCATGTGCATGGAAATATTTGGGGCAATCTGAATAGGAAACAGCGCTGTCTCAAAATTCCCCCTTCCCTCAGCCCCAACAGTCTGCTACAGATCTAAAAGCAGCCCACATTTGATCGCCCCTTTCCATTCAAATATGAAAGATCCGGGTTAAATAAAAAATACGACGACTTCATTCTCCAGCCAGAATGTTCTCCCCTCAATCTTTTCCTTGACTTCCTCCTAGTCACCTTTCTGGGCTCATCTAAAGTGCCACTTTCTCCAAAAAGACATCTCTGAGAGCCCCTTCTCCCAAAACAGGCCAGGTCCCCTCCCCTCACTATGTGCTCCAGGTGCACCATGCACATCCCTCCATAACTCTTACCATTTAATCACCTAAGGGTCACTTGTTGTCTGTCTTCCCAACTAGACTCCGGCCCTAGCACCAAGACATGCCTGCATATAGCAGATGCTCAGTAAATATTTGCTCAATGATAGAGGGATTATTGATTAATATCTACTTTCTGGGATGGTCGTGATGCACATAGTGAGTGTTTCATAAGGGTCGCCATCAGAATATGAGAGAGGGTTCTATGTTCACTCTCTCTCTCTGGCTAGAGAGAGATATACAGATATGGAGTTAGATAGGTATATAGATATCGTCTCATTTACTCCTCTAAAAACATCCGTGAAGGCACTGTAATTATTCGCAGCTGAGAGACGAGGAAATTGAAGCTCAGAGAAGTGAACTGACCTGCCCGTCGCTGCGAAGTGGCGCAGCTGACGTGGGGACCCGGGCCCTTAGCCTCAGAGCCTGTATTTGTGGGGGGTCGCAGAGGGACCCGAGGATGGGCATTAGAAAAGCAGCTTGCCGGTGAGTGAGGCTTCCCACGGACAGGAAAGGGCCAGTGGAGTTAGTAGAACAGCTAAGGCTGCAGCCTTCGAGGCAGAGCAGCCTGAGCTCCAGCCCCTCCCCAGCCACTTCTTCTTGGGTGGCGTGGACAGGGACTCAGCCTCTCTAACATCAGGGCTCTCCTCGGTAAAGTAACAAGACCTCTGTCTGTGATTGTAGTGGGATGATGAAACAAGATGCTGCAAGCCAAGCACTTGGTACGCTGCCTGACACATTGCGCCGTGCTCATTAAAACGGAAGCCCAAGTTAATCTCTCCTCTTGGTTCACTCACCTTCCCTTCCCTCGCCTCCCCGCCCCCCTCCACACACTCACATACACATCCTACAATTCTTACAACATCACTTTTAAGTGGGTACAGAGGCTGAATAGAGACTTCTTTTCCCACTACTCAGTGGTATGTGTGTTTTGGGGAGCACTGGGGTTTTTTTCCCCAAATGCCTGAAAACAAAGAGGGATTATTGGGTACAATTAATTGTTCACAACTGCCAGAGATTTGAAAGTAGAGGGAGTAAACAGATGCTGCTCTGAGCTCTGTGCTCATTAACTCTGAGAAAGGATTCATTTCCTATGCATGATTAACTCCCCATCGTCGGTGATTTACACAGCAGATGATCAAATGAGAATTCATTATTCCACAGCCAAAGAGTCTCGGTACTAGGCATTCGGTCTCATTGGGACAGCTCTGTCCACCAAATGCCTGGGGTGTCTGTGGTTATGGCTGTGACCCAGGAAGATGCGGTTTGATTTTGGCCCAGTTCTCCCAAGGGCTCTAAAAAGAGCAGTGATCCAAAGCAGCCACAAGACCCCCCTCTGTTCTGTGACTGGAAGGATCACAGAATCTTGCCACCTCTAGTCTCCGTCACATCTTGACATTGCTTAAAGGGACACTTGCACTTTGGAATCTAAAGCCGAGCCCGACGGGACTCGTGTTTAACAGAGGAGGTTCCCAGGACCAAAACTAAGAGTCAACATCACAGAGTGCACGATCCACAGAGATTTGTCAAGTACGTATTGAGCACCTACTATGACATTGTGACTCGAGAACCCTACACTGGGTGGATGATGTCTTCCTGGAAGGCTAAAGTTCAAGGGGCTGTGTGCTGCCCTTGCCTTTCAGAAAAAGGTGGTTCTATTGTAAGGGCTCCCTTGAACCATTCCTGGTACAGGAACCAAAACTATTCAGAGAAAGAGAAGGGTCTGTGTCCTTCATGATGTTCAATCAAATAAGCTTAGATCAGTCATCATGAGCCAGGCTTTGTCAGGAGCCGGTTAAATTAGACACATTGTTTGCCCATGAGAAGCTTGGGCTAGGAGCGGTGATGAGATATGGACATGAAGAATTAAAAGACAATGTTTCTAAATGCCTCTCTCTAGGCCAGAGCTTATCTGTGATGAATTCTCTACCAGGATTCGGAAACAAGAGAAAAATAAGAACCATCTCTGTATGAATTTTTTATAAAACTAAATTTATTTCATTGTTAAAATAGTTCCTTATTTTGAAATAATGCTCATCTTTCCCTTTTTTTCTCTCTTTTTGTGTTTAAGTTTCTTTTATAAAATATAGTGTTGATACAATTTGTTTCAATGTCTTTTCAGCAAAGTCAAAAGTTGCCATATTTATATCGGACCCCTCTTCTCTTTTAAAAATGTTATTGGTTCATGAAATCTCTAAATCAGGCGCCCACGGCTATAAATAAGGCCAGTACAGATAAAGTTCTATGGGAATTCAGCAAGATGTCTTCTTTCGATTTGGGTAAAATCGAGAAAGGCTTCAAAGAGTTGACATTTGGGTTGAGACTAAAGATGGATGAGCTTTGTATACCTAGAATTTGGGGTAGATTCAAAAGGGCATTCCAAGTGGCGGCCACAGCGAGAACAAAGGCATGCAGGTGGGAAAAGAATGAATCATGCTGTAGAAATAGCAGAGACCTAGTTTAACCAGAGCAGTGGATTCCAACCCGTGAGCCACTGTCTCCTAGGGGGCTGTAGAAGTATTGCAAGGTCTCTGCCAATTTTCTTGCGATTTGTCAAAGTCTCATCCCTAAACAGTTACTTTTCAAATGTCTGTAGATCTATTTATTCAAAAGCATTACTGAATTCATCGATGAATTTATCAAAAAATGGTTTCTCAAGCAAAGAATACTAAAATGTTGACTGTTATTTTGGAAATCTGTGATTTTTTTTTTTTACATGTCAATAAACCAAAACTCATGACAGTCCCAACCCATTCATTCAACAGACGTTTATGGTGAGCCCGTTATGTGCCAGGCCCTGTTCTAGACACAGCTTGCTGTGGTAAGCGAGACTGGAAGCAGAGAGAATGGTGAGGAGGATATTGTAATTCAGGGGAGGGATAAGGAAGAGACTTGGACTGAGGTGACGGCAAAGCAAAAGATAAAAAAGTGTCCAGATTGGAGCATATTTTGAAAGTAGAATAAACCGGGCTTGCAGGTGGATTTGATGATTAGGAGTCAGGTAGAGAGAAATAAAACATTACCCCTAGGATTTTAGCCTGCACCATCGGAGAGATGATCCCAGGCTTGTGAAGGTCGGTGAGAGCGTCACTGGACATAATTCTGGAGCCAGATCAAGAGGATGGTGGACCTTAAATGCCAGAGCAAGAAGTCTGGACATCCATAACTGAAGGTACCTCCTTTGATCACTCCAAAAAGTCAGACGCCATCTGTCCTGAAAGCCTCATCGCCTCAGCGGTCGCCTCTCAAGACTCACAGATGAAAAGAGCAAGCGTCCTGTCTTTGAACGGCGGTGTGAGCAGGCTCTCGTGGGAAGCTGTCGCAATCTCTAGGAGGCATCCTTGGGAATATCCTGGGTTACATCAGGGTGGGTCTTCCTTGCATCGTTGTGTCAAGAAGCCCGACCTCGTGCCACATGAAAACAGGCTTGACGTACTCACGTTGTTCAGCCTTTCCATTCCACATCCTTCCCCCTGACGAATGACACAGATCCCGCTGGCACACCCAACCTGACATCCTTCACTAGCCCGGTGCATCTTTCCCCCAGATGCTATCCTGGCTGCTAGGCTCACATCTGCCTCAGGAGAGAATTGCTGTCAAAGAGGGGCCAACTCACCCAGAAAGCCCACTTGCACCCCCTCCCCCCAAGGCACCCTACATCCAATAATCAACTGATCTGGAGTTAAAAAAGACTCACCCTCTCACCCTGAGGTAACATCGATCCTGCCCTACAGTTCATACTCCAGAGCTCCTTCTGGGATCAGACTACAGCTAGTTTCAGCTGAGACCACTTCCTTGCTTAGCATTTTCGCCTGCTCTTTCCTGCCTCCTTGCTTCCGAGAGCTCAAATGCATCACATGCATGAGAACCCCAGTTTCATATTCTGTTTCTAGGGAACCCAATGTCATATATCAACTTCCTCCTTCACTCTCGAACACAGCACTATTATTAACTGACATTTTCGAGTTCCTGCTATATTCCAGGCAACATGGAAGGTGCTTTAAGTACCTCGTCTTATATGATCTCAAAGCTTCAATGCCATTACCACCATGGAACAGATGAGAAAACTGAAAATCTGAGACGTTATTACGTGCGGCATCCCTAATGAGTTTCCTCTGACCTCTGAGGAGCCCAGGCGTCTAGGGGGCTGTACTCTTTGTTCTGCAAAAATGATCTTTCCTCCATTTTAAATATTCCTCTGAGCTCCCCTTCCTTCCTCCCACTAACATCTCACTTCTCATACCCATCCCCACCCCCCACCCCCAAAGACCATTGGTCAATTACATGGGTTTTACTGCTCAAGATCTCCTAGAGCAGCAAATCCAATTTATTTCCATCTGTTTTAGTTTCCTCTCAGAATGCCTTTTTTAAATTGGCAATAAGCACTTTAGTCCTCCCAAGGATTGTTCACTCAACAACATGTTCCTAACCTTTTCAATAGGTATGCGTGTCGAGGAGAAACAGGATGTCCCACCATCTTGTCTGCCCAGTGCTCAAAAGAGTTGACGAGATCTGCATCTGTGGTAGAATCACAGAGGCTTCTCCCCCTCAAAGAATCAAGCCTCAGTGCCAGCAGAGTCAAAGGGTGAACACCCTGAAACTCAAAGCCCATCCTGGAGGGAAGGGAGGTAAGAGAGTGAGGGTGGCTCATACTGGCCATCTCTAAGAAGAGGGGGTGTGGTGGGCACAGCTAGAGGCGGAGGGAAAAGATAAGGAGCAAACCTACATGTTTGCATAGGCTGTTCCTTCGGCCCGGAATGTCCTCTCTCTTTCTCAACGACCGAACTCTTCTTCATGCTTCAAGACCCCGTTTAAATGTCATTAGCTTTGAGATGTACATGAGCTCCTCAGATCCCCGACATAGTCACTGCTTTCTGCGGCAGTACGGAGTACAATCTGCCCTCAGGATAGAGAATGGCAGGTCAGCAAGCGCTCATTCCTGTGTGAAATAACCCGGGATCGAATTCTCACTCCATCGCTCACTGGCTGGGTCTTACGCAAGTCATTCCTCTTCACTGAGCCTCAGTTTGCCTCATCTGTGAAATGCTCATGCACACGAACACTTACCACCACTCCTGGACCACAATAGAATGGTAGCAGAGTTCTTCATTACTATCACCATTATCATCCCCTCCTCTGAATTCCCACAAGCACCATTTCCTACTGTCTATTCCATTAATTTGCCATTTCATCTAGATGGCCTTGTTTGGTTAATTAACATTTTGTGTATACATACCTCCTTCCCTTAACTGTGCTGTAAGTTCCCTGGGGAAAGGAAATGTATCTTATACTTTTGTCTCCTACGCAGCTGTGAGAACAGTGCCGAACACGTGATCCGTGCTCAAATATTTGCTGAATAAACTCTTAAAGCTTTGGCTACAAGTATAGATGCTTATTTTGCTTGGCAACAGAACACACAGCATTTCTATTTACATTCTTGTTTCCAGGCTAATTGATGTGGGTCTTATAGTCCTGAAAACCCTGCTAAACTGTCCCCTAAATGGCAGAAGCCGCAATTAAACAAACCACTAGATGCATCAACAATCTATTAATGCACTCTTAGATGAGGGGCATTGGTGGATTTTCAGCTGCTTGGCTGCACAGTGGCATCGGATTAAACTGAAATATTAAGTTTGGTTTCTAGCTTCCATTGGCCATGCTTACTCGATTAAACGATGATGTAGCTCATATAAACATGGAGACAGAAAAAGATATGCAGATAGCTTCTAATCCAGTTCCCAGCATACTGGAAATCTTTATAAATACATGTGGCTCCAAAAAATGTGGTGGGGGGAAGCCGGGTTGGAGGATAGAAAGGAGGTCCAAACCCTGGCTCTGCCATTTTAGCCCTTTGATCTCTAGTTTTGTCGTAAGCAAAATGGGGCTAAAAATACTTCTTTGCAGGGTTCTTCTGAGGACTGAATGAGATTATAGGTATACCTGTCCGTACTGGTACAGAGGTAACAAGGAGAAAATAGGACAGACGGCCTGCCCTCATGAAGGTAACAGTCTGGGGGAAGATACAGCCAACCAGTTAGTACAAGAAGGCAGTAGGTGCCATATGACAGAGGTAGCACAGAGGACCGAGGGGACACGCAGGAGGCAGGAGACCGGGCAGGGCCTGTGTGGTGGGTCCCTGAAGACGTGTGTGCTGGCCATTATGCTCTCGCGCCGGCTTCACACCCGCCCTTCCGTCGTCCCCGCGGTGACGCTGGGCGACGACATGCCTGCTGTGCCAGATGCCCCGCTGCCGGTTCTGTAAGACAGGCGGTGGCAGAGGAGACTGCAAAGCTAAGCTAGCGGAGGCTGGGCTCGCTCCCCCACACCGCTGTGGCGGAGTGCCGCAAACTGGACGGCTTCAACGACGGAACTTATCGTCTCACGGTTCTGGGGTCCAGAAGCCCAAGGTCAAGGTGTCAGCAGGGTTGGTCCCTCCCTAGGGGGCTGGAAGAGAGAACCTGCTCCAGGCCTCTCTCTCCCAGCGCCTGGTGCTTTGCTGGCCCCGCTCTTCGGAGTGCTTCGGCCTGTGGGAGCGTCTGATCTCTGCCTTCACGTGCTCATGAACGCCACGTCTGTCTCTGTGTTCGATTAGGGGCCCACCCTCTCCAGCAGGACCTCCTCTTAGCTAATTACATGTGCACTCATGACCCTGTTTCCAAATAAGCGCCCATGTTGAGGTTTTTGGCTGGCTGGGGCTTCCTCATGTGAATGGTGGGGGAGGGGAGCGGGAACAATTGACCTGCCCCAGGGGCAGGAGAGACGCCTCCTTCCAGTTTGCATCCTGTGCCTGTCAATGGCTCCTCCCGACGGCGGGCAATGCCAGTTGGTTCCAGAAACATCAGCTAGCTCCTGTTTCAAGGTTTGTTTTGTTTTTTTTCTCACGCTCCTAGAATCAGCCTCATTGTGTCCCATCAGAGTCACCAGCATCAGCTGCCCAGGGTCAGCCCGCTCAGAGGCAGTCTCAGCCCCGAGAGGACCCTTCTCCAAACGTCTGGAGTCTCAAGCCCCAACTCTTCCCTTGGTCCTCCAGGTATTAGCTCCTTTCTGCCTGTGGGGATCAACCTCTGACACGGCCCCCAGCATTCATGCCCTGCGTGACCCCCTCCCCTGCACTGCTGGAGGGACTGACTGGCTTGCTCCTCTTGGGAAACAGCAGAGGTGATGGAAGGTCCCTTAAATGATTAAATGATGAGGCTGTGGCCTCGTCGTGAGTGTTCTGTCTTGCTTGCTTGCTCTGATGAATCAGATGCCGTGTTGTAAGCTGCCCTGTGGAGAGGCCCACGTGGCAGGAAACTGAGGGAGGCCTCCCGCCAACAGACAGTGACAAACTGAGGGCTTCAGTCCAACAGCCCACTGGGACGAAATCCTGCCAACCACCACTTGAGTGAGTTCGGAAGCAGATCCTTCCCCAGCTGAGCCTTCGGATGAGACCCCAGCCTCGGCTGTCACCTTGATTGCTGCCTTGTGAGAAGCCCTGAGGCAGAAGATCCAACCAAGGCGTACCCAGGTTCCTGACTCGTGGAAAATATGAGAATGGCTGTTTTAAGTTACTAAGTGGTGGGGTAAAATTAGTTACACTTTAATGGAGAACCCGCCCACTGCAATGGATAAGTCATCCTCTGTGACCTCAGTGTTCCCTTTCCACCTTTTCCATATTCCAGCAAGTACGTAACCAGCCCCCTATTAAACGCTCTCAGTTAAATCAACTGATATGCTTTGCATTTTCCTGATTAGACACTGACGGACGCAAGATGCCATCTAAGCCGTGACCTTAAAGACAAGTGGGGGTTGTCTTTAAGGCAAAGAGGGTGAGAAGAGGGTTTCAGGAAGAAGAAACAACATATGCAAAGGCCCAGGTGCCATTCGCTCGTCCTTTGTTAAGCACCCACTACCTGCCAGGCCGGGTGCTATGAACGAACTTATGAACGAGAGAGTAAGTTCTCACCCTCATGAAGAGTGTCCTGGCATGTTCAGAATAAGGCAGCAATGAGCTAAGACCGGTATCTCACAGACAGCGCACCCTCCAGGCTTCCTCACAAGGGACACGTGCATCCTCCTAAGATAGGGGCCCTTGGCCTTGGCGTTCTCGATCTGGGCACAGGATGAGTAACCACCGCCCAGCTTCAGCGTCTCCTCTATAAAGCAAGATGACAGTCTGTCCCTCCCAGGACTGTAGCATTGATCAGATGACGCTTGGGGGCTTAAAGCAGCTGGTATAGAGGACAGAGCTCTGCTACTATGAAGACACAGTCATCTTACTTTAACAGCTGAAGCTCTCAGCTCAGAATGATCCAAGTCCTTCATCTGCCCAGTGGCTAGCGGCCCTCTGCTGGCCTGGAGCTGCCTGCAGCCAAGGCCTGGGTTAACAGGATTAAACAAAGAGCCTGTTGCTTCTGGCCCTAGCCAGCAGGTTGCTGGTCATTGATAAAAACAAGCTGTAACACAAAGAGCAACCTCCCCATGGCCACAGGCTCCATAAATCATCCGGCAACCCTGGGCTATTGAATTACCTTTGGAAGATGGATGACACCAAGCTGGAAGGCTGCTTGATAAGGTTTCCCTTTGAATAATTCCGCATGGAAAGCTGGGTTTGAGAAATGGGGTCTTTCCAGCAGCTCGGCCCCTTCCATGCCGCCTCTCCTTTCAAGATAAACATGTTTCCTTATGGGCTGCCACAGCACCCGTGCATGAAGTAAGAAAACTTACTGCTAGGACCCAGGGAAGTATCTCCTTCTGACCAAGGCACAAAAGGAGGTTTCGTTTTATTAGTAGTATTTATTATTATTATTATTATTATTCATTGTTTACAGTACTAACTTATTAATCGCTATCATTTGTTAAGCATATGCTATATGCCAGGCCATGTGCAAAGCATTGAGCTTATTAATCCTTAAACAACCACATGAGGCACGTGCTATTACTCTCTCCATTTGGTTGATGAGAAAACTAAATCTCCAAGAGGTGCTAGGACTTTCTCAAGGCCACACAGCTAGTAAATATTGGAGCTAGGACTCAAATCCATGCTCTTAACAGAAATCAGCAAACTTTTTCTGTAAAGGGCCAGACAGTAACTAGTTTAGGCTGTGCATGTCACATAGTCTCTGGCAGAAGCAACAACTCACTTCTGTCCTTATAGTGCAAAAGCAGCTGTAGACAATACAGAAATAAACGAGTGTGGCTGTGTTCTACAAAACTTTATTTACACAAACAGGCAGAGGGCTGGATTTGGTCAGCATGGACTATATCATAACCGCCTCTACTCTTGACAGTTATAGGGCACTCCCCCTCTGCCTTTGGGCTGGGCACTTTCCTCCACTTATTTGTTTCCACTTGGAAAATGTGCTGGCTCCTCAGGGGTTAGTCTATTCAATTCATTCATTCACTTGAAGGCGACTTAGAAAATGGCTTCTCGACCACGGCACGATTGCTATTTTAGACTCGATAATCCACTGTTATCCTGTGCACTGTAGGATGTTCAGCAGCACCTCTGGCCTCTACCTACGAGATGCCAGCAGCACCTCCCTAGTCATGCCCAACAAAAACGTCTTCAGACATTGCCAAATGTACCCAGGGAAACAAAATTACTTCCAGTTGCAAACCAGTGGTTGGGTCAATGAAGTTTATTTCCCACTCATGAGATCTGGATATGGGTCATGGCTCTCCTTGGCAGTTTCCCTACAGGGGTACAGCAGGGATCCAAGATTCTTGCGTCTGCACCTCCGCCTTCTCAAAATTCTTTGCCTCCTTCCCCTACCTGTGAGAGAGACAGACAATGGAGAACCTACCCCATTCTTAATTTTCTCAGACCAGAAGTGGCACGTGTCGTTTAGGATCACAGGCCATTGGCCATAGCCTAACGGAGGAAGGGAGGAAGGCTGGGAAACGGTGAAGAGTCCATGGAGTATTTGACGATTCCTGCTGGCCATTCATCCCCTCAACACGATTTAATGTGTACCTATTCCGGTTAACAGTTTGCTGATGCTGGGGACAGCTCAGCTTGAATAAAACAGAGTTCGTTCCTGCCCATAGAGACATATAGTGTTCACATTCTTGCCTTAGTTTCTCTTTCAGATTGAAGAAAGAAAAAAAAAAAGAACACAGGAAGGTTTGGTGACAGAGATTATTGAAAGGATGGAGTGTGAAATGCAGATAAAATTATCTCAGCGATTATGTCGAGTCCAAAACTCGTGAAGCCTCACTAAGAACCTGCAGAAATACCTCAGAAGTCTAAACCTGAGTGATCTTGCTCTCTTTTTTGTTCGCCTACTACTCACCTGTCCTAAAACGGTGAATACAACTGGACCCATTACCACCCAGGAATAAGTCCTTCTGGCCAGCCCACTTCCGAGTTTTAACAGTAAGCGTTCACCGTTATGCTGTGGTCACGAACAACTCCAAGATGTGAGCAGCTCACAGCCACAGACATTCCTTGCCTACTGACGTCCATCATCTGAAATTGCTTTTCAGCTCTGTCCCATGTCTTCTTCATCCCAGAACCAAAGGAAAGGCAGGTCCATTCACAGTCACGAGTCAGAAGGAGAAGAGCGGACAGAGTCGCGGCTGGCTCTTAAAGTTTCCGCTCAGGTATGACATTCACATTTGCTGGAATCCCATTGGCCGAAGCAAGTCACGTGACTACGTGTGTCCTCAGGAGGACTGGAAGTGTACTCCTTCCTCAGGGAGGGGCACAGAAAGGGGCCTTGTAGGGATGGATGGGTCTATTGACTAGAGAAAGACGTCGGCATCCAGTGGGCAGAGGCCAGAGATGCTGCTAAACGTGTTACAATGCACACACAACTGAATCATATAGCCCTGAATTTTAAGCAAATATTTTGATGGCTTAATACAATTGACCACAGTGGGTCTCACTTTTGTCCCCCAGGGAAAATTTAGCAATGTGTGGAGGCATGTTGGGCTGTCACAACAGGGGAGATGCTACTGGTGTCTAGTGGGTAGAGGCCAACAGTGCTGCTAAACATCCTTCAATGCAGGAAAGTCCCCATGACAAAGAATTATTCCACCCAAATGTCAACAGTGCTGAGGCTGAGAAGCCCTAATTGACCACAAGGGACAAATGGACTCTCGACTCATTCATCCATTTACTCATCCATTCATCATTCACCAAAGATTTCTTGAATGTCTATCAAGTGCCAGGCACTGTACTAGGGCCAGGAAAAGCAGAAGCAAACATAAATGTGATCGTTGTTCCAATGGAGTTTATAACCTACTTGAAGAGACAGACGTACATCAAATAATCACACAAATGAGTGTTTCATTACGAACGAAGGTAAATGAAAGAAGGAGATGGACTTTCTGAGAGCCCATGACAGCCTGCTGACGCGGGGGAGAAGGTTAGGGAAGTCTTTTCCCAAGGCAGCGACAGGCATTCTGAAGGGTGTGTAGGAGTTAACTAAACAAAGAGAAGAGAGAAGGAAGTTGTAGGCAGAGGAATGGGGAGATCATGCTGTGTCGGGGGAACTAAAAGGTCAGTTGGATGGACACATAGAGGGATGAGTGGTCTATGAGGCAGCTTAAGAGGACAACGGGGGCCAGATCATCCAGACCTTTGTAGGCCGGGTCAGAGGGCAGTGTTTCTCTGATGAGCAATGAAAAGCCACAAGCAAGTTTTATGCAGAGAGGGAATAATCTTTGCATGTCACACAGATCACGAGAGGTGCAGTGTGGAGAACAGTGTAAAATGGGATAGAGCTGACAGTTGGGAGACCCGTCAGCAGGCTATTAGTCTTCCAAGGGAGAGACAGCAGGAACTTGGACTAGGATGGTGGTGGGGAGGACAGAGAAAAGTGGTTACAGTGGAGAGCTAATTAGGATGTGGGATGTGAAGGAGCGAGAAGTGTTCGGACTGTCTTCCCAATTTCTGGCCTGTGTAACTGGAGGGATGGTGGTGGGGTTCATTAAGACAGGAGACAACGGGGGAAAGCCAAGTTTAGGGGCAGGGAAGCAGGAATGCAGTCTATCACAGAATGTGAGTTTGAGAAGTCTTTGAAGCGTTCAGGAGAAAAGTTCAAGAAGGAAGCCAGACAGATCTGTCTGCAACTCAAAGGAGACATGAGGCTAAAGTTATTAATATAAGAGTCATCTGAATATAGATGTTCAACTTTTACACTGCAGCCTTTGGCTTGGACCTTAATACCCGGCCTCATCATTTGTTGGTCATCTTGATGACGTGACAGTAACCATAACAACTCTGTGACGATATAACTACTTATCTGCTTCCCTCAAAACTCATTCATTCACCAGTCTTGGATATTACCATGTACCAATAACATCCTTGAGGGCTGGTGAGACAGTGATACATGAGAACAAACAAGATTGTGGTCCTTACAGGCATTTAATATTTTATGGTTTCTTCTTTCATGTAAGTTACACAAAACAACGGACCCTTGCTCTTGCATGTCTGGTCTGGAGTAAATCATCGCACCCTAAAGGAAATGCTTGCCAATAAAATGACCTCAAAATTGTAATAGGCTAATAGACTCATGGCATCTCAGCCTTATATTGGTAGGATCCATTTAGTTCAACGATACCTAATAGATTTCTTCTCACATGCCAACTTTAATGGGTTGGCTGTGGCTTCCTGGAGAGCTCAGCTGAGAATGATTCATCTGGAAAAATCAGAGTGATCGATTAGTGATGTCTGTCGAGGGTTTGGTATGGAAGAGTGGAAGGCAACATGCCGATGGCTCTGATCTCGACTCTCCTTTTTATGTGCTGCTGAATGATATTTGATAGTATTTTATTCAGGAATTTCATGTCTATGATAATGAAAGATATTGGTCTATTATGTTCTTAGATTTTCATATCTAAGTGATGCGGGCCTAATGATACAAGTTGGGAATAATTCTCTTCCTTATTTTCTAAAGGGGTTTGCGTAATCTTGGCATTACTTTATCCGTAAATCTTTGACAAAATAGGCCTGCAATTATGGGAGAAGGAAGGCAAGGAGGAGTTTTAAATGGTGAATCCAATTTCTTAAAAAGATCTAAGGCTATTTAGGTTTTCTACCTCTCTTTCTGTTAATTTCAGTTAAATGCTATCCTTCAAGGAAGTTGTACATTTCGTCTACGTTGTCAAATTTAAGCCGTGAACTTAAAGAAACTAAAACTTAGCTATGACAATGGACATGCCTGGGTCACGTAGCAGATGACAAGTCAAGTACAAGAACTCAGGTGTTCAGAGGCTCAGTCAAGTCTCTCAATCTGCCACATCCAGATTTATCCTAATTCCAAAAGCCATAGGGAAACTGTCTGAGGATCTTTTTCCAAAACATGACATACGTCAGCATTTTAAGTGCCCACGTGCCACAGTATTTAGCATGATCTAGTGACGTAGAGGGAAAGAGCTGTCCAGGGTAAAAACCACCTTCATCAGCACCAGCCTGGAGCCTCGGGTTTTAGCAGTCCTACCTGCCGACGCCGGAGGCTTTTTGAGAAAACCGATGGACAGCAAGAAAGAGGAAGCTATTCCGTTTATGTTGCCCCTGGGAAGCACCCCAAGCTGCCTTTCCCCTTGGCACACCCGTTCACAAGAAGTCAGGCTGTCCATGCAGATTACGCCCCCCCCCCCCGACTCTGGGCCTGGCCAGTAGAAGATACAAGTCCCAAGGGGACTTCTCTGCCTGGCCTGACCTACTTAGATGTGACATGCCTGACAAGAGTAGGAGTGGAGCTAATGGGGGTGGACAAGGACGCGGGCTTGAAGTGGCCCGAGGGAGATGAGCTCACAGGACTTGGCTCAAAATGCTCCCGGGGAAGTTCTCCCTAGGGGAGAAGCATCTGTTAAATCCGACCACATCAGCACCCTGCTTAAAAGTTTTCAGGGTGCCCTGTGCACTCATGAGAGTCCAGACTCCTCGACACGGTCTCCAGGGCTCTGCGTGACCTGGCCACGACTCCTCTTCCTCTACCCTCCCCTCTGACCACTGTCTTCTTGGAGCGAGACGGACCTACTTTTCATTCCAAGATGGCAACACACTCTCCCTTCCGCCAGGGACTTGGCGTAGGCTGTTTCTTTTGCCTAATAAACATTCTCCCTCTATTTGCACTTGGCTTATCTTACTTGATCTTCAGGTCACAGCTGAAGGGTCACTTACTCCCGGAGCATTTCCCAGCACCACGGCCTGGGCCCGTCTTGTGCTTCCCACTGCCCTCACTCTACAGGTGCACTTGCACGTTGCTTTGGGGCAATTTGCTTTCTATTTACCAGGATCCCTCACCAGTCTGTCAGCTACGTGGTGTCTCCACTGAGCCCTATAGTCCTGTGATCAACTGCCTACTCAGCGTCTTCATTTGGTTGCCTATAAATATGTCAGACTTAACATTGTCCAGTACTGAACCCCCATGTCCCCCTCCCAATCCGTTCCTCCACGGTTTTTTTTTTCCCCTCTCAGCAAACGGCAACGCCATCCATTTAATTGCAGAGGCAAAACGCCTTGGAGTCACATCCCGAACTACTCTTTTTCATCATGCCCCACACTTTATCCATCAGCGGTTTACTTTTCAAGATATTTCCAGAGTCCGGCCACTACCCGACACCCTAGTGCTGCTACCCTGATCCAAGCCACCATCGTCCCACACCCAGGTTATTGCCACGCGCTCCCAGCTGGCCTCCTGCTCTACCCTGGCGTCCCGAAGTTCTACGTCTAACACAGCAGCCATAGGACTCCTTTTACGACAGAAGTCCGATTATGTCGCTTCTCTGCTCACAGCCCGCCATCTTGCTCAGAACATAAACCAAAGTCCTTGCCGTCTCGACAGGTCTGACTCCAGCTATCTTCTGTCCTCGGCTCCCCCCGACGCCTCTCCCTCATTCCATCCAGCCTCTCTGCTGCCCCTGGAAGATGCATACTCCTGCCTTACGATCTTTGTACCTTCTATGCCCTCTGTCTGGAATTTTCTCCCTCCGGGGAGCCACAGCGTTCCTCCTCCCATTTCTTGCAGGCCTCTGTTCAAATCCCACTCTAAGAGTGAGGACTCCCCCGGCCGCCCTACACAAAACGGCAAGCCCCTATCCCCCCTTCTCCTCCATCTTCCCTTACTCTGTTTCATTTTTCTCCATAGCACGTATCATCAGCTGACCTATACATTCCTATTTAACTGCTTATTATTTGTTCTCCCCATGAGGGCAGAGACTTTTCCATTGCTACATCCCCAATGAGTAGAAGTGTCGCACCATATTGCTGATTGAAAGGCTAAGGCTTCTGGCAACATAGTGGATTGACTGATAGAGACGATCCCCATGCCACGGACACACGTTATTAGAAAATAAAAATTTAATACAAAGCCATACTCAAAAAGAAGTAAAAGAACATCCCAAGGAGTCAAAAAGAAAACGAGATACCGCGGAGTAAGCTCTAGGTGCCGGCACGGTAACCCGGAGGGTGGGGGGCGTCAGACACAGAACACAGGCCCCGCGGGCCCGAGGGCTGGCATCCAGTCACCGGAGACATGGCCTTGGGCCTCTTCAAGTTGGGGAGCTGGTGGGAGACTCCTGCATGTGGTCAGGCCTCTCGAAGGGAATGGAAAACTTCCCCAGCAGCCCAGGGAAGCTGCAGAGAGGGTGCCGCCTGCCTGGGCTCCTGGCGGTCCTAGTCTGAGTCCCGCCGAAGCAGGTCCTGTAACAAGGGTTTGGGTTCCAGTAGTTTATTGAGGAGGTGATCTTAGAAAGCAAGGAGGCAGTAGGAGAAGTAGGAGGGGAAAAACAAGGAGGGGGGAAAACCAGTAAAGGTTGCATAATCCAAGTTACTGCGGGGCAGACTGGGGCTTGGTCCTGCTGGGGACCTCTGGGAGACTGTGTGCAACACACCTCAGAGGCATCCCATAGAGGAAGGCAGATGGGACATTTATCCACCAGTGTCACCCCCCAATGGTTGAGGGTTGCTCTGAGGGGTTAACTGCTCTTGCACTTTAAGGTTATACCTGAGCTCAAACAGACAAGCTTTCGGGCAGGGAAGAAGAAAGGCAAGCACCTGGAGTCAAAGCTGTCAGTAGCACACTCAGAACTGTTCACAGCGAGAAGAAAAACTCAGGTGGATCAAAGGGCTACAAGACAGGCCATCTACTACAGGGGCGGGGATTGTCCCATGGGAAACTGAAACCCCACGTCTACACGTATCATGGCGTGGGGTCTGATTTTTATACTCCCCATGTGAATAGAAATCCTCAGCTAAGCAATTAACAAATATAAGTCTAGATTATGAAGCTCTAGAGGCCCAGGAGGGGCAAAAGCACTATGTAAAGATGGAACCCATACCAAGAAGGTCTGTTTGGGCCTCCTATCTACCTGCAGAGTCATAGACAGTGAGCCAGACCAGTGGAAATGGCTGGCAGGAGGGGGACAGCCCGACCTGAAGAGCAGGAAGATGCTCCCACATGCACAGCAGTTAGCATGAACAGAGGACGGTCAGCTCACCAAGGACATGTCAAATAAAACGTCCCAACAACGAGATACCACTGCACACCTGTTAGAATGGCAAATATCCAAAATACTGACAGTGCCAAATGCTGGAGAGGACGTGGAGCCACAGGAACTCTCATTTGTTGCTGGTGAAAATGCGAAATTCACCTTACTTTGGAAGACAGTTTGGCAGCGTCTTAGAAAACTAAACATGCTCTTACCGTATGATCCAGCAATCATGCTCCTTGGCATTTAAAACCCAAATGAGTTGAACACTATGTCCGCACAAAAACCTGCACACAGATGTTTATAGAAGCTTTGGTCTTAATTGCCAAAATCTGGAAGCAACCAATATGTCTGTCCTTCAGTAGGTGAATGGATAAATAAACTACGGCACATCCACACCCTAGAATATCTATCATTCAGCGCTGAGAAGAAATGAGCTAGCAAGCCATGAGAAGGAATGGAGGGAACGTATTAAGTGAAGGAAGCCAATGTGTGTTTATTCTGTGTATGATATTCTGGAAAGCGATTGAGATAGTAAACATATCAGGGGTTGCCAGGGATTAGGGAGGAGGAAGGAATGAAGAGACGGAGTGCAGAGGGTTTTCAGGGCATGGAAACTCTTCTGTATGACCCTGTGATGGTGGGTGCCTGTCATTCATTATCCATGTGTCCAAACCCATTGTGCGCGTCACACCAAGAGCGAACCCTCGTGTACACGAGGGACCTCGGGTGATGACGGCGTGTCAGTGTATATCCACGGCCTGTAATAAATGTCTCGTCTGCTGGAGGGTTGTTGCGAGGAGGAGGCTGCAGCTGTGTGGGGCAGAGGTATAGAGAGACTCTTTGAACTTCTCGTTCGAGTCTTCTAGGAACCTAAAACGGCTCTAAAAAATAAAATCTATTAAAAAGAAAAAGGAGTGTCTTCTTCGTCTCCTCTTTCTCCTTCCCGCCTCAACACAGCAGGGGGGGAAGGAACAGGACAGGGAGGAGTGCAGGCCAGCGCCATCTCCTAGATCCTGCCAATGCTGGGAAACAAAAGGGGACTGTGAGTACAATAGAAGATTGAAGTTGAAATGTGGCCTGGCGACCGACCAGGCTATTTTAACGACTCGAGGAGATTGGGAAGTTATGGGACCTAACTCACTTACCAGGAAAGCAGGGAGGTGGGACGTGGGGGAGAGGTGGAACAGAGATTATCCTCATAGTAGTTACTGGGGGAAAAAAATCACAGAATTTCATGTTTATTCTTCAATGAAAGGGGACTTCTCAATTAAGCAGGCTTCAGGGGCAATTTCTGAGATCTTTTACAAATCAGATGAATTCTCCCTTGTTTCCACGCCGCATGTTTACCCGCCCTGATGCATCCACACGCACGCGCACACGCCCATACTCCCACGTGGCTGAGAAAGGCCCCTGTGGCCAGCAACATCCCCACACAGGTTCCGGTTTGTTGTCAGAACACAGGACATTTTAACGGGAACATTTTCTGCCTCTGCTGAGAAGCAGAGTAGCAGTAACATTCACAATGACAAAATCTCCCACTTCTATTTCATTTTGTCTCAGAAATGTAAAAATACTTGGCAGACTTTAATTCATTAGCATGAGCACACACGCTCGCCACCCATGAGAGGAATTTCAATGGTGAGATGCTCCAGCCCAAGTCCGATACGGTGTGATAAGATCCCAGGACATCTGTCAAACAGCTCCGTGATCTGTCTCAATCATTCATGGACCGTGTCAAGCAACTGTGCCCCGAGAGCTGAGACAACTAACTCCCCTCAAGGCTTTCCATGTCACCAGTGGCCGGTGGGGCTACTGCCTTGATTCTTTCGGCTTTACCCAAAGTGGTGACTTCTTCCCTTCACTTTGACTTGGGTTTCAGCTAAATAGCTTCCAGGGATGCAAGGAAATCTTGGCAAGGCCCCGAGAGCAGAATTTTCTAAACAAGAGTGAGAGTTATGACCCTGCCTGCTGTAGCATACCTTTCCTCTTCCCCAAAAAGCACGGTTTCTTAATTGAAAACGTGGCCAAATGCTGGGAAAACACCCTGATCCTTACCGTTTTCTGGGACCGGAGAAACAGAGATCCAAATGGTCAGGGGAAAGGGGGCTCGCTCACGTGCCAGGCTTCTCCCTGACAGGCCTTGGCAAGGGCTGCTCCCTCCGCCTGCACACCCCCACCACCACCCTCTCCTCCTCACCTAATTCCAGCACCTCCTTCAGATCTCAGCACAGGTCGCTTCCCCAAATCTGGAGCAGATTTCTTCCTCAGGTGCTCCTCACAGACACAAGTCCCTGTCCTTAACATTTTGTTTACTTTATAACAATTCACCTGTTTTTGAGATGGTTTGTTTATGATCTGCCTCCCCATCCAAACTCTAATTTCCGCAAGAGCAAGGACCGAGGTTAATTCCGCTTCCCGACATAGCTCCGGTGTGTTCCTTAGCACACAGTGGATGCTCAATAAATACTTCAATGAATAAATCCACGAATTCTATTTTACTGAGCAATGCAAACTCATTTAATAAACATTTTTTGAATAAAGTAACCAATATCCTTAAAACCAGCATAACATTAGTACCTACTTAATAGTACCTACCTAATAAAGTTATTAGGAGAATTACATTGTTAACGCAAATAACGTTCTTCAGTGCACACAATAAGCGCTCAATAAATATGAGCTAATCTTGTTATTCATAGCGTTATCCCCATAACGGGAAGATATTTTGAATTATTATTTAAACTGGGTTTTCTTCTCTCCATTTTCTGGGAACTCAGCCCTTCTTTCAGCCTCCCTTCCCGCCTCCCCCCCTCCCCATTTTTCAGATGTGGAAAAACTGGCTCAGAGAGACCCTAAACTGTACAGCGGGTAAGTGGCTGGGCTTAGATTACAATCCATATCTCTCAGACTCCAGACCCTAGACGGTCCTCACACCATCTAGCAATGGCCAAATGAAGAGACTAACGGAAACTCAACTTTATTCATCGTGAAAGGTCAACGTTTTATTTGTCCCCTGAAAAGAAAGTATCATTTTACTGAGGAATCGCCACCATTAGACGAAGTACTTAAAATGATAATAATCCCATGCCCAACTAAGAAATAAAGTTTCCTTTTCTATTATAACAAAGACAATGGTGTATTGATGCACTATTGGAAACAATTATCTCTATACATAGTTTGTGCTGTTGCTCACCAGAAGTTGCTGCGTCAGCCGATATTACTTAAAGATGGTGATTTTCTTTCCATTTTGTTTTAGTCCCAAGAAGTATATTTTAAAAGTGAATAGGAGGCCCTATTCGAAAAATCAATTATATATTTCCATTTTAATGTAAACATTTAGCATCCCAAACTCTGCCTCACCATCTCGTTAGCATCTGAATGCAAGTACCATTGCAGACCTGTATTTTAAGACCTTTCTTTTCCCCAGCATAGAAAGGAAATAGAGCAAAATTGTCACGCCAGCAGGCAGTTGACCAAATGCAACCATCACGACAGGGAGTGAGGTGCAAATTTTCAGAAGAAATGGGAAATTATAAGGAGACATTAAATCCATCTTCTCTTCCAAGGAGCTGCTAAGGTGTTCATTTACATTTTTAGGTAATCTTTCAAGCTCTATTTTGCAAATATAGCTCTGAAAAATAATAATGATAAATAAGGGGATTTTATGATGGTCCACTTAGGCCCTAAAGGACTAAAAGGTCCCCCCTTTTCTCTATTTTGAGGCATTACTCCCTCTGAGGCAGGTTACTAGAAAAGGCCCACTGGCTGAAATCTGCAGGGTCAGAAAGGAAAATTCTGTTTGAAGCCCAATGCTTGGGTTTAAATCCTTTCTCCCCTGGTGAGCTGGTGTCCTGTTTCCAAAGCCTCAAAAAGCAGCCTGAACTCGTTCTGAGAAATATTCAGCCGTTCTGCAGCCCACACCCAGCATGCCAGGTGCTTGAGGCAATTTAGGCTGAGTGCAAAGTGCTCCGTTTCAGGCTGAAATCACGCCAAAGACTCCTCACAAAAGCGACATTCAGCACCTCGGATTCCACATTCCACTCTGCGCATTGTCTGCCACAATTACCCAGGATTCCAAAAGCACTTGGCCGCATTAAATAAAATCAGGGAGGAGAAACAATAGCAAGGAACTGCTTGAGGACACGAAACTGGAATTATGGAGAGAGGCACAGCCAGGGATGTCAGTTGAGCTCCGAAAATAGACATGGTTTAATGAGCAAGAGGGAGATTGGGTTTCTCCAAAAAATGCAGATTGAACCAGGTAAGAACTAGATTATCCCACTCCAGTGATGTGCTGCCCCTAGGTTCAGTACCTTTGGAAGGCTGTTTGTCAGTACTTTCTAGAACTAAAAAAATACTCATGCCCTGGGATACTGACATTTCTCTTCCTGGCCTCTATCCTAGAGAAAAATGCAGATAGATGTGATGCACACAGGGAAGGCACGATTTTCAAAACTGAGTTGCTTGTGAAAGCCAAGAGTTGGAAAATAACCTAATATCCATCCATGGGGTATAGTGACAATGTGGAACACTCTGCAGCAGCAAAGGGACTATGCCCACATCGGGACAGATGATAACATCCACACACATACCTATCCAAGAGCTGAGATGTTCCAGAAGCTCTCCTTAGTGCCTCACACACTCTGAACCACTTAATCCTTATGACAGTCCTTGAGGGGTGTCTCTAATTATGCGCCACGGGGTCACTGAGATGTTAAATAACCTGCCCAGGATCACGCAAGCACACAGGGCATTTCAACTCAGGCCGCCTAGCTCCTAAAGTCAAATTGCTTCTTAAGGAATTTTAAAAACCGATTTTCACACAAAAAATGTGGCATGCCGATTTCCATTATGGGGGCTCTCCCACTGAGAGTGGATCTGGATGAGGGCCCTAGCCACTGTGAAAGCCATAAAGGAGAAAGAGAATGACTCAAGTCCCTCTGATCCTGTGCTCTCTCCGGGGGGAATAGGGTGGGGCAGGGTGGGGAGAATCTTGAGCTAGTGACTGAAGGCTGAAGTTGCGTGAACCAGGCGGTTCCTGCTGCTACACACTCTGTAACTCCTGATGGTATTCCTCTGCAAGCTGGTCCTCTGGTCCATCATGCATTCCATGCTACCCCGTAGCCTCCTAATCTATATTCTCTTAGTGGAAGAAAGCCAGAGTTGGGTTGCTGTCCCTAGCCAACGAGGCGCTTGTTGACATACTCACTATACACAAGATAGTATAGATATGGGAACTAATGAGATACCATCGGTCCCTGTGTTCAAGTTGTCCACGGCCTCGCAGGAGAGTTGAGAGCGGTCTCATTCGGTGCTTGGTTATAGAGTATCCTCCTTCCCCACAACCCCCAAAAGGCAACATCTGATTAGAACTGAGATGAATGAGAAGGACAAGAGAACAATAACTAAACCGATGACATTTGACCTCTCTGCACCCTACGACCCTATTCTAAAGACCAGTGACCATACCCAAGCTACGTCTTATGGGGCCTGTTTAAGTCTGGCTAATTAATGGCTGTAAAAGCAGTTTGGACTTTGCGAGCCTTTTATAATGTGCCTCATTTAGATATAATGGGCTCAAGATTGCCTCTGGCATCCTCAAGAAAATTAAAAATCCAGTAGGCAGTGGAATTGCCTCTACGTGGTTTTCCTATTACTTTTATTTTTATTATGATTGCAAATTGTAGCCTTACTAATGGTACCTTGGACGAGAAAGCCTTGCCAGGGAAAGTCTAGCTGTTTCCCCATGTCCACGGCATGATTTATTGGTTCTTTATCCAGCAGCATGCTGGCTCCTTCCGCATGATGTCATTTCACTCTTGCCAAATCGAGGGGAGTCGAGGGGCTCCTGAACACGCGGAGTCGTTCCTAACGTGGGGCCACGCCAACAGGAGACACCATTCATCACCCTCCGGCCTGACAATACAAGTCCTAATTGGCATTTGTCTAATCCCTGGCTCCAGACAAGCAGGTGTCTGGCGTGTGTGGGCTGAGCAAGGTTTGGTATTCGGGAAGTCTGGGTTAGCACGCGGTGCAGAAAGATGGCAGTGTGTCAACTGGGCAGAGGAGGCATGACTCATAAGAACAACAACAGTAATTACTCTACCTACCAGGATCCTCGGTTGCAAGTAATCACAGTCCCTCTACCAAGTTTAACAGAAAAAAAAATTGTTGAATGATATCAAAATTTTCTGGCATCTCTAATGAGGGTCAAAGAATCGCGATCAAGGGTTAGATTGCCAGGAATAAAACCCAAAGTAGGCCACTTCAGCAAAAACAAGTGCTACCACTACTCCTTCTGGACACCGCAGCTAACGTCAGTGACTCTGGGTTTGGAAGGTCACCTCTGCTCCCTCCTCCCTCCGCCAACCACTGCTGCTCCTAAAAGGCTGGGCATGTTTGCTCCCTGTTCACTCAAAGATGGATCCCACCCATACCTGTTCACCAACAGTGCTCGCCTCCAGACAGAAGTTTTACACAGGCGAATAAGACTGACAGGATTAGGTCACTGGCATACCCAGGGCAGGAGGAGAGGTGCAGAGAGCAAGAGAATGCATGGTTAACAGAGAATTGAAAAGCAATGTAATAAAACTGACTTCCATCACTCTGCCTTATATTATGATCATGAGCCAGTAACTTTTAAGCAGGTCGGAGATATAATACACGTCCAGGTGGGGCAGACCATGCCCACCTCTCGTCCTTGGTAGTGCGCTGGGTTAGTTTGCATTCCTGTGTCCTGTTTACAAAGAAGCGGCTACACAGTATACACATCTGTCAATGGGGATGACAACAGAAACTACCTCACAGTGCTGTTGTGAGAAAAATATGAATCGATATTGTAAAGATGTCACTTCTCTTCAATTGATCTAAAGACTACAGTCCCAATCAAAATCCCAACAAGTTTTTTGTTCTGGTGGAAATTTACAAGGTAATTCTAAAATATGTGCGGAAAAATCAAAGAGCCAAGATTATCACAAAATAAGAACAAAGTCAGATGAATTTCGCTACCGGGCATCAGGAGTTACTATAAAGCCAGAGTAATTAATGGAGCATGCTTTGATAAAAAGAAAGATAAATGAAACAGCGCAGAGAGCTCAGAAACAAATCCACGCATACAAAGACACTTGATTTATAACAAAGGTGCCACTAGAGAGCAATAGAAAAACAGCGGCTTTTTCAATAAATGATGTGAGGTCAATTGGCTATGTACGTGGAAAACTCTGAATCCTGATCTCTACCTTATAGGATGCACAAAAATCAATTCCAGGTGGACTGCGGATCTCAATGTGAAAGGAAAAAATAATAAAGCTCCTCAAAGGCAATATAGGAGAATATCTTGAGCTTGAGTTTAACAAAGATGTCTTAAATAAGACAAGAAAGAACGGGGATGGGTGAAGCCCCACTGTGCAGTTGGTTCAGAATAAGGGGGATCCCACAAATCATATTCCTCCTCTAAGTCCCATCTCTGAAAGATTGACTGCCTTAGAACCTTTTTACAGCTCAGGATGTTCAGGCTGACACATTTCAAAGGAAAAGGAATTTCCCATGATGCTCTTCATGGAAAGCATCTACGTGTATGCTACTTTGACAGAGGCGGTGACTCCGGTGTCATATTTAGTGATTGTTTACTATGTGCCAGGCACTGTGCAAAGCACTTTGCAATCATTTCCTTATTTCTCTGTAGTTCAGCCAGTGGTTGATGCCTGTGAGTTGGTCACCATGGAAACTGCAACACCAGAAAATCTATCTTCCAATTTCTCTCCACTACTTCATCCTTTAATATCTGAAAATTTTAATTTATACAATTAAGACATTAAGAATCAATCATGAAAGTGAAGTTGAAATGAGGGCTTCCTGCTGTCTTGTTTTGTTCAGCTTACCGAAAACCTTACGATCAAGTTGATGGTTTCAACTTTTAAAAATACATTCCCATACATTCCTCATAGAATCTCTATGAAATAGCTACAGCTGGCATTGTAATTCCCATTTCCAAACGGGTAAACCGAGGCACAGGAAAAGGTCCTATCAGGGTCTGGGACCAATGCTAAACAGGGATAGCCGAATCCAAGCAAATGGAAGAGGTGGCATGTTTTGCAGAGGCATGTTGAAGTGAAGAATGGACTATCTGAGATTGCCCCCTTGTAGATAAGTTGCTGCAGAGGGTGAGGTAGGAATGTATTTAGCCTTCACTTCATTGAGCCTAGTTCAGAAACTCTTCACCTCATTCCTAAACTGGTTCTCCGGCCTCCAGTTTCCTGACGTCTCATAGAAACACTTTCGGATTTATCTTTCCACAACGGAGTTCTGATGTGTCACTTCCTAGCCCTGACACCATCAACAGTGCCTTTTTACTTTTTTAAAAATATATCATTTGTAATCAAACATCCAAAATTTTGACACTAGCACTTAAGAACTGAATGTTTTCGGTCTGCTTACCTAACTTCTCCGAGTCTCAGTTTCCTTGTCTGTAAAATGGGACTAAGACTAAGGCTGATGTGAGGGTAAGAAGGGATATTTTAAATACAATGACTGAGTGTATTAAGGTTCCAAAAGATAAAACGAAACACTTGATTCATCTAGCAATAAGACCATTCTTTATTCCTTCCTTCCTTCCTTCCTTTCTTCCTTCCTTCCTTCCTTCCTTCCTTCCTTCCTTCCTTCCATCCATCCTTCCTATCCTTCTGTACTTCCTTCTCTTCCTTCCCTCCTTCCTTTTACTTTTTAGACCTTGCTGTGCACCAAGTTCATGCATTATGTATACAAAGAAACTCAAAGGTGTCACCCAGCTGGTAAATGGCAGAACTTAGTTTCAGACTCAGATCGCACTGTTATACTTGCTATACTTGGACCACCTACATCAAAATCACTTGTGGGGCTTGCAAAAAAAAAAAAAAAAAAGAAGAAGAAGCAGACCTCTGTCCCTTGGTCCAGACTGGGAGACTTCCAATGGAATCCATTCTCCCCTTTCTTCTAAGTGACTAGAGACGACGACTGCATAGTGAGAGACTGGATTCCCTGCCCTTTCGCAATTAGATGCAGTCACAGGACAAGTTTTCACCAATGGAAAGTGAGCAGAAGCAATAGGTACCAGTTCCAAGCCGGTGTGGGTAAGGAATCGATACATCCTTTTCATCATCTCCAACTAATTCAAATCTGGACGTGGTGGGACCTTACCCTTGCCTGAGCAGATGATGAAAAGTTTCTAGAAGGTGGCGGTGCCTCATGGGAGAAACCTGGATCTCTGAAGGTCTGTGTGGTTTCGTTATTAAGAGCCGCACAACAAACCCTCCTAAGTCTTCATCGCTTTAAACAACAGTCATTTATCAGGTACGTGAATCGACGACTTGGGTGGGGACTGATGGGGTCGGCTTCCCCAGGTGAGAAGGCTCGACTGGGACTCGAGGATCTGGTTCAATAACAATTCATGCCCGTGGCTGGTGAGTCAGTTCTGTCTCTCATCTGAGAGTTCAGGTGACCCTGAAAGCCAGGAACCTTAGCTTCTCTCCACATGTGCCTCCTCACAGGCAGTTGGGCGTCCACACAGCATGCCAGCCGAGTTCCAAGAATGAGTGTTCTGAGAGAAAAATCGTGGAAGCCTATATATAGTCTCTCTCACACCTGGGCCCAACATTCTGTGGCTCAGAGTGGTCACAGAGCCTATCCAGATTCTAGAGGAAGGGACGTCCACCTCATTTCTCAATGAGAGAAGTGTCAAATAATATGTGGCCCTACTCGATCTGCCTTGATTTGCATCTCACGAAGCAAAATATCTACAAATAAGAAACGCTTGCTTTGGGTTTTAACGTGCTTGGAAGAAATATCTTCTTTGTTTTCTGAGCTGCATGATTGTTGGACCTCTTGATACAATAGCTTAGCCTCCTGCCATAACAAATACTCCCAATAAATCAGAATGGAGGACCAGGATCAAAAATCTGCATTCTAACAAGCACCATGATGTTTCGACGCATGCCAGAATTTAAGGTTCACTCTGCTAAGCAACAAGGCTACTCCATTCAGTTTCTGACCTTCCAGTGACTCTGAGATAGTTAATCCCTTTTATCTGACTGTTCATGGGGTTCACATCTTAGAACAGACAACATCTCCACGGGGTAGCGTGAAGATCCACGACCTCACTAAATCCCACTTGGTTGGAGATACTCAGAGGGGCCTTGGGGTTCATCTTGTGAAATCCTCACTGGTGCAGGATCTTAAGATCCTAGGGTTACAGAATGCTCATTTCGGGCCAAAATTACAGAAGTTGTGCTAAAAGGAAGTGTTTTCTGATTGTCTTTTCTAAGATGCTACTTCCATAGACAATCGAATAAAAGGACTGAATTATCTCAGAGGCATCGTGAGATCAGAAAATGGAGGTAGGAGTGTTGCTTAGCTGAGTGGCTCTCAAATACCACAGACGTGAATTAATTAATAGTGACTCGCTTTATGAGTTACATACTTTTTACATAACTGGGGGAGCCAGGTTCCTGTACCAGCATGTGAAAACTCTCTAAGCAAGAAAGTTGTGGGAAAGTAATTAGTGAAGACAACCGATCAACGGCAGGACAGTTTTTAGGCAAACATCTGGCCATTCAAGGCTCTTTGTAAGACTACCAGGGTGGCCTTATAAAATCAGATCTCTAATTCAAAAGCCTTCTCCTCTTCTTAGTTCACTTCCAATTCTGTTTGAATATTAAGCTTCCTTATGGTTAATATTGGGTCCCTGCAGACTTAATTTGGCAATCTTCCTCAATGGAGATTCTAATACCAGTCCCATGAGGATGCTGCAAAGATTAAACAAGATAATAGAGCTATTCATGCAATGAATATTCATGACGAAGACCCACAGAACATGTAGCACAATGTTCAGAGCAGTGTTGCTGCATGGTAAATATAAGTTCCTCTTATTCCCTTTCCATTTTAGGAAATAACTTCAAAAACAGGAATAATAGCTGTTATGGACGGAATGTCCCCCCGAGAATCCTAACCCCCAAGGTGGTGATATTAAAAGGCGGAGCCTCTGGGGAGGTGATTGGGTCAGGAGGGTAGAACCCTCATGAAGGGGATTACTCCCCATAAGAGCTGACTCACCCCTTCCACCATGTGAGGGCACAGCAAGAAGTCAGCCATCTACGAACCAAGACGTAGCCTCTCGTCAGATACCAAATCCTGCTGGCCCGCTGATGTTTGCTGTTTAAGCCGTGCAGTCTACGGTATTCCTGTTACAGAAGCCCAAATGGACTATGACAGCAGCCCCCATTGGTGTTTGGTTTGCTGTATGCAATGCCTTGGTTGTTTTTTGTTTTTGTTTTTGTTTTAATTTTAAATTAGAAGGTTTTACAGGAAAATTCAGATTTCTGGTTTCACAGAAGCTCTAGCAACACAGACCAGCGCGACCCCTCCAGGCATGAGTTTGAGAGCCCAGGACCTAATAAAGCACTTTCTCATCAATGTCTGTCTCCTAGGCCTGCTTTCCTGGGCTCTCATTGGTCTTCTCAGTCTCAGGGAGGGATCGGAGAAAGCCTGTTGAAAGCTCCGACATCACCATGACGTCTGAGGGCAGAAAATGGCCTTCGATTCTGGGCCAGGAGCTGGGTGCATGCAATGGCAGAAGGTGTGATGCACCCTCCTTATGGCTTCTTTAGCCAGTTACCACTCAGCTGGAAATGTGCTTTCAGAGTCAGCCTGTTTCATTTATCTATTAATTTGGGGATGCCTTGCTATGCTCAGGGGATCATGTTCTATCTTGCAGAACATGAAAATTGGCAAACAAGAGCCCTCGCCTGACCAACCCCTGCTCACCATGTAAGTCTTGGTGTTAATGTCCCTTCCTCCAGAAAGCCCTCCCTGATGCCTCCAACCAGGTTAAACGTTCCGGCGTACACTCTCGAACTATTTCTTTATCACGTTTCACAAACTTGGCAATGTCTGTCTCTATCCCCCTCCTCTGAGTTTAATTATGATGTCCCCTTACTTGTTGTATCCCCAGTTCCTAACACAGTGCCTGGTATCCAGCGGGCCCTGAATAGTATGCTGAAAGAAAGAATAAATGAATGAATACATGAATGAGTGAATGAATGACAGGTTTGCTGTTTATGCAACTAATTGTAATAGAAGTGAGTGCGGCAAATGTACTTATTGGTTAATTCGTCATTTGTTAAACATTTTAAATATCAACCCTGAATACAAGGGAGTTAAGTGTCCAGTGTATTAACAGCTATAATTACTTAATAGCTATAATAATTACAAGTGGATAATTATTTTCTACTAAAAGGGACAGTTGTCCTCCCTTAAGGAATTCTGGTATGAAGTTTTTTACATAAGCTCCTGGAACACAGTAGGTACGCAACCCAATTCATTTATTACGATTGCTGAGATTTACAATATTGCATCTATTATCTTTACTGCTATATTATCAACACAGAATATGGTCCACAGTGGTGTTTAATAAATATTGAGAAGCCAATTATTTAATTAATGATGAATTAGCATATTAACATTAACTCAGAAAGAGATGTCAGTCTGATCATTGTAAGGGCTGTTTAGGTGAGCCATAAAAGCCTGAGTGCATCCTGGGAGACTTAGGGTCAATGCTAGGAAGGTCAGTTTCCAGCCTGGGGAGAGGGGGAGGGGAAGGAGAAGGACTTTGGGATCCCAAAGGCCTTGCTTCTCTTATCTAGTCTTCTGAGGGTCATGCCCAAGGCAACCCTGCTGCAAAGGGCACCTTATCTCTGGCGGCACAGGAGGCTAAGATAAGGCCTGGGAGGGAGTGAGACAGGCCCAGATGGGGCTCCGGATTAGAGCTGAACATTCGAGGGCTGCAGGGTCTGGGGCCTGGCCCGGGTATTTCAGGCTTCTCCACAGGAGAGTCTTTTTGTGTTTCACAGAAAAGCTGCTGAGGGGCTGGGAGGTGGGAGGAAGGGAGAGGTTTTATGAGAGAAGAAAAAGACTAGATAAATCATGGGGAGAGACGCACACAGGCACACGCTCAGACGCACAGAGAGATGCACCGGGGGCGGGACCGGAGAGAAGGAGAGACCCAGAATCAGAGCAAGAGCCGGGACAGACAAGAGTCAGAGGCAGAGACTCGCAGAGGCACACACAGCAGTCGACCTGGGGGAAAAAAGGGAGAGAAAGAAGAAGAGAGATACAGAGAAGCGGAGACGCAGAGAGGTTCACCCCGAGAGACGACACGAAACACAGAGAGACAGAGGGCAGTGCTGCCGGGAGACACAGATAGACTGAAGAAGGACAAGCACAGAAGGGCAGAGACAGGAACACAGAGGATTAAGACAGAATAAATACAATCACCAAAATAAATACAGAGACACACAACGAGAGATATACGCAGTGACGGAGGAAGGAAACAAGGCGCAGGAGTGGGTGAACAGGTAAATCTGCGGGTCGGCTGTACTGGGAATAATTCTTTGCACCCACCAGAGGCTCCGATTCAGTAGTTCTGGGGGTGGCTAGACATCGTAAGTTTTCAGATCTCCCTAGGTGACTCTCATGTGCAGCCTGGACGAAGAATCACTGCTTAAAGCAAAGGTTTCGGTCAGGAGAGCTGTGTCCGAATTACTTGGGGGTGTTCTGAACCCTTCTAGGCCTATGAATCAGGTCTGAGTGTGGAGCCCAGGTGACTGTATTTTGACATGTTCCTACGGAAACTCCAAGGCATATTTCCGTTTGAGAACCACTGTCCTGAGCTGGTGGCTTTGGGGAAGCCACAGGCACACATCTCAGAGTATGCTTAGTAATAGTGTCCCTAAGCGCCGGGGCTGGCCTTTACGAAACTTCCCTAGCCCCACCTGTCCTCAGGATCAGAAACCTGAGTCATGCCCTGCTCCCTACCAACACAGCGAATGGCTCTAGACATGTCACCCTCTTCTGAGCTTCTCATTCCTCATTCCTCATCAATACAGTGAGGCTGCTCATCTCAGCTCTGCCTACCGCATGGGCTCTTTTGGTGATCAAATGAGATATAGAATGTAAAAGTGCTCTGTAAGCCGGAAAGCCTACCAAGCTATCATGATTACTAATCGCAGCATCATCATTATTAACAGGTGTGTTGTCTTTTTCCAACACCAAAACTGATTCTCCAGTTCTCTGTCTGACAGCAACTGGGGATCCAACGGTCAATTCTGACTCTACCCAGAGTTGGCACAGACTCTACAAGTTAAAAGCTCAGTCCCACAAGACTGTCTCCACTGTAGACACCAGCCACAAATGGGGTCCTCAGGCTACTCACACTTCTGTCCTGTCAGCCACAAATTCAAGGGTTCCCGTGACCCTCTCCTCAGGTTTGGTAACTTGCTAGAACGACTCACAGAACTCAGGGAATCGATGTACTTACTCTCACAGTTTATTATAAAATATACAAATGAGCAGCAGATGAAGGGGGTACACAGGGCGAGGCCCAGAAGGAGCACAGGAGCTTCTGTGCCCATGGAGTCAGGGTGCCCGACCCTCCCAGCATGTGGATGTATATGGAAAGCTCTAAATCTCACTGAAGAATGTTTGTAAGTCAATTTCCTGTCCCCTCCCACTCTGTAGAGATGGAGTAGCTGAAGGTTCTCACCCTTTAATCACAGTTTGGTCTTACGGATGACCAGCCCCCATCCTGAAATTATCTAGGGACCTCACCCGGAGTCAACCCATTATAGTAAGTGTCTAGAAAAGGGTAGAAAGTTGTGAATAATGAAATTCACTCCTATCACTCAAGCAATTCCAAGGGTTTTAGAAGCTCTGTACCAGGAACCAGGGACAAAGACCAAATATATATTTACATACATTATTATGCCCCAATATGTAACAGTTACTGAGTGTTTGCAAACTTCTAGGTGCCTTGATGAGCACTGCACATGCTTTGTTCATTGGTTCCTTATAACTACTCTTTGGCAGGGATGTTTTACTATTATTATGCCTATTTTATAAATGAACATGCTGAGGCTCATAAGAGATGTAGTATTTTGCCCGGGGTCACAAAACAAGCAAATGACAGAGCCAGGTCTCCTATCGTCATAGATCCAAAAGGAATCTCACAGATTAGTCCATATAACAACCTCACTCAGTAGGTGAGTCCAGAGGGATTACATGCCTCACGAGATCATAGAAGGAGTCACTGTTGTACCCTACAGCAAATTGCTTTAAACAAATTGCAGTCATGACATACAACATAACTGTATATGTAGAAAATGCTAATGGATTCATACCAAAAATATCTACTAGAATAAGTGAATTTAGCAAGGTCATGGGGGACAAGTCAATTTATAATAGATACAAATTTCACTTCTACTCATAGTGAACAATTGGAAATAAAGTTAGAAAAAGAGTAGAATTTATGAAAGCATCAACAAAGATACAATAAATAGTAATACACTGAGTGAAAAAATGTTCAAGATCCATACACTGAAAACTAAAGAAGAATGCTAAGAGAAATTTAAGATGACCCAAATAAATGAAATGATATACCATGTTCATGGATCAGAAGACTCAAGGTTGTTAAGATGCCTATTCTCCCCAAACTGAATACAATCCCAATCAAAATTTCAGACTAAAGATATTGGTAATCTAATTCTAAAATTTTATGAAAAAGCAAAATTCCTATGTATTAGTTTGCTGGGGTCTGCTGTAGTAAGTCCCACACTCTGGTGGCTTAAACAACAAAAACGTATTATCTCACAGTTCTGGAGGCTAGAAGTACAAGACTGAGGTATTGGCACGTTTGGTTCCTCTGAAGGTTGTGAGAGAAAATCTGTTCTTTGCCTCTTCCCCTAGTTTCTTGTGGTACGCTGGCAATATTTGGTGTTCCTTGGTTTGCAGAATTATCACTGTGATGTTTACCTTCACATTCACATGGTATTCTCTCTGTGTACATGTCTGTGTCCAAATTCCCCCTTTTAAAAGGACACAACTCATATTGGATTAGGGCCCATACAACACGCTCATTTTAATTTGATAATCTGTGGAGAGAACCTATCTCCAAATAAAGTCACATTCTGAAGTACTACAGGGTAGGATGCTAGCACAGAATTTTGAGAGGACACGTAACAACTTAGAATAGCCAAGGCGAACTTGAAGAACTTATATTACCTGATTATTATAAGATAACAGTAATCAAGATTGTGGGCGAGAGTGATAGAAAAAGAGACAACTATATCAATGGGACAGAATAAAGATTCCAGAAATAAACCCACATGTTAGTAAACTGATTCTCTATGAAAGTGCCAAAGCAGTTCTATGGGAAAAAGAGTCTTTTTGACAAATTGTGCTGGAATAAACAGACACTCGTGAAAAAAGTAAATCTTAATCCCTGTATCATACCATGCCAAAAAAAAAAAAAAAAAGAAAAGTAATTCAAGATGAGGCATAGATCTAAACATAAGTTAAACCTATAAAGCTTCTGGAAGGAAACATCGGAGAATGTGTTGTAATAGGCAAACATTTCTTAGCATATAGAAAGTACTAACCGTAATATTTTCTTAAAATTCATAAATTAGATATCATAAAATTTAAAACCCATTTGTTCAAAAGACACCAATAAGGAAATTAACAAGGAAGCTACAAACTGAGAGAAAACAGTCACAACACATATATCTTATAAAGTACTTGTATCTAGAATATAAAAGCAACTTCTATAACTCAATAATAAAAGAATCTAATAAATGGTCAAAAATCTTAGAAACTCCACAAAGGAAGATATAGAAAACCAATTAGCACATGAAAATGTATCCAATGGCATTAGTCATCAGGGAAATGCAAATTAAAACCAGACTGCGAAAACACCAAATGCCCATCAAAACCATTCCTTAAAGCGCTCGCTTGGCGGCACATATACTAAAATATATTTCTTAAAAGTCTAAACGACATAAACTGTTGGCTAGGATGTGGAATAACCAAAAGTCTAAAACATTTCAAATTGAGATAGCGTCTACAACCATTCTGAGAAAAGATCCGGAAATGTCTTATAAAATTAAACATACATCCACTCTGTAGCACAAAGAAATTCATTCCTAGCAAATTACCCAAGAGAACGGAAAATGTACATTTACACAGAGCTTTGTATGCATTTTCTTTCTAATAGCCCCAATCTGGAACCAACCCAGTTTATTAATAGAGAATAGAAAAATAAACTGCGCTACCCCCATACAATGGAACAGTATACAGCAGTAAAAAGGATAAACTGCTGTTTCGTGCGACAAAGTGGATGGTCCTCACTGAACAACAATGCGCAAGAGAAAACAGACTCAGCACAATACATGCCGTACGATCCCATTTTATACGAAGTTCAGACACAGGCAAAATGAACCTCGAAGGCAGAAGCTGGAAGGGCCGGTCAATGCTGAGAGCGGAGTGTTGACTGGGAGGAGTCATCGAAGGGGCCTCCTACGATGCTGCAGGGGTTCTGCATCTCCCTCTGGGCCTGACTGCGTGCTTCAGATTCATATGCCCTAAGTACATTATCCCTCAATAAAGAAATCGTAAAGATAGCGACACCTCTATTTCACACACCGTAAACAAATAAAAGATGTACACACGCACACACACACACACACGCACGCACACACACACTGCACACACACACCAGAACTTTAGTATCATGTAAAATAAATACCAAAATACCGAGATGTCATCCTCGTCATTATTTCCACCGTTGTCCGTGAAGGTGACCATCTTGCAGGTAGCGGAGAACTGACGACGGTAACACTTGTGACTCTGTTGGGAAATATGACTTTGTTGGGACTTTGGCACCCAACCAGCTCACCAAGGTAACAGCGGGTTCCTAAATGAGACGAACCCGCCACCCTCATGAAAGGAAGTGGGGCAACTGGAGTCCACCTGTGACAGGATTCGATCTATATGCAAATGTGTCGGGAGGAAATGAATGCAAAGCCACGGCAGTAAAGTGCTCTCCAGAAAGATGGCATAAGCAGTAAATGTGAAAACTACCTGTAACAAGTGAAAGGGTTTAAGTGCCAGGAAAACAATAGGGTGATTATTCACCATGGCAGAGCCTGCATTTGGAGTTTATTGGTGGTGAGACACGGTTGGATGTGCCAAGGTATAGAATACAGCCTGGTACCTGCCTCCTCAGGAACAAGGTGATCCGCCAGGTAACAGGCACATGATACCATAAGGTGCTAGCTCCTCCGATCTCATCACTTAAGGAGGAAGGCAGTGATCAGAGACAAACTAGTATCTCAATAAGAAAGCCAAATATAAGTCAGAAATTACTTTCTTTACTTGGGGATTAGGTTCCTTGATGCATACATTTACTAATTGATATTTATTGAGCACTTACTATGCACTTGCTTTAGACAATTCATCGGACCATTTTTGGAGTCAGATTGCCTGGACTCAAATACCAGCCCTACAGCTTACTAGCAATCTATAACCTTGGGCAAATGATTTAAAATCTCTGTGTCTCGATTTTCTCATGGTAAATGAGGCAAGATAGGGTTAAGCGTAATAAATGATATGGTAGGGTTACATTATGACTTACTATATATAAAGAATACTCAGAACAGCACCTGCTCTGTATAAATGACAACTTTTTTTGTCAGTGACCCTACTCTCTTGGGTTGTATAGTTTGTGGGACAATTAATGCCGCAGGTCATTGTTGACAATGGAACAATTAATGGAGCTGAATATTTACTATGGTCAGGGAAAAGAAACAAAGAGAGTTCTGTCAAAAGCACTGTCATCCTAGTGTGCCCGTGGACAGAGCCCGGCTGCACCGAGAAGCAATATTGGAGGCTTCGCACGACAATGAGGAGGGGGCAGAGATTTCATGAAATCACTCCACCCTGGCACCAGAAAAGTAAACATTCAAATAATGAAAATGAATAGTCTTTTCAAAAAATAGCACTTGGACAACTGGGTGGCCACATGCAAAAGAATGAAGTGTGAGTTCCCTCACACTGTACACAAAAATAAACCCAAGATGTATCAAAGGTCTAAAAGTAAGAACTAAACCTATAAAACTCTTAGAAGGAAATGTAGGGGTAAATGGCCTTGGGTTTGGCAATGAATTCTTAAATATGAGACAAAAAGCACAGACACCCAAAGAAAAACTAGATAAACAGGACTTCGTCACATTAAAAAACCTCCGTGAAAGTGAAAAACAAGCCACATAATGGGAGAAAAATATTTGCAAATCATTACCTAATAAGGAACAAGAACTTTTATCTGAAAAAGTAAGAAAGTAATAATAATAATTAAAAAAATAACACAATCAAAACTTGGGCAAAGGATCTGAATAGATCTTTCTCTACAAAAGACATAAAAATGGCCCATAAGCATATGAAAAGATGTTTGACATCATTAGTCATCAGGGAATCACCAATCAAAACCACAATGAGCTATCACGTCACAGGCTCTGGGATGACTAGAATCAAAAAGTCAGGTGTAACACTATTACAGGGATGTGGAGAAATCGGACCCCTCGTACACCACTGGTGGGGAGAGACACGATGTAACCGCTTTGGAACACAGTTTGGCAATTCCTCAGATGGTTTAACGGAGAGGTACTGTACGACCCAGTAAGCCTACCCTAGGTACCCACCCAAGAGAAATAAAACCTATCTCCACACAAAAACATGTCCAGGAATGGTTATAGGAGGATTATTTACAATAGTCAGGATATGAAACCAACCCAAATGTCCATCAACTGATAAATGTATAAACAAAATGTAACATGTTCACACAAGGGAATATTATTTCATCATAGAAAGGCACAAAGTATTGACACATGCTACGACATGGATGAACCTTGAAAACATTGTACAAAGTGAAAGCAGCCAGTCACAACAGACCACGTATTATAGGATTGCACTCATATAAAACGACCAGAGCAGGCAAATCTTTGAGACGAAAGGCAGATTAGTGGTGGTTTGTCTGGGGAGGTGGGAGGTGGGGGCGGTGATAGCCAAAGAACATGAGGGTTCTGCGTGAGCTGATAAAAATGTTCTAAAATGGACTGGGGCACGGTTGCCCACATCTCTGAATACGCTAAAAACCATGTAATGACGTACTTTAAATGACTAGATTACAGGTAAGTGATTTCTCAGTGAAGCTCTTAGTAAAACCTTTTGAGGATTTGCCAAAAAGAATTGAACCTAAAAGACAAAATAACCATTACTATTTATTATTATTACTTATGCCTACAGCACCTGGCCTTCCTAGGTGGTCTCCCATCCAAGTACTAGCCAGGCCCAACCCTGCTTAGTTTCCAAGATCAGACATCGGGCTTGTTCAGGGTGGCGTGGCCGTAGATCATGGCTTATGGCTCCACTGGGGTGTGAACCCAGGACCTTCTGCATGTAAAGCAGACATGTTAACCGTTACACTATGGAACCACGGCCAATGACTATTTCTTATGCTGTGCACTGTGCCTTCGACACACACTTAGTAAGCATTTACTATGCACCAGGCACCTCTCTGGACTCTGAGATGCAACACACTAAATACATTTCCTGCCCTTATGCAACTTACTTCTGAGTGGAGAGAGGTAGACAGTGAAAAATCATATGTGAAAGTAGTGACAAGTGTTAAAAAGGAAAACAAAGCAGGGTAATCATATAAAAAATGACGGCATCTGCCGTTTGAAGAGCGTGGGTCATAGAAAGTTTTACTGATAAGCGGACGGACTGAAGGAAGCTGGCCTGGGGAGGAAGATGGTTCCTAGTAGTAACAGGACCAGCTGCGTACAAAGGCCTCGAGGTGCAGACATGTTTGACGTATTATAGGAAGAGCAAAGAGGTCAAGGTAGCTGGGGTGAAGTTGGTAAGGAGGAGGATGGGGGAGAGGGTCCGGAAAGAAGGTGGGGCTTGCAAGCTGCCGCAGGACTTCATGAATATTTAGTGCCAGGATCTGTCTCACTCCTGTGGCAGACCGGTCCTTAACCCCACAGCAACACAAGGACATCTTCTCGTCATACCCGAGTGTCCCAACATATAGCGTCGGACAATCTCAGTCTAGCCCACTGTTTGCAAACTGTGGGCTGCAACCTATTCATGGTACCATGAAATTGATCTAGTGGATTGGAACCAGCAGTTTTGGGATGGGTAGGATTAGATGGAATGGGATGGAATGGGATGGAATGGGAGGGAATGTGAAGTATCCCAGGGAAATAGTTATGTGCATGCCTGTGAGTGTGAGAGCACGTGTGCATGCGTGTATGTGCGTGCGCATGCGTGCCATGCACTGGTTGTCGTAGAAAAATGTATTTCTTACCAAGGATCCTGTCAAAACGTTTGAACCTGAATCTAGTCCACTTCCCACTCACACGGCCCCGGTGCAGCTCACGCACACCTGCCCCAAAAGGCACCTTGGCGGTTGATCTGTCTGTTGCCTCCTGTGCTGACTGTCAACAATCTAATTGATCCAAAAGACGAACTGGCTTGCAGCTATGGAACAAGAAAGGTCTTCCGTGTTAATTGCGACGGTTACTTTAAGCAAGGCAGGAGGCCCCTGTGTGTGTTTGCATTTTAATGCGTGCTTCCTCTTTTGCTTTGTCTAGTCACCTCAGTCCCTAGTCTGCAGAAGAACCCCGAGACTCAGCCAAGGACATCTCTCTGGGTCCAGATATGCCAGGTAGGGGAGGGGGCTGGTGGTTCCCTCTCAAAACACTGCCAGACCTTTCAAGAGTGGAATTACTGGGGCCAGACAGGTATACATTCCAATCCCGATGCTGTCACCTCCTAACTGTGTGACTCGGGACAAGTGAAACCACTCCTTGGAGCCTCAGTTTCCCCATCTGCAAAAAGAGGTAATGGTAGTACCAAACTCCCAGGATTATTATGGGTTCATAATAATGACCATTTATACCTAACACAGTGTTTACAAGGACTATGCATCTTAACCCAGGCAATCCACACCACAACACTGAGAGATGAAGGGTCTAAGTTCCCCACTTTACAGATGAGGAAACTGAGGCCCAAGAGATTCAGTAACTTGCAAGGTTACCCAGCTGGTAAATTTTGAGGGTCGAGCTTCCCACTTTACTCTCTCTGCTCAGTTTTACCAATAGCCGCTTAAGGAAAAAAGAGGAGGAGCCTCTACAGAAAAC
Source organism: Eonycteris spelaea (assembly GCA_003508835.1). NCBI lineage: Eukaryota > Metazoa > Chordata > Mammalia > Chiroptera > Pteropodidae > Eonycteris > Eonycteris spelaea. The sequence continues at coordinate 1,548,239 of PUFA01000042.1, forward strand.
GATATCTAAGAGATTATGGGAATCTTTAAGGCTGCTTCCCAAGAATTTGAGTTCTCTTTCCAGGCACATAATGGCATGACTCTTCTCCACCCTCCTGAATTTAGGAAGGTTCATTAGCATGCGTTAGCTAATGAAGCAAGGACGGAGGGATGTGTGCCACTTCCGGGCCAAATGTTTAAAAGAGAGCATGCAGTTCGGCATATTCCTCCTCATTCTGTAGTGACCGTGAAAATATGTCAACCTGGAGCCACCATTAACCTGCTTTCCTGAAAAGCGAGGGTGAGCAAAGGCTTCCCTGCCAATATTGCTTTGTCACAAGATAGGAAGGAAACATAAAGTTGTCTTACGTTAAGACTCTGGTATTTGGGGTTATCGTTACCATAGTAACATCTAGCCTATCTTGACTGATCATAAGCCCTTCCCAGTCTGGCCTATTGTAGCTACCATTTATTGAACTCTGCGTGTTAGATTAAGCGATAAACACTTTTGCCTACGTCAGCTCATTTAAGCCTGGCCGTAACCCCAGACGGAAATCTCGTTTGCATACCTACTTACAGGTGAGGAAGCTCGGGCTCCAGTCTGCCCACATTCACACAGCTAAAAAGTGGCAAGGTCGGGACCCAAACCTGGACCAAAAGTAATTGCCTCCCCCACTCATCATGGGAACTGAATGCGGTCGTGTGCTGAAGTCGGCCGGTCCCCGCTCATAAGAGCTGATTGCGGGCATCTGTCCCCAAAGCGCCGTTCAGCAATGCCACACTGGTAGTCTGAAACACACCACGGCGGGGATGTTCACCCGCGGGACTTGGCAAATGGTGCAAATCAGAGTTTTTCTTTTTGATCGAAGAGCCAGCTTACCCCTATACTACTGATTGGACCCCTACGATCTGAGCCGGCCGTTCTGAGTTCTAATCCACTCAACTTGCCCAGAGAAATGCCGGGAAGTTCATCCAGGACCCCTTGGAACCCCCCATCCCCCCCGCACAGGGTTCTAGCTGATGAGAAAGAGCCCACAGTGACACCAGCACCAAGTAGTGGAATCACAGGTTGCGTTGCTGAGAGCCAGAACAGAGAAGGCGCTCCGCAGGGCGGCTGACAAACAGGCTGCAAGAGGAAGAAAAACACCCAGCGGGGGAGAGAAAGGCCTTCCAGTAAGCAGAGCAGAGCCTTTAATCTGCGGAGCGCACATTTTGTTAAGTCTGCGTAATTCATGAAACACAAGAACCTCCCGAGGACAGCTGAAGTTCGGGGCAGAAGGAGACTGGCCCTGGGATAGAACGAGGGGGAAGCGGGGTGGGGGTTGGCTGCAGGAACCCACCTATCTTTCTCTCTGTTTACACTGTAGCAGGGCTGTCTCTGCTCATCCGCCGCCCCAGCCAGGCTTCCCCCAAAGACCCGTGTTGGGGAGGCCTCCGGAATGTGGAGCCACAAGGATGCCTGCCGGGTTGGGTGCCGGTGGCTGCTGCCACATTTTCAGACTGTTACGCTCCTTCTTGCAATGACAGTGATAGTAACTCTGCCACTTACGGGTGGCGTGACCTTGGGCAAGTGATCTTACCTCTTTAAGCCTGAGTTTTTCTTCTTTAAAATGAAGCTAAGCTAAGCCCTCCTAATTCGTAGGGCTGTAATGCACAGGGCCTGGCACATAGGAAGTGCTTGATAAATGGTGGCCATCAACTTTCAATTACTACAAGGAAGAATGATAGTAGAAATAATCATTATAATATTGAACAGTTCCATGTTCTATTCTGAAAGCTTTGCTTAGAATAAATGCATTAATCCTAATTGCAAGCTGATGATAGGTACTAGTCTAGATGAGGAAACTAAGACAGGAGAGGGGGGTGTCACTTTCCCAAGGCACAGCAAATAGTGGGGCCAACCCGTTATCCAGCCCCTGATAAGTGACAAGGAGTTTATAAACATTTCCTCTCATCTATACCTGCACAGCTTTGAGAGTGAGATCTGTTTGTTTCCATTTGGAAGATGAAGCGACTGAGGCTCCAAGAGTTAAGTTAGCTCACCCCAAGTCACTGAGCAAGGAAGCAGCAAAGTAGGAATTCAAGACAAGGTCCGAATGTGCCTAAGTGCGTGTTTCATCCAACCTTCTTTCATTCCCAGGAACAAAGGCAGCTACCCTTATTCGGCCTACATAACATTTAATTGGCAGCTAAGATATGCAAGATGCTGGACTAAGCATTTTCCAGGTACCCTCTTATCACGACAGTTGCAGGAGGTGGGTCCTTATCCCCACTTGACAGAATAGGCAACAGGCACAGAGAGGTTGCCCATTGATCCAGGGCCACACAGCCAGAAAGTGGTCGAGCTGGGATGTGAACCCAAGCTGTCCTGACTCCAGAGCCTCGCTGCTTAACCACTGGCCTAAAATAAATTCTGTCAAGCTATAGTGTCTAGTCAACAAATAGCCTTGACTTGTTGAAGAAAAAGATATTCCTGACACTTGTTAAAGGATGGTAAGGCAGACTTTATTAGCGGAAAGGGGAGACTTCCGTTATAGGTATAGGATTTTGCCATGGGGGGGAGAGACTGGGCTTGACTCCGAATAAGGAGGAGTACAAATTTATAAGCCAAGGAGCAGGTTGGGGGGCAGTGGGAGTTACTGAGAGGAAACATTAGGAGTCAGGCGGGGATTCTAGCTGAGTGGACCTATTAGGTCTTACTAGAGGCAGGCCGGGGTGGTCAGACATCACTTGGGTGATGGCAGAGGACGGGAACCCAAGAAGGCAGGAAGGTGAGAAGATATCGAGGAAGGCTAAACTGGCCGAGCAGGATTCTTATTAAATGTAGAGAGGAACACAGAAGCCTGAAAGTCAGGGCCTCGTTGAGAAGAGAGTTCAGAGGAGACTGACTAGAGTTTAGGCAAGGAGAATTGTCACCTGCCATGAAAGTCTCAGGCCCTTTTATTCCCTTTGACCAATATCCAGCTAGGCTGGAGAGGGAGAGGACAGAAGGCAGAGGAGGATTCGGGAGCTCGGGAGAGACGGGCAGATAGCTGAGCTAGCCCGGTGGCCAGTGGGTTAGGCCAGCCCTCCCCTTCCCCTTGGTCTTCCTTCCTCCCCACTCCCGCCTCCTTCACCCCCGCCCCCCAGGCTGAGAAGGAACCCCAGAACTACTCCACGGGTGTCCTGGAGCTGCCATTAAAGCAAGCCTGGGACGGTCCCTCTGTCGCCTTAAAGACAGAGCGAACAGCTCTGCCGTGCCTCCTGAGAAGGCAGCAGCTGGGCCCTCAGCGGAGGAAGACCCTTTTCAGCTCCCCTGGCTAGAAAGATGGATTAACACAGACCCTTCTGAAATGACACAGGTTGCAGGCAGCCAGCGGGATGGGCTTCCAGGCAGAGTCTGACAGAGTCGAGCCAGCAGCTGGAAGAACCCCTGATTGACATCTTCCTCACTGCCTTTGTGCAAGGTCAGCCTGGGGGTGACCCAGAAGCAGGGCCCACCCAGGGAGAAAATGTCACCTCTCCTGTAGCTGCTGAACTGAATTCCAAAGTGAAAGGAAGTTGATCCTGCAGGGAGCTCCCCGCCAGAACCCCCGGGGCCTTTCCAGGCTGATGGTTTGTTACTGCCGCTTCTCTGCCCTGCTTGCGGATGCCTCGCTCGAGCAATTCCCTGATGCCCACACCAAACCTTGAAGTTCCTTGAGTGGCCTGGTCGCTGTCCAGCTTCCTAGCCTTGAGTCTCGGTTATCCTTGCATCATTCTAGACATGCTGCCCCAGAATGCAGCTCCCAGCTCCCTGCCTTCCCCCTCACCCCCACCCCTGTTCCTTCTCTCCTAGACTATGCTGGGGCTGTCCCTCTGCCCGGAATACCCTGTCCCTCTCCTCCACTTTCACTGTGATGACCTCAGTCATCCTTCAACAGTCTCCTGAGACTCCCAGCCCTTGCCCTCCTCCCTCTGTGCTGGGTTAGAGGCTGTATTCGTCCCGCCCCAGGGCGGGGACTAATTACCACCACAAAGGGCCACTTCAGAACAACAGAAACTTATTCTCTCAAGGTTCTGGAGGTTACAAGTCTGAAATCAAGGTGCCGGCAGGGCCTTGCTTCCTCAAAGCCAGGAGGGGGGGGGACCCTGGCTTGCCTCTTCCAGCTTTTGGTGACTCCAGGCCTTCCTTGGCTTTGTGGCAGTGCCACTCCAATCTCTTCTCTGTCTTCCTCTGGCCTTCTCTCTGCCTCTTATACGGACACCCGGGATTGGATTTAGGGCCCACTCTAACCCCGGATGACCTTATTCAACTAATTACACCTGCAAAGACCCTATTCCCAACTAAGCTCACACTCTGAGGTTTCCAGGTAGACACGAATTTTGGGGACACGATGCAACCCAGTACAACCACTTTACAGTGGGAGCAGTAGTGCAGGCTGCAATGACTCAGGAAGGCTTCAGAGAGAAACTAGGTTTCTGAAGGTGACTGCTGTTTGCACAGGCAGGTTACTCCATTTGGGGAAAACACTCAAAGGCCGGGGTGGGGGAGGGTTGGGGAAAGTGGGGGTAGGGGGTGGAGTCAGTGACCCTTTAAATCTTCCTTAGTAAGTTCGAGCCTGTGCCTGATCATGTCTTTTCTCAAGTTGCCGATGACCCCTCCCATTTGCTTACCCTCCCTAAAATGATCTGCCAGCAGAGGAGAAAATCTCAACACCTTTAAACAGAACCCATCGGGCTAACGAAACTGAAAGCGATGATCTGTCACTTTGAAAGAATGAGCTGACACGTTTCTCAAGAAGCTTTCTGTTCTCGTAATAACATTGGGCTAGTAAACGGCTTGCTTCTCCCATTTCTCTCTCTCATCTGTGCATTTCCAAATAATGAATATCAAGTCATCTTTGGAAATATTAAATACCCAGGTGGCCCATGCAGCTGGAGAGCAGGCACATTACTAATCCCGAAAGGCAAGGGAAAAACTGAAACCAGAAGCAGCGGAAGCGGTGGAGTCAGAGGCTTGGGGATTCGAATATCACCTCCCTGGCTTACTGACTGTTCCTGTGTGACTCAAGCCTCGTTTTCTCATCAGTAAAATGGCGGCAACAACACACCTGTCTCCCTGGCTTCTTTTGGGGTTAAGTGCATGGCACAGAGTGAGCAACAGAATAAATGCTACCTGGTGATCTTTTTTAAATAAAATGGGTTTTTTTTGAATTGTTTATTATTATTTATGCCTATAGCACCTGGTCTTCCTAGGTGGTCTCCCATCCTAGTACTAACCAGGTCTGACCTGCTTAGCTTCTGAGATCAGACATCAGGACTTGTCCAGGATGGCATGGCCATAGATGTAGACCATGGCTCCATTGGAGCATGAACTCAGGACCTTCTTCTGCGTGTAAAGCAGACGTGCTAACCACCACACTATGGAACCACATTCATTAACACAATGTTTTGAGCAATCATCTCGTTGGTTTCTTATTGTAATTCTGAAACACGATATGTTTGTATCATAAAATAAAGCAAATCAGCAACTAGTTTCTTGTCATTAGGAGTCAAGGTTTTTCAGTTAAAAAAAAAATACCAGTATAAAATCAAAATAAAAACAACGTGTCTTTAGTTCGAATTAGAAATATCAGTATAAATTCATGAGGTTAAAAAAAAAAGTGTGTGCTAACTGTCCTCTTAAAACACCTAGAACCAATAACTAACTCAGGAGCAATGAGCATTCCTAGCACCCAGATTATGGTCTCACGTACCATGTCCCCAGCCAATGAATCGGAGCTCTGTGGAGAAATGGCTGACTCCTGCCCTTGAGCAGAAAATGTACACAATGAACCTGAGAGCATTATCAGAGGGTAAGAAGCTACTGAGATAATACGGTCATTTCCAAAGGACTCAAGAGCCAACTTTAACAGTCTTTCACTAACCAAAGATGGGAAATTTGAGCATCGATAAAAAAAAAAAAAAATGCAATGAATTTAAGCACATCGAATATGTTAAACTTCCACGAGTTCATAATAGTATTAACAACTCATTTATGTTTCATTTAATCCTCATTTCAGTGCTATGAAGGAAGATCTAATTAGCTTCTACGTCGCAGATGAAGAAACCGAGGCTCAGACAGGTGACGTCTCTCACTCGGCATGACACAGCTTGTAAAAGGGGGAGCTGGAATGCCAAACCCGGTCTGTAACATTGCAAAACTGCAGAAAGCACCTCATGAAATTTCACTTTCCCTCCGCCACCCCACCACAGCAGGGCTGTGGGAAGGCAGATTAAAAACTGGTAAGAATGGGGAACTATTAAAACGTCATCCGGCTGTCTCTTATTCCCTGGTTACAAGTAACGGATGCTGGCAGTTGAGTGTGTGGCATGATATATGTGTGAAATGATAATGATCAACCAATTACAACCACTCTTGTGAAAAATCCATGAGAGTCATAAAAGGGTCTTTGGTTTTAGAGTGGTAACTGGCAAGATGTTTCTAAGGCACTTCCTGATTGATGTCTGTACCTTCCTGCCCCTTAGACCAAAGTTTCTTAAAGAGTGGTCTGAAAACCATTTTTGTCCCTCACCTAGGGTACTGTGGGAAAAGGCAGGCTCATGAGCCCCATTTTTAGCCAAGTTCCCTGGGAGGGATGTTAGAATACGAAAATCCGAGAGGCGATACCCAACATCTACCCACTCTCATCTGAAATGCCTTCCCCTGGGACGTCCCTGCCTCCATCTGCCCCGTTCAATCTACATTACAGCCAGAGTGATCTTTCTAGAAGAGAAATCTGAAGCGGCACCCCTGGTAAACCCTTCAATGGCTCCCAGGGTCCTGAGGATAGAGTCTGGATGTTTTCGTTCCTTAACGATCTCCAGCCTTGATCGCCATGGTTCCCCCCGCCCACCCCACCCCACGCTCTCCTTGCACCTCCCTGGAGAAGTCTCCACCTTCGTGTTCACTCACGCTTCTGCGACTCTTCCAGAATGACTCTGCCCACCACTTATTCTAACCCTACACTTCTCTGCCTCTCCAAATCCTGCTCATCCTTCAAACGCCTTTTTGGACCCACTTGCACTTAGCCTCCCTGGTGCTTCTGGCTAAGTCACCCCTTCTGATCCCATGATATCTCTCTCATTGCACATCTCAAGATATTCAGTAAATGGCAGGTTATGCACCTGTCATTCCCGCCCCCCCCTGGCCCCCCGCAATGCCTCCTTGGAGAACAGAGGCCCTGTCGTTTTCACCATGTACCTCCATCACCTGGTTCCTAGAACACTGTTGCCTCACGGGGCTTATTACATGAGTGAGCGAATTAAAGATTCACCTCCTCGTATTCACCTCGTCATGGTACACAACTTGGCCCACCCATCTGCTCAAGTCTTCCTACCTTCATTCACTCGCTCATCAGTAACAATTTTCTTACACATCGCCCTATGGGTCAGGGCTGTGACCTTGGCAAAGGAGGTGAGAGGTGGGTGTTTTGTCTTAAAGATACCCCCTTATGGCCTAAATAACAACTGGCCCTTTTGTGGCACTTGACGGTTTGCAAGCTCATTCAGTAAGTATGAGCTCCTTACAGCAGCCTTGGAAGGCAGACGAGGTTAACCTTGGTACCCCCACGATGGAAGTTCGTGTGTTTATGTGGATAACTCAGTGCCATCCTGTCCAGACCCCCCATTCTGACAGCCTTTGCTGAAAAGTTGGCCACAAGTAGCCAATCATATTACGTGCTAGGAGCCTCCTCACTCTAATCAATCTACAGTTGATTAAATCATGACCATACACTTCATTTAAGTGAGCCAATCAGGTTCTTGAGAATCCGAATTGAAAGAGAGAGAGGATTTCTGCAAAGGTCACTTTTGGCATTTTTTAATCCTGTGAGCTGAGCCGGTGTGCAGAGAAAACAGAGAAGCACTGCTAGGTGGTCTCAGAAAGAGGTAAAGGAAAAGAATGGTCTTGGCTTCTGCCCTCTGGTCAATGCCCCAAAAGAATCCGTGAGCAGCAGCTGTGAGTCCCGTCCTTGCATCTGAGGCATCCCTTCACGGTCCCCTCCACAAAGCTCCCCCCTTACTAATGTTCATTCACATAGGTTTCTGCTCCTTGGAAACGAACAAGCCTGACTTGGACAGGGATGCAGGCAGAAGGAAGAACACTGGGCTGGGGATCAGAAGACGTCAGCGGCTCTGCCACTAAGTGACAGTGTGACCTCAGGCTAAGTACTTCATGCCTCCAGCCTCAGTTTCCACTCCTCTAAAGACGCAGAAGTAGGGATGATACCTACCGTACAGGATGAAATGAGTAACATACGTAAAAGTATTTTGTAGCCATACGATTCTTAAATGAAGTCCAATGGTGGGGGATTCAAGTATCATGGTAGGTGGCCAATGACAGAGCTATGAGGGAGAGACCCAGTGCTGTTCAACCACGGGAACTTTTATATATCAATAGCCTCCTAGGAGTGGAGCTGCCTGTGGGTACTTCCTGGAGACGGGAGGAAGGGTTTCCATGGATGAATCAATATTTCCCTGTTTCTCCCCAGTTCCCCATGTCTGTCTCTATGTGTCTCTGTTGTCTTTCCTGGTCTTACTATCTCAGCTTCTCTAAGTCTTTTTCTGTGTGCCGTGTCTCTCTCTGCCTTTCCCTTTGCTGCCCCACCTTCTCTCTGGCTGTCTGTCTCTGCCTCTGCCTCTCCTTCTGTCTTTCTCTGTCCTGTCCGCTGTGTCTGCCAGGCTCTCCCTTGTCCTCTCTCTGTCTCCTCCCCACCTCACCCCGCATATACTCACACCTGCCCCAAACCTCTCCCTCACACCAGCTCCCTTTGTCTTGGACCCTCTCTCGTTGCCTGGTAACCATGCTCCCCACCAGCCCCACAGAAACCATAGCAACGAGCAGCCAGACAACATGGCCATTCATTTCCCTTTTGTCCCTTGCATTGCACGTGGACGCTCCAATTACAGGTACTCGCAGGCGATGCCTTTGTCCGAGGCCCATTCACAGCGGAGCCAGCGCCCCCGCCCAGAGGATGCTGGGCACTGCAGCACAAAGCGCCTTTGTCCCTCCTCCCTTCAACCCCGGGCAGTGCTCAAGGACAAGGGCTCAGGCATCCTACACAAGGGCAGTGGGAAGGGGGAAAAGCCCAGTAGATGCACCAACAGACACACTGACCCAACAGCCCCTAGAAGAGAACCCACAGGCCAGGAGGGCGGGGAGGCGAGCGGCCCTGGCTCCCCACTGACCTGTCCATCCTCCAGTGGGTAGGTTATCCTCAAGTCACGGAACCTTGGCATATTTGTTTTCTGTAGCCCAGATCTTTCTCCTCCTTCGCACACCCAACTCCTGCCCCACCTTCAGAACCCAGCTCCAGGGCCCCTCTGCTCCTGCACCTCCTCCCCTGGCTACCACAGCTCCCTAGGTTGCACTTCCACGTATGCAATAATATATATATCTTCTCGAGTAGCATATTAGCTTCCTAGGACTGCTATAACAAATTACCACAAACTAGATGGTTTAATACATCACAGTTGTTGTCTTACAGTTCTTAAGGCAAAGCGTATGAGATCAGGGAGTCAAAAGGGCCACACTATCTCCGAAGGCTCTAGGGAAGGATTCTGCCTTGCCTCGTCCTAGCTTCTGGTAGCTGCCAGCTATCCTTGACGTTCCTTGGCTGTCCATGCATCACTCCAATGTCTGCCTCTGTTGTCACATGTCATTCTCTCTGCATCTCTTTGTCCAAATGCTGCACATAAGGATAGCGTCATTGGATTGGGGCCCACCTTAACCCAGGATGCCCTCATCATAATGTAATTATATCTGCAAAGAAATCTATTTAAATAAAGTCACATTCGAAGGTTCTGGGGAATATAAAATTTTTTTTGGCGGGGGGGGGACACTATTCAACCTAGTATGAATGGTTGTTCCTCCTCTGGATTTATAAGCCTTGTTACCTTAGCAAAGACATTTACTTTGCTCACAAATCACACTCCCAATGCCCAGTACGGTGCCTGGTCAGTTAAAGAGGTCTGTTGGTATTTACTGAATGAACGAATGATCGAGAGTTGCTTTACTTCAGTGAGACTTGGTACTCCTTATACATAAGAGGAGAATAATAGCATCACTTCAAAGGAACATTGGAGGAGAAATCAACACTGGCAGGTAGAGAAAGCGCCAACACTGGTAACCACATGTATCAGTTTCCTCTGACTGCTGTAACAAATTGTCACAAACTTTGGGGGTAAAACCACAGAAATTTATTCTCTCACAGTTCCGGAGGCCAGAAATCCAAATCAAGGTGTCAGCAGGGCCACACTCCGGAGCTCCAGGAAATGTTCCTATGCTTAGAGCTCCATCACTCCCATCTCTGCCTCCACCCTCACCTGGCCTTCCCCTCTGTTCTGTGTCTTCTCTTCTCATGAGGATACTTGTGGTTGGATTTGAGGCCCACCCGGAAGACCCAGGATGATCTCATCTCGAGATCCTTAATTACACCTGCAAAGACCCCCTTTCCAAATAAAGTCATATTCACTGGTTCTAAGGATATGACGTGGACATGTCTTTTGCGGGACCACCACTTAACCCACTACCCTGTAGTTATCTTTTCTGTAATTAAGGTCCAAGCTCTGGTTGTGGACAATTTATATTCAATCAATGTTTATGTGGATGAAGTAGCTAATAGTTCTGAAACACACTCATTTGTATTTAATTTTCATAATGACCCTGAGGAGGTAGTGTCTGTTATTCCTGTTTTAGAATTGAGACAAATGAGACAGGAGAGGTAGAGTGATTTTCCCCAAGCCTCAAATTTGGGAAGCGGCAGCGTCCCCACATGCATCCTACCCTCCCGTCCTGCCAGTGTGTGCATCAGCCAGTCTCCTGTGAGTCCCTGTCTCCCAACCTTACTGGCTGGGGTCATCCTTCAGGTCCTTTCTGGCTGGATGTGCCTTTTCAGGAAGCCTTTTCTGACCCCTGGGGCTGGTTTGGACCCCTCTTCTGGTGTCTAAGGCATTCTTTATCACTCGGTGCCTATGTGTGTCTTCTTCCTCTGAACTGTAAACTCCTTGAGGGTTCGGACTGAGTCTAGTTCAATGTTGCATCATCACAGCTTACCATGCAGCCAATCGCTGAGCAAGAGCTCCGTAAATATGTATTAAAGTGCCATTATATGTGTGATGCTATTGTTACGGACTTACTCAACTGAATCATATGAATTATTATATTATTATTATTATTATTATTACTTATTTGAGACCTTAGTCTCACAGAAATCCTGATTTAGAGAATGCTAATGGATACTTACTCCTAGGATTCAAATAATTGCAAAGTTTTAAGACGGGATAATTGGTAAAATGCTCGTATCATTAACAGAAATCCAGGGGATCAACGGTGTAGACCAATGCTTATCAAATATTCATGTGCACGCGAGCCTCCGGGGACTTGTTAAAAATGCACATCCCGATGCAGTTGGTCTGTGGCAGGGCTCGAGATTCTGCATCCACAAGTCCTGAGATGATGCCAGTGCAGCTGGCCCTGGAGCCAAACTTGAGAAGCAAGGAAGCAGCTGATCTGAGCAGGAGGTCAAAGCTGATGAGTGAGAATTAGAAAAGCTGACTTCGAGTTGCTGAAGCGATTCACGGAAATGAATATTTCAATGGGGGCATTTGTAAACACGGGGCCAGGACTTGGAGCGAGAGGTTGGGGTACAGCTTCTGATATGGCACGTCATAGAGGACTGGTGAGCTTGTGTATGGGCAAGGGGGGAAAAACAAAGATATTGGGGAAAGACCCACAGCTGTGGGAAGGAGAAAGCGAGAAATAGAGAAGGAGCAGATGGAGAGACAGAGAAACCAGAAAAGTGCAGAGTCACAGGACAGCCAGCTGCTGCAGGGATATAAACAATGAACCGAGCACTGGTTAATGGAATTTGTAATTTTGAAGGCCCAGCGACCTTGAAATAAAGGTTTTACTAGAGTCTGGGGTGTGTCACAGACGCTATGGATCCCTACGCCATATGCCCTTGGCCTGCCTGAAATCAACTGTCCGGGCAGCTGACAACATCCCCATGCACAAGCTTCCCATCTTGAGCACCTGGGTCTGTCTGTCCTCTCAGCCTGCGAATTTCCTCCAGCAGCAGGAGAGTCTGCTTGGCCTCAAGGAGGCTTAACCCAGACATGTGGGTGAGTTAACACCCAGGGGGTGGAGGGGCAAATCTGAGCCAACCCAGTGTGGGAGTGGATAAATAGATACCCCATTCCTTAATTCTCTCAAGGGATGGTTCTGAGGCATGGTTCCTGAGCAGAAAGAAGCTCCAGGTATCCTCTCCTCAAAAAAAAAAAAACACCTTTTCTTGGTTTTTCTCTCTTCCCTCTCTCACTTTTCCATTCCCTCACTCATGTTTCCTGAGAGCACCTCGCTAACAAATTATTTGCACCTAAGCCTTCGTCTCATGGTCAGCTTGGAGGGGCTGGGAGTGGGGACAGGTTAGTAGCCATGTTGTAAGGTCAATCACACAGAGCAAGTTCAGTAACACGAGAAATGGAAGGCGTTTTAAGCCAGTCTTGCAAAGAGCCCCTCATCCACTAGCCCAGTCAGGTATGGGCTGAGCCAGGCAAGTCATCTAGTGATTAGATTCACTGATTTCTCATGGAGAAGGGGAGGCTTTGGCTGGCAGGTCCACAGAAGCACCCGGCCTCCAACATCACCACCGCCTCCAACCCACTTTAACACTGGTCCGCACACAAAGACCAGACATTGCCCCAGGGAATGGGCAAAGCTTGAGAAAGCGGTAAAGCTCGCCTTGTTCAGCTAACGTCCTGGAGAGAGTCTCTGGGTGCAGCTGAGGTTGCTGCTATATATAACGCACAAGCGCAACTAATAAAACTGATTGTAAAGCACTTTGCAGATCCGGAGAGCCACATAAATGCTAAATAAGAAAATTAATCTCAGCCACAAAGAACGCATGCTGTGAGACTGGAGTGGTTCGGAGACTGCCAGGGGAAGGGGAGCCTGTGCCATCTCCCACTCCCCTGTTCTGCCTTCACCACCACCTCCCCCTAACACCAGCGTCCGTCGACACAATCCTAAGCAGCACGCGGGGGCTCACACATACACACAAGCAACACATACGCCCCGCACACACACCGCCGCACAGCCATACGCACAGAGACATCTTCATGCATATGCATCCGGGTGCACCTGACACCACCCACCCCACATACACGCACCCAGAGACACCTTCATAGCCATGCAGATACACCTACGCGCGCACACACATACATACATGCGCCCACGTGTTCACACACATGCACAGTCTCTCACGGACGGCCCGTATTCTAAATGTCCCCGACACACAGCACTATTGCGGCGGAAGCTGACTAGTTCACACGTGCAAACGCTTGAGATATTTCCTCCCGTCCACATGTTTTTGTTCCCATGGACCTACGGGCTTTCGTGTTTCCTCTCTTAAGCATATCCGCAGACATCAGACACGAACACAGATGCCCTTTCATGATCTGCACGTACACCTGTGCCCACACATACAGATCCACACGTAGGTTTACATGCATGCGCACACACGTGCATGAGCACACTCGCACCTAAGACGGTTCCGCAGAAAGGCACCTGCATGACGTCCCCACAACCACTCACACCTTCACCCACATGCCCGTCATGTAGCCGCATGCCCACACGCTCCCGCGCGAAGACGAACTCACAGCGCCTGTGCATGCTTTCGGTCCACTTCGGCTTTCGTGCCTGTTAAAAACGTGTTCGAATAGTCCGGCAAGTCGGGATCGCCCATAAAAATTCTCCGGGCTGCCAAAAAGTGTCCACGCAAGCCTAGATCTCAAAGCACAAGAAAGCTCGACTCTGACAGCCACAAGAACCGCCCCCCCCCCAAGGAAGAAGGAAGTAGGCTGCCTGAGAGTCTGTACACAGTGGTAGCCGTGACCCCAGTTTCTGCTGTCGAGAGCAGGAAAAGATGCCCCTGTGCCCCCAGACTGTCTTCTTCTGGGTACCTGTGAGTTCACTCTTTATGCCCCTTGTCTGGTCCTCATTGCTGTAATGCCCTGTGGCGGATCTTGTAATATAGTGAACTGTGTGTCCCCCCCAAATTCATATGTTGCCATCCTAACCCTCCGTGGGATGGTATTTGGAGGTGGGGGGGCTGTGGGAGGTAACTGGGTGTAGAGGAGGTCATGCGGGTGGGGCCGCCATGATGTGATTAGTGTCTTATAAGGAGAGAGACATCGGAGTGCTCGTTTTCAGTCTCCCCCACCCTCCCATTCCCTCTCTCTCCCACCTTCTCCCCCACCTTCTCCCCCCACCCCCACCCCTGCACATTCCACGTGAGTACACAGTGAGAAAGTGCCCACCTACAAGCCAGGAAGACAGACCTAATGAGAACCAACCACTCTGGGCATCCCAACCTCAGACTTCGAGCCTCCGGAATTGTGAGAAAATGAAAGTCTGCTGTTTAAGCCACGTGCCTATGGTATCTGGTCACGGCAGCCTGAGAAGGCCCGGCCGACAGTGCTTCCCGTGGGTACGTTCCCCTGGAGAGCAAGGGCTACCCGGGCAGAGAGTTTTGTTCCTTCCTGCAGCCCTACTAGCATGTAGGACAGTGTCTGGCACTTGGAGTTCGCGGAATAAAGAAGCTGTTGAATAAACGAGTGAAGATGCTGTTTGCCCATCAGGACGCAAAAGATCTTGAGGACGCAGGCTTTCTCTCGTCCTTCCGCTGAACTTTGACAGCTCCCTTGACAGTTAATGTGGGAAGGGAGGAGGAGGGCAAGGAGGGAGGACCGAAGGGAAGCAAATGAGAAGGAAATAGGGGGAGGGAAGGTAAAGGAAGAACGGAAGGAGGAAAAGAAGGAGATAAACAGCAAAGTTCGAATTCTTCTTTGCCGGCTGTGTGCCCCGGGACCTGTCACCGAACCTCTCTGCGACCCAGTCACGTATCACACCCTGCACAGCTGCTGACCCGAGACCTTACGAGGCTAAAATGAGGTGCTCTGCTCAAAGCCCCACACAGTCGGTGCGGTGCGTGTGGCTGAGGAAAGGGCAGAGCCGCCCTGGGAGATGACGCCACTGGCTCTGGTGGCGACCCGCAAAGGACGGGCAAGGGAAAGAGGGAGAGAAGGGGCGAAACGGCCCAGGGAGAACCCGCCCCTTTCACAGACCCTGCCCCGGGGCACCGCCCACCTCCGTCTGGCCTCCTTCCCCGCAGGCGCGAGTGGTGCCATTCTCCCACAGCTGTGGGGGCCGTTAGAACTCCCTGGGGAGCTCTTTAAAGTACCTGGCACTTGGGAAAGGAATACATTCTATCTGTGATCTTCCATGACTGTCATAGACACATGTTTTCATCCCTTTTCCAACAGCTGTAGAGGAAGAAGAGGCATCTTCTTGACAGGCCCCTGGGCACCCCACCCCCACCCCTCAGAAACCCACTGCCGGCCTCCCAGCATTCACATTGGCGTAAATAAAATCTAGCACCTGAGTCTGTCCTGTTTGTCCAGCACAAACAGAAAGTCAAACATCAGATTTTTCACGGACGGAGAGCAGCCAGCTGAGCCCAGACGGGGACATGGATGCTCTCTTCACAAAAGACCCTCGCAAGACACAGAATTGACATTGCAGACAGGCGTGGACTCCTGGAGCCTTGATAAATCAGACCGGCTGGTGGGGCCTCTGCCAGGGCTGGGGAGGCAAGGAGTTAGGCTCGAGGTCACCCTCGACTCCATTTACCACGGTTCTGCTTTACAAAGGCCAGTGGGTGGCGGGGAGGCCTGGTGCAGGAAACGCACACCTGGAGATCAGGGGGCCAGACCAGGAGGGCAGGGAGGCACGTGGGGTTTGGGAGTCAGCCAGACTTAGGTTCAAATACCGGCACTGCCAGTTTTCAGATGAAATATCTTGGATAAGCCCCTTCAATTCTCTACAGCTCCAATTCCTCAGCTGTAAAATTGGCATAATAAAATCTCTCCCTTATGGGGTGATTTTGAAGATTAAAACTGACAAAGAAGGTTGCTTTGTACAGTCCTTATCACTTAATAAGTACGTGATAACTGGCCCCAATTCTTAACTGCAGGACCGTTAACATTTATACATTTTCTTTAAATACTTGGAGTGCCTGCACTTTCTCTGACACCTACATCATCCTAATTTTTCTGTTTCCTTCTCTGTTATTATGTAACATTTTTTAAACCACGCGTTCGTTCAGTTGCTTCTCACCATTTTTGTCCTGTTCCCATATTGACACATACAAATAGAACAATTTTAATGAACAGAGAATTTCTTCTTGGCCCTTAACGTCACTTTAATGATTGCGTTCACGTGCTGCATTCTGAAATGCATTCCATTTAAGGTTTCGTGCATGGGCCCTTTTTCCACACACAAAGACCAACCTGGGTAGTGGGTATTGCCCTGCGTTCCTTGTCATAAGAATAAGCATCTCACAGGTCATGCCACATTTAACGTCTGCAACCCGCTGATGGAACGGCTACCATTCGGATTCCAGTTCGTTAGGTAACTTGTTTTATTCATATGTAACCTATATTCACACAAGTGCACATAGCATCTGTGCACAAGTCAATGGATTGTCGCAAAGTGATCACAGCTGTGTAACCGGCACTCAGATCATATCCCAAGGCCAACCGCTATCCTAATTAGTTTAGCCGGTTTTAAACCGTATTTCAATGGAATCATACAGCATTATTACAGGCAGAATAACGACCTCCCAAAGATGGCCATGTCCCATTCCTGAATCTCTGAACATGTTCCCTGACATGGCAAAAGGGGCTTTGTGGACATGGTTAAGTTCAGAACTTTGAGATGGAAGATTAGCCTGGATTATGGATCTCAGTTTTAAAGATGCAGCCGAGATTGGTTAAGTCTAAGGCCAAAGGTCACCCATTACGTGGTGAGGTTGAGATTTGAATCCAGGCAGCATCTAGAACCTACATGTTGAACCACTGCTTCATGTGGGGAAACTGAGGCTCTGAGAGACAAAGGGATTTGCCTGTGATCACACAGGTCACAGGTCAGAGCTGCGGTTTGAACTGGGCCTCCGCCCGCTGACTGCACTGCACCTCCTTGCTGAGCTGACACGCCAGGACATTTTCAGCCTGGATCTGTGATGCTGGAAGCTGTTGCTGATAATGAGCTCTTCCCAGTCTGCCAGCTCCAGCTGCACAAGCCACTCACCAGGCACAGGGCAGCTCGGTTGACTCCTAAGTGTCGCTTGCTATCCCCAGCCCCCTTTGGGGGAGAAAAGAAAGGCCACCAGCTGCTGTCTGTGGTCTCTAGGCTCCTCCACACCAGCTTTCGGGAAGCGAGTGACCAGGCAGAAGGAAATGGTTCAGCTGGATTTTTCTGCCCGGAGCATAGGCTGTGCAAAGCTTCAGAAAGATAGGGCTGAATGTCATGGCTGCCTGGAAAAGTTCCCTCTGGAGTCAAAGGGATATCAGCCATGCCCTCTCTTCTAGGGGAGCAGTGACATTTAAGCTGGCCGTAGGGTTAAATGCTAAGCCAGGACCTCCAACATGATACGGGTTCAAAGGGACATTTTTACAAGCCCCTTAACTCTCAAGAGGAGGAAAATTAACCCCTACAGTAATACTAGCCAGTCTTTACTGAGCACGTACTATGCACTAGGCACTCTGCCAGGTGCTTTTGCACTGTTTTCTCTATAATCCTCACTATGGTCTAGGACATAGACCCTTATTAGGCCTCCTTTATTGAAAAAGCATGGAAATCGAGAAGGCTTGCTCAGGGCCACACAGCCAGAATTGGGGACCAGAGCTTTCTGACCCCAGAGATAGGGTGTCACTCACTATAGTTTACACCCTCCAGAGAGGAAAAGTTTTTCGTCCCAGTTATTCTTCAAGTCAGTGGCAGGCTGAGACCACAACCCTAGTGTCCTAATACCAGATTTATTTCTTACACTATGAGGTCTACTTTGCAACTTATAACGGACAGAGATAGATAATGAGTTACAGAGCCAGAATTAATAGTACAGTAGTCCCAGCATGGAAGTAGAGGGCAGAGGGTGGCCCTCTGTCCATAATGGTCATTCCTCCCTCCCCTCCTAATTTGGGAGTGCAGTCTAATTGGTCCCAGCCATACCCATTCTCTGGCTAGGGATTAATCTGGGAATGGGACAAGGGGCTTGGTTTTCGGCCAATGGCTTCTAGACACGTTTCCTTGCGCTTCAAGAAACATGATCAAGAAAAGGCCTCTCATCTTCCCTGGATGTTACATCTCGATGTGACACCTAGAACAGCAGTCATGTTGTGACTTTGAGAGAAGCCAGACTGAAGGCAAGTCCAATGAGCTTAGAGATGGAAAGAACCCAGGTTAGAGGACCCTGTTGAAATGCTCGATAATTAACCACAGAACCAAATGTCCTCCAGACTGCCCATTAGGGATGTTATGCAAGTCTTCATTGTTTCAGTACGTTGAGTGAAAGTTTTCTGTTACTTACAGACAAAACCGTGCTCACTAATAAAATGAATTTGAGATTCTGGTGTTGGACTGCAGGGGTCCTAATCCCCACTTTACCACCCATTAGCCGCGTGACCTTGGGCAACTCTATTGACCCTTCTGAGCCTTGGTTTTCCTCCTCTGTACAATATGATGGGTAATAATAATCCGGGGTCAGTGTGGGGCTACAAGGAGATGATAAAAATCAAAGCTCTTGGAAAATAGCAAAGCCTGAGATGTTGCTGGATATTATTATTGTTACTGATTTTACAGACTCAGCGGGGCTCGAAGCCTGGGCCATCCCGGGGCGGGGTGGGGGCAGAGCTTGCCCTTGTCTCTGGCGATGGACTCATGGAAGGGAGCAACTGCATATGCTCAGATGAGGCCACATTTGCATTCACTCAGCCTCTCCTGCCCGGCGCTCTCCAAGTTGAGCCAGACAGCAGTCCTTTCTAGGGGAAGAGGGCCAGCAGGGAGCATCTGAGGGAGGGAAGGATGCTAAGGTGGGGGCTGAGAGGGGGCTGCGCCCAGCCACGGAAGCTCTACCAGGGAAAGTCATATGTCAGTAACAGTATAATATGTTAACAAACATATCCAAGCTTAAACAGCCAGGAGTGGAAGGGCCAGGTCTGTCCAACTCGAAAGCCACGCACACGACCACTATGCCATAGCCAAGAAAATGGGATGCCCTCGAGATGCACGGAAAAAGCAAGAACAGTTCTGGGAAGAGCTGGACTCTCTGTCCACTGACCTTGCCCTCATACTTTTCATTTCCTTCTGTGTCAGCTCTCTCAGTAGAGGGTCTTCAAGGGAGACAATGCTGCTCTGAAAATGGCTTCAGAGAAGCAGAGAAGATACCTTTCACTAAGAGTTAGGGTGAGCAAGAAGGGGCATTTGAGGGTGGGCTGGTTATTCTCTGCTTGTGACACTCCCTGGGCCAGATCCACCCTCTGCCATTCTCTGCACCTCTCTATGCCTGGAGAAGCTGACTGTATGGGTAGCATCCATGGGTCCTTCGTTCTCTAGCTTCCCAGTGAGTTTCGGTCAATGGGAGGCACCAGGAGATGTTAAAAGCTAGAAGAAAGAGTTGGAGGCATTTCTCCCTTTGCCTCCCCACTTTCTCCCAGTCTTGGTGCTGCAGTTCTGGCTGTGGCCAAGTCCTTCTATAACTGCAGCTCCTTCTGGCACCCTTCCCTGGCTCCACCTGTCACCAGCATCTGGTAACCCTGCACCTCTCCTTGTATATTCAAGCCTAGGGGTGGTAGTGCCCCAGCTCTGGCTAGTCTCTGGGTGTTTCAGCATCCTTCATCAGTCCTCCGAACCTTGCCCATTTCCCTGTGAGTAGAGTTTAACTTCATTACATTTTCTTCAAACACCCAGCTTTCTGTTTCCTCGTGGAGCCCTGAGTACCGGGATGTGTGTTGTTGCGGGAGAGGCCAAATTATAATATAGTCTCAAGGAGCTGGGCTATTTCAGCTATTCAGGTAAATTGCCAGTGGGAGGAGCTTTAAGGAATCGCCAGCAGTTGGTGATGCCCCATGTGATGCTGTCAGAGCAGGCGAGCTCGGTGGCTAGGGCAGTGCTCCTTTGGTAGAGGATTACACCTTTGACAAGCCCAGTTCCCTCTGGCCTACCCTGGCTCACAGAGAGCTTCGGAAGAGTGAAGAGGGAACACCCAGGTCTCACATGCGCAAAGCTCCCTCTTTTCAGCTACGTGACGCTTTCAAATTGACAAGGCGTTTTCTCATGAAGTCACTCATCGGAGCCTCACAACGATCCTGTGAGGCAAAGGCCACTTCCCCTCATTTTATGGAGGAGAAAATTAAAACTTAGAGAAAGGAAGGTACGCACAGACCTAGCAGGTCCCAACCCCAGTCGTGGTAATTCCAAGTCTGAGGCTCTTCCCTACACACCCACACTTCTAGCTGATGTACCTGCTGCCTCATAGCTGCAGGATCATTCGGCAAACCTGAGAAGCTGCCCTCCCTCAGACTCGAGAATAAGTAAATAAGAAAATAAGTGAATAAGAGCTGGCGTGTGTTCAGTGGGCACCTACTATGTACCAGGCATTGGGCAAAATACTTTCTATACACTTTATCTCTTAATCCTCAAAGGTGCTGCGAGGTAATTATGATTATCCCCATTTAACTGTGGACGAAGCTGGGGCTCAGAGAGGTTAGGTGATTTGCCCAAAGCCGCCTAGTTGGTAAGCAACAGACCCGAGATATGAAACTAGACTCCTCTTACGTCTCCCATGCTTAACCACTGCACTGAACTGCCTCTACTCCAAAGGCCCCCAAAAGGGAGCATTGACATCGTGGAGGAAGGCATGCCTTCCCCACTCAGCGCCTGGAGCATTGGAGGGAACCATTGTTAGCAAGTGGAGTGAACTGCGCCTTGAAACTTGTTCATCCTGTAGGCAGCACCCAGAGCAAGACACCACTGCTCCTGGTGGCCTGTCTTAAGTTTTCTGGTTCTGCACAACATTGCATTGAACTTGACTAGGGTCGGGGGGGGGGGGGGAGGGTGAAGGAGTCAGGTTTTCATGGTGGAATAAATGACACCTGACACATCTCCAGCATTTCCCATCTAAGGGTGTGTTTTAACATCCACTGGAGAGTTTCATCCTTATAACAAACAAACAAACAACAACAACAACAACAAAACCTGTTGGGCACGCAGGATAAAAATTCTCGATCCCATCTTTCTTTAGAGGAAACTAAGGGGGCAAAGAAGTAAAGAGATTTGCCCGAGGTCACATAGCTAGTAAGGTGGATCCCGGATTCCAACCTACAAGGATTGGGCTAAAGCTTATGCTCATTCCACTATAATGTGCTGTTTGCCTTGGGATAAAAACTTGAGAGAAGTGACTTGCCCAAAGTCATGCAGCTGGCATGAAACTCTGTCGACACACCTTGCTGCATCCTGGCAGCCACCCAGGCTTCCGCGTCTTCATCTCCTTCTCCTTTCCTGGCTGTTTTCCCCTCTTGGGACTTCTCCCACTCAAGTTGCCCCTCTAGAAGCACCTGGAACTAAGAGATATCTCCCACACTGTAGCCTTGGAGAGAAATAAAGAAAGGGAGACTAGTAAGAAGGAAGAAAGCCATCACAGGCTTTATTTACATAAGCTGGTTATAGCATGGTTTCCTGGACTCTTGGCAGTATCTGCCTGCTCTCTGCCTGCAGGAAGGAGGTGGAACAGCTGTGTGCACATCTGCCAGAGGAATTCTTTACAGAGCAGAGAAGATGCTATTTTTTTACCAACAGCAGCAGCAGCAGCAGGGCAAGAGCTTGAAGCTCATTTGAGGTTCATTTTCTTTCTGACTGAGGTTCATGTCTTTAGAACAGCTGTGCACACAGAGCAAAGCAAGTCTGTGAGGCAAGGGGACTCTGACGCAAACCCAGGAGCCCCCAGTCATTTCATGTGAACTGACTACTCGCAGGGGTTGCTTACGAGCAGAAATAAAAGCCAAGGCTCACTGTGGGCTCCAGGCACTGTTCTAAGGGGTATGTGTACGTACACACATATTTAATCCTCAAACTACATTTATAATTTTTCATCAGTAGTTCTCAAAATTTAGTGTGCACAAGTGTCACCCAGGGCATTGTTTAAATTTCAGATTCCTGGACTCCTGCCCGATGAGTTCAGGAGGGTTAGAGAGCCAGGAATCTACAGTTAATAATCCCCTGCTTGATTCTTGTACACGTGGGCGATAGACCAACCTTTGAGAAAGACTGGCAAAGAGAGGCATTCATTCGCAAACTTTACGGGATAAAAAAATTATATGCCCGTACCTGGAATAGGTGCAGGGGAGATGAGGAGAAGTAATTATGATGCTGGCTACCATTACCTGAATGCCAGCCATATTCCAGGGACCTTGCCGAATGCCTTATATTCAGTAATGCTCAATTATGACAACAATCTCCTAAGCAAGGTAATATTATTACCTTTATGTTACAGATAAGGAAACGGAAGTGACTTGTCTGAAGCCTCAGCTGCCTAAAGCCTTACAGATAGCAAGCAAGGAACTGATCCGATTTGAATGTAGATCTGATTCTAGGCAAGCTCGGTTCTTATCTTTGTGGAACTCCCAGACTAGTGCAAGAGCCAAGGTGGGAACATAAGTCACCCTGGCACGGTAGAAAATAAAAAGAACCAGAGAGTAATATTGATCAATCGATAGATAGATAGATAGATAGATAGATAGATAGATATTACTCTCTGGTTCTTTTTATTTTCTATCAATCGATTGATAGATATGTACATATATCTATATATACATATATAGTGTTGTGACGTTCATAGAGTAAGTCACTTCTTGCCAAATGACAATCCTGGTAGGCCTCTTAGAGGAGGTGATATTTACATAGGGTTTTTTTTTTTTTTAAGAGTAGGATTTGAACACAATAGTGATGGAAGTTCAAGGGAAGAAAATTCCAGGAAGTGAAAATGTCATAAGCGAAAGCACTGATGTGAGAAAGAACAAGGATTTGATGGGGAACATGAGTAATGCCGCTTGGCTGGTGTGAAACTCAGCTAATCTGAACAGCTCACTCCCTCGTCTCTTTCAAATGTTTATTCAAATGCCATAGTCTCTGTAAGGCCTTAGCTGACCACCCTTTTCACAGCTGCAATGAAAATTCTGCCCTCCCTGTTCCATTTCCCTACTTTATTTTTTTCTTAAACACTTTTTACTTTCTATATATATATATTAGAGTATATATATATATACTATATACATAACAACAACAACAACAACAACAAACTTCTTGTCTGACTCCACCCACTAGACCATAAACTCCAAGAAGGCAGAGATTTGTCAGTTTTATTCATTGTTGAACCCCTGGATTCTATAACAGGAAGTGAGGTGATAGGTGCCCAATAAATATTTGTTAAAATTTGAATGACGGAAGCAAAAAGGGGCGTCCAAGGAAAAAGAGTGCTTGGGGGATTCAGCACCTCGGACAGAGGTCCACTGCCCGTGAGGAGTTTCATCCCTGGATACCAACAGATTGTAATTTGGTGGGTCTGGTATAGAGGCCTAAATTAATCCATCCTTCTTCCTTCTTCCTTCCTTCCTTCCTTCCTTCCTTCCTTCCTCCTCCTCCCTCCCCTCCCTCCTCCTCCCTCTCCCTTCCTTCCCTCCTACTCCACTGATGAATCTAATGTACATCTAGTTGATAAAACACTGTTACAAACAGCTGTGGCAGCCTACACGCGCCACTCTTACTGCAGAAATCAGTAGAGTTTCCAGGATCCTGATACTCCAGCCAGCCTGGTGACATAAACAATGTCCCAAATTTGGGGGATGCAGGCAGAGTTCTCCCATTCGGTCAGGCTTAGCCCACCAGGGCGATTTCTAAATCAATTCCCCACCACAAGACAGACTTCTGCACTCTTCTCCCCAAAGCTTCTTTGACAAATCTATTCTCCTCCCTTCTTCTTTCTGATGAGTCCTCGGAGACTCCAACCAGTCTGTTCTGATTCATATTTATCAGCCTGGGGCTGCCTTCCCTTCCTACATCACTCTCGCATTCTCCCCCAAGTTAATCGGGGAAGACGGATGGATGATGGCACCCTGCATAACCTAATTAAGATAAAAGCTTCCACTGATCTCCCCGCAGAGAGACAAAAGATGTTGCCAGCAACAACTTCTGGTGCCAATATGTCTGATATGTGCAGCCCCGGAGAGGAGCCAAGGGTCTTAGTAGCTGCCTTCAGAACCTATGACTCCCAGTTACACAAGCCTTCATGACCTGAACAGCTGTGAGAGGTGGAGCTGACAATTCCTTGTGTTTGCTGAAAACTCGTAGTCTCTGTATGCAGAATCTGGCTACGCCTCACCACCTCCATCTGATCCGAGACCCCACTGGTCTTGATTCCATTCTTGCCCCTCTATAGCCAGTCTCAGTGTAATAACACGTCACATTGTTATGTTCCTTTTGAAACAGACTGACTTGGGAAATATTTCTTGAATAAAGGACTCAATCAATGAATGGATTGAACCAATGAACAGAGGTGTACCACCTAGCTGGTCTCAGAGCCTCCAGCCAAGGCCCCTTCCCACTCCTAGGATATCTCCCATCCATTTGACCAAGAGCAAAATGATGAACCATATGCACTATGAATCTATTCGTGTGAACTTCTTCCCAAAAATTTTCAAGATATTTTCCCTACGTGATGTCTCATTTTATACCTCACTCCCATGACAGCCTTTGAGTTTGTTAGAATGGAAGGCAATTGAGAATGAGAGAAAAAACTCTGGCCTCCAAGTTCAAGCTTTGGCACTGGTTTTGCTACCATTTGCCACTAACTTGCTGTATGACCTTGGATGGTGTCTGGCATTATGAGGGCTAATTTCCTGGTCTTCAAAATTAAAGGGGTTAAACTGAATGGAAGATCAAGGATCCTCTTCTGGTGCTAAAAGTTTATGATTCCAAAAGCCGTGCAGGTAGGGAGAGAGGGCAAAGAGGACCAATTCTACACATCACAAATTTCCCAATGCTTCCTTAAATATCACCTGTGGATCTCTGAGTACAGATATTCCTGCCAATAATAAATGCTGTTTACCAAATACTCATCATGTTCTTGGGACTATGCAAGGAACTCACCATACATTATCTTATTTATTACTTACAACAACCTGTAACCCTGGGCTTGGTATATCATTTATAAATGCCTTCAGCTGCCAGTAACAGGAATTCTGACTGCCAATGGCTTAAGCCATAAGAACATTCTTAACAAGGAAATTGGATGTTGAACGGTTGGTTCAGCATCTCAACATTAACAGAGATAGAGGTTCTTGCATTCTTCTCTGCCATCATCTTCACTGATCATTTTCACACGTTTGTTGCTTCATGGTCACCAGATGGCCACCATGGCTCAAGACATCATGACCCCACATGACAGCATTTAAAGCAGAAAGAAAAGGGAGCAAGAGATCTATCTTCAGGAACTACTCTATTTTATTGGAGAAAAATCATTCCCATAATCCTCTATGCCAACTTCACTTTTTTCTCATGGGCCAAAACTCAGCCACATGGTCCCTTAGCTGCAAGGGAAGCTGGGAAAGTATCTGGCTTTTCCAACCTCTATAGTGAGAGGTGGGCATGAGAAAAAAAATGGAGCATGGCTATTGGCTAGGGAACCAATAATGTCTGCACACTACTTATCCCTGTTTGAAAATTTAAAAACTGAGGCTTAGAGAGGTTAAATAACTCGTTCAAGGTCACAGAGGAAATAAGGGACAGAACCATAAACATAATTATGCCCAACTCCAAAGCCTGTGCTCTTAACAACTATCAAATTCCATCCTAGGCATGCTTGAACCTTAAAAAGTCGAATGGTGAACAATTTAAAGAGTCACATTGTCTAAAAGAGAACAAGGATTTCAATTCAGGTTTAAGGATGCATTGATGAGAGAGACAGGAAATGGATCTCCTCTAGAAGGCAACAGGATTCTGCCAGATACCTGACAGGCTGGCGAAAACCAGGCAGCACTGTCCTGACACCCATGGCACCCTCCCCCAACCACAAGTCTTGCTTCATTGGCCTTGCCTTACCCTCCATTAGCATAAGAAGCTGAGTCAGAAGATGACCATCCTGGGGAGGGAGGCAAGAGCCCTGGGATGGGCTGGTCAGTCCTGGGCCATGTGTCAAGATGCTCTTAATAACACAATCAGTCTCTCCCAAGAAGGCCAGTGGTGATGGGCCTTTTAATAAAGGATAATGGGATTCTGCATTTAAATATACTCAGCCACGTACTCATTACTGCAGTGGCCACAAGAAGGACAAGTAAATCAGAAGAGGAGGAAAATGTGGACCACCAGGGACCCCATGATTGCTGCAGCCAGTGCAGGTACCCCCTTAGTCCGCTTAGGCAGAGAACTGGACTGCATGGAACATTTCCATCCTCACAGAAAGTTCTATTAGACAGCCTTACAGTGGAATGAGGCTGGAGGAGGGTTGGTTTTCCAATAGAAATTCAAGATGCTGGGACGTGAAAAAGGGTAGATGAACATTGGGGAAGAAAAACAGATGCTCACTGAGAGTCATCTTTAATTTGAGACTCGCAGACTACTGAGACTGAAGAAAGCTATAGACCTTCTCCCCAGAGGGGAAAAATTGCAAACAGTTACATAAATACAGAATTCTGCTTAGAGTTCCAGAGGGGTCATAGGCTCCCTGAAGCCAAACAATGAGCAATGACCCGGGTTCAGAATACCTCGGTGTTCAGGGAATTTTAGTAAGACAGTCGGGGTTGGAGGGAATAACTTTTAAAGGCTCTACTGCCTGAGTGCTGTCTCCAGGGCTTCCTTTATTCTCCACCCTAATGCCCTTAGTCTGGGAATAAGAAGAATTTGTCTCTACTCCTAATTATCTGGTAAGACACAAACGATGCAAATATTATGCTAAATGAGACCCCTTAAAATAGCAGAGAGCAAACCAGTGCAGAAGATGTCTTGTCATTTGCAATTTGCAAACGAGTTTGATGCCTTTCTTCCTCCTCTCCCCACTTCCCACCCCTGTTGTTGATGTTAATCTGAATTCCTGAAGGAGTCACCTTCCCCCCAGAAAGGTGTCCCTTGAGGGGAGGAGGAGAGGGAAATGGGGGGTTGGAAATGCAGCTTGATTGCCTACATCTGATTAGTAATTACCCACCAAGAACCGCTCTGGAGAGAAACACTGTCACCCTCTGATGAGGAAAAGCCTTTGAGAGGCAGATCTCCCAGGTGGAGGGTGAGATAGGAAGGTGATGAAAAGGGGAAGGAGGTGGTAACCGATACGGAACTGGGGGGCTGCTGCCAGTTGGGCTAGGGGACTGGCAGGCAGAGTATTCCATCCTTTGCCCCTCTACCCTTCATCAGCATGGGTGACTTTGAGCTTTGTGCGACTTAAACTGTGTGTCTCAGTTTTCTTATCTGTAAAATGGGAATAAAGCTGCTACCTGCCATCGTCAAGACTGAATAAAGTCTTCCTACAGTTCATGCATCATCCCAACTAGCTCAGATTCAGCTCCAACTGACAAATCACTGTGATTGGGACTCTACAAGACCTCAGGAAGGTCCCCCTGGTCACTGCAACTTGGATGTAGACCCATATCCTTTAAAAATAGACCATGATAGGAGTTCTGGTCAAGATGTGCATTCCTCGTTCCATGACCGCATTAAAACTGCAACTAAATTATGAAATGGTCAACCTGGAGAATGATTTGAAGACTGGCTGAACAGAAATCCTATAACTGGGGATATAAAGAAGAGACCACCACATCAAGACTGATATGAGTATTTTTAAAAATAAGAAAGAAAGAAAGAAAGAAAGAAAGAAAGAAAGAAAGAAAGAAAAGAAAGAAAGAGAAAGAAAGAAAAAAAGAAAGAAAGAAAGAAAGAAAGAAAGAAAAAAGAAAGAAAGAAAGAAAGAAAGAAAGAAAGAAAGAAAGAAAAAAAAGAAAGAAAGAAAGAGGAAGGGAGGGAGGGAGGGAGGAGAGGAAGGAAGGAAGGAAGAAGGAAGGAAGGAAGGAAGGAAGGAAGGAAGGAAGGAAGGAAGGAAGGAAGGAGGGAAGGAAGGAAGAAAATAGAACATGATAGTCTATAGCTAATTTCCAATTACTTGTCACCAGAAAGGAATCCTGGTTTGGGCAATCTTAGACAAAAGCAAGCAAAAACAGCATATTTGGTTTTAGTTATTTTCATAAACTTCCTCATCATAGGTGAAGAATGAAAAAGAAGATTCAACCTACCTAGTACTCTCAATTATTCTAAATGCAAACAAGACCCTGGAAGGAAGGACCCCCATCAAGCCCCCACCCAAAGGTGAATGGATAGTACCAATACCCAGTGAATGTCCTTCCTCATTTCTCAAAAATTGGAGTATGACTCAGCCTACAAATTGCTGAGTGGCTTTAGCCAGTTAGCCTACCCTCTCTGATCTTCAGTTTCTTCCTCGGTAATTGGAGATCATAGAATCAGGCTTCTGTACTTCTTTTTCTTCCCTCTGCATTTCCTTTTCTTCTCCAAATCACTTAGATCAGAGCCTTTTCCCTCTGCCTCTCAGAAAAGCACATCCACCTTTCCCCAGAGCTTACAGCCCCCCACCCCATCCCCCAAGATCTGCCTGGCTTCACCACATCCTATTTTCTGCTCCAAGAGGAAAGAGGTCCATTTGGGGGTTGTGTACTCAGTAAATGGGGGTGGTTAGACTTTGCATTATTACTGATTTTTACTGGTTACATCATTACCTATGATGACCTCTCCCACTGTGGAAAGCACAGGGCTAACGCAGTGGTCTTCAGTCATGGCTGCCCACTGCATTTACGAGGGGAATTTTAAAATACAGATGCCCAGGCTCAACTCTCACCTCCTCCCGCCCTAAGATTCTAATATAGTTCCTTTGGGTGTGGCCTAGGCATTGAGTTTTTGTCATTCTGTTGTTTGTTGTCGTTGTTGTTGTTTTAACTCAGGCAATCCTAATTTGCCATTGTTTCAGGACCACTAAGGAAGAGGAAGTAGAACTAGTGAATAATCTACAGCGATAGAGGAAAGTTTTAAATTCACATCTTTAAACTTTACCATAAGAAAAATCATAATATATTTAACCACAATTTTTTTTAAAAAAGTTTAACTTTTTTTGCTCTCCCCCTAAATCATAAGCCAATTAGGAAGCCAAAGAGACAACTTCTTAAAAAGAAACTGTAAAAAATATGGAAGACCAAGAAGGAAGTACGCATTCTCCCAATTACCTCCAAATTTTAAAACTCTGTCCTATATAAAGAGCTCTTGCAAATCAATAAGCAATACTAAAAAAAACCCACTAAAACTCCAATGAAAGAAAATGAACCAAACCAAAAACATAAAAAACAATTCTTAGTAGAATAAATACATATCTAATAAGCTTATAAAAAATTTTAAAACTCAGCCTTTTCAGTAATCAAAGAAATGCAAATGGAAATAACAAGACATTGTCTTTTAAACCTATTAAATTAGCAAAGACAAAAAGAAAAGCCTCTATTCTGGCCAGAGTAAAGGA
The DNA here is from genome assembly GCA_003508835.1 of Eonycteris spelaea. Classification (NCBI taxonomy): domain Eukaryota; kingdom Metazoa; phylum Chordata; class Mammalia; order Chiroptera; family Pteropodidae; genus Eonycteris; species Eonycteris spelaea. The sequence goes on from PUFA01000042.1 coordinate 1,577,670, forward strand.
AGCACTCTCAAACACTGCCTGTGGGCTTATAAATTAGTTCAACCTTTCTAGAAAGTAATTTGGCAGGACAATCCCAATTATGTTAAAAATATATGTACATTTAAGCATGTGAAAAAATACTGGGAGGGTATAAAACAAATGTCAACAGCAATTTTCCTTCTGTAATAAGATTAGGGTGATTTTTATTTTCTTTCTTATACTTTTCTGTATTTTCCAAATTTCCACAGTGAACATGAATTGCTTTCATAATGAGGAAAAAAGAAAAACAATGAAAAGAGACACATTTTTTAAAAACCTTGTTATGTTCTTTTGAAGTGTGTTTTTTACTGTTTCATTCCAGGATGCTTGGTTTTGCAACGCTAAGCTCTTTCTGAAGAGTTTTGTACTTTATCCTAAGAGAGTTGTTGAATAAAATGAACTGGTTATTTTCGTATGTCTAGCAAAAAAGAAAGCACACCTGCTCTGCCCTCGGCAGACCTGTGTCGGTATTTTGTCTTGGCTCCTTGGCTGTGTGACCTTGGGTGAATTATTCAAACTCGCTGAGGTTTAGATTCCGTATCTTTAAAGGAAGACATGTAATCATTCCTGCCTCATCGGACTGAAAAAGATGGCTTAGGTAAGTGCCTGGGACAATGCCAGGTGTCTAGGAGGTGCTCAGTAAATGGTAATTAGTACAGATGGTCGTGAAAAGGCATAAAATCCTCATATCTAGGAAGCAGTCATCCAGAGGTCGTGAAGAGTTGACATAAGTGGAGTCATTTTAACACGGAGCCCGTGTTCCAGAGAAATTGCTTTGCACTAGTTCTCTTTGAACCTTTGGAGTGTTTGAACTGGGAAAAAGAACTCTGAACTGGGCCAAACCAACTTTGTCTTACAAACAACTGTTTGCAAAGATAACAAAAAAGCAGACATCCTGACCAAAAGGACTGATGATTATGGACTCTCTTTCTGAAGACAGAATCAGTAATCAGCCTTGTATAGCTAAGGAGTGACTCAGCTTTAACACCAGCAGAATTTTATTTCTTCTGTTCATATAATTTTCCCTTTTCTTTTCTTATAAAAACCCCTGCTCTCACCCGGTAATTGGGACACTATCTGGATTTCTGCCTGAATCTGTGTTGCTAGAATTGCAATTCTTTTTGGTCCCAAAGAAATGGTTGTTGCCTCTCATTTTGGCTTTTTATTTTTAGGTTGATGAGGAAAAATCCATCCCACTTGGAGAAAATTGTACTGATAGGTACACCTCATGTTATTATTCCCATTTTATACAGGGGTGGGGGGGTGCTTTAGTAGCTCTGAAAAAGGAAGACTACTTTGCTCAAGATCCACCCCGGAGCTCAAAGTTAGGGGCTGAACAAGCAGCAAAGCCCAGCTTTCCTTACTCTTAGAATAACATTCCCCTGCTGCTTCTCTGGCCCGGAATGACATGTCGTCCATCTTCCCGTTGCCCAGACACGTGGCAGCATCTCCTGCCACCTCCTACCAGTGTGGTCCTCTACTGTTCGCCACAGCACGTTAATAATGGGAAGACTTTAAAGCTACCTGAATGTCTATGGGCTCCCTGAGGACAGGAACTGTGCCCATTTCGCAATCTCCTTTTTGGGTCCCTAGTTGCTTTTTTAGGTCAGAGTTGAGCTAGAACTAGAAAGGAAAAAAAAGGGGTTCAAATGATCCCTGGGCCCTGGCTGATTGGCCCATCCGAACAGGTGATGTAAAATTTCCTCTAAGTACTATCAAGCAGAACTGAGAGATAAAACCAGCTACTGGGTAAACATCAGGGGCAGATTGTAGAGGATTCTGTAGGTCACAGTGAGGACTTTGGCTTTTAATTGGAGGGAAGGGATTTTGCTGTTTTTTCACTGATGTGTCTTCCACGTCTAGAACACCGCCTGGCACATAGTAGGCACTCAATAAACAGTGGCAAAAATAAGTAAATAAATATATCAGATGCAGCCAACAAAAATCCCTGCCATAGGAAGATATTTATGATATACATACTGCTCAGCTGTCTTTTTAAAGGCAGATTAGAAAAGTGTATAAAAGAAGGTAATCAAATTGTTTTCAATTGGTTTGGGGTAATGAATTTGGGTCCCATTTTTTTTTCTATTTTTATAACTATTTCCAAAAATAAGAGCTTGCGATATTTGTATAAGAAAGGAGAAAAATTAATTAATTAATTGATGAAGAAGTAGGAAGGAAGAAAGGAAGGAACTAGGAAGGGGAGATATTAATTCAGGCTACCGAAATCCAGCCACGTCTCCTCCCTCCATCCTTCATCTCTCTCTCTGTCTCTCTCTCTGTCTCTCTCTCTCTCTCTCTGTCTCTGTCTCTCCATCTCTCTCTCTCTCTCTCTCTCTCTCTCTCTCACACACACACACACACCTAGAAACCCTCCTTTCTTCCCTTGGCTGCATTCCAGGTTCTCTCTGCTCTTGGCAGCTCTTCACATCCTCCCAGAAGCGAATGCCCAGCAGCCCGCTCCTGCCCTAGCCACAGTGGAAGATGCATTCAGACCGTAAACAAAGGCTATTAGCAAGGGCCTGCTGCCTGCCTTCTCTAATTGCCCACACTCCTGAAAAGAAAGAAAGGATGGCTCTTCCTGAGGAAAATAAAAACATCTCAGCTATTAGCTCCACATGTACTCAGAACAGGCCTCCCTGAGGAATACCCAGGAATTGTCAGACATGGATATCACGTGACCAGAAAGGCCACTGCTCCAGGCAGGATGAGGCTAGCTGACCAGAATGGCTCCTTGCCTGGCTCTCTTGGGACCAACCGTGCATCTGTAATGTTAATCAGCCTCTAGAAAGAACTATGGTCAAATCCCATTTCTACTATTCTCTAGCTGGGTGGCCATGGGCAAATTACACTGCCTCTCTGAGCCTCAACTATAAAATGGGAGTGACAGCACCAACCTCAGAAGGTTATTGTGGGGTTATGTGAGAAGAGCATCCAGTAAGAGCTACTGATTGTTGTTATTTATGAGCATCCTTTCCCTCTGCCTGTGTGCCCTTCCCCCGCCCCTTCTATATCTCCCTGACATCTATTCATTCTGTAAGATTCAAAGAGGTAAAGATGTTACCTCTCCCATGATGCCTCTCTGACTCCTTTAGGCTGAACTGGGTGCCCTTGCAATGTGCTCCCAGTTTACGAACTATGTACCTGTATAAGTCAGGGATCGTTGGCTGTGAGAGAGAGAGAGAGAGACAATCTTTGGCTAACTTCAGCAGCAGGAGTTTATTGGAAGGATGTCAGAGCTCAAGAAATCAAGGTGAGGTGAGAGAACAAGCCTTGGGGAGGAACCAAGGATGCTCCAGGGAGCCAGGAAGTAGAATCTAGGCATGACACCACTTCCGGGATGGAAATAGAACCTTGACCCTCTCAGACACTTTATCCTTCTGCTCAGAATTAAATTCCAGGGAGGAGATGATGGAGGGCAGAGGCCTACCCCTGGGCCAGGGCACAGCAGAGCCTCCATTTATGGTCTCTAGTACATTACTCAGTATCTCACACAGTTTGCTGAATGAATGAATGAATGAATAATGGGGAAACCATAGCTTTCAAGGCAAGTAGTGCTAAGGACTCCAACTAAGGCCCAAGGGATGATCAAGGGAGGCTGTGCAGAGCAGTGGTTAGAAACACGGACTTAGGTGTCAGACGGAGCTGCGTTCAGGTTCTAAGTCTGTGTCATTTTGGACTCAACTATCTTTGACTTTGAACAAATTGTTTTCTGGGCTTCAGTTTCTTTATCTATGAAAGAGTGATCATTATAATAGACTTTTTGGAAGTTTGTTGTAAGGATCCAAGAAGATTTTTGTAAAGAACTGATATAATGCTTGGGACATAATAAGTGCCACTAAACCACACTGTTAATACTCTTCTGCTTTTATCACTGTTGTTATTACGGCAGGAAGTGAGAGGGAGGGAAGTGACCTGCTGACTGAAAATGAGAGCCATATGGAGAAAGAGCCACTGGGGTATGTGTGGGCCCTGGGAGGGATCCCTGGTGAACATGGTGGGGACCCTGCCCCGGAGAAGCTCAGAGCTGAGGGACAGAGACCAATAAATTCTCACCCAAGATAAGTGTGAACGTCATATTTTTCTAAAGGAGAAGAAACATGAAAACTAACATATGATGAAAAACTTATGCAGCCAGTAGAACCAGATGCAGGAAGAAGCAAAACCAGATGTCATCAAGGACTGACTTATTCAACTTGCTAGGTGCTGGGGTGGGGGGGGGGGAATGATGAATACCCAAGCTCTGGGCGGGAGGAGACTCTGCCAGAACTCTTCTGAGGTTGAAACTTGAGCTGAGGTTTAGGATAAGTTTGGAGAGGTTGAGAAGGAGGAGGACACTCCAGGCCGGGGGTACTACTCAGGCAAAGGCACGGAAGTGGAATGTCAAGCCTGAGGAGCTGTCTCAGTCTGCTCACAGTGCTCTAACAAATATCATGTACCACATAGACTGGAGGGCTTCAACGACAGACATTTCTACAGGTCTGGAGGCTGGGAAACCCAAGGTCAAAATAGGGGAGACCCAGTTCCTGGCAAAGGCTCTCCTCCTGGCTTGCAAGTGGCTGCCTTCCGGTGGTGTCCTCGCAAGGTCGAGAGAGAATGAGCTCCTGTCTCCTCGTCTTCTTGTAAAGACATTAAATCTCATCATAAGGGCTTCATTGCTCATGACCTCATCTAAACTCAGTTACCTCCCCAGGACCCTACCTCCCCCAAACATGCCACTGGGGGCTAGGGCTTCGACATATGGATGTGAGCAGAAAGGAGACACAGATATTCATTCAGTCCCTACTATAGACCTAGATGGTGGGCAAGGGGAGCAACGAAGAGAGACTATGATTTTGCAGGTGGCTTACATTTGGGGCACATCCTGTCTTCTCTCGAGATCTTTATGGCTTTAATTCTGGCTCACACGGGGAACCCAAACCTGGTCTTGCATAAGACGTTTCCTTTCACAAGGCAGAATCCCAAAAGGAAAGTCCTTACCCATTAAAAGGAAACCCTATACCCCATTCTCCCCTCCCCACAGCCCCTGGCAATCACTCATCTGCTTTCTGTCTCTATGGATTTGCCTACTCTAGTTATTTCATGCAAATGAAATCATACAATATGTGTCCTTTTGTGTCTTCCTTCTTTCACTCAGCATAATGTTCCTAGGGTTCATTCATGTGGTAGCGGGTGTCCGAACTTCATTACTTTTTATGGCTGAATAATATGGCATTGTGTAGACAGACCATATTTGTTGATCCATTCATCAGTTGGGGAGCATGTTAGCTTGTTTTCACCTTGTGGCCATTATAAATAGTGCTGCCCCCAGGTGATTTTGATTTCACTGATTGGAAGAGTTGGCGTTTGGCTACCGGTGCCAAGGTGTCAATCACTTAAAAAAAAAAAAAGAGAAAGAGAAAGAACACCCAGAGTTCTCAAACGTCAGCGTGCCTCACTCAGAACCACTTGGGGAGCTGGCTGTCAGTACAGACGCCGGCGCCTCACCTCCAGAGATGCTGAACGGGTAGCTTCAGGTGGGGCCTGGAAATCCCCACTTCCAGTGAGGCCCCTGCCCCCTCCTCCAGAGGAATTCTGAGGCCCGCGGCCTCCCCACCATTCTGTAAGAAACGGTGACTTCGAAGGAGGAGGTCTTCCGTGGTTGCTTGACTTATGGGTAATTTTTTCCCCATGTTTAAGTACCTGCCGATATTTGTCCAATATTCAATCGTGTCTTACTTTTCTATTCAGAATTATTTTACGTATTAATACATAAAGAAAAAAGGAAAAGGCCTTGATGCCTCGCCTGATTCCCAGCCTCTGCACCCCTCCGGTGCCCACCGGCCAGGACTTGGTGACCCACCTCCTGTGCTCCCCCAAGCCCAGGCTCTCTCTGCAACACACACACACACACACACACACATTAAGAAAGCCAACGTCTGATTTCTATGCATGGGACACTTCTGCCTCTGGTGTGTCATACAATTTGCTTACTTAACTGTGTGCTTTCGGGAACATCTGAAGAAATCAAAGCTGGGGGCTGGATCTCTGTTTCCTACAGATAATGATATTCTCCCACCACCTAAGTTAATAGATGGAGGCTTGCAGGCATTTATGAGCGCTGTCTTTAATATGGTTCTGGAATATTTGCCCTATAAATTCTTAAGAACAGACTTATAGATGGGCTATTACCAGCATTATGGGCTATTAATAAATCAGTTACAGCCACGTATTTTTTTTAAAAATTGCATTTTCCCCTCTGTGTTCACATTCTAAGCAGCTAAAAATTGGTGAGAGACAGGTCACCGTGCTGGATGAACGCGGTGATTTCCTTAGGAGAGACGGCGGGGGAGCAGGGCTGACAGCTAGGTCTGGAAAGGCAAACAGCGTGGAGCAAGGAAGAAAGAGAAGCCAAGGGCCCGCACCAGCCTGGCGTTGCTGGGATGTTTTAGAGCCTCCATCCATCTCCCAGTGTCCTCAGGCGGCAAGGCTGAGCCTGCCAGTGTCCCTGTGATGTCCGTGCTATAAATCCCCCTGCGGTATCTCTCTGCTCAAGCTGCTCTGTGCTCACGTCACGTTTAGTGATATGCTGCCTGCTAGGGATGGTAACCCGGGCATCAAGGGATTCTCCTGCTCGTTCTACAGCTCCACGGCCCCTTCCCTCAGCAGGAGGAAGAACCCAGACCCCCTTCGAGGCTCCCGTCCCAATCTAGAAGCGAGGGAGTCCCCGGAGCGTGACGTCTCGTTTGTATGTGGCACTAAAGGCAGCTGCTGTTTTGTCTGCCCCCAGGGCCACTGCACCGCTTGCCCTGACTGGCACTAACCTCCCGATCAATCGCTGTGTGTAATTTGCCCCGCGCTTTACTCCGCAGGAGGACCCTACCGCACCGGTGTTGGGGGACACAATGTGGCCTTGCTGGGCATTTTTACACACACAGCTTTCCCCTAAACAGCGCCAAGTCCAGGATGACAAAAGTAAGAGCCACACATTTTTTTTTTCCAGAACTACTCTCCTGCAAACCCCAGGACTAAACTGGGACTGTGTTGCTATGCCCGTTGAACTTTTTCCTAACAGGCAGATTCCCTTGAATTGATCCCTTTGCCATTTTACAGCCTCTTCTTATCGAGTCTCCTTCCCCCACCGTGTTGCTGTGCATCATGCCTATTGAACACCAGTCATTGAGGCTGGTGGAATGTTGTTTGTTTGTTTTTTTCCTCCAGAAGCCTCCAGGGCAAATCAGAAATCAGTAGCTGCAAATAGAGAGAGAGCAGTTGCTGGCATCACGGGTCCTGTGTGAGGTAACAAGGCGCTGCTAACCGTTATCACAAACCAACCCCCCCCAGTTCTCAGAGGCCTAACTCAATCAAGGTCTGTTTCCCACCAACCTCACAGTCTGATGCAGACCCAGAGGCTTTCCTGGTAGCTCTTTTCTGAGTCATGACTCAGGGATCCAGGCTCCTTTCACCATGAGCCACTGTAGTCTTTAATCCGTGACCTCCACGGTTTCTGTAGAAGTGAGAAGAGAGAGAGAGAGCAAGGAGGGACCTTCAAAGAGACACCCGTGTTTCATTGGCTAAAACCCAGTCATGTGGTTCTAACTTAACTGCAAAGGAAGCTGGGAAATGTGTTCTTTCTATGAAACCAAGAAGAGGAAATGTGATTGTTAAGCATCTAGGCATTCTCTGCCATATACCCAATCTCTACTTTGGCTCAGCCAGGAATCCAGGCACATATGGATTCTCAAAGATCTTGTTTACCTAATGAGATTATAAACTTCCTAAAGGGAGATTACTATTCTCTTAAGTCTCCACAAGCCCAGGGACTGTGCGTAGCATACAACTGATGTTCTTCAATGGCCACAGAATTCTAGAAGCAAAGAAAATCTTTAGAGGTCATTGGGCCAATCTTGTGCCTTCAATTCCTGAAAATGTCCGGAGCCAGGTATCACTTTAAAAGATATCAAGCACCTTCATAAACATCATTTCATAGCATCTAATAACCTCTCCAAGAGGTAAAGAGGATCAGAATTCTCATCCCCTGATAGAGATGAGGAGACTGAAGTACAGTCTAAAAGATAAAAATAATGACATTGATTAATAATTTTTGAACAATAAGATGCTTAATTTTATGTGTCAACTTGACTGGGCCATGGGGTGCTCAGATATTTGGTAAGCAATATTCTAGGTATGTCTGTAAGGGTGTTTCTGCATGAGATTAACATTTAATCAATAAACTAAGTAAAACAGATTGCCCTCTCCAGTGTGGGTGGACCCCACCCAATCCACTGGAGGCCTGAACAGAACACTGGAGGCCTGAACAGAACATAAAGGTTGACCCTTTCATGAGTAAGGGGGAACTCCTTCAGACTGTCTTCCAGCTGGGATGCTAGTTTTCTCCTGCCTTTGGACTGAATTGTTGGCTTTTCCTGCATAAGACCCTGAGCCTTTGGACTGCAACTGTGTGTCAGCTCTCCTGGGTCTCTGGCTTGCCGATGGCAAACCTTGGGACATCTCAGCCTCCATAATCATGTGAGCCAATTTCTCATGATAAATCTCTTTATATCTATCTGAAGAACCCTGACTAACGCAAATACCTACTCTGTGTTATGTGCTAAAAGATATAGATTATCCCATTTGAAACTCACTACAGTCATACGAGATTATTTTTATAATTATCCCCAAAGCCACACAGTAAACGGTGTGAAATTTGAGCTAAACCAGGAGATTCTAGAGCCCTTGCTGATAACTGCTACATTAAAAAATATACAGAAAAAAGTTGTCCTTTTTTAATGATCCTGCTCCACCAAACATCCCACATCCTCCCAGTAAGACTCCCACTACAAGTGTCTGAGCCTGGGGTGAGGGCAGGTACCGATTCTCCTATGTGCTTGTGGCAGGGGCACCTTAAGGAAAGAGCACGACTATCCTAGGATGCACGACCTTGTTCATCCACACCTCACCCCTGCAACATGCCTGAGCACTCAGCCTGGCTGCCTGCCTCCATTAATGTCCCCAGGCTTCTCTCCCGCCATGATTATGATCTCTCCTTGGTGCCACAAAGCCCTGGAGACCATTCAAGGCACTATCTCCAGCTCAACCCTAGGAGGCTGGGTGCCCCTTGGGAGCAGCCCCTACACATCCTGTCACAACCTCCCACCCGGAATAAGACACAAGCTGACAGTCAACCTGGAGACGGGAAGCGCTGAGAACCCTTAGAAGCATCCCGAAATGCCCCCACCCAGGTGCCTGTTACTGAATCAGAATCTTTTCTAGTGGAATTGCTCTTTGGATGAAGGAATTATCTGCACAAGGCTCCTATTAAAATGCCTTTTCAGAGGACAGTCCCTCATATAGAATTGCAAAGTTCACTTATCAAATGAGCTCATTTATTGATTCATTTAATGTCATTGATGCCTACAGGAGTGCAGGACCAGGGATACATTGTGACAAGAATGTCCCCTTGGAGAACAGCAGACAGAGTTCCATGGAACAGGACAAGGGATGGGAATGGCTCTTAAGGAGGCATCAAAAGGTTATGGGTATGAAAAACAGAAAGCTAAAGAAGGGTTACTTAACCGTTTGCCCGAGGCCCAGTACTGCCACTGAGATGACTTTGCCCTTCAGCCTCTGTCACATCCTGTTCCATTTCTTTGAAGATAAGATCTAGGGTTTAAAACCAGAGGCTTTCCATTTATGTAAACATAAGATCCTCATTGGCAAGATTGCCAGACACAATGAAAAGATAGGATTGAAAGTCAGAAAACAGTCTCTAGCTCTATTTAGTGACCTGGTGACACTGGGTCAGTCACCTGTCTTCTCGGGGCCTTGGTTTCCCCCTGTGCAATAGGGCCACATGAGAGACAATAAGAGGAAAGATGGAGTTGCAGTAAAGTCTGAAGCTTTGGCCTTAGTAAGAGCTGGGTTCAAACCCAACTCAGGCAGACATTTAACCCATGTGGCTAACACTACAGACTCAGCCCCTAAGCCATTCACAGTCTTTCCTCTTGCCTTCCTCCTCACCACACGCAAGAAAGCGAAGTCCTCGCCTTCCCAGAAGGCCTTGCAGCTCAAGGTACCTATGGCCAATGAGGAGACACAAGTCTCTAGAGAGAGCATCTCTTCCTGAATAAAAAGACAAAGCGTCGAGAGGAGAAAGGGTCTGCCATGACCCCTTTCTAGTGCCCGGATCATGGACAAGATGCTGGAAAGTACAGCAGCAGCCACCAGGCAACCATGAGGAAGAAAGCCACGCTGTGAGAACGGAGCATGGTGAAGCAGGAAGAAGCAGGAAGGTTGCTCTGGTGGATGAATCTGAGCAGCTCCCGGCAAGCTTCTTGTTTCGTGGATCGAATTAACCCCCCCGACAGGTTCGTCAGGTCTTCAGTTTCTTTAAGCCACACACAATTCTAACCGAGCTTGAACGAGTCATTTCTTTTTAAAAGTATTATTTATTGAGCACTGACCCTGTGACGCGTATGTCCTAAGCACATCACATCTATTCTCTCTGATTCCTCGCAATAACCCACTTCATAAATGTGAAAATGGAGGCTCAGAGAGGGTAAGCGAGTCGCTTCAGATGAAACAGCATGAATCTGACCTCCAGAACCCAGTCTCCTAACCGTGATCCGCACTTCGCTCTCCTGAGCCTGTTTCCCCATCTGTACAATGAGACAGCAGAAGGCAGTGTCGTAAAGGCGCTAAGGCCACGGGCTTTGGATACTTCCGAGTGACTTCAGTCACAACCCAGCCTCTGCCGCTTGGTTCTGTGCGATTGAGCAAGTGACTAAACCTCTCTGAGCCCCAATTTCTCCTTCGGTAAGTGGTGACCCTACGAGGACCTAGCTCATAGGGCTGTCATAAGGATTAGACATGCGGTGAGGCTGTTAGCACGCACCCGGCACAGAGCAGGCTTTTCTCGGTGGCTGAGATGATATAATCTGTCGCTTTCAGCACAGGATTTCCACGACGGTAGTGACTGGTTGTTCACCAATGTTGAGAAAGCCGACATCTTTCCCTGGGGGAGAAGTGCTACTGTGGCTTTCCAGGGACAGGAGACAAATTGCATACAGGAAATTTTTCATCTGAAACCAACTATCTTTTAAAATAACTGTTTACAAATTTGTTTACTCCCAGCAGGGTTAGACCAAGGCGTCCAGCCCCTCCCCGCTGCAGGTAATGGAAGAGAGATAAAGGATCACTCTCCAGGGGGCTTTGCCCTTCTCCATAGCTAAAAACCTAGAAATGGGAGGAAAAGGGGAAGGCGTGGAAATAAGAAGAAGCGGGTTCCAAGGAGGTTCTATAAAAACAATGAAATCGTAATATTTTTCACGACAGATTTCATCAGTGCTGCCTGACTGCATTCTATTAAACCTCATTTATTAAATCTTGAGGAACATAATTTAGATGTAAGATCCCGGACAAACAGGTTGCAAAATAGCTGATTCCGGACGCATCAACGTCCCCCATGCGTGGAAAACAGGCTGGCATTTTTCATTCTGATGGTTTCGTGGGGCTCTCCCTCTACAGCCTATGTGGGGGAAGGAGACAAGGAGATAGAGGATGGGAGGGGCCTCCACGCTGTTATCTGCAGGCTTTCTCCCCACTCCACAGCCATGTGGAGGTATTGTACTTCCTGCCTGTAGCACAACCATCTCTGAAGTTGAATGGGCATTAGCTTAGTGTTCTGGAATTTGCAGACTGAAAGACATAGACGTGTGGGTGTCCAAAAAGCAACACACACACACACAGTACGAACAGCTTATTTGTCCATCAAAGAGTCCCTCCTGAGCCTCCCAAATCGCACCTCACCTCCAAGAGAATCTCATTTGCTGGTATTACAAGGCAGGGCTTGGCCAGGGTCTTCCCAGTGGATGAAATAGATGGTATCTTTATTCTGGGATTACTAGGTTATTTGGAAGTCTCCCTGCTTCCCATCAAACTCCAAGCCCCAAACATGCCTTCAGCCCTGCTTTCTAATGCCCAAAATGGCCCTCGGTGAAAACAAAGGGAGTTAACTCATGCCAGAGATGCTGTCTGCATTCTTTTCTTTACTCTCAGCATGGTCCACTCAAGGCGGATTATGGAGCCCCTTGTATGGATAAACAAACAAAACAAACAAAAAAACAGAGACTCGGAGAGGTGATGTGACTTTCCCAGGCTCACTCAGTGATAAAGAGGCAGAAGCGGGGAATGCTGGGTAAGATTTCAACTTTTTCTTGGTGGCAGAACACAAAACACTGATGCTCAGATCCACGACAGTTTCGAACGAGAGAAGGCTGCCTGGGGACAGGGTACCAGCAAGCTGGAGTTCCTGCAGCGAGAGCTTAGAAACGGCAAGGAGAGTGGGGCTGTCTGGGTCTCTTGGGCTCCCTGTGGCTTGGCTAATTTGAACAACTCGTGGCAGGGTCTGGGGCACAGGGGCTGTCCCTGGTTGTCTGGTGCTCGGCTCTGGCATGACTAGGGCAGGTGCATGGTGACCACTCGAGTGTGAGAACCCGATAAAGGGACGTGGTTGGAGTGTGAACTTAATCAGCGGCTCAACGGAGCAGCTGACCAGCCTCTAGGCAGGGCCTCAAAACTGGGTCAAGGCAGCATGGAAAAAAAAAAAAAAAAAAAGGCCACCAATATTACAGGTGGGTCTAATTCTAAATGCCTGCTGAGCTTGGGGTCACCCATCCTCAGACCACATTTAATTGGTCGCCATGGCCTATTGGCTCTACCTCCGAAAAGTTTCATGAATCAGTCAGTCCCCTATGCTAAAAAGTTGCGTTCAGATCTTTTCATGAACTACAAGGCCTTCCAAGAGAGCGTAATATGATTACGAGTAAGAAAGGGAGCTCAGAGGTCAGCCCATCGAGGTTCAGATGGTTAGCGGCGTGACCTCAGAATTCACTCGATCTTCCCAGGGGCTGCCCCTTCCATATCTACAAACGGGAATTAATGGGAGATTGCAGAGAGGGATTAAGCCAGATTATCTCCTGGAAATCCTGGCACGGAGTAAATCCTCAGTGTTCTCAGCATCGCCGGTGCTGCTGTCATTCTTCTGTCTGCTCTGGTGCTAACCTGCATCCAATTCCACTTCTCAGTTCTCCCCAAATTAGCCACGCCCTGTTCCCCGAACACCACCACGCTCCTTCTTACCTCTCTGTTGCATCCGACCATCCGGAATATCTCTTCCTGTTCCTGTCCATCCTTCATGGACAAGCCCATGGTCACCTCCTCAGAGAAGCCTCTTCGAGCCCCTACCTTGACCCCAGCAGAATCCAACTCTCCCTGCCCAGTGCTCCCTCCCATTTTGTCAAAGTCTGAACACAAATGTCTTGTAAGAAAGAAGTTGGGTTCCTACCCAGCTCCCCAGTGAGCTCCTCGAGGGAAATGCAGGGCCCTACTCACACAGCAGAGTGGCAGATGGCCTGATGCACTTTCTAGTCAGGGTTCCCCAGAGAAATGGACCTAATAAGATAGAGATCCAACCATATTATATATTATATTAATATATTCTAGTTTATCTATATATATATATAGATATAGATATAAATGATAGATATAGATGTAGACTTAGACATATACAGATATAAATGTTAGGGACAGAGATAGAGAGATATGAGGATATCTATTATAGGAATAAGCTCATGCAATTATGGAGGCTGAGAAGTCCCGTTATCTGCCATCTGGAAGCTGGAGGCACAGAAAAGCCAGTGGTATCATTCAATCTGAGTTCAAAGGTCCAAGAACCAGGACTGCCAATGTCCGAGGGCAGGAGAAGCCAGGTGTCCCAACTCAAGAAAGAGAGCAAACTCCCCCTTCCTCCACCTTTTCTGTTCTATTCAGGCTCTTCATGACTGGATGATGCCCACACTCATTGGTGGGCACATCTCTGCTCAGTCTATAGATGAAAGCTAATCTCTCTAGAAACACCTTCACAGACACAACAGGAAATAATGCTTTACACTCTATCTGGGCATCCCTTAGCCCAGCCAAGTTGACTCATAAAATTAACGACTATGCACCTTTAGTATCTGCCTTCCCTTCCTTGTCTCACTCCCCCACTCCCCTATATTTACCTGCTACTTGTACTCAAATCCTTGTCCTGGGGCTGCTTCTGGGGGAATTCAAATTAAGACCTATTATCCCTACTATCTGTGAGACCTTGAGTATGTTACTTAAACTTTCTGTGCCTCAGTGTCCTCATCTGTAAATGGGGATCATTTTACTCACGGAATTGTCTTATGAGAATGACATGAGCTAAGTTGAGCTTGGAAAAGTGCTTGATATACAGAACTATCAATAGTAGGTCTTATTATTCTAAAGTCTAGCCAAGGCCCTGGCATATGCTACAGCTTCAAAAAAAAAAAAAATCTTTGCTTAGGTGAAGCATATTGAATCTCTGGGGATGGAGGAAGGTTGTCTGTTAAGTCATGTCGTTCCACGTTGCTTAGTCCTCTGGTTGCCAAGAACTCACACACGCTAACGTGAGCAAGGAAGCTTGTTTCAAAGACGTGCCTGCGGGCACAGACAGGCATCTCCAGGGAACTGCAGAACAACCAGCCGGGGTGACCACACCAAGGCAGGAGCGCGGCAGGGAATGCGAAGGTGGCTCAGATTCCGAGAACGGCCTCGTGACTGGGTGTTCGCGTCACCACCCTGAGCTGTAGGACGTTTCTGTATCACCCCTCTAGTGATCTATGACTAACACATCTGCTCGCTCTGTCTTGCCCCCTTAGACAGCTTCCTGGTTCCAGTGAGGTCTCTGAGCCGTCCAATCCTGTGTCTTCTCCCCCCGCCACTGTGGGTTCTGAGCCAATTGAGAAATTGTCCGAGGAGTCAAATCAGGAGGAAGAGATCAGCTTCGGAGGTGGGGAAGCTGGGCTGGAGAACGAAGCGTAGACTTGTGACAAGAGGCAAACATTCCACTCCTTCTCCCCAGGTCTAGACCGTGGGACTTCCCTGAGCAAAGAGTACGGGCTTCCCCTGCGAGTCTTCCCCACGCCTGCTGAGCAAGAAGAGACCTGAGTGGGATGGGCACCGGGTCACCTCGCTGCACCGAAGCAGTAGGTGAGAACAAGGGTTCCTCACGGCGGGTCAGCTCTGAAACCAGAACTCGAAGAAGAGACGGAGCCGACCGCATTCAGACCTGCTCCCAGGTTTACCGACAGACATCATCTATTTGCCCCCTTTGGGTAGTGAGGAAGGGATGAGGAAGGTGGACTGGAACCCTCCCCAGCACTTCCGAAAGGGCGAGACCTATTTCAACAGGCCATGGTAGACTAGATAGGAGAAAGATGGATTTTGTTTCTTCTCATGCAGATACCAACTGACCAACTATGCTCCTGTCTCCACTTCACAATTTCAAGAGAAACAACCTGACTGGCCCAAGGACGCATCTTTATTCTGTTTAAACAGTCTTCAGAAAAAGGCTACCTCATAGGCCAGCCCACCCTTTAGAGAAGCCTGAAATTACTCTGTTCATTTATGCTTGTCTCTGCTCCCACCCCCACTAGAATGTTCCTGAGGACCAGAATCTTGGTCTGTTACGGTCATTGTTTTATTCTCAGCATCAAGAATAGTACGTGGCTCAAAATAGGAGCTGTATAAATACCTATTGAACACATGCTTGAATGATCGATGAATGCAATGAAAAATGAGTGAATGAACAAATCTAACAGATTTATTAAACCCTCTCGACATTACTGGACCTCTCCCCTACTGCCCAGAAACTCAGCTCCAACTTGCTTAGCCCACTGGGCAAAGTCTAGCAGGTGATGAGACTCCACATACCTAGAAGGCTGGAGTGAGCTTCTGTTGTTATAGCAACATGCCCCCATCCTCATCAATGCAAGTTAACCAAGTATTCCTTCTAACTGCATACTGGAATCTTTCTGAGAGATGTTCTGGCCAACACAATTTTCTCCATCTTATTTTATTTCCAGTGATGCTTTTAGCCCCTCTTGAAGCTGGACCACTGCCCTGACTGTCTGCTTCTTAATCCATCTCTGTCTGCACGAGTACCCTTGATTAACACATTTTCCCATAGACCATAAAGTCTCCCTCCAACTCACTCACCAGGGCATTGTTTAACAGAAAACTAAACCCAGCGCGCTAATGAAAACAGCTCTTGCAAATAATCTTTTAAAGAGATTCTAAGTACCCAGTTCCTAATATACTGATGCAAATTAATGACCTTTAGGAGACTTCTAAAACCCCCCAGTGTCCCTGGCCTCACTATTCTTGTACCCAGAATGGAGTGGGGATGAGGTCACAGATAATAAGAAACACCAAGACAAATCGGTCCCAAGTTTCATCACTGCTGAGCCTGATACAGTGTTAGCATGGGGCAGTGCCCTGCAGAGCTCTGAAGAATGAGGACCTAAGCATTGCCAAGAGATACAGATGGGGATGCTCCAGATGAAGGGACTCTGTCCCATCTTCCTCAGCATTGGTCAGAGGGGCTGGGAGGCTTAAACGAGGAGCGGCACTCCTAAATAAATAAGGGTCAGTGTGCAGATCAGAGATAATATATAGAAAGTGTCAGCACATAGCAGGCACTCGATAAGCGGTAAATGTTGCGATTAAAATCATACATCAGTGCCTCTAACAGCAGGAACCTATAGAAAGAGGCTTCTCAGCCCAGGACTAGGAGTATCTTGGCACTAAAGGACTTTTTCAGCCAAGGGGAAAGCTTTGGAGCTATGAGCTTTGCAGCTCCTGGACATGCTTTTAAGGGCCTTGAAGACAAAAAGGGCACAGTCCAAAGTGAGTAACTGGCTGAAAGGTCACAGCAGCTGGGGTGAGGGCGAGCCTCTCAAAACCTGTGAGTCCACATGGACCAGCCTTTTTTGTATTCCTCTTCAAACTCACAGTGCCCTCCCCACCTCTTCCCACTACCCCTGTCCTCTAACTTTCAGCTTTAGGTTCACCTCCTCCAGGAAGTCTTCTTAGGCTTTCACAAGCCACATACTCTTTCCCCACCTCTATATCCCTATGACTCTCACAGTCTACAGCAAATGATTCAACTTCCTCCTCCCTCTTTTAATATTACACCTTCCTGGTTTCAGGTATATGAGAACGTGGAGGTTCGAGACCCTGGCTCCTATGTCCCCTGTATCCCTCACGGACGTATTTCCAGTCCAGTTCTTCCCACACTGTAATAAGCATTCTTTTAAGAATGTAGATTCTGATTCTATAGCTCTGGAGTGGGGCCTGAGATCCATTTCTAAAAAGCTTCCAAGTGATGTTGATGCTGCTTTGAGTAGAATGGATCCGGCATCTTGCACAACACTGTTTCCTGAAGATTTTAATGTGGTCCATATGGTAGACCTCCTTATCCACGGGGATACATTCCAAGACCCCCAGGGGATGCCTGCAATCACAGATGGTACCAAACCCTATAGATACTATGTTTTTCCTACACATACATACCTATAATAAAGTGTAATTTATAAATTGGGCACAGTGAGAGATTAACAACAGTAACTAGTAATCAAATAGAACAACTGTAACAAAATGCTGTAATAAAAGGTATATGAATGTAGTCTCTCTTTTTCCCTCTGACACTGATCTGATAACCTAGGCAGATACTGACTAATGGGCAGGTGGCATGTACAGCATGGAGACTCTGGATAAAGGGATGCTTCACATCCTGGGCAGTAAGGAGCGGGACCACACAAGGTTTTATCCTGCTACTCAGGATGGTGCATCATTTTAAATGTGTGAATTGTTTATTCCTCGAATGTTCCATCTAATATTTTTGGACCACGGTTGGCTGCAGGTAAGTGAAACTGTGGAAAGAAAAATGGTGGATAAGGGGGAACTACTGTATTTTAAAAGAAGAGAGAGAACCAAGTTAACTCCAGCAGCTCTCACACCCTTTAACGGACACTGTGAATCTCCAAGAGAAGGTTACACTGCATAGCATCTCCCAACAGAAACCTTTGTTCAAGAGACTGTATAGCATTTATCTCATCATCAGACACACAGCAATTATTAATGGTAAGAACAGAATTTGTTGAATCCTTACTATGGGTCAAAGGTTTTTAACATGTACCCCTTCATTTAATTATTCTACTCAACTCTTTATACGCTAAGCATATATTGGGGTCCCCGTTTTAGAGGAAGAAATGGAAGCTAAGAGGAGGTAAGCCCAAATATGTGTGGTAGAGTCAGGACTTGAACCCCATTAGTCTGACTCCAGGGTTCTTCTCCCATATAAGAAAGAAAGAGAGCACACTTTTGTTTCGGTTCTGAATGTGTCTGGCTGTGGACACACAAGCGTTTGTTCTTATCACGTTACAAGACGTCTAGAAGTAGACAGTGACTGCATTCAGCCATCGGAAACCCAGGCCCTTTCACTCTCTCCAGGCGTTGTGAACAATAGCAGAGAAAGTGCATGGTGTGGTTCTGGGAGAAACTGGTGTAAGCCCCTTCTGTATCCACACTTTGATTTAAAAGGCATGTTAAGATCCTTCCAAGTCAGACCGTGGTCTTTGGAACAAGGATGAAAAAGACACAACCCAGACTATAGGTCAGGCGTTATACAGATAAATAACTCCCAATGACAATACCATGTGATGACTATTATTCATTTCAAGCCTGGCTGTCTATTGAAAGGATCTGAGGTGCTGATGTCCTGTGATAGGTATTACAAGAGAAGTAGGCACAGGAGCTGTGGGAGCCTATCGGGTGGTGAAGAAAATCAAGAAGGGTCAGGGAAGGAATGAATTTGAGTCTAGTAGGACTCACAGAAGTTCGCTGGGCAAGAGAAGGTCAGGTAGGCAGGGTGTGACAAGCCAAAAAAGATTAGAGTGAAGTGTGGGTAGTCAGGATGTTTCAGCTGCATCCTGTTTTGGCTTAAAAAACAGGGTGGTTCCCCTATACTCATGGGAGCACAATTCACAATAGCCAAGATCTGGAAGCAACCTACATGCCCATCAACAGATGATTGGATAAAGAAGTCATGGTTCATATGTACAATGGAATATTAATCAGCCATCAAAAAAAAAATGAAATCCTACCATTTCAATGATGTGGATGGACCTAGAGGTTATTATGCTGAGTGAAATAAACAGAGAAAGATAAATACCACGTGATTTCACTTGCACGTGGAACCTAAGGAACAAAAAGAACAAACTAATCAAAAACAGACTCACAAACCGGACAATGTGGTAATGGCCAGAGGGGAAGGCGGGGGGTTGGAGAATGGAAGATTGGGGTGAAGGGTTAAAGAAGTACAGATGAGTAGTTAGTTGACAGGTGGTCACGGGGATGGGGAGCACAGCATAGGGAATGCCGTCAGCATTCATGTGATGGCTAGGTGGAGGGCCAGAGGATAACAAGAGCAATTAGGGGGATCGTTTCATCAACTATAAATGTCTAACCGATGTACTGTGTACTCGAAACTAATTGGTTCTCTCTTCTTTTTCCTCATGAAAAGAAGTGCAGGGATCCACGGCTGCAGGGTTGTTTCAGTGACTGACCACTAGGGGTCCTGGATCGGCTTCTCTTGAGTTCCTTGGCCCTCGCCTCATAGTTGCAATGTGGCTGCAACTGCTCTGCACATCACACACACACACACACAAAAAGACAGACTAAGGGTCTCGTCTCCCTCGCGGTTTCTTCCCTGACATCTTTGCCCTTCCAAGGTGCTCCCTTTGCAACGCTGCACAGCAGTTTGGGCTCAGGGGGGAAACTAGAGAGGATTCGCCGGAGACACAAGAAGCTTTGAGAGAATGACATTTGAAGGCTCATTGAGACCTTGAAAGGAAAGGCACAGAAAGAGCACAAAGTGAAAAGACACGTTCAGATCATCAAATCTGTACAAGCGGGAGGCAAGCCGAGAGAACCAGTCAGTGCAAATACATACCACTTCTTCTGTAAAAGGAAGGATGACTCAGAGCGGGAAACCAAGAGCCTAGAAGATGGAGCCAAGAATCAAGGAGAACTGTGCCCGGGCCTTGAGTCCGAGTCAAGGAACTGCCAATTTGTTTCTAGACGGATTTCAGAATTGTGATGGACCAGCGAGTCCCATGTGCCTCACCTTTCCCACTTTGGGAAGAAGAAGGTCTACAGCAGTTATCTCATGCCTGTCCCGCCAGTGTAGCTAAAGATGGCTTCTCATCAAATACTGGCTCTGCCACTTAGTCCTCTGGGCACCTCCAGCCATAAGCCTCGGCTCCTTCATCTGTGGAATGGAGACAACTGTGTCCGCCTGTCTCGTCTGTTATTGTGAACCCTCGATACGCTAATGCGTGTAATCACCCCACACCGTGCCTGGTACACGGGGAGCGATGGTCGGCAAATAACCCCCACTATTATTTGTCTTCATTATTTCCCCCTTGGTACCCTGAATACACACTGGCCGCCATCTTGGACTGGAATCATATTCATGCCTATCTACCCTCTTAGTCCTGAGGGCTCGGGGGATAGAGAAGATCTTTATATCTGTATCTTCTGTAAACATAAAAACCCTGGCAGACGACAGATCCACCGAAAGAGCTGAATGGATGAACAAGTGAATGAATGATGGAATAAATGTTTGCCCATGGTCCTACATTCCTTTCTGCTGGCTTTTGGGGACTGGAATCACATGGTCTGCTCGCCTGGCTATTGCCGTGGGATAGGATTTGAGAAAACCAGGGGCCTTCCTGTCAGTCGTGAGGACGGCCCCATTCTGCTCACCTGCGGTGGGGAAGGACCACAGCAGGAGGCTGCCGTGGCTGGGATGAGAGCCCGGAGAATGGGAGCACCTCCCAACCGGAGACAACAGAGCTACAGAAACACACGGGAAGCCCCGCTCGCCCCAAGCTACTTGCCTTGCCCAAAGCCCGCTGCTCAGCACCCTTCTCCCAGCTCTGTGAGAGGATGAAGTTCAGTGATTTGAGGCCCCAGACAATTGAAGGCAGAAGGAGATGGAGGCACAGGAAGGGATTTCTTGAATTTCCTCCAGGGCTTCGGGGAACATTACATTCGGTGATTTAAAAAGGTCTATCAAAATAAGAGATCCTCATCTGCATGGGATCAATGAGGAACAAAACTGTCACAAAAGCAAGGGGCCATGGTGACTAAGGTGACCTACGACCTCCTTCAGAGCTAGGGTCCTTAACAAGCTCTAATAAGAGCCCTAGCACGAAGGCCAACAAGTTCTTAGCATAAATAATGCCACTCACTCACAGCAGGCATCGCTTACCAATTATGGCATACTTTCACCCCAGATACAGCTTCCAAAGCTTCTCATCCCATTGACTGAAGAGAGTCACTATAATTGATTGGGGGTGCCATGCAAGATTAAACCCACTTTCCCACCCTGACTAGACTACCGGTAGCCTTTATGATTGTAATCATCTCCTTATAGAGTTTCTTTTTTTGCCCCTAACGACGTGGTCTTAATAGCATCCTATGTCATCACTGAGCAGACTCCTTGCATCTCATCATATTACTGCCTCTCTCTAGGATCCTTACTTTTCTGAATTGCACTTTGGTGGGACATAATATGAAGCAAATTAAATTGTGTTTACTATAAGAACATTGTTGAGGATATTGTTCATTAATTTACACAGTGCCTTCTCTATGAGTCTCCAGGAAAAAAAAAAAAAGTGCCTTCTTGATCTTAGAATCAATAATGGATGTGTCTCTCCTGAGCCACTAGGCTTTTTTGCCTTATGAGTCCTATGAATTCTGTAACTAACATGTTTCCCTCTTTGCATTGGCTGCAGGAAGCTTATAGACCAAGGTATCACTACTTGCCTTGTAATTCATACATTCATCTCTTTCCTGAATCCATCTTATTTTTCTGGATTGTTTCCTCCTTTGTCTTATTTACCTTTATTTTTCTTTTTTTTTATTCTGCTGCTTTTTGTGCAGCTTTATAAGCCTCCTTGAATATATAAGCTTGGTATAAATAAACAAACAGATGACTAAAATCCTAATGAGTGCGAAGTATTATTCAGGCTCTTTAATACACAATTCATGTGCAAATGTTGGGATAGGGATGTACCAGACTATCTTTATTGGGAGAGGGGTGTGTATAAGACCATATTTCTCTTTAAGCACCCACCCATGTTCCTCTCACTCTGAGAGATTAAGAAAGATAGGTGTGTGTGTGTGTGTGTGTGTGTGTGCACCTGTGTGTGTGTCTGTATGTGTGTGTGTCCTTGCTTCTCTGCTTTATATATGCTCTTACAGACCTGAGATCACATTACAGCAACCTAAATCAGCTTGCTAAAAGGCACATAGTTTAACCAGAAAACCAAATGCCCCGGGGTAAGTACGCAAAGCATCAAGATGAAAGAAAAGGTACTTGCATCATTCCCCATAAATCACAACTCCTCATTGCCTAAACTATTTGTCCTGGCCACTTATAATTTGAAGTTAAACACATGAACTTTGAAGGTATACACACCTGTGTTTAGATCCCATTCTGCCATTCAAGAATGTATTTATTTAACCTCTTTTTCTAAGCCTCAGTTTCCTTTTCTGTAAAATGTCTACTTTCTGGGGTTTGATGAATGGCTTAAGTGAGATAATATGTAAAAAGCATTTAGCACAATGCTTGGCACATGGTGAGTGCTTAATAAAGGATGGCTATTACTTAATGGTTTTTATTATCCTTGTCTCCTTTACCTTATAAACTATAGACTCTGCTTCACTATAGCTGGTAGAGGTAGAGAATAATTTGATTTATTACAGCCTTACTAGCATCTAGACCAGGGCCAGGTACATAGTAGGTGTTTAATACCTGATTGCGGAGTATGTGGAAGAATGTGCCCCTGAAGACATTAACTATCAACATATTTAATATTTACCATGCAGTGCAATATTTCATTATACCGCACCACTTCCTCCTTCCTAGAATGATCTCTCTTCAATTTGCACCAAATATATTTATAGTACCCTCTGTTAGCTGGCAGTAGCAACAAATAACCTCCCAAATACACTGTGAGGTTTGCTCAGTAGGGAAGGGAAGGGAAGAGAAAGGAATGGAAGGGAGGAAACGGACATGTACTGCACACCGGCTGTACGCAGCCGATGTCCTGGACACGTTCACCATCTGTGCATGAAACTGTGTGGTCGGTGAGTGAACAGCCATGTCAGCCCCCATCGGGTCAATTCTCCCTGTGTGTAAATTCTACAGCCCGAGCACCTAACAATCTATATTCGTTTCCAGGTCACATGAAATGACAAGAGGATTAAAAATGTGTCTCAGAAACCCATAGACAGAACCCAAGAAGCCATTAACAGGGAGAGTCCTGGTTAATTTCAAGATGCCAAACAGCTAGCTTTCCATCAATTTCCGGGACTCATTTTCCCCCCCTTCATTCTCAGAATTGATGTTTATGTTTCTACCAGGATAGAGACCAATTCTCCTTGGCATCCTCCGTCAGAGAGAATCAGAAATTTTCCACCTGGGATGCTACAAATTGCACTTCTCAACACAGCTCTGGAATATGAGATATGACCAGCATAGCTAATGGTGAGTGATCAAAACTCAGGTGTTCTAACTTTATAACAATCATCATCAGGCAGTCAGAGTTTCACCAGGGATAGAGTCTCTTGTCCTCCAAGATTCAGAGAACAAGAGCACATCAATCTGGAAGCAGTTCCTGGGGAAAATTGCAGCTGAATGAAGCCTCTGCTAGTCCCACCTATGTGATTTTGTGTGCATTGCTCTATTGCTCTTAGCCTCAGTTTCTCCATTTTTGAAATGAGGACAAAGCAGGGCCTAATTCAGAGCACTATTGGAGGATTAAATAACAATACATGTGAAGCACTTAACACAGTGCCTGGTTCATGGGAAGTGTACAATAAATCTTAGCTAAGCTATACTAGACAAGTTGTCTGGTGTATGTCCTCCTTCTCTCTAAAAATATCCCTCACCTCAGTTAAAATCCTTGGAAGTCATATTTGTACCATCTGAAGCTCCCCACCTCCCCAACCAAAGGTACCAGCCAAATGGCGATTGGACTGTAGAGGAAACCTTACTCAAACTGGAACTGATCAGATTCTCCCTCCTGGGGACGTGGGGTGGAACTGAAGGAGCTCATCAGACACACAAATTCAACTGAGGACGTAAATTCGGGAGCCAGAAGGATGACCAATGAAGCAGAGAAAGAGTCTGTGGGGTCTCGCCAGGTCTGGCTACAAGGGAGAGTGAATTTGCTTTAGTTCCAGACCTTTTCTGGCTCATGGTTCCCGGGCCATGGATGTCCAGGCTGTATTTTTCCCACTTTAAGCTCAAATGAGGAGATTTCTCTGATTTGGGGGGGAAAAAAACAGTTTTAAAGCCAAAGCAAAGAGATTTCAAAGTCCAAACCTTTTTCTGGGGAATATGGTATTCCCTGGGATTTAATGAGGGATTTTATGAGGACAGAAAGGCAAGAAACAACAACAAAAATACCACTTAATGAGCACCTTTCAGGTACCAGCCCCTATGCTTGGCGCTCTCTCACACCACCATGTGGGTGTGAGATGCTGTACGAGGTAGGGACAATCATCGGAATTTATACAGGGATGACCTAAGCTCAGAGAGCTGAAGAACCTGGCCCAGGGTCACAGAGCTGAAAACACGGTGGACCTCAGAAGTGAGGCCAGGTCTGTCTAAACCCCACGTAAGTTTTTCATAAATCTGGTATTCACAAGCTGAGGCTTACTTCAGTGTCTTTGCTGCATCGTCATTATCATCGCCACCGCCACCGTCACCATCGCCACACCGTCATCGCCATCATCGCGGTCGCTATCATCACTATTACGATCATCGTCATCATCGCTAACACTGTCACCATCGTCACCATTCTCCTCCTCCCCATCATCCTTACCAGTATCGTCACCACCACCGTCATCATAATGGCCAACACTTACTTGGCGGTTCCGTTCAATCAGTCTCTGTCCTGAGTACTGCATCTACGTTAACACAAAGCAAGCCTTCGTTTTCGTTTACAGGTGAGGAGACTGAGGTTTTGTGAGGTCACGTCACTCTGCAGAAGTCATTTAGCTGGTCGATAATGCCGCTGGAACTCGGACCAGGTCTATGTGAACCCAAAGCCCACCCTGTAAGAAGACTATACTCGCCTGGAGGGCTGGGGCTGCATCTCCCGAGGTTTTGCATCCCCTGTGATGCCCAGCATTGTGCTATGCATGCAGTAGTTTCTGCATAAATATCTGCTGCGATCATGCAAAATGTGGAAAGGATCACAGAAAGGGAAAGGGTTAGATGCCCTTGCTCCAGGCCATCGGACAAGACAGCTGAAAGGCCAGGCTCTGAAGCACTAATCTCCGGGCACAAAGGGGTTTCTTTCATGTAAGTGATAAAGATATTTGTCAAAACGTCTTTTGATGTGGGGCCCAGAGGCTGACAGGAGCATGCCAGGCATCTCGAAGGCTGAGGTCTACTCCTCAGTCCTGTTACCTTATCTTCTGGACTGAGCCAGGCCATAAATAAGTGCCCGCGAAGTCCTCTCTGACCCTCGATTCAAGCCAAGGAGACAATCAGAAGAAGGGAAGACCCCATTTTGTGAGCGATTATATGTGCCAGGCGCTGTGTTAAGTTCTTCACTGAACAAGATGAGATAAGCTGAAGTCACCTGAGAGCATGGCACAGTGACTGAAAAACACAGGCTTTGGAGCCAGACTGCCTGAAATGCTGGCTCTACCATTCACGGCCTCTGTTGGCTTGGACCTCAGTCTCCTCATTTGTAAAATGGGTATTGCTACTAATAGCACCTTCATCATAGAATTATTGCAAGGGTAAGATGAGCACGTGATTAGTGCTCCATACACGTTAATGCATATCGATCCCCACGATGACCCTGTGACATATCACCAACTCATTTTACAGGTGAGGAGACTGAGGCTCACAGGCATGAAATGACTTGCCCAATAGCACCTAGCTAACAAGTGCAAAAAATAGACTGGATCCCAGCGCCAAGCCCGTTACCATTCATTCTGTCATATTACCATGGAGTATCTGGTCACTGTGCCCCCAGCCTTGGGGAGATGGGAAAGGTCAAGCCCTCTGTACTCTCCAGCCCTTCTGTCACTCTTCCTATCACTTAATTTTCTCACATACACATACATGTGTGCTATAGGCACAGAGAAGTCAAGAGTCAGGGTTTCTACCGCTCATTTTTCCACTCATCACACATTTATTGCGCCATGCACTGAGACAGGTGCTGAGGTTAAAGTGACAGACAAGACAGACGCAGCCTCGGACCTGACGGGGCTTAGTTGAGCAGACGCAGGCATTAATCTCAGAGTCATTCGAATGTGGAACTGTAGCTGTAATGTGCGCTGAGAAGCTGTAATGTTGGTGCTCAAAGGGCCTGTCACCGGAGTCAGTGACCCAGGAAGGAGGTCTGAGGAGGCGATGACTGAGCTAGAATACGTAAGAGTCATTTTCCACGTGAAGAAGGAACTGCACATGTGAAGGCCCTGTGGCAGGAGGGAGCATGGAAGGAGGATGGACGGACAGGAGGCCTGTGCGGCTGGGGCAGAGGGAGCAAGGAGGAGTGTTACGGGGAGCAAGGAGGAGTGTTATGGGGAGCAAGGAGGAGTGTTACGGGGTGCAGTTGGGGACACCATCAGGAGTCTAGCCAAGGAGGGACTCGAGGTGAGAACAAGGGGCTCAGACCAGTGCAACAAAGCAAATCAGAGATTCCTTTATTTATTTACTCATTCATTTTGTGAGCCCCATGAGGGCAGGGATGGTGTCTATTTGGGTTACTACTTGCAGCGGTCCCTTACCTTTTTAGCACTCGGGACAGGTGCTCCTATGAGAATCTAATGCCTGATGATCTGAGGTGGAGCTGAGGCGGTGATGCTAGCGCTGGGGAGTGGCTGCCAGTACAGATGAAGCTTCGCTCACTTGCCCACCGCTCACCTCCTGCTGTGCAGCCCGGTTCCTAACAGATCATGAACCGGTAACCGCTCTGTGGCCTGTGGGTTGGGGACCCTTGCACTACTGCATCCTGTGTCTGGAGTGGTACCCAGAACACAGTAGATGCTCAGTATTTATTCCACAAATATGTGCTGCTTTAGCCCAGGCACTGGCCTAGATCTTTTTTACCTAGGCCCTTGCTCTTAAGTAGTTAAGAGTTAGTGAGAAAGGCAGACAGTCTCCAGACTGTGAATACCCCAATGACAGGGACCATGGCCTTGGTCATCTCTGTGCCCTCTACATGAGCAAGTTTTGATCTTTATTATGCAGACAGATCCCTGGGCCCTGGTCTCAGACTACCTAGCCTAGTGGTTCATATGGGGGGCCTGGCACTCTGCATCTTAACAAGGGCTCCGGTTGATTCTGAAGCAGGTAATTCTCCAAAAACACTTTTGAGAAACATTGTTCTACAAAACCGTCTGGCACATAACATATGTTCAATATAAAGTCTGTCACCCGGCCAAGGTCTGATGCCCCAGATGGATGGAACTGTGCATATGGTACAGAGACACGAGGCAGACCTGAGATACAGGAGAAGTGGCCAAGGAAGGGGAGAGAGGGGGGCAGCTCCATCTCCTGCTCCAGGGCCCGCACCCCCCCCCTTCGCCAGGCCTCACTGGGCTTCATTCATCCTCTGAGGAGGTTGCATTTGAGCCAAGCTACCGATGACAAGGAAAGAGCACTGCAGGCAGAGGGAGCGGCAAGGGCAAAGGCCCTGTGGCAGAAAAGTGTCACGCATCCTAGGCGGTGATGGAGGTCCGAGCAGTGGTGTGCAGCAGGAGAGAAAAAGCAGCGTGGCCAGGGGGAGAGGCGGGGTGCAGGCCACGCAGTGCTGTGTAGGGCAGGTAAGGAGGCCACGTTTTCTCATCTACATCTGATAGAAAGGTAACAAAGGGTTTTGAACATGGGAGTAATGTGATCCTATCTACATATAATGTGACTCTGGCTGGCATGTAGAGGATGATTCATAGGCAAGGGGTGGCAGCTGAGACCAGTTAGGAGGCTGCTGTACTGGTCCAGGCAAGAGATGTTCATGGCTTAGACTAGGGTGGTTGAGGAGAAGATGGAGGGCATGGGACAGACTTGAGAGGTATTCTGGCATACTTTGAAAACAGGAAGTCGACACCTGACCTTGTCTTTGACGTTGAATTAAGGGACAGGAAGACGTGAATGTGATTCCTGCATGTATGAGCACATCACGTTTAGCGGGTTGGATTTTGTTTTATTTTTACAAGTGTGGAAACAGACATAGAGAGATTATATAAGCCATTCAGTACAGCTTACCACACAGCTAGGAACAGCCTGACCCAGGATTTTAACCCTGGCAGTTTGACCCCAGCACCTACGCACTTAACCACACCAACAAGCTGCCACAGTTAATCAAGGAGGATTTGGGAGTCAGGAGACCAGGCTCAAATGCTCCTTGGTCACTCACTGGGTGATTCTGGTAGATCTGTTTGTAGTGTGAGCCTCAGTTCTTCCCTCAACTATACAATGGGCATAATAAAAGCTTCCCCAGGAGAATGACTTACAGCAATTTACATGAAATTTACTTATGCAGTCAATAAATATTTACAGAGCATCTACCACATGCAAGGCACCACCCTAAGCACATGAGGCATATCAATGAGCAAGACAGTGAAAGAATCCGGTCCCAAAATTGCTTACATCCTAGGAAGGAGACAAACAATAATCTTAATAAATGAGTTAGTATTTTAGCAGGCAAGAAATGCTCTGGAAAAACAATGAGGTAGAGCAGAGTCAGGGGACACACACGATGTAGCAAGTCAACATGTTGTATACCTTAAACTTACACAGTTATACGGCAATTATAACTTAATAAAAATTTGAAATGAAAAACCACCATTGCTGCGACCATTGGTTAAATATTTGTTAAGTAAATAACTCATCTTTTTGACAGATCATTTTTTTTTTATGGCTTTCCTTGCTTGGGATAATACATCTCTACTCCCTCCGTTGACTCCACGAGGACAAAAGAGATTCTTCTCATCCAGAGAAATGCCTTTCACCTTAAAAACAAAAGCCAAAACACAAACCAACCTCCTCCTGCAAGCACTCAATAAGTGAACACATGATGTCTGGTTAAACTTAAAGTCCGGCAATGAAGTCCCAAACAAGCCTTGGGCCCAACAGCACCCTTGGTCATAAAGCAAAAGTCCTCAGAGAGGCTGTGCTGCCCTCTAGGGAGTGTTCTGGAAATGTGTGGGTGTGCTGGGTGGGGGTAGAGGGTGTTATATTGTTGCTACACTTGGGGGTCTACGAGCATCCACATAAATGTCCTGCCAGACATTTACGTCCTTGAACAATAAATGTGTCATAATCGTCTGAGCCTAACTCTAACTCCTTTGTACATATCAACACAAAATTGTTTTCTGCATGGTTTCAGTATACATTGAATTTTAAAGGAATACAACTACTGCGTAAATTGAGCAAAGGTTATTCTTTCCTTTGTTCAGAATGTTACCGAAAGTTATGCATCGTTTCAGAAAATCGGCTCATTGATAGCAGCGCTGTACATGGTATTTTTTTGTAGGTGACAAAACACATCTGTACAACTTTGTCTTTGTAGCTGCGACAGTCACAGTGATTATATATAGAAGCAATTATCCGGCTGTATCATCATGTTTTATGATAAAGTCATATCCAAGCATTTACATATTGAAATATATACTATCTTATTATAGACTACTTTCACTTTATTCTGTTATGATACTGTCAGGACATTATATTGATTTTTTGAAGTTATGTGTATATATAGATTCTATTATCTGTGAAATCCATTCTGAATGGTAAAGAGGCTGTTATAAAATTTTTTTTCTTTGAAAGAAAAGAGCATTGAGTCTGACTGAGGACTGATGTCATCTAAATGCTACTACTGAGCTTTTTTAGAAAGTATGCCCTGTGGATTTGGCACCTGGGGAACCCAGCAGGGTCAGAGCTGGGATTTATAGACTTCCACCTGTGGAGATGAGTAATACTCCTTCCTCCAAGTATTTATTTGCAACCAACTGAAATACAAAACTGAGGGAAAAAACCTGAATCCTATCCATAATTGGGACTTGCACGTGTTCAAACAATGCCTTAGGCAGAAATGGACAAGGGGGAGCAGCAACGGAAGCCCAGCTGTAGGGAGGATGGCTCGAGTCCTAAGAGAAATTTCATCATCAAAGGGTAAGGAGATGGGCACAGGGAGAACTCAACAAGCAAGTCAGCGGGGCGGAGGGAAGCAGGAGGTTCAGGTGACCTGCAGTAGGTAGAATACGGAATAAGCTAAGTGATGGGTTAGATGCGTGGGGGAAAGGGGTACGGGCTCGAAGAAATCAGGATGCGAAACCTCAGATTACAGGAAGGACAGAGAATTTATCTTCTCCCTTCACAACAGGATACTGAACTACCATGGCACCGTGAGCGTCAAGAGGCCAGAGAGCTGCTCAGGAGAGAAGTTGCGAAGTCTTGGTCCTAGAATCACGCTACTTAGATGTACACGCCTCTATCAGCAGCTACCACCTCTGTGACCTGGGGCAGTTGCTGAACCTCTCTTTCATCAGCTTCTCCACCCGTAAAATGGAAATAAGAAGACTATCTACCTCGAAATATTGTCAAGTCCATTAACTAAGCCTAGGAAGTTCAGCTTGGCACTTCGTCAGCTCTCGGTATGGGTTAGCTGTCAGTACTGCTATGCAAAAGACCACGGTCATGTACGTGGGACCTCAGAATGGTCAAGGCCGGAGTTATTAGAAGCCGGAAATGATCGAAAGTACACAGGCAACCCTAATCGAATCCCGGTTCGCCTGTGGCTGGCCACGTCTGAAGGACTGCAGAAATGAAAGGCACCAGGAACCAAAAGTATGCCGGTCTGGTCGTTTTGCATCTCTTGGTCAAGCATTAAAGAGGGATCAGCAAACACCCTTCTCGAAAGGACCCCTTTGTCGCACACACCAACTCTGTTCCGTACAGCCCATTCCTTACTCCCAGCTTTCCCCGCCACGAGCCTCCAAACCCCCTCCCATGAGCATCTCACATACCCTCTCCCTCCCACGGAACTCTGTTCCCTTTTTCTGACAAGTTAGTCTATGTCTTTCCAGAAGAAAATCCTGTCATCTTCTCCATCCACCAATGAGCACCTTCTGCTTCTGGAGTCTGGATAGGGAGGCAGAGAACGACCCAAAAGGCAGTGCCAGAAATCATCCCCAAAGAATAAAGGATGAGGGCAATGCTTTGGGCAGTCGTACATTCACAAATTTTGTCTCTGAGTTTCCTGTAAGTCACGCTGCCTTTGCTAATTGGGTCCTTCCACTGATACTCGCTGGCGCCGGGCACACTTCTGGCACAGGGATATGGGAAGTAATGCATGGTCCCTACTCTTAGGAGCTCACCCTCACTTCCTCCGATTTGGCCACCTCCCAGACAGAGGATGCCCCAGGTCACCCAGGCCCCGGGCCAGGAACAGATGCTGAGCCGACCAGAGAGTTCTCCTAAGGACCCCTGGTGGAGGATAGGATTCTAGCCTGACTGACTTTTTTCTACCTCTCTGTAACAGTCTGGGAAAATGAAGATACTGAGTTGACAATGGCCTTGGCAGAGCCAGAGAGCGATCTCAACACATTTATCACCAGCTGGGGAATTGCTGTTCAGCCTCACTGACCTGTAAAATCCACACTAAACTCAGGGCTGGCTCTTCAGCTTCTGAATTTGATTTAGACCCCGGTAGAAGCCCCAAGGCCTGATACTAACAAATCATTCCTCAGGACTGTCCTACTTAATGTGGATGTTGACGAGTGCTAGAAGCCGGAGGGAGAGCCAGACTTGCCTCAGCTGCTAGGCACAAGAGGCCCTAGGGTCTCCTACCACAAAATGTCCCCTAAATTTGACATTTCTCACCAATATATTCATCACATTTAGATTATTAGACCAAAATTTGTCTCCTCTGCGAGGGCAGGGACCCTCTCTGTCTTATTCATGGCAGTACCCCCCGCCTCGAGCCCTCTGTGTGGTCTGTAGGTACTTCCTAAATATCTTTTCATTTCATCATGCATGATACTACTCTCATAACATACCTTGGACAAAACCCCAGTAATAACAACAACATTTTGTCAACATTGACTGGGTACCATGTAGGGTACTAAGTGATTTACGTTCATTATCTTAACCAAAAAGAGAGGTAGGATTTCTATCCCTCTGAACCATCTTCCAAATGTAGAACTTTGGGCAAGTGATTTCACCTCTGAGCCTCGGTCTCCTAATCTGTAAAGAGCAAACAATAATAATACCAATATGTATGTAAAGTGCATAGCATGGAACAATTTTTTTAAAGAAACCTACTGTGCCCTGCCCCCACTTCAGTTATCAGAATTTTAACTGCTCATGCCCACTGACTCCCAGTAATTCCATTTCCAGGAGCTTCTCCAATAGAAAAATTTATGCAGCTATAAAAGGACAATGCGGTTCATACAGATGAAACTCTTTTTGCATCTGGTTTCTTTCATTTGTCAGTATGTCTCTGATATTCTTCATAGCTTGTTCTTTTTCATTGCTGTGTAGTATTCCACTCCATTGAGGTAGGATTTGCTGATGGGTGTGAGAGAAAGAGAAGAGTCAAGGCTTCTGTTCCAAGCCCATGAAAGAATGGGGCTGCTATTAACTGGGATGGGTGACATTTGGGGAGGAGTGACTATGAGGTGGGTAGGGGATAAAGATCAAGAACAACATTTTGACACAGTAAATTTGAATGGCTCATTAGACATCCAAGTGTTGATGATGAGTAGGACTTAAATCATCAAACGATGAGGGAGCATGACAGTGGGGGAGGTGATCACAGCCAAGCGTGTGATGGAGAGAAGACAGGAGATTCAGAGCTGGGAGAGAGGAAAGGACTTGGAAGTGGCAAGGAGGACACCTCCCTCCCCTCCAGGAGAGCTTCACGAGTGCGCAGCACGTGCAAAACAAGCCGCCACTCCTGAGGGCTCTAGGCGAAGCCACGTCCTTAGAGAAAAGCCACATTAGATCCACAAGGGCAAGAGGAATCTACAGAAGAAGTTGTACTGGGCCAGACCCACAGATGTTTCTAGAGCATCTCATCTGCTCACCAAAGAGACCTCCGAACGACTCACCTACAAAGTGATGTGAGCAGCCCCAATGTTTTGGCTTAAGGCTGCTGCCCAGCATTAGACATCCGATCAGTTTTCATTACGTGTTATTCTTAATGTCTGCAAGGTAATAAATGGAATTATGACACCATGCGCCATAACCATTCTCCATGCTTGCCTAGCAATTAGCTCCGCAGTCTCCTGCACAGCTCAGAGTGTAGAACTGACTGAATATCAGGACACCTAGGTCCCAAACCCACCTCTGCTGCTAATGTAATGCGTGACTTTCGGGAAGGCCCTGCCTTCTCTGACCTCAGCTCCTGCCTCTATAAAAGGGAAACGAAAACTAGAGTAAAATAAAGTGTGGACTTTGGGATCAGGCAGATCTTGTACAGTAAATGAGATTTGGCCTCATTTGTGGTTTGGTCTGCCCAGCATCCAGTGTTCTCTTCCAATAACAGCATCCCAATTTTCTTTAAGGAATCCCCTGCACTGTCAGCCCTTGAAGGTCAGATGGAGCTGATGACCACCACCCCGCCACCCCCCACCCCAGGTCCACGCTTGGCCAGTCGAAATCATAATGATTGTTTTGGCATGTGCACATGACCTAACCGGTGTCAATGCACATCAACCCGAGACTTTCATTAAAACCACTGAGGAATGATAGTCCCTTTTGCTGTGTGGCTCGGCTAGTAGACTACAAGCCTAAAGCTGCTTGGGGTCATCTTGCCCCGTGCAATTTGGGTCCAACTGTGAAGAGCCTTTTACGCTATACTAAGCAGTGTGAAAGCTTCACTCCAAGTTCACCAAAACGTCTATGAACAGCAGAGACTTCAGAAGCTGTCCGTGCTGAAGTGCTGAACCGTGTCCTCAACTGCAAAACGTCCCCAACGGCTCTCGTCTTAGCTTGTATCTGCGTGTGTGAAATTTGGTCATTCATTTTAATGTTTAAGAAATTCTTCCCCCCCCCCAAAAAAAAATACTCAAAGTTTTTAGTTCCAGGAAGTTCTTCCCTGTTTACCCTGCGGCTTTCTCTCTCCCTGGTTCACTGTAACCCAACTTCAGAGCTACAGGTGCCCTGGTTTGAGAAATATGGCTTTAAATACCAGGCAGCTGCCAAAGGTTTGGGGGCGTAGCATAACCTGATTTCAATTGTACGCTCAGAAGATAACTGGACCATGATATCCCTTGTCCATAATTTCCAAGAGCAGGGTCTCAACAAACGTCCCTAAAATCCCATGTGGATCTTGACAAGAGGTCAAGCCTGTGACCTCATTCTGGAATGTTCCAGTCACCCCACTCACTAGCTCCTACCGCACAGCTCTTTCACATAACAAGTCGACTTTCAGAAGGGCACCCACATCCTTGCCGCTGCCATCGAAATTGTATTTCCCCCTGGGGCTGCACGCTGCGGGAAGATAGCTACATCCTTGCGAAATTGCTTGATCAAGCTGATTGTGGGCCTAGATTGCTGTGCCTTTCAGGGAGTTTCAAGGCTTTAAACTGAAATCTAATCCTCAGGAGGATCTATTTCCACTTCTTCAGGGTCACCCTGAAATATGTGGAATCCTTACGTTTTTGGAGAGTGATCTGTAACTGTTTGGGGGAGGGTGTTCACAAACCCTTTTAAGAATCTGATGAAAATCTGAACTCCTTCAGCTAAGAGAAAATACTTTGCACAATATGTTAGATACAACTTCAGGAGTATGGTAGACACTCCAAAAACCCCATCTGAGACTAAATTAAACCTCAGGATGATAATGTTGGAATTGGAAGAAATCTTAGACACGACCTGGCCCAACTGGTCAGATTATTATCACTGAATAATGATCACAACAACTATCATGAGAAAAACAATCATCCATTTAGCACTCGCTATGTACTGGACACTCTGCTGTCACTTTACACACATCACGTCACTACACAGCCTATTAGGCACAGTTTCATCCCCACTTTACTGAGGAAGCCACTGAGGATCCCAGAGTCTGTTGTTGCCTGTGGAGAGGGAACAATCGAGTGGCAGAAGCCAGCTAACTCCTAGGTGCATGCTCATAACCACCATGCATTAGTGACCCTTATTCATTGCCCTGGCTGCTACCCTTGGTAGCAGGTACCCACCAAGTAACAGGAACACTGTAGATAGCTGATGTACAAATGGGGGCCTATTATAAAGGAGGATATCAGGGTGTCCTACAGAATCCATAAGCAAGGAATAAGCTAGACCACAGGAATTATCTGAAAGGAACCAGACATTGGTTTGCTATAGGAATCAAAAAAGGCAATCCGTCCGCCATGAACTAAATATTGTGCTCCACTAAAATTCATACGATGAGGCCCTAATCCCCAGTGAGACTATATTGAAGATAGGACCTGTAAGAAGATGATGAAGGTCAAATGAGTTCCTAAGGGTTGAGCCCTAATCCACTAGGCCTGATGTCCTTCTAAGAAACCCTGCCAGAACCTTGATCCTGGACCGTCTAGCCTCCGGAACGATAAGAAAACACATATCTTTTGTTTAAACCACCCGGTCTATGGTATTTCGTTATGGCAGCCTTGCTGACTAAGACGCCGTCTTTGTCTCCTTCTCCCTCTCCCTTACCCCTCCCTCTCTCCCAATAAGAAAATCTGCGAAGGGAAAACACAGGAGCTGGATTTCCCTAGCATGAAGGCTGGGTCACCAGCTAGCGACGGCCTCTCAGACCTGCACATACCTGAAAGATTAAAACATTGAAATTGCAAAGGTTTCACACTCAAATGCATCGAGGAGCCAGGCAGAGAACAGAAGCGGGTGAAATGGACTGGATGGGTACAAAAGGGGTGACGCAGGAACTGAGGGCCCCACAGAAAAGACACAGCTACATCTCCACATCAGCCCGCCGTGCCATAGACAGACATTTAAGTCAAATGTTGGCGGGTTGTACCCTTTCATTTTCAAAAAAGCAGCTCATAATCTGGATGTTCCCATGAAATTCCAGATTTTTAAACACTGCACACTTTGCAGTCCGCACTACACATAGGCGTGGGCGATTTCCAGACCAAGGGCAGCCAGTCTGTGGGCTGTGTGCACAGAGCCTATGGGAGTCTGTTTGGGAGGGAGGAGAGAGAACAGAAAGAGGACATGCTATGCAGTCAAGGACCCTGGTCCACAAAAGGACCATCCCCTGCCAAGCAGTGCACCCGTGAGGCTGCAGCCACTTCTAGAGGGCACCTTTTTATAATTTTCATGAAGGCACTGTAGGAATTAACAGGGGCTCTAAGTTCCCCTCCCACAGATCATCAGCAATCCTTCCATGTTCAAGGTCAAAATCAAGTCCGTTGGGATTATAGACCGGAAAGGCCCACGGCGACCGGCTCAGGAGAGAGCTTTGCCATGAGATGCACCCTTCCTGCTGGAAGCTCACTGGCCTCGTTCCATCTGCCCATCTCTAACCTGTCAGGAGGGATTCCCTAAGCAGGTGCCAGAGACTTCGAGATTTATGTTATGGGGGCCTCGATTTATTGAATTAATGCTGCTGAGCAGAACTGTAGCTGTTAACCAGTGTGGAGATCTGGATTTTACAGCAATGTAACTAATAAGGCTATTAACACAAACTGGGCCTGCCGCTGGCATTTACAACGCCATAAATCTCTCTGCCCACTGGAAGTATTTACGGGACGGCAGGTACTTAGAGTCCACTGCCTTTCCTGTGCTCCGCAATCAAGACCTGGCAAGGAGGAGGTGTGCCCAAGAAGGGGGCTAGCCCGAAGGAAGGAGGGAGAGGACTGAGCCCGAGCTGGTTCTCGGGCCCCATCCCTGACGTCAACTGGAAATACTGGCCATGACCACGAACGGAAGTAGGTTTTTAAAAACTTAGTATTTATGCACTTATTTCCCATTTGTGAAGCACTCAGCCGATGCCAAGCCCTTTGCGAATGTAGGGACTACGAATTTTCAAGCACCTTCACAGGAAAGAAAACACGGCAGCTTTCGTGCGTGCATGTGTCCTGCTGCTGAACTTAATTTCTGTCTTGAGCCCCCAAACTCTCTGAAGCAGAACATTTATTAATCTTGTCACTTCCAGCTAAACTCTATCATGTTCGTGATTCTCATTTTTCTCATTGATTTCAGGCTAAACTGAATCAGATTTTGGACTTTTCTCACCCCTTTCCTCTGGGTGGGGGAGATGCCAGGCTCTGGGGGTGGGGATGTAAATGTCCCCATGCCATCAGTGATGAGAGGCAGCCGGGTCTGTGAATGTCCTCTACTGGCACCCACTGAGTTGTAACCTGTGCCACGGTGTCACCTTCCGAGGTGACTGACCCCTGGGATGGGGCACGCCTCATCTAGTCCTCACGTCCTTTTCTGCAAAGGTTGGGTGAGCCTTGCAGAACTGCTGTGGTCACCCCTCCCCTGCCCCACCTCCGCCTCCTCCTTCATAATCCCCAAGTCCCACTCAGGGGCCAGGGACCACGACACTCCAGGGCCACTGAAAAGACACTCTCTGGACTGCACTCTCCTGGCCATAGCATGCAAATGCCTATGGTCTCTCCAGCTAGTATACCACAATGCCCCCTGGCTTGGCTCCCTTCCCCTCCCTTCCTCTCCCTGCCCTCCCTCCCCTCCCTTCCCTTCCCTTCTCTTTCTTTCTTTTCTTATTACACATTGAGCCTTTCTCAGGCACCCGTCTCAGATTTACAAAATGTGCTTCATTTACTCCCACCAACAGTCCATATTATCCCCTATCGTAGATAAACTGAGGTCCCAAAGCTTAAGTCCCCTGTGTCAGGTCACATGGCTGTTAAGAGGTGGGGCTAGATCTGAACCCAGACACAAATAAGTGTACCTCATATTTTTCTGTAACATCATTTTGAAGGCTTAACAAAAGCATGTGTGTGTGATGCATTCTGCATGCCCAGTTCCAACTGTTAAACCCTTAGCTTCTTCAGCATTATGAAAAAGGCTGCTATGAACATCTTCGGAATTGTATCTTCAAGAGTATTTGTGATCATTTCCTTAGGAAAAATTCCTAGACGTGAAACTGCCGTGTTAGGGGCTGTACCTATGCAAAAGGCTCTTGATGCGTCTTATCAAATCCCTTTCTATAAAGCTTGCGTGAATTTACCGTCCCACACCACTGTATAAGACGGCCTGCTTCTTCACACTTTTACCATCGCTGGGTGTTGTCTGTCATTCTTTTACATATCTTTCAATCTCAGAGATGAGAAATGATGTTTCAAAGAGAGTTTAACTGGCAATTTTTATTACCAACGAGGTTAAATCAATCACCTATGGCATAAACAGCTCTGACTTCAGCAAAGAGGAGGTGAATTGGGAGGAGAGGTGAGTTACACAACGAAGTTATTTATCCCCACAAGGACCACATGGTAGAAGACAGGCGCCCAGGAGGCAGCATGAATTGACACAGAACTGCCAGAAGAGGTCAAGGCTGAGTTCAGGGGAAAACAGCTCACACAGTGCCTGTCCTGGAGCTTTCCAAAGGCAGGCCTTGAGGAGGAGGTGCGATCTGCGTGAGCCTTGGACCACAGGGAAGCGCCCTCACATCACTCTATTCCTGTCGGCTCCCCGCGTGCTGGTCCCTTGGCCCCTTCCTTTAACTTTGCGAAGCCCTCATCCTCGTCTTTCAGGCTCTATCTCAAAAGTCTCCTCCTCAGGAAAAGTGTCTCAGCCTCAAACAAGTGCATGTCCCAGATTATGGTCTCTCCCATGCTCTGTACTTTAAAATACACGTGACGCTAATTAATTAACCGTGTTTGCAACTGTTCACGTAATGTCCCTGGACTATAAGCTCTGGACTAGACTGGAAGCTCTGGGAGCCTAGACTGAATCCATCTTGCTCATCTCTGGGTTTCCATGAC
Organism: Eonycteris spelaea; assembly: GCA_003508835.1. Classification (NCBI taxonomy): domain Eukaryota; kingdom Metazoa; phylum Chordata; class Mammalia; order Chiroptera; family Pteropodidae; genus Eonycteris; species Eonycteris spelaea. The sequence goes on from PUFA01000042.1 coordinate 1,616,553, forward strand.
CTACCATGAATCTGGAACATACAAAGTTTGCTATTATCCAGCTCTTATCCCCAGCTCTAAGTCCTCATTACTCCGTTTTGTATTGCCAGTACTACGTCTAGAAATGACATTTCTCTCTGCCAGCTAGACTTCTTTATGGTCCTATCAATAGGGGGAGACATGAAGGCTGGAGGAGGGAGAAGGGACTTGCTCCTTCTTCGGTTGGCATCCTATCCCTTTAAGCACCTCCCCAGCAAATCAATGCCTTCCAACCTCCCCATTCCCTCCCCTACCTCCACCCTCCATCTCTGCCTCCTTCATGCCCCACTTGGCAAGGATTCGTCTCCAGTTGCTTTCAGCTCTCCCAGCCTATTTGTACTCTTTCACAGGTACCAGCAGAAACCACCAGATGTCCCCTTGTCAAAGGTTGGAGCCCCAGATCCATGGACCCCTCCTCCCAGCTTCTAGACTTGGATAAGAGCACGCTCTTCCCTTCGTTCCCCTCTGGCGGTATCTGCTGCCCTCGGTTAGTGCATCTGGGCTATCTCATTGTGCTGCTCCTGAACATCCAATTCCATACGTGAAAACTCTCTCTGTTAAAATACCTAGTGTGGTTTCTGTCTTCCTCACTGGACCCTGATGGTGCAGGAGATACTCAATTAACATTCCACTGAAGCCAGGAACCATTCCGTGGTGAGAAAAGGCAGGAACAACTCGTAGCAACGTGGTGTGTGAGGGTCTCTATGTGCCTGGCATCGTGTGAGGTCCTGAAGGCCCGGAGATGAAACAGAATGAGCCCGGAGTGCCCCAAACACCGTAAGACAGAGAGCAGAACCCTCTTTCCCCCACCTCCATATCGAGATCGAAAGCCTCTTAAAGGGGGACAGCTGAAGCGAAAGAACCCTCCTGCCCTCTGCACTGTTTTTCAATGCGTCTCAGCATATTGGGGAGGAGAATTCTTTGTTGTGAAGTACCAGCATTCCAAAAAGTTTGCCATTTTGGTCCCGTCAACTAGATGCCAACACCCTCCTCCAGTCAACTTGTCAGCCAAAACCGTCCCCATGCATTGACAGATGTCACCTCGGCGGTGCCCACTCGTCTTCCTGCCGGTATAACAAGGTCACCCGTGGAGGAGATAACCCTACGGGATGAAAAATGTGCTAATTATTTCTGACATTATCAGCCCCAGCAGAGAAACATTTAATAACTGTAGAAGATGGTATAGTTCTGAGCGAGATCTGCAAATGAACCACGACAACCAGCGGAATGAAGTCCAGCGGACGGCGGGGCACAGCGCAGACTGGTGGGGCGGCCCGCAGAGGAAGAAGGCAGCTGGGAGCCTAATTAGCCAGGACTGCTCATATTTGAGCTGCTGTGCTCCCCACTGCCTCCTGACTCATGACGTGTTTGAGAGTGGAATCGTCAGGAAGCACTTACGCGCCGCCCCTTGCTAGAAATGGGGCCCCCGGGAGGCTTAATTGGAAGAAGAAAAATGGGGAGGAGGCGGGGCATGGAGGAAGAGAAAAAGGAGATGGTGGGTGGCACTGACCGCGGGTCCCCCACACACACGGTGCAGTTTTGAAGGAATGAGGTTCGCTCCACTTCACTCTTTCTCTTCTACTCCACCCCTGGCGCCCTGGAAAGCGCCAGTTCGCCACGAAGTAGGCCGGCACACTCTACTGTCTGGAAATTGATCACGAAATGTCAAAGTAACCTCATTGTAGTTAAAAATTATTAATAACCGTTTTAAAAATGCCGAAGTCTGACAATGATTTTTCTCCCTTCCTTCTTTCTATATCGTTTTCAAATTCTTTTAAAAAATTAACATAGATTCAAATTACATCTAACAATATCATTCTCTGACACTTATATTCCCACCGTCTGCCTTACATGGAAGAGAAAAAATACAGAGTTCCTGGCATGGCTCACGGCCCCAACCAACCATATCTTCCCAACCTAATTACCAACTCTGTTCGTCCTTTACTTCCTATACCCTTCGGCCCTAAGCGAAGAAAGAAGTTTTGACTTTTGAGGTCAGCACAGTGTACAGCATGATAATGGACACTGGAGTCAGAACTGAGTTCTAATCCTCTCTTGGACATTTCGAGCTCTGGAAATAACAGCGAATGACTAACCACTCTGAGCCCTATAGTTTTCCTCCCCACTCAGCCTCTGGACCCTGGATGTTACTGAGAAATGGAGGGCCTGCTGCCTATGCTGTCAGTCTTACAGGGCTGTTGTGGGGATCTCGGGAGACAAAGGACAGGAGGGTTCGTTGTAACATTAAATCATTCTGTGCACAGATGCTGTCGGGTCTTGGTTATTTGCAAATGGCTTACGCATTCCGCTGATTATCTATCTATGTCCGCCTCCCTGCTCTGCTTTCCACTGATCTCGGATGGACAAGCTGGCCCAGGGTGGGTGAGTGGCAGCCTCCTGACTGCCTCCCCATTCACCCCGTCCCTCTTCCCCACAGAAATCCAATTTTATTTACTTTCCCAACAGCCGAGTGCTTGAAATGGGGCTATACTCCTCTCTACCCGAAGACAGGGGCAGGGGGACAGGGAGCAGGATATGAATCCTGACTGGTCAAAACCAATCGCAGTAATCCTACTGCCCTTGTCAGTGACTGGCTGAAACATGGACACACCACACAATTCTGACCAATGGGCATAATGAGGGGGCTGCTGGGGCTCAGGGAAACAAATTCCTTGCTCTTACAAAGTCAATGCCGTTGATAATGACGATGTCTTGATGTTTGGAGCTCCTGTCGCCATCTCTGAACGTGAAGGGAAAAACATAAGAACGAAGCTGTCCACTGAGACCTTGAGAGCCTCAGTATCTGTGCCGTCTAGAGCTCCCCTGCCTAGAGATGACTTGGTCTGTAGGATAACTCTGGTGATCATGCATCCTAGTCAGCTGGGGCTGATATAACAAATTGCCATAGACTGAGTGGCTGGAGCAATACAAATTTATGTCTCACAGTTCTGGACACTGGGAGTCCGAGATCGGGGTGGTGGGGTTCTGAACCCCCTTCTAGATTGCAGAAGGCCAGACTTCTCCATGTGTCCTTACATGATGCAAAAAAAAAAAAAAAAGAGAGAGAGAGAGAGAAGAGAGAGAGAGAGAGAAAGCGAGCTAGTGAGCACTCTGGTCTTTTCTTATGAGGTCATAAACCCCAGCCATGAATGCTCCACCATTATGATGACCTAATTACCTCCCCAAAATCCCACCTTCAAATACCATCACATCGGGGATTAGGTTTCCACGTTCGGTCTATAATGAACCTGGTTTACTGGACTGTTCCAGTTTACATTTGTGCCAGAGTACTGTCTGATTTGGTGTTTCTCCTGAACAAAAGTTCCCTGGTTGGAATGAGAAATTATATGCTCTCCCTACTAATGGTAAAGTCCTTATTATTTTAGTCACTGAGTTAAGTTTACTCTATGCAGCCAAAATATTCTAATTAATACAGGACTAGAGAGAGGTACAGAGGATGTATGTATACATATGTATGCATTTATGTATACAAACGTGCATGACTATATATAGAATGAATGCTTTGTGGAAACAAGAAAAAAAAAACAACGTGAGAAAGAAACAAACAGCGACATTATAATCTGAGAATTCATCTTCTCCCAAATGTCTCACGAATCTTTTAAGGCAGGGCATGTGCGCCTCCCCTATTCCCACACTCTTTCTTTTCACTATTGTCTCAGGCAGCAAGATCCCGACCCTCTCCATGCATGTCGCTCTTTAACTTTCCCCAGAGTTATAAATCCATCGTCAGAAACCGCATCGTCAAGTCCTTATTCTCACTCTCTCCTTCATCCGTCCTTCCCCAGCCACTCCATTAATGGCTTCAATTTGCCAGGTGCTCTCTCCTCTTACACTGTGATCGGCAAGGAAGGGCCATCTTGGCCATCGTCACAGAGAAAACTGAGAAGTCTGCTGATGTAGTGTGTCCAACAAGTGCCCTATTAGTTTTGCTATCATCTGCTAAGCCTCATCTATTGTCTTAGCTGATTGAGGACAAGGTTTCCAAGGTAAACCTAGCAGGCAGACACCCTTCGTTAAGACAAAAGTCAGTTAGAGCTCTCGATACCTGCAGATGGCTCCTGCAGATAAACTTTCTCTCTCCCTTTTATTGCTCACCTGATGCAAACCTAAGCGTCTGACACCCAAGGTCAGGAAAATCTGGACTTGGAGGTGGAACCAAGGAACTCAGAAGACACTCACAGCTATTCCTGTCACTTTTTCCATGTCAGTGAAACAAGCACTCTTCCACTGGTAGGGGTATAAAAAGTTACAACGGTTTGGAGAGGGCAATACGATAGTAGGAACAATTAAGAGTGTTCATACACTTTGATTCAACAGTCTAATTTCTATGAATTATCCGAACTAAACAGGGGGGTAAATATATATGTATATAACGATGTTCATCATATCCCTGGAGTAGAAAACAATGATAAGCACTCATTGGCAGAGGATTGGCGAAATGACTTATGGTACATCCATGTTGTGGAGCATGGCACAGTTATTCTCATTTGAACACTTGTTAAACTGTCCTGGACAGTTTAACGGGTGAGTGTAAACTGGCACAACTCACCTGGAGGATAATCTGGCAATATGATAAAAAAAAAAAAAAAGCCTTAAAAAGTGTTCATACCACTTGAAATAGTCACGAATGCTGTTCACAGTGTTTCTGGCTCTCCACCGTCCAGACTGGGTGGAATTAAACTTCGCAGCCTTCTGGTGATTATACAGCTCGTTCTTATCCACGTGACTGGTTCTGGCTAATGAGTAGTAAGGGGAAGTGGTGAGTACCTCTTCCAGGCCAGAGCACTGAACCATCAGTGTAACACCCAGAGAACTCTCTTCTTCTCCCATGGTGACTAGCAAGGTTTAAAATGATGGCAGCTCCATCAGCCTTGGTCCCAGAGTCAGAAGACATAAGCATAACTCGGTGGGAAATAAGCCTTTGTTGTTTTCAGATTTTTAGAGTTGTTCGTTACTGCAGCATATCCGATCTATGCTGACTGATACAGCCTCTAACCCAACAGGCCCACCCCTAGAATTATATCATAAGCAAACACTTGCACACGTGTGCATAAACGTTGGAAGATATTTTGTATACATAGATACATGTTTAAGGATATTAATCACCAACTTGCTCTCGATACACACCTACAAAAACACACAACAGTAAGTCATGGCAGCACACCCGCAATACCAAGACGGCTAGGTCAGAAGGCATGTCAGCATCATCCACACACTATGACATTTCCTAACAAGACCTGGGCCCCAGTGTGAAACCAACCCACCATTCCAGCTCCCTCCCACCCGCCCTCATGATGAATTACCCTCAGAGCTCCCAGAGCCCAACAAGCAGACTTTAGTCAAGGATTCCCTAGTCCATCAAAGATGTTCTAATAATATTAAACTTCAAAAGCTCAGAGTTAGAACCTCAATCTCATTTTCTCCCCAGAACTTCTGAGGTTCGTATGCAAATTTACCCAACTCCTCCCCATAAGTTATCAAGGGGAGAAAAAAACCTTTATCTATCTCAAAACATACCTGCTATGTTCTCCTCTGGAACAAGGGCTCACTTGGCATCTACATAACCTACTCAAGCAAAGTCTCTACCTCTAGAAAAAAACAAAAGCAGCTGGAAACATAGCAACTTCTCTCCAAACTGAAGAAAATTAGTTCTTACGTTTACCAATCATTACGCCATCCTTATCATTATGAATTCTGTTGAGCGTATGGACAATGATGAGAAATAAAGTGATGAGGCTGAAGTGGAGAGAAGCGACGTGTTTGACTCTCCGGATTAGAATTAGCCTTGGAGGTGTCTCACGATGCCCCTTCTAGCAGCAGAGCTTCCCATTTTAAGGGCCCCACTGGGTACCCTCTGAGCCTTAGAAAGTAGTCGGTGAGAAGAATAAGTAGAAGGAAGAGTCCCTGCAGCTCCCAAAGGGACGGTTGCTCAGGTGCGAGAAGACCTTACGTAGTGGCTGGCGGTGGCGATTGTGGCTGTGGTAGGAGTGATGGGTGGGGGGTGACAGCAGTGGGGGTAATAGGGAAACAGAGTAGACCTGCTCATCAGCCCAATCGTGACCTCTCAATTCTCAAGGCTGAATTAATGTGACAGTGATGGGGCATGAATATTAACTAGGATTTAATATTTTATAGCCAGTCGCTCACTCCAGAAACGGATTGAAAACGGAGAAGTCAGCTGTCATTGGTGAAAACAAGCAACTCAAAGCCACCTGAGAAGGAAAGAGACACTCCAGGGGAGCAGTCAGAGCAAGGAGTAGAGAGGACAGCCCACTCTGCAACGGGAGCTGAGGATCAGGGGGCACCTGCTTTCGTGTAGGACAGAACATCTGGTAAACCATTCTCTTCATTCTGGAACATTCTACCTCCGTTAACTCACCTAACTCTCCTTCCCTATAGAGCAAGAAAGATAGAGAACATACCCTTTTATGCCTGGAGAGCCAAAGGAAGCCTTCAGGGGGTAAATCAAGTTGGGTCAAGATGACCATGCAAGGCCAGGACTGGAATCTAGTCACTGGCTGTCCTGGAGATACCTCCATCCTGGAAACAGGTGAACCCAACGAAGTATCACAGTTTTCCCCCACGGAGCCTTCGGAAAAGCAGGCTGTACGCTAGACTGGAAGCTCTGTGAGGGCAGGGACCAGAACTATCTTGATCGCTAACATTTCCCAAGAACTGGAAAAATGCCTACATGGTTGGAGCTCAACTATTTCTGAAAGATGAACAAATGAATGGATAAACATATGGGGTCTTGTATTTGAAAAGGTTCCATGGTCAGGTAACTGCAGAAAGTCTGCAGATCCTAGCCCTCTCTTAGAGAATTACAATGTAATAGCAGAGAAGCCTTTGTCTAATTCTGTTTATCACAGGGGGGTCTCAATTTGTTTGAACATAGGAACCCCCTCCTCTTTTGAATTTGTTTTAACCCTGTTTCGATGGGACATGCTGATATGTGGAATCACAATGAAGTGGAAAAAGCAAGGAGTTTCGAGTCAGACAAAACAAGATTCAAATCACAACTTTACCACTTTCTGGCTGAGTTATTTTGAAAAAGCTGCTCGTTCTCTCTGAACCTCGGTCTCCTCATCTGTGACACGTAAACTATACCAATGCCTCCTTTATGTACCTCATGGGAATTATTGCAAGAATTAAATGAAATACTACACATGGAAATTAATCAGGTGCACATTGCGCTTGTTGCTGTTTCTAAACGCCAGGGTCATGTCAAGTTGACATCACCCGAAGCTACTTCCAGTTCGGTTTCAGATCCTACCAAACCTGTGCCAAGGTCTGATCTCTGGGAGTTTCTTGGCACTTGAAGATACACTTTCAGGTACCGGTGAGTCTTACTATCATAGTAAGACTATATAATACCAGAGTTTTTTTTTAATGTGCTTGAAACATTGTGGTACGTCTAGGTCATCCATAATGCTTCATCCCTTGCCACCTCCAATGACTTGCAGGCTGGAGAGCCAAATACTCATTTTACAGATTCCTTTGAAGATAGGGGAGTTATGACCTAGGAGATATAAGAAGTTTTCCGCGAGTCTTCTGGGAAAGGGATTCTCTGATTCAATAGAGAGCCAGGCAAGACTAGCACATCCTTCTCCCCACTCGCTTCTTGAGCAGAGTGCAGGTATGAAGGCTGGAACAGCCACAGCCACCTTGCAACCTTGAGGGAAAACACAAGAAATACAGGGGCATCATTCTGCAAGCATCGAGCCAGTGCACCAGAGCCAGAAACCATCTTCCCTCAAATTTGTAAGACTAAAAAGAATTAAATCACGATAGTCAGATTCATGCTACTTGCAGCTGAATAAATTCTACATGATAAAAATAGTATGAAAAAGGGGTTGATTGGGACTTTGCCTTTAAAATCAAACTTAAAATTATGAAAGTATGCTTTATCTCATATTAAAACAAATTTAGGTTATAATTACGCGGCTCTATAATTCTATGCCCTAGTGCTTAGAACCCAGAATGTATTACTGATTTATTTGGTACAGAGCATAATTCTTCTCATGAAATTATATCCCAGAATAATGTGGAAAGGCTTCTCATGTTTAACTTTTACCGCGAGTTTATCAGTGTGAGCTTCATCAATTCTCCCACAAGTCTCTTTTAATCCTTTGCTACTCTCGTCCCTTCTGCTTGCAGACCTCATCGCGGGGTCATCATCGTGGACTCTCCTCTTCTTTAATTGCCCGACTCTGCCAGGTGCTCAGTTGTCAAGGGCGTTGCGTGAGGTTTGACCAGCTCACCAGCATCACTGTCATCGGCTTCATGAAATCCCACCTCTTAGGCAAGATTGGCAGTTCCGCTTTGCCGTCGATTTGCATTTTATTTCCTTGACACTGTTGGATGGAGGGAGAGGCTGACTGAGACGTAGACCAGTGGTGAGGGAAAAGGAATAGCTGTAGGTGGACTGATTTCTCACGTGGACAATCCATTAGTGAATATTTTCATGCACCGATGTCATTCAAAAGTCTACAGTTGATGTTCACCTTGACACAGCCACAAAGGCAATAGACTGAGAGTCAGAAGACCTGTGCCTGGTCCCACCTTTGTCCCTGATTTGCTGTGTGACACGGGGCCCGTCATCTCCCCTGAGACTCAGTTTCATTTTCCTCAATGGCAAAATATGGCTGGACCACGTACGTTACAAGGTTCTTCAACTTCTGAAAAGTCTATTGTCCTACAAACACCTGACAATGAGTCGGGGTGGCAAGCTTGAGTCCACAAGCTAAGAACCTCTGAAAAGGGTGACAGAAAACCCCAAACGAGGTTATTTGCTAAATCTGACTCAGGCTACATATTTTCATTTGGAGGATGCCCTCCATCTCTTAGCCGCAGAGAAACTAATTAGATTTAATAAGAGACAAGGCTGATAAATGAAAGTACACGAGAAATAACACACTGCTGAAGATTAACACATGTTCTGGTCTGTCCTCATAATAAAACCAGGGCCCCCGTTTATCCAGAAATTTCTGACCTAGACAGAGTGAGAGGAATAAACGGCTTATTCACCTAGAATAAGGATTTCATCCCAAAGGAAAAACAAGGAATAGAAGCACAATTTAGAGACAAAATAATATGAGTGGTCAAGGTCAATCTTACCCCATCACCTACCTAATTCTTAATGCTCGCAAAGCCCTAATGTTTAAAATTATTTGGTGGTTCTCCACTCCACCCTCATTTTTCTCTATTTCGCTCCTTTTACTCCATACTTCAAGGACTTTAATATTTTAAATATTCCATTTGCACTGAACTCTTTCTCACTTCCACGGTTGTATTTCTTCCGCACTTCTCAGAATTCTCTTTCCTACCTTCCACCCTCTCCTAAAGCCAAACGATTTACCCTTCTCTGAGCACACCCCTTCCAGCCTCTTTATTTTTGCAAATGCTGTGCCCTCTTCCAAGGACACTTTATCAATTACAAGGCATTTGACTACAATTAACAGAATACTCAACCGAAAATAGCTTAAACCTTCTTGACACCAGAGACCAGTGCTCCTATGAAAATCTAATGCCTGATGATCTGAGGTGGAGCTGAGGCGGTGATGCTAGCGCTGGGGAGAGGCTGCAGATACAGATGAAGCTTCGCTTGCCTGTCTGCTGCTCACCTCCTGCTGTGCAGCCCGGTTCCTAACAGGCCCCCTAGGACCTTAGGACCTTACCTGTTCAGAGGCCCCAGGGGTGGGGGGGGGGCGGGTCGGGAAGCCCTAGCTTAAACATGAAAGGACTTTAAATAGTTTGTTCCATAGCTCAACATCCTCAGGCTGGAGACCACCTTTCCTCTCCCCCCACTCCCCATCCCTGTCAGAATGGCATAATGGCTGTCACAATTCCAGGCATCACAACTCACACACCAGCATCCAAAAACATTCGAAAGAGCACTTTACCTTCTCAAATTTCTTTTTAGGAGGAAGAAAAGCACCTTTCCAAGAAGGTTCTGCCTCTGGCAGAATTTCCCCCAGATTTCACTGGCCAGAAAAGTTCTCAAACTTCCCAGGAGTCAAACTCATGAAGTGCATACCCTCCGCTCCGGTCCCAAATGCTGCCAGATCGTCCCCCAGGCTCGTACTGACTTTGATTTTCATTTAGCAGTGTTTACTGAATATTACTAAGCGCTAGGCGCTCTGCTAAGCCCTCTATACACACTACCTCATTTAGCCCTCAGAAGAATTTTGTGAGGTAAACATTGTTATCCCCATTTCCAAGTTGAGACAAAGGCCCAGAAAGGTTTAGCAGCTTGCCCAAGGACGCACAGCTAGAAAGAGGTAGAGCTGGGATTCAAATTCAAGTATGTTCAACTCCAAAGCCCAAGCTCTCAGCCACCCTTGGTCTTTCTCACTCCTGTCTTCTCTTGACATTCTTTTGCCCCTCACTGGCTTCTTTTCTTCACACGGTGGAAGTCTCCCTGTCTAATGGACCCTTTCCCTCTGATGAGCAACATTTTCAGATCTTCCCGATAATTAAAGAAAAATGAGAGCCATTTCCCTTCACCTTATTCTCTCCTCAATCTATCAAACGTCACAAAAGCGCCTCTTCACGCTAACTGATTCCACATCCTCAGCACACTAAATTTACTCTTCGCTTCATCTAGCATCCTCCCCCGCCTCCCCTGAAACTCTCTGCCCAAGGTTATCAACAAGAGCCAACCGAATTGCTTCTCCCTGTGCTCCCTCCTCCTGAACCTGATCAATTGGCAGGGTGACCTGGACTTGACAGATTGGCAGGGTAACCTGAACCTGATCGATTGGTTGCCCAGGGCTCCAGTCTGTGTGGGACTCTAAACCATCATGGGAAGTATAACGAATGAAGAAAATTGTGTTTACCTCTCAGAACTTTTCTTCAAGATAGTAAGTACCACATGCAGTCGGAAAGTAAACTTTGATAAGTTACTCCGGGAAGGACTGTGAGATGTCCCCCAAGAACTGTGCCACAATAACAAATGCTTACCCTGGGGCCCTCCTGTGAGGGTTGGTCTCTTTGACTGTGGAGCTTTTGTTTTGCTGAATATGGAATGTAAGCCTGGAGCCAGAGCTAATTGCTTGCGTCAATAGAAGAGAGGCCCTTGCCCCCACACAGTGCTCAGGCTCTCCTCCAAATTAATGCCAAGCAAAGTTTAAAGAACATAAGTTTGAATCATTAGCCTACCTATGGAGCCACCTTTCTCAGTCCAGATCTATCTGCTGTATGTAATATGACTGATTCATTTTCTTCTCTGAGGGTCTGGTATGTTTTCTTCTAAACCTCAGCATCACAACGGTTCGTCCTTTTCTGTCTGTCTCTCTCTCTATCTCTCTGTCTCTGTCTCTCTCTTCTCCTCTTCTCTGTCCTGTCTCTCTTCCTACCCCTGCAATGGGAATATTTCCCTAGACTCTGACTTCAGACTCCTCTCTTCACATCTTCTGATCGCAACCTTTCTCAGGTGTATGAGTTATCTACTGCTGCATAACACAGCACCAAATTTTGGCAGCTGAAAACAACAAACATTGCCTCTCTCACAGTTTCTTGTTGTCAGTAAGCAAGGAGTGGCATGGCAGGTAATTCTGCCTCAAGGTCCCTTACGAGGCTGCAGTCAAGGTGTTGGCCAAGACTTTAGTCACCTCAATCCCAAGACATAGCCAGGAGAGCAAACACTTCCAAGCTCACTCGTGTGGCTGCTGGCACTCTGCAGTTCCTCATCACACGTGCTTCTCCGCAGGACAGCAACCATACACAGCAGTGGGCTTTCCCAAGGGTGAGTGATCCAAGGGGAAGCACCCGAGATGGAAGCCACAGCCTTTTTAGAACCCAACATCACAAGTGACATCTCATCACTTCTGCCGTATTCTATACATCAAGAGTCCTATCCACACTCAAAAGGAAGAGATTACACAAGGGCACACATGCCAGGAGGTGGGGATCACTGGGGCCATCTCAGGGGCTGTGCACCACCCAGGGCTCTCACATCAAGTCTGTGAGAGGGTCCACTTCTGTCATGACCCTTGTACCTCTCTATTCCCAACTGTCTGCTAATTCCTTCCACGTGGACATGGGAGATGGCTATTAGCTCACGTTCTACTTAAATCAAACCAGCTTTGTGTTCTCTTCGAGCAGCCCAGTTCGCCTCCCTTGTTTCATCAGTTGTCACCTGACAGCCTGGCTGTTCTCCTAGGCCCTGGACGTTTAGGCTTCTCAATCATTCTCTATTCTTACATTCAACAAAAAGCCTTATGTTGCCCTTTATTAAGCCCCTGATAGGTGCCAGGATCTTTCATAGACATTATCTTATTTAATTTTTTGCAGTACTTGTAAGGTGGACATTATCACCCCTATTTTGCAGGTAAATGAACTCATATTTCTTTCAAAGGCAAATAGGTTTCCTGGAGTTTGGTCTTGTTCTATGCGCTAAGAAATGGCAATGAACGAGACAGGTACAGTCCCTTGGGGAGCTCATAACCTTGCAGAGGAGAATTTTCCTGTGCTAAGTAGCCCGTGGCTGAGATTACATGCTGTACACAGTTAACAACTACGGTTTGGAATGAAGCAGACCTAGGTCCAAGTCCCAGTTTACCATTTACCAGATAGGTGACCTTGAGCAAGTCATTGAAATTTCCAGGCCTCGGCTCCCTTCTCCATCAAAATAATAGTGCTTACCTCATGCAGCTTTTTTGAATATTAAATGCGATAATTCAAATAATCCATTTGCATAGGGCCTAGCACATCAGGGTTCAACAAAAAGGAGGTTTTGGTGAGGACAAATTATGATGACAAATGTGATGATGATAGATATTTACCCAATTCACATCAACGATAATCCTAACATTTATGGAGCGCCGTTATGTGCCAGACACTTTTTAAAGTACTACACATGCTATAACTCAATCATTGAAGCAACTCTATGAATTAGACATATTATTATGTCCATTTTACTTATGAGGAACTGAGGCACAAAGAAGTTAGTAACTTGACCAAGGATACAAAGCCAGCAAAGGGCAGAAACAGAATTTGGACACAGGTAGACCAACCTCAAGGCCAAAAGCTTGATAGAATTTTAGAAGCAGAAATGCCTAAAAAACCCAGTGTTCGGGGAACCATAGTGGTGTGTGTGTCTATCTGTCCCTGTGTGTAACTATGTGTATGTATCTCTGAGCACATACATACGCGTGAGTGACTGCAGGTGGGATTAGGCATGTGGTTGAGCACATGTTTTAAACTGAGTCTGTATTATGTGTTCATTCTCATGCAGTATTGGGTAAAGAGAAAAAAATTTACATTCTAGGTCACATTTTGCATTATCTTTGCACATGGGCATGCAGCTTTTGATTGTGAAAATTCTTGCTTGCTTGTTTTTCTTGAAACTCTCCTCTTTCCTGAAGCATGATTCTGCTTATGGTTCAGGGAATGATGGAGCCCCCATTGGCAAAATGGAACCTGCCTCTTAAGGGACATAAAAAGAATACAAAACTCACACCCTTCCTACTGATAAAGTATAGGGAGATTTCCTCAGTAAAGAAGACAAATGAATTACACAGTATTTCATTCCAACACACTCTATATACTTCTACATTATTGGAAGAATGCTCTGTGGGAGGCAGTTCTATAGTTGGCCTGCTAGTGTGCCACTCACCATCCCAGACTTGCTGTCTTCATCACAACGGTTTGACAATTTGTACACCTCCCTGCCACCAAGGATGCCTTCATTTGGAAATGACCAATTCTGGCATTGACAAAACTCACCTGTCATGCCTCTCCCTCTTTCTTCCCTCAGTATCTTACCTTAGGTTTTTCTCCTTCCTCCCATTGATAACACTCCCTCCCCCTCTGTTTCTTCCTTCTGCTTCCCAACTTTACTCATAAAATTAGGAAGTAGGAATGGTTAAGAGTAGGGAATTGATGACAGACTCATTGGTGTATCATTATCCATCTGCCACTTACTACCTATGACCTCGAGCAAGTGGTTTAACCTCTTAGAGTCTCAGGTTCTTCAGCTAATAAATGAGGGTTACTGTGAGGATTAAATGATATATAAGTAAGATGCTTAGAACACTGCTTGACACATGGTAAGCACTAATATATTAGAACGATTAAAATTCATAATAAATCATATGGGACTAAAAAAATTTCCTGATTGAATTGTTATGTGTTTGTTAGAACAGACCACTGATCAAGAATGTTTATTCTGGCATTGTGCAATGGTGGGAAGAGAGACAAGTCATTTGAGCTCTACAACATACTGGCTCTGTAACCTTGGTGAGAGACTTAAGTTCTCTAGGGATCAGTTTCTTCAGCTGTCATACGGGAGACAATAGTCCCCATCTCTCAGGGAGATGGAAGGATTAGGTTTTAGCCCTTGGGTCAAGTCCGGTGCACAGTAAGTGCAGATTAAGTGCTTATTATTAGAATTAGGGTTAACCTTTCCTTTGCTGTCCATCTCTCCTTGCCCATTTTCAGCCTGTTCTCTTCTCTACTTAGCTTTTAACCCTCCTCACTCCCATTCAACACGAACTAGGAAAATTCACTGGAGTGTTTGTTTATTCAATGCTGTGTCTACTATACTTGTGTCTAACAAACACCCAACTAAGGCCTAAAACGACCACAATCATTTTTTTCGCTCACGTCTGCAGTTTAGGCAGGGCTTGGCCAAGATGACTAGCAGCAGGTAAGTCAGCCCCAGGGGGAACTCACCCATTACACTGATGAGGAAAGGGTTCACAGAGGTTAACCAACTTCCAAGATGACATGGCAACTGAGTGCAGAGTGGAGCTGGAGTGGAGAGCAACTGGGGAACCAAGCCCTTTCTTCCAAGTCTTTTTGAAAGGTCATCCATCCCTCTCTGACCTGTCTCTCTAGTTAGACCAACCCCTCTAGTGACTTGTTCCTTGAAGGCTGCTGTAAAGTATTTAGCATAATCCTGTCCTTGAGATGACTTTGCCTTGATATTCGAAATCTTCTTGATGGAATTTTTGGTTCCACCCCTTCCTCGAGCTGGTTTAATTGCCAAGACTGTAGAGGAAATCTCACCACCTCTTCAGTTCACCCAGCAGGACCCAAACTTTTAACAAGACTTTCTGACAAAGTATGTTATATGGCCATAGACAAAACTTTCCTAGGCAGGAGATGGAAAGGAAAAAAAAATTAAAGAAAGATGGAGAGGGGAGACAGAGAATTTCTTTCCATTGATTTCTTTGCCAATGAGAAGTCTTTAAAAATCACTTTTTAGCTGTAGCCCTCAGATGCGATGAGCTGTTATGCTGAGGGAGGAGAACAAAAATCAAACTCTGAGTCAGATCAAACTGTGATCTTTCACGCATCTGAACAGGCAGCCATCTTGTAAACAGAAATTAGAAATCAAACAAAAGGAAAGACGGAATATCTGAGGTAGGTTGGCCTTGGGCAAAAATGTAAGGTTGTCAAAGTTCTGACTCAGAACCCACAGTTGCCCCATCTTCCCCCCTGCTCCCCACCATCAGCAGAATCTGCCTTGATCTAGTGAGGAAAAGAGAAGTCGGCATGCCTCCCTCTCAGCTTCTCCTCTGGTTCCTGGTAGACCCTGTCACTTATCCCATTTACTGTTCTCTGTGCTAGCAACTGACCTCAGTGGGTGTGATAATGAAAACCAACTGTTAATTACGTAAGGAAATCTAAGTTAAGTCTTATCCTCTCCCCACCAGAACAAGGATATTAATATTGGAGGGGAGTTTGGAGAGTCCAAAGTCATTAAGACACAGATTCTGTGTGAGGACTGTAGTGAAGTGTGATTGAGGGTACAGTGGTGCTGGAAAGTGTTGCTAGCTGCCCTTCAGAAATGAAGGACATGTTACTTAACTGCTGAGTTTTTAAGAGAGAGCCTTTGCAGTCAGCGCCTTTGAGAGATGCCTCAGCTAAGGAGTTACTTTATCCAAGGTCATTCCCAAGGTCATGCTTGCTTCCCTGGCAGCCTGCCCCAACTACTTTAGGTTGAAGGCCCAACCTTCTTGCTGAGACAACTTCAGGAGTTTGGAAGATCATCCCATCTTTAGAACTCCCCCTAAGGTGGCCAAGTTCTGTTGAGATTAAATTACAGCTTGATTTCCTCTCTTTTAATCCTGCTTCCTTTCCTCCTCTCATATACTGATTCAAGAGTTCCCCTAACAACC
Organism: Eonycteris spelaea; assembly: GCA_003508835.1. Lineage (NCBI taxonomy): Eukaryota > Metazoa > Chordata > Mammalia > Chiroptera > Pteropodidae > Eonycteris > Eonycteris spelaea. Next base: position 1,632,719 of record PUFA01000042.1, read on the forward strand.
TCCTGCATGCTAACACTATATCTCAAAGTCTGCTTCTCCAGAATTCAACTTGTAACAGGCAGTAGAGAGGCCTTCTTTGCGAGCCAACATGTTGCATTAATTCCAGGAGGCACAGCTCCATTGTACGTTTGGAATGGTATCCCCAGAATTGTGCAGTCTTACAGCCACTTCCTGTCAGTCCTCAGATCATGCAACCATTCCAGCATAAGTGTAGCACCCAGTCTCACATTACCAACCTCTCAGGTGGCTCTTGTAGGCACCTGTTCTTTCACTATGGCCTGTTTTTGCCACTCGGGCTTTGCCTGTGCCTTCTCTGCACCCCATTGGACCTGCCAAGCTATTGCCCCACATCCTGACACTTTTTCCCAATCTGTTCCTCCTCAGAAGGTGCAAGTTCTGTGTTTGCCACTATGTGTACTGGGCAAATTTACCCGCAGACCCTCCATTTCCTCCCCTTTGATGCGGCAGAGACTGCTGATTAGCTCCAATATCCATTATTTCTTTTCTTTCCTTTCCCAGAGCATATGGCCATCCATGTAGAAATTTCCCAACCTGCCCTGCAGCTAGATGTCATGTGACACATTCTGACCTATGAAATGTAATATAGTAACTGCCATGGTATACGTAATTCCTATAAAAAGCTGTGTTTCCCCAAATTCCCTCTCTCCTTTCTGTGGCTATGAAATTAGAACCGGAACAGCTGCCTTGGATTCGTAAATGGAAGACAGTTTCAAGCACCGAACTCTGTGGGTTACGTGAGTGAGAAATAAGCTTCTGTCTTGTTTAAGTCACTGTACTGGGGGCCTCTTGGTTATAGCATTTTAGCTTGTATCATAACCAATATATGTAACAAGAAGATAATAATCCTAACCTCACGATTCCCTAATATCTAATCCCCATCAAGGAGCTGTTCTTCACCCTTTTCCTGTTGAATCTCACCTCTAAAATGAAGGATTTAAAAAGAACTGATGTCAAAAATAAAGAATGACACAAGGAAAGATCCTGAGCTCAGAGCCACTGAGTTCACCTCACACAAGCTCTGTAACCCAGGCCAAGTCACTTAACCCTCTGTGTGCTTAACTATAAAAGATAAAAATGATATTACCTCAAAGGTTGTGAAAGTCAAATGATAAAATGTATGACACATGCTTATGTGAATACATGTTACATGATAGGTGCTATTTTTTATGAACAGACTCTCGATCAAGGTCAGCTGTTATTATTAGAGAGGCTGCTTTGCCTAAGAGCTATGAGCGTATGCTCTGGAACCAGGCAGTCTGGATTGAATCCAAGCTCCCCCACTTGCAATATGTATGAACTGAGGTGGTTTACTAAATCTCTCTGGGTCTTCATTTCTACCTATATGAAATAGAGATTATAATAGTATCTGCCCTCCCAGGTTCATCATAAAATTTAATAAGTGGATCATTTTAAAGTTCTAGTAGAATGCCTAAGGAGGGGGCAAGTCAAATAAATAATAAATTCTACCTATTGATTATCATGATCAAAGGCTCCTTTCAGGGCTGATTTGTTAGGACTCTTTACAAAACTGGAAAGCAACTAAAGTCTTAACCAAGGGATACTGCACTTGCCAGTGCTCTCTGAAAAATGAGATTTGTCCTCGCTGTTTCGCTGTTAGCTGAAACCCTCAATACTCGAACCATACCTCTAAACGAAGGTGTGTTTTCATTACAATCCTGGCCCCATAACAAAGTATTAACAGAAAATGAAGCTACTTGGCATTTTTTATAATTCAGTGGAAATCCACTCAGTCGTTATTCATTTTAACATTTTTCTAAGCAGCTATAAGCATAGTTCAAGGCTCTTAACATATTTTAAAAAAAATAAATAGAAATCAGTTTCCCCAGACCATAATCTCAGATTAAAAAAATAAAAAAGAAAGACACATTGCCCAGCAATATCTATTCCTCTTCTTTTCTTGGCAGCAGAATCAAAATCTGTTTGGAAAAGTAAAGTGTCAAACTCCAGTCAATGGCTCTGATTGTTCCCTCTTCTCAGTCTTTCTTGCAGCTAAGGATGGTCATGTGACCCAGATACGGCCCACAAATGTCAACAAAAACTACCAGGGACAGTCTGAGAAGCATTTGCTTTTCCCTGTCCTTCTATTTCGCCTTGGACAAATAAGACATGTCTGAAACTAAAGCAGCTATCACCTGATCTTAAGGTAACAAGCATGAAGGCAGAGAAAAGAACAGATAAACTGGCCCTGACATCCCCAAGCCACTCACTGAACCAACACTAGTAACCATTACCTCCTGACATCTTGTATTTATTGGACATGAGTTTTACTTGCAACTAAAGATACCTAACTATATAGGTTCTTCCACAGAATACGGAGCTGTAGCAGCAGATCTGGATAGTAGTTCCGGGACATAGCATCTCCATGTGGGGAGCTTTGAAGGATGTAAAGAGATACTTAAACTAAATAAGCTCTACTTCCTCATTTTGCCTGTGGCCATCACCTGATTCAACCCAGTCTTTGGTGAATTACCTCATCATGGATCTAAGTGACTTCTTGATAGTCCTAAGGGTACGATTCACCTAGCAGCATAGAGACAATGTGGTCCCTGCCCTCAAATAACAGCCCTGATCGATTTGGGCAGCTGCTCTCTCTAGCCCACAGCTTTTTTCCTTTCCCATCATTTCTGTTCCAGCACAAGTGTTTCTGTCCCAAAGGCTTCCTGTGCCTTTTTAACTCTGCAATCACCCAGCGGTTGTAAGACCCTATTAATATTTCAGTTCATTCTTCAATGCATGGCCATGATACTCACTGAACACAAACCATCTATTTGTCTACCACGAAATGCACCCAAGTGTCTGAAAATGCCCTTCTGGTTAAAAATAAGACAGTACTTCTGGACCTTGGAGAGCACCCTGCAAACACCCTTCAAGTCAACAAAAGGTCAATTCTTCAGGACCTTTTCCACAATTCAGGGCATGGCACTGCCTTCTTCTTACATTATAACTGAGGGGGGGGGAACACTGAGTGGAACAAGACAGCCAGTTCTTTTCCTGAAATATAGCAATCATCTTCAGAGGGAGCTTTAAAAAATGCTATATTTAGTAAGATTAAGATAATAATCATAAACATTCACAGAGCATCTGATATGTGCCAGAAATGTAAAATACTATGTTTGACATTTCATAGATAGAGAATCGGAAATAGTAATAAGTTACACACAATATAGAACACAAGCTAAATGCCAGATGGTCTACTAAGCTATATATATCTATATCTATAGAAACATATATAGATATTGGTTATATGTCACTTTAATATATATTTACACACCATGCACGAAATCCATGGATTTCTACTGATATATTTTTGCCGTATTGATCTATTATGTCCTTAAGCTGGATAAAAATAATTTTAGGTAGTGAGAGATACTTCCGATTAGCCTCGTTTTATGTCAATTTGCTCTTAAATAGCAGTTCCAGAATTGAATCCAGGCAGTCTGACCACACCTAAGGTGACTATATAATTTACTGTGTAAACACCATCTTTGGGGTAAAAGGGAGCTATTAAGGATAAGCCAGAATAGCAGGTGTGAAGCAGACAGTCCCAAGTAAACCAGAAATATATGGTCACTCTAAGACCCTCAGTGAAATTACGTATGAAAGCATTCTCAATGTGCCTGAAATTAGTATGTACTCTATATATTTTAGCTGTTTTTATTATTACCCATCTCTCAGGGCCATTGTGAGACTCTCGTTGAAATGTGAGGTGTAACGTGGTCCAGATATACAGAGTATCATCAAGGGTTGCCTTAACATGCCTCCATTCCATTCTGTCCTTGCTTTGAAGAAGCATCAGTTCGCACACGACATGCTGTCCCCTGTGAGCAATGCACAGCCAGAAGGAATGAATGATCAGTGATTGACTCAAGGTGAGGAGCCAACCAATGAACTGCCGAGACTGGCTCAAACATCCCACTACTGCATGCCAAGAAAAAAAGCTGGGGCTTCTCGAGCAGCCATTGATGTCTGTCGGGAATCTGTTACCTCAGCTAAATTCGGATTGGCGGTCAATAGAGACTCCTCTGGAGACCTCACTCAAGCATGTTTTCTTAGCTCACTGCATGACGTTTTGCAGTGGCAAGGCCTTTATTCAACAGCACTGCTCCTGTTTCTAAGCAGTTATCTGAAGTTTTCCAGTTTTGCCTCCACTCTTCCATGTCTTACATCACCTCATCTTGCAGCAAGGAAAAAATTTTATCAACGCCCACTTTCCCAAGGTGAGATTAACAGATACCAAATCATGAAACATGGAAAATCTAGATCACCAATTGCTTTAAAAGTCTCTAGTACGATGTCCACAATTTGCAGATCATGAAACTGAGATTTCATAAAAAGAGACTTACCTAATATGATATGCAAATTATTTTATCATAGAAAAGGGGTTGGGGGCGGGACTCTGGGTTCAGACTACCTAGATCAGATTCTATCTCCAGTACATTCAAGTACTTTATCTCTCTGTGCCTCAGTTTTCTCTGTTATAAAATGGGACTGATCGTAGCATCTATCACCCTATTTGTGGCAAAATTAATGAGTCAGTGAACATAAACCACTTAGCACAATTTCCTAGAAACTCAAAATATGCATTAGTTAAAAGTTGCTTTTTATTATTTTTAATTTTGAAGCTGATATAAGATTCTAGGCCTCTTAGTAAGAAAAACTGAACTTGTCAAATTCCAGATGCATCCTTAAGGGACATTTTTTAAGGTTTTAAATTGTAAAATGTTTTTCCTCAATAGCATTTAATGTTCTCAAGGTAATAAATTTGATCAGAATTTCTTAAACTGTAACCCTCAAAATAGTAGTTTCCTTCAAAGCTAGGAATTCCTTGAAATCCCTAGTTTGGTGGTACGCAAGTTTGAGAAATATTAGGCTTTCTAATTCCCCCTCATCTGGAGATTTATAATGCACATGAACATATTAAAGAAGTCTGAATCATGTTAGTTAACCTGACATTTCCCAAACATGCCTGACCACAAAATCCTCTAAACACTCCACTGACTAGTATCTGATGAATACAGTTTGAGAAATTTTGAATTAGATCAAAGTTTCTTGAAGTTTCCCACTCAAAATCAAAGCCAAACTATGTCACCTGACAGTCCGCAGCTTCCCAACCTGGGGGGGTCGGGGGGAACCTTTCCAATAAATAACCTATATTTGACATTGCTCAGCCTAAGACTCCCACACAGCAATGTCTTGATAATCATGTCTGTAGAACTTTGCCACCCATATAGTGGTAAGTTGTTGACCAACAGGTCAGGCTTACAGTTTATTCCTCATTTCTCACAATTCCATCAAAATCCCAGGACTGTGTCTTGTTAACCCTGATTGGCCCTAGCTGGGTCACTGACTAATCCTGACCAATCACAGAGGACAAGGAATGTGGGTGTCTGATTGGATGGGTCTGAGTCACATGACCATTTCTGGAGCCAGGACTGACAAAAGCCCATCTGACTATCACAAGACTGAGAATTAAGAAGAGTGGTTCTCAGAAGGATAATTGAATTTCTGTGACCAGAAGAAAATGGAATAAGCTGTAGGCAGACAAAAATAAAGATGTCCACCATACCAGAGCACAGTATGACTTTTATGGGTCTTACGCATTTTCATCTTCATGAGTCCCTTCCTCCATTAAAAAAAAAAATACACACACACAATTATATTTTCTCACTGTGCTGGCATAAAGACAAATATAACCTAGGCTGCATTATATTCTCTTCTGATTTTGGAAGAAATTTAAACATTTTTGTTGACCCTAAGCACTACACCTTTTGTGCCGAAGGATAAATCAGCCCTGACCACACCTACTCTCAGAAGAAAACCATTTGAACAGAAACTGTGTCTACTGATCAGCAAGGATCCCTGCGCCTGCTTTCCACAACTTCCTCCAGCTTGTCCTGAAAGCTTGTGAGGAGGGGTGGCCAAGAACCAACTTGGAGAAAGGCAGCCAAGTAAATTATGGGCTTCCTAATAAGAATAATCTTCCTGCTAAGAGGTTTATCGGCCAGAATGCCCTTAATCTGCTTCCAAAGTTCACATTCATTAACTGCCCAGTCTCTGAACAGCCCCCTTCACAAATCTCTTGCCTGCCATAACCCAAGTTATATTCATGCCTGTTATTTTAGGATTACATGAAGTCGGTAACCTTTCATTTTTTCCCTCCATAGTTTGAAGAGAGAGATGAACCAAGGGAATGTCTTCATGGATAGGAAATGAAGAAAGAAACACACTGAAAATTGCTCTGACTGCTTTGGAACCAGAAGGACGAAAGAAAGTTCCTGAGGTTAGCTGGAAATCTCTTGTCCTTAGCAATATTCCCTAACCTACTCCAGGCCGAGGGTCACCAACTGGCATGGTGTGATGCACACATTCCAATCTTCAGTCATTTGCTATCGTGTTGGCGGTTTTGTGCCATATTTGTGTATCAACTATAGTACTATTTGTTAAGCTTTGATTTACTTTAAACCAACTCACCTTTTTCTACCTAATCTCATTCTAAGCAATACCATCCATGAGATTACAAGTCTAACAAACAAGTTATATTATCCCTGATACATTTAACTAAATATTAACTATGCAAGTAGAAAATATTTATAGATGCACATCCTAAAACCTTCATGAATACTCCCAATCACATGTATACTCCTGGGAAGATACCTGCTACTAGTTAGTTGTCTGACTTTAGCAAGTCACTTACTCTCTCTGAGCTTTTTTTCTGGCCCAGCTGACCCCTAATGGTCCATGATTCTGAAATTTCAGAGACATGTTTAGACAGTTGAATTTTGCAAGACTATGTTCCATTTCCCCCCCCCAAATCTTTTAGCTTTATGTTTTCTGGTTATTAATTTTAAAATGAGGAAAAATCTATATATAAACTTTGAAAATAAATTCTATCTTGAACTATTCTTTCTCCTTGACTCTCTGTATTCCAAATCTACTGGATTTTTTTTTTTCAGATTTCTGTCCACCCAAGTGCCTTTAAAACTTCAGAGATTTTGCACATGCTATTCTCTCTGGAGGCGATGTTCTTCCCTCAAGAGTAACATGGATCCTTCACATCTCAGGTCAAATGTTCCTTGCTCAGGGAAGCCTTCCCACCCTCTTACCTCCACTTTCACTGTAAGTCAGGTCTTCCTAGTAAATGCTTCTGTATCATTCTGTTTCTCCAGATGTATTTTTTGTTAACTTGGGGAATTTTATTTCATTAATGTCTGACCTTCTCAATAGACTATACATTTCATGAGAACATGAATAGCATTTGACTTCCTCGCCATCACGTTCCCAGAAATTTCTATAGTTCCTGGTACACAGTAGGCATTCAATTTGTTGGATGAACAAAATTTCCAAGGAAGGGGTGGTTTTGTAATTTCATAAAAACCCACATTGTTTTTGGTAACCTGTTCTAGACTGTCTCAATATTTTCAGCCACAAAATCGACCTTAATGTCTAGCCTTGATTCTTTCTTACTCGCGAGAAAACATTTACAAATAGAGTTATACCTAATACTGTTGGTCTTGAGCACCAAGAAAAATCGCAAGCTGCTTCTCTGATGGAACCCTGAATCTCCTCCCTCCCCCAATACACAGCAAAATGTTGTTAATACTGACTGAACTACTATTACCCGGTTCAACACAATTATCTACAAAGCTAGTCAAAAATACTCAGACGGAGGTGTTTGAAAACAAAGAGGAAGGGTGAACATTATTTGAGCCGTAAGCAGGCAAGCAAAATCCATCATGGTTAATTATTTGCTCTTAATTGTCAGGAAATGAAGGATGGGTGTAAGAGGGTTTAAATGGAATAATACTAAAAGTGTTTTCTACCTAAATACTGTAGCCAAATTTGCAAGTGAGACTTCTCATAATCCATGGGTTGTTAATTATCTAAACACAGGTCCCTTGGAGCTGCCTGAGTGAAGATTAATTAGTTTTTGAAATAATAGCTAAATTGTTGCAGGGAAGGAGTTCAGACTCCAGAATAATGGTTGAAAATTAGCCATCCTATTTCTTCATTTCTCTTTGCTGGGTTCCTAGAGGACATTTATCTCTGTTGCTTTTGCAGAGAGGGCTCATTAATCAAACAAGCAGATGGGTCTTCCCAAATTTGTGACATGAAATGAGAAAGTGGCCCCACGAAGTACACAGGAAAAGAAAAGCTGGTGATTCTTCTGCACAGACTTCCTTCCCAACTCAGTCATGGCCAGACGCTTCCTTGTCGACACAAGCATGACAAGGTGCAAACCCCAAAACTCTATCCTTGGCTTCTGGAATGGAACGTGGGTCTGTGGGCAGAAGGAGGCTCTGTGCAAAAACTGGACTTCTCGCTCAAAGAAGGAGTCAGCTTCATGCAGCATCCTTTTTATCTATGTATATAAAATTAAGGAGATTTTCCTATTTGTATACCACATTGTGCAACAACAATAACAACGACGGCAAAAGCAGAGCAGGTTTGCACTAGATTTGTAAGGTAAGGTTTGAGATGAGCTACTCAAAAATAGAGGCTGTGTAAGGCTGATGAATTTCGCTTTAGAGATAGGCAGTTTGGGTTTCCCCCAAATCGGGTGCTAGACTCGGGTGAAGGCAGTTTCTTTGGGAGGCGCCCCAAGAAAGCGCGAGTGAGAAAGTGGCAGAAGTGAGCCAGAAGGGTAAGCGTTACCAAAGTGTGTGTGAATGTGATCACCATGGTGGACTACGAGAGCTCAGCCCTGTTAGAAGTCTTCTACGAAATTCACGAGACACACCTCCGAGTGGTTTCACTGGAGGATAAGGAGGCTGGGACATTTATTTGATGATACCCATGTCCCAGGAATTGAGGGTTTCTGTCCGACATCAACTCCTGACACAGTTCTCCCTGGTGCCAGAGAAAGCCCTTGGGCAGAGAAGACAGATGCAGGCGGACACTGTCCGTAGCTGCAGGTGAACTCGGATGGACTGCGGGGGATATGTGGTGGGGCAGCAACAATATCTACGGCAGCAGCCATCCCTCCAGAGTGGATAAAACTGGGGTACGGGAAGTTGGTGACCTGGCAGACATGCGATATGATATATTACCAAGTTGTAGAGAAAACACACTGTAGTGTCAAACATGAGCCCATAAGTTAAAGTCATAAAGGTAGATACTCCGAAATACAGCATTAACTGTATTGTTAGAAGAAGTCCACATTCCTTACACTGGCTTTAAAGGTGCACCTCTAAAGCATGAGCTCTCCTCACCTTATTTTCTATGCCCTGCCCAGTTATACTGCATTCATTTTTGGCCCTCAAATTCATCACGTTCTCCTTCTTCTGGGACTTTGCATATGCCGTTCGCCTTGCTTGTGATACTCTTCCTCGCTGTCCTACACTCCTGCAGCTCCCTCGCATCTTAGTTTAGTGGTGTTTCTTCCAGAAAAGCTTCCTTCTACCATGCATTGGGTAGATACCTCCTTCTTTACAATCCCCTAGTACACTGAACTTCTCCGTCGGTAGTATTTATATGCTGCATTTTATTTTTTGTTGTTGACACATCTGTCTTTCCCACCAGACTGAGCTCTGCAAGCCAGGTACCACGATTTGCTCACCAATATGTTGCCAGTGCCTAGCACAAAGGCCTGGCGTGTTAACTCTGGTAGAATTAATGTGGAGCGAAGTTTGCCCCACACCCACATTACACGATGCCCTAAGCCCTTCCCGATCGGGTCCAGTTCCAACAATCACTTTGACGCAGCATAAACGATTTCTTTATGGTGGGCTATGGAGAAAAGTCTTTGCTGTCTGGTCTACCCTTATGCCAATGAAATCATTCTTTTCATGCTAAATGTATGAGCATGGGTATTACAAGAAAAATGACGTTTGACACCTCAAGAGGAAGGACACAGTGATTCGAGTGAGAAAAGGCTTTCACTACTTCCAGTCACTGAAGCGAGGTGTGTGGAAGGATGTAAATTCCCAAGAAAGAAAATAAATGGTGTAGTTGACCAACAACAAGTGTGCATTTAATGTGGGCTGAGATGGCTGAGGTGCAGACCTCATCTTTTACAACTGCCTTCAGCAAGAAAAACCGAGATGATAAATCAGAAAGCTGGAATCATTACCATAGTCCATACACTAATAGATCTCCAGGAATGACACTGGAGTTTTGGAATCTAAATGCGTCCAGATGTCTGAGCAATCGATAATTCCTAGGGAAGCCAGTTGAATTAGCTGGGTCCCAGAAGACCAACGTTGAAAGAAATTGGACAGGCCCTGAAGGGAATCCACGCGTATGCCAGAATTGCACTAGAAATCCAAAAACAAGGGCTTGGCGCTGGTAGTGCAGTTCTGACAGTGGATGCTTCTTTTCCATGAGTATAAACTCCATGAGGACAGGAATTCCCTTGACAGATGCAACCCCAGACCCTAGCACAGTACCAGATATGTAGCAAATTGTCATCAAGGAATCACTGAAAGAGTGAATGAATAAATAACCAAGGATGTAGCACCCTTTCTTAGAATCCTGCAACATCTTTTGGGTCAACTTCTCCCGTTTTCTGTCTCTCCATTCCCCACCATGCAACTGAACCTTTAGCCAAGGCGAAGACGTGGAGCTGAAGCTCTTATCCATTGATGGTGGAAATGTAAATTTGTACAAGTATTCTGAATAACTATTCGTCAGTATCTTCTAAAGTTGAATATATACATACATGATGACCCAGAAATCCCATTTGTAGGTGTATGTACAATATAAATATACATATGTTTACTAAAATACATGTGTAAGGATTTTCTTAGCATCATTATTCACGAGGGCCCCAAACTAGAAATTACCATGATGCCTATCAATGGTTTTAAGGGTAGGATGGATAAATGCATTGTGATATAATCATACAATGGAGTATGGTAATGAGAATGAACAAACAACGACAGGCAACAATGTGGATGAATATGGCAAATAAAATGTTGAGTGAAAGAAACCAGACACGGGTACTAGTGTATGACTCCATTTACATAAAGTTCAAAAGCAGCCAACCCCCCCCCCACACACACACACACAATGTATTCTTTTAGAAAACAGGGAATGGATACATTTGGGGATGGTAGTGACCAAAACTGGTCATGGTGGAAATTGAACTACCGATGTTCCATTTCTGGAACTGGGTGCTGGTTACCTGGATACGTTCAAGTTGCAAACATGCGTGCACATGTGTGCACCACATGCATGCACTTATGATTTGCACTTTGTGCAGTATTTAGGTTATATTTTATTTTTTTTCAGTGTAACAAAAATTAATTCTAGCCAATGAGTTACAAACCCAAATGTCTTCAGAGGCCACTATGTGTCCTTAATGTGTGTGAGAAAACTGGGCCAGTGGGCCAAGCATGGTATGAAAAAGAAGAGGTAGGGGAAAAAAAATAAAAGAAAGAAAAAGAAGTGGAGGGGCAGCAGGGAGCAGGGAGACAAGCCCCCCTGGAGACATTTACATTCGGATTTTTAAAAACTCTGTGCTCACCAAACCAAATGTGACTGTGGTGCCAGTTCAACCCACGTATAACCAATGGTCATCCTCCTCAGATCCAGCCCACGGTCAACCGTCCACGGTCTCTAAATGCATCCGAGAGCATGCTCCCTAACCTTTCCTTTCACCCTGCCTTCTGCCCCTTCTCCCAGGGCAATGCCTTCTTCACCCTCAAAGTCTAGTTTGAAAGCGACTCCGTGAAAAGCCTTGCAACCCTTCCTCTCTCAGGCATTCATATCACTTTCTTGTTGAGGGTTTGGGAGAATTAGGTGAAGGATTAAAGAAGCACAAATTAGTTGATAGTTGGGCACCAGGGTGGGGAGCACGGCACAGGGAATGCAGTTAGCATGAATTATAGATGTCTAGCCAGTGCACTGTATACTTGAAACTAATTTAAATAAATAAATGGATGCTTTCTTCTTTGAGCGGCCATAAAACTATGTCTCCCCCGCGGAGTACAAGCTACAAAAGGGCAAGGAGTTCTGTTTGGTTCGCAGATGAATGTTCAGTACCTAGGACAGCGCCTTGTGAAGCGCCGGTGCTTGACATACATCTTGAGAGACTGACTAGCTCTAAACAATGCCCTTTGTCCAGAATACTATGGTTGTAACGCCCATGAACAAATATGCACAGCCAGTTAATCCCTCATGCCAAATCCAACAGACCATCCAAACAGCCTTTTCTTGAGGTTGGGATTGGATTTGTTCATTAGAACACTATGCCGTCTCCCTGCTGTACCCTTAGCTTATTAAAGCCATTGCTCATTCTTCGTGTGCTCAGTTTCCAGTGCAATTTTTTCAGACATTGGATCCTCCTTTTGTTCCTTTGGTGGGTTGGAGGTTGGAGCATGAAGAGGGGGCCTGGATCCTTTGAGGAGGAGAGAAGAGCCACACACCCAGGCCTCCCTCACAGTGAATTACCAGAAAAAGGCAATGGGAGCTCTCATGCTGCCAAGGTTAACCCCTGACTACTTCATCCCCACGCATTATTATGTTAAAAGAATCTCTCCCTCCTGCTGCTATCCTCACCTTGGTATATGCTACAGGAAGGTGGGAGAAAAAAGAGAAAAATATGTCCTTCTACTCCTCTACCGTAATAATCATCACATCATATTGTGATAAGTTGTATACAATCTGCTTCCCCTAGGAGACTGTGAGCTGCCTGAGGCCATCAACTATGTTTTACTTTTCTATACAGCTAAGTGTCTTCAAGGCACTCACAGAGGGATGAAGGTGGGTGCCACACGTTGATGTGCTCTGCTGGGTGGTGGCTGAAATACAAGCTACTGCCACTGGTGAAAAAGGAGCATTTTAAACCAAATTTATGTTTGCCTCCCACAGATTACATTCTGTACAGTTGTACCACCCTACAGAAGATAAAAAGCATCGAGTGGGAGTTTGGGTAACTGAGGCCTTGGGCCATTCGGAATACAGGTCTGCATACAGCTCTCTCAACTGGAAGCTTTGAGTGCCCTCCTTGTCTTTGGTGTTCAGAATACTGCATGCAGGGTCGAAGATTTAAGATGCTATACATGCAGTCTGGACCGGAAGAGCATCCACAGGCACCACTAGGCACCAGTACCATGTACAACCAAACATGGGTGGAATTCCAGTCTATATTTTTTTACTGCAAATAAATAACTTTCTGAATATAATCATAATATATGTTAATTGTGGAAGATTTAGAAAATACAAGAAAGCATAAATAATGTTTAAAATACATGCGATCCTAGTAGATCGAAATACACCCCATAATTTTTTCCAGATTTTTATGTACCAATTCCAGCACTGGTCCCAGAGAGTGCTCGGTCATATGTATTTTTATGATAATTCAACTCTGTCCCACGTGGTTCCTGCCACGTGTGGTCCTCTCCTCAGGGCATCTTCTATGCCCATCACCACCTCTACATCTCTCCAGCCAAAGTGACTCCCGTCTCTGGCGTACTGTAGGCAATGTCTGCTGCTCCTTCTCTATTCCATGTCACGTGTGTGGTTATGGCATAAACTATATACTCTTCTCTCAAGCGCTGCCCTCGGATTACCAAGAGCCTCTCTTGTAAACCTGAAAATATGTTATGTTCCTGCTACGTCTACTCTGGTTCTCCTCAAGGCAAGATAGATGCCTCTCACTAATTAGGGAAGCATACGTACTAGGAAAGAGAGAAAAGGAAATACTACACACACACACACACATGCACACACACGCATGCACACACACTTTTGCACTGCATCAAATCCAAGATGCTAGTGATTATGTCACACCATTTAAAAATTTTTTTCTTAAAGCATAGCACACATAGGGAAAGTATAAAACATAAATGCATAACTCAATGAATAATCACAAAGCAAGCATCTGTGCGAGCAGCATCTGGGTCAAGAAATAGAATGATGCCAGCCCGTCAGAAGTTCCCCCCGCCATGTTCCCTCTGTCCTCTCAGGAGATAACACCTGCCTTGACTTATAACACTATATGTATCTTTGTTGTGCCTGTTTGTTTTTTTAACTTTATGCAAGTAGCATCATCCATTACATATTCTTTTGTTTATGACTTTTGGCACTCACCGTTATATTTGTGAGATGCCTTCTTGACTCCCCACTATTTTAGGTAGCCCTAAAAAAGAAAAAGACACTACCAATTAAACTATGGCACAAAGCTTTCTTAGCACTTATAATTCTTATGTTATAGCTATTGAAAGAACTCTTTCAGACTTATTCAGACTTTGGTCACATGTTATTCTTAGGCACTCATAAGAAAAAAAGTAGAGATAAGCCAAGGGAATTGGTAGGATAGTCTTAAAACGGCTCTATGCGGGGAATCCAATCCTTCTCAATCACTTGTGACTCACAGTCAACGATGTCCGTTTCTTCTTCTACACAATGCTATTCATTGTGCCGTGGCACCGGTGACATGGCTTTTCTTCAGAGTGGCCCACTATTGCCTCCAAAGTTTTTCTTCTGAGAGGATGACACCGGTCTGCAAATTTGGTTGCTGGAAATTCTTCATCCTCTCAAAAGTGTCAATGGGAGGTTTTCAAATAACGACCAGAATTCGTAGTCCTTACTCAAATGGCCCTTCACGCGGTTTGTTGACTGAAGCATTGTGGAGTTCAGTGGTCCAGGCAGGCCACCAGGGGTAAGAACTGAGTGTGAAAATACTCGATGACAACCCCATAAAAATAGCTGTCTAGCCGGCAGTGACAGTAAGTTGCCATCGATTCTCTGGTGCACCTCAGTTTCTGAGTAACACAATGTTATTTAATGTGTAGTTCAGAAGCACTGAAATGCAGTTACATTTTTTTTGTAAAATTCTTTATTTTCCTTTAAAAATCACAATATTAAAGAAAGGAAGCTTAACTATTGTTACTATTTCTTGCCGATCCCTTTACTGTATTCTTCTTCATTTGTTATAGTTACCACCAGTGCCTTTATCTGCCACACTAGCCAAAATGGCAGCAAGAAGAGTTTTCTGTAGAGCCTTAAGTATAGACTTGTCTATGGTGAAGACAACCAGAAACCTTCATGGGGTCAGAACCCAGGGGAAAGAAAAAACAACAACAGGATAAATGTGTTACTGATGGCCAACAAAATTCTTTCTTCTACTGGTCACACGCAAGTGGCCTTAAAGAAATATTATTATATTTTTTGATGCCTCTTACTCTCTGAAATCTTTCCCCCCATTCACTGGTCATGCCAAGAATCCCTTCTTCGAATTTATCATCTCTATGAGGAAGATTTGTTGAACAACAGTTTCTAACATAGATGGATCTTCATGGAGTTGTTCAAACTTGGCTTTGTGTTTTAGATAGAGCCATGCAATATCAGAAGTCATAGAGCCGAGTCTGTTTTATTCGGGATGGATAACTTTTGAAACGGGCTATTCTGTTCTTGCTTAGCCTTCTAAAAGAGGTTGTGCTCCCCAGCAGTCACAGCCAGACTCTGAACTGGCTTCTCATTGAGGCTAACCACGCCGTGTGCTGCCGTAACCACGAGGTTGTCTTAAATCAAGCTTCCTCCACCGACGTGGTGCTCACCCAAGTTTAGGGTGACCTGGCACAAATGTCCACCGACGGGTGACTTTCTCCGACTAATAATTATAGAAAAGAATTCAGATTCCAAGCCAGTTTCCATATTTTCCAAATCAACTGCTCAAATTCCACAGTCCTGGGTTTAGGGGGAGGCCCACGGTAAGCAGCAGCAGCAGCACCCAACCCCAGCCAGGGGCCGCATGGCACCCACATGCAGGGACTGCTTCCGTGTTCCTCCATCACAGGCTGAGGAAGCCTCGTGAGGGAGGTGGTCCTCACACCGCAGGCCCTCGTGGTAATGCAGCAATATTTTAATGTATTTAGCTTTCTCTACCACACAGTAGGAAACTGCCATGGTAGAACTATACGTCCCTAGGAAGGAGATGGAAAAAATAAACAAGAAGAGATAAATGCTTCAGTATATCAAGAACACCTTTGGGGAAAAAAAAAAAAGAGAGAAGCTTATTTTAGTTCAAACAAAGTATGAGGTGGATTTGACTGAATTTGTTTAAATTTTAACTAAAAGCCTTTGATGCTTTGTTTTGTGTCTCTAATGATTTCACAGTCGCTGTGCTCACCATCACGGGCAACACCATCACAAATCTAACCACCCCCTTCCCGAGCCAGACACTTCGGTGACATCTCCCTCGCCCATGACCATATCTAACTCATGTCTAAATGGCATCCCTCCACTCACCTGAAGATTTCTCCTATCTATCCACACCGCCCGCCTTCCATCACAGACATCCCAGTTCAAACCACCATCACTGCTCACTTGGATGACCACAGAGGTCTTCTTATGGGATTATTCTACTCTCTTCTAGATCCATGCCATCCATTTTCCACCTAGAAAAGAGGATCCTTCTAACATATAAATCTAGTCATGTCATCCATGGCTCTAACAAATAAGGTCCAAATTCCTTCTCATGGCTCATAAGTTCAGATGTGCCAGAAATGGCCATGCTGGTGTATCCTGAACTACTCTAGAGCACACCATTCTAGACACTATGAGTTGATTATGATGCTGTGGCGTTGAGCCCTGTATTCCTTGCCTGACCATACACAGGGGGTCTGTCACTGCTTACTTCTCCAGGTTCATCTGCACTATTTCCCCCCGTGTTCCCCACATGGACCACTCCTAGTCTCCCAAGCACATCAAACACCTTCCAAATTCTATCTGTGCTGCTCTGTCCTTTTAAGCAAATTGATGCTCAATTGTCCCTTCACTTGAAGAACTCCTATTAATCCCCAATGTTTCAGTTTGAATGGCACTTCCTCCAGAAGGCCTTCCCTGACTGTCGGGCTAGTTCTATGCAACCATTCATAGACCTGGTAAAACTGCAATAGATAGTTTTTCATGTACTTCATGGTTTATCATCTGTATTCTTGCCTGGTGTACAAACTGCCCAGGGAAGAAACTATTTGTCTCCTCACTGATGTTCTCCCAATGTCCAGCACAGTGCCAGGCCCAGAGCAGGGGTCCAGCAAGTAGGGAATGAATGAGTTGAAGAATGGATGTAGGATGAATGGATAGGTAGACAACTGAATGAATAAATAAATGGATCCCTTGAGAACAAACAATAGGAGCATTCATCCATGTGGCAAACTTCAGGGCTGTGATATCTCCATTCCTCTCTCTTCCTCTTCCTAACCTGTCACCTACCCGATTTGGTCTGAGAATCGGGACTAATCCACAACTGCCTTCAATCCAGGGTGGCCACATGTAGCCAGGACAACACAGGATACCCAGTTAATTCTGAATTTCAGATAAGCAATAAAATTCTTTTAGTATCAGGATATCAACATGAATAATAATTTTGAAATAATAATTTCATTCCAACATACGAAAACTGAAAAAAAAATTCATCATTTCTGTGAAATTCGAATTTCACTGAGAACCCTGTATTTTATCTGGCAACCCTACTTCAACTCCTGTGCAAACCCTGGACCTATTTGCTCTCAGCTCCAACCCCTGCCCTCTGTTCACCCCTGTATCACAGGCGTCTGACCTCTGTGAACTACATTTCCCAGAACCCTTTGTTAGCTGGCTTCTGGGTTTGGCCAGCGGGAGGCACAGGAGAGATGGTGGTAGATCACAGTAAAAGAGAAGCCAGTCTTTCTCTCCCTTCTTTTCTTCCTTGGGCTTCATCTCTAGTAGTGGCCATGTCATCTCTGTAAGGCCGGCTCCTGCTAGAGAAGGCTCTGTGGTTCCTGCTTTCCAAGGGTGACCAGCCTCTGATCACACCACTTCCTCTCTCTTCCTCTGGCCTAGAAATAGTGGCAGCTTCCTGCCATTGCCAATATCTGAGTTGACTCAACATTTCAGTTTGGCTTCTCCATTCTTTGTTCATCTGTATAACCGATGCCATTAAATTCCTTTGTAGTTTTTCATATTTGAACTCTGACTCATACACCCCAAGTCCCTGACTCCTATATGGCCTCCTGACCAGCTTGCGAGGCATACCTCTTCCTCCAAGACTGTGAGCCAAGTGTAACATCTTCAATACCATGCCCATTTTCAACTCCTTCCACTCAGATTATAAGAGCTTGCACCTCATGGTTTCGAGAAATGGCTTCCTCGTGATTTTGATGGAGTCACAATAACAGCTCATATTTATTGAGCAGTTACTACATGCAAAGCTCCACATACTTCATCTCATTTACCTTCCCATGTAACATGGCTTGGTACTACCAGCTCCGTTTGGGAAGGCAAACCTAAGCCTGTGTGGCTCCGTGCTCTTAACTGTCCCACTGTGCCGCCCAGGAATCCAGCCCCGTCCCCCAGTCACATCGTCTCCTGGACGTGCCCTTAAGGACGGTGTCGGTTCTCTCAGAAGATTCGGGTGCCTTTAGGAGCTGGGGTGTGTAGGCTTCCTTCGTGTTTCTCAGCCAGCAGACTGTTCCTTGAGGCTGCTTCGAATGAACCAGCCGTGGTGGTGTGTGGGGGGGAGGAAAGAAGCCAGGCAGGCAACCCTGCAGGGGCCCCAGGCCCATGGAAGGCATGGAGAGCCAGGGTGAAGGAGAAGGCATTCATTAGGGAGAGGGGTCACTGGCATCAAGGGAGTATCTGCTCAACCGAATACTAAGTGTCACCCAAGCGGCACTGTGAGAAGGTCTCCTGATGTATGTTACCTTAGAAAAGCCCATTCTGTAGCAAAAATAAATAATAAAATGAGGTTGACACCCATCCTTCCTCCGTCACTCTTCCGTGTTCCTAGGGAAACCGCAGGCCACGGAGCTCTGTGTGACACTGAGTTTTGCAATCACATGCGCAGAGAGGCGCCTCCACAGGGGTTCACATCAGACCTCAGCCCTGTTAGCCACCAGCTGCCAGACTCCCAGACCAAGCTGTTTAACATTTGCAAACCAATATCTATTTCTAACATGGCACGAGTGTCAGGTACTGGGCAGAAAGCTCGGCAGGGATGAAGTTAGCACTATTTGATTTGACCAAGTTCCCTGATCTGGGGAGTGGTGCAGTAGAAAAGGCGCGGTGCCCTGGGAAGCAGACAGGCTATATGTTGGGCAGTTTTTTCTGGGACTCCCATATCAAGAACCTAATGCTCACGGGTCATTGCTGTGGTACTCCAGGAAGGCCCATTTCCAAAATCCTATTAATTCATGTACCATTTAACAAGTATTTACTGAGCATCTACTATGTCCTAGGCATGGTGCTGGGGTAGTCCTAGACGCCCTCCATTAGAAGACTTCCTCATATTCTGTCCCTTCTCCTTCAAGATCTTGCTTTCTGGTCTTTGCTTCATTCCGTTCAAGAAGTATTAATATCACCTGTCTGTGCCAGGCACTACACTGATATACAGCCGTGAACAAGACAGGTGCAGTCATAGACATGGTGGAAAGAGTAACAGATGTGGAGGCAAACAGCTGGCTTTGGACAAGATGGTTAAGCCCTCAGAGCATCAGTCTCCACTGAATAAAATGAGGATGATACTACCCACTTCACAAAGATATTGTGAATCTCAGAGATAAAGAATGTGAGAATTACTAATTATATCCACAAAGACCCTATTTCTAAATAAGGTCACAGTCTGAAGTTCTGAGCAGATATAAATTTGGGAGGACACTAACCCACTATAATTATACTATGTTATCAATTAATTACTGTTTTTTAAAGTTTGACTTTATATTTATGTTTATTACTCAGCCACCCTACATACTTGTTGAGATCAGAAAGCATAGATAATATCCCATTTTTACCAACATCTAAATATCTGTTGAATAAACGAATAATTGAATGAATAAACTAAGGGATAATAATAGGGAGGGGTTGCACACTCAAGGGACCGGCTGGCACAATAAATAAAAGCAAGAGTGGACTTGACTGGGTGAATTAGTGGGCACATGTCCTAAATGAAAGCACTACTATTCAACTCTAACCAACCCTTACCATACTAGAATCAAGCTCAGAGTTGCCAGACCTTCTAATTTTTCAACAAAAAAATGTGGCTTTGTATGTGAAATCTCTCATTTTAAACGTTGGTAAATAAACTTTTCAAACACAGTACAGAAAAACATAATACACTGATGATCTGAATTTCACACACAGACCAAAAGCTTTTGACCTCAACCTAAGACCCAAAGAGTCACTCAGATGGTGTCATTTCAGAGAGGCCAATAAAGACATCTTTGAGTTGGCTGGTCTTGACGTATCTCTCCTACGCCTCCCTGTGGCTTAGATATTGCGGAGCCCTGCAGATGTTTGTAAGTGGAGGATCCATGTCCTCATCAAGTCAGGACTTCAAGAAGAATTTATCGAACTCCACTCTCTGTAACGTTATGTGTACACTAGGCACAAACATGAGACCAAAACAGACATAATGCCTGCCTTCAAGGAGCCTGGAAAGGAAGAGGCATTACTGATTATTCTTCAGATAACTATTTAACCACAAATATGGTCAATGAAAAAGAAGACGGGACAAATTTGTCCTTTCTCAGCTTTTTGTATTTTTCTTTAGTTTAGTTGAGGATAGAGATGTCTAGAGAAGGTCACTACGAAAACCTGCAGAACCAAAAGACTAGAATTCTTTACAAAGTCATAAACAACAGCTACCATTTAATGAGCATCTACGACATGCCCATCATGGTACCAGACACGTTAAATGCGTTTTCTTTCACTTTCAAAACAGGCCTGCAGGGGAAATATCTCCATTCATTTTCTAAAGGAAAAACACTAAGGCTGAGGGAGATTAAGTAAGTAACCCAAGATCAGAGAATCTAGTGAAAGGCAGAACCAAGACTTTCATCCACATTTGGCTCACTGTGCTGCTTGGGGTCTTTCAACTGCATAAGGCTCTTTCTCAGCAAGCACTACAACCAACCACCCCCAAGTGCAAACTCCCTGTCCAGACTTCCAACCATTATAGCAAACAATCCCTAACACGTGTAATAGCTCCAATGTAACACACCTGAATGGTAGGGCTGCTCTGTCAAAACAGTAACTCAAGGACCCAGGAACTTCCTATCTCCTGGCTTTACCACCTCTGAAAACAAAATGGCTTTCCAGGTTGCCACGGTGGGAAAAGATCAAGCAGAATTGTGGGTGGGAGGTTTTCATGGGCCAAGCAGAGGTAGACGACACCCTTTCTATTTATTCTATAACTCAGTCACTACTGCAAGCGAGGCTGGGAAATGCAGTCTGTCTTTGTGTCTAGGAAGAGGGAACGAATTTGGTGATCAGCTAATACTCCTGTCACACTGCTTCCCAATAATCCATTTATCCTGATGGGATCTTTTGAGTATTTGCAAAAGTTCACCCAAGCTTACCTTTCCTTCTGGTGTATGCGAGTTGCTTCTTATTCATGTACCTTAAAGTTTTATATTTACAGTGTAACTATTTTAAGTCTGTATAACTGCTTCACATTATCATTATCTTGCAAGCTTTGTGGAGGTTGGAGTCTCAGGGAGAGACATGCTTTTTTTCCCATGGATTAGAAATGAATACAGTCCCTAAGAAAACGTGTCAAGGACTAAGAAAATGATATAAAGAATGAAAAGCTTCCAAAAGGAAGATATTACTTATGTAGTCATCCAGGGCGAGGTCTACAAAGGAGATATGAACATACCATAAGCCAATTTCAAGCAAATGTCATCTAAGACTCTTAAGGGGTCCCTCTTGTGAAGTTTCCCTTTATGACACATTGAAAATTTTAGGGTACATCAATAAATCATGATTTGCCATTTCCCTCCAAAGCCCTCTGTTATGAAATTTCAAGTACCTAATCCCTAGAACAAAATCTTCTAGAAGATATTACTAGGTATGTCTGGGTTTATTTTATGTTGCCCTTTAGGTAAAGAAAGAACACGTGCCCTATTCACTACAAGCAGGGGACGCACGATGACAGGGGTTCCCCCTCCCCCCACTGGGGAATAAATTACGCAGAGCCTTAAATGCCTCCCCTACAAAGGGAGTTACTCAAACGATGTTTTATGGGATAGTCTTCCTGTGTATGTTAATAATTGTTCTGAAATAAAATGAGAAGAAAAAAAGGGATTCTAGAGGCACAAATAAGGTGGGCCAAACTGGGTTAGAGAACAGATAAAGAGGGTTCTTTCCTGGAGGACTTTCGGAACCTTTTGCACGCTAACAGTGGTGGAATATTGAAGAGAGGGCTCAGGTCGCCTGTGGAGACAGAAACAGCTGCTGGCCTTCCGAATGGACCCAAGATGCCTATGGGGAGGGAGTACGCTGTTCATTTACCTACATGCATGTGTCATCCTGCTGAGCTCGAAAGGCAAAGGCTACTGCTTTGCTCAAGTGTTCCTAAATGGGATACGAGATACATGTCTGAGGCTCCATTGTAAGTCAAGGGTTTGAAAAAATAAATAAATAAAAATAAGAATAATTTTTTAAAAACCCTCTTCTTTCAAATTAAGAACAGAAGCTTTGGGGTAAAAAGACCAGGGTTCAAACCCTGATTCTTCCACTTACTAGCTGTGCAAACTGGCTACGTCAACTAATCTGAGTATTATTTCCGCATGTTCCGTTGTCTTACATGTGAAATGAGGAGATACAGAGGGCCTCCCTCATTGGGACATTAAAGGAAGGAAGTGGGCAGAACTGGAAAATACTGCTGGCACACGATGGTCACCTCCCCTCCAAAAGACCTAGCCACTCTTATCATTGCTACCGCATGCTTTATTTCCCAGATTTACATGGCATGAGAACCTTTTTAACACAAAAGGTCCATTAGCAGCTCAAGGAATACGGAAAAACCAAGTTGGGGACATGCTCAGCAAAGGGACATCGTTTAAGGACGATATCCTGGAGCTCGAGGTCATGAATGTGGTGTCTCTACCCATCTCTCAGCATCCCAAAGCTGGTGGTGCCAGCTTCCTGGGTCTACCAGCAAAGTCCTGGTGTCTGGGCCTTCTGTTCACCAAGTTCCAATCCCAGCTGAGACTTGCAGAGTTTGGGGCTGGCCTTTCTGTTTGAAATGAGGATCTCGCTGAACACCACGTGGAACTCTGAGACCCCACAGACCAACCGTTCCGCACACGCTGAAGCCCACGGTTCCCTGTCTGCTCCCGGAGATGGTTCTGCTCCTCCCGTGGGTAGAGCGCCCCTCCACATCTACTCCAGCCTCTGTGAGAGACGATCTGCCACCAGATGTGCTTACAGCGTGTTGAGTTTCAATGACGGCCACAGTAAAGGAATCATAGTCACCTCACTTTAGCACTTCCAGCATGCCCGGCTGTGTACTGAGCACCCGAAATGCACTACCTCATTAATCCTTACAAGAAGCCCACGCGCCCACGTCACAGATGAAGAGAACGAGGCCAAAATGAGAACTTGCCCAAGCCCTCTAAGTTACGGTCTGAACCTGGATTAGGTTTCTCCTTTGGTTCGGCCACTTCACCCCATGTCCTTATTCCTCATTGTTTCCCCCCCTCGTCTGCCTGTTCTCTGCAGGGATCTCCAAGAAAGAACCGTGCGGACTGAGGCAGGGTGGAGGAATGCCGGTCGGACGCACTGATCTCCAGAAAAACAGCTTTCCACTCGTGGATGGTGGGCAAATTCACCTGCTTCCGAAACTCATAGTTGGTGGGTTATTTAAGAAAGCCAAAGTGAAGACGCGTAACACGTAATGCCTTCGTACCTCTAAACGTTTTAGTTTCACCTAACACAACACATGTCGTTTGTTCCCCCCTTTTTTTCAGACAGGGAGCAGGTCCTGTTATGGAGCACCGAAGCCCTATGGGATTTCCTCTTCTCTTTCTTGCATAAATCACAACCGTATATATTACCTTTGATATCCAATTCCAATTTCTTTAGAGGAATGCACTTTAAAGAAGGCACATGCGAGGCAACCTGAGGGCCTCGCTCTTTCAGGTTTTTGTAAATTTTCTTTTTTTTTTTGCCAATCTCTTAGTTTTTTGTCCCCTAATTTGACAGCATTTCTTTGCAACTCACCTTTCAAGTCTTTTCAAAGCTTTTAGCTTAACGTCCGTGGAAAGAACTCCTCTCTTTTAACTCTCCGTAGTTCATCTGTGACTTGTAATATATAATTAAACTGTACACTTATAATAGAACAAAAGGCAGGAGCCATGATCTTCCCCAGACGTGTCCGCCTGACTTGCTCCCTCACCTCCTTCAGAGGGAGCTCAAACATTATCTTCTCCATTCGGTACAATTGCCACCTTCCTGTACCCCTTCCCTGCTCACTGTTCCCTACAGCACTTCTAATCCTCCAAGGTTCTGAATATATTTGATTTCTTTTGTTTATTATTGTCTCACCCCATTAGAATGTAAGTGCCATGAAGACAAAGACTTGACTCTGCCTTGTCTGCTGATGCATCCCTAGTGCTTGGTGCACAGTAAATCTTTGATAAACATATGTTGAACGAAGGAACAAATGCTCCCAAATGGTGACTAGGACTTAAAGCTGATACCAGAGATCTTAAGAACGCCATGTTTTAAAGTGAGTCATGAACTTCGAGGTCAGACACCTCCTCAGAGGCTCACCAAGTACAACCTTTGACCCTACTCCCCAGGTCTCACCCCATAGCCCCATCTCTACCCAGACTACACAAAGAAGGCAGCCACAGTGTGACGAGTCCAGTTTTGGTGACTCCCAATCCTCCCTAGAGGGTGAGGTGGTGGGAGTTATTTTGCCCACCTGAGGCCAAGTAAGGAGAGATTTTTTTTTTCTCCTGTTTGGAGTTTGTAGGGCCTCTTAAGCCCCTAGGCTGATGCCTTTCCTCAGTCTGGGAAATGCTTTAGTCCCAAATCTCTCCTTGTGCCACGTTCCCTTCCTCTTCTCCTTCTGGGATTCCAACTAGACTTCTCACCGTGTGCTCCAGGTCTCTTCTAAATTCCCCATTCTTTTGTCTCTCCATTCTGGAGTCTCTTTTCTTTGACTCATCTTTCAATTCACCACGTCTCTTTTCAAACGACATTTAATTTGCTGAGTTCTTAATTTAAATCGTTTTTTTTTTCAATTCTAGAACTTCCAATTACTTCTTTTTATTATTTCTAGTTTCCCACTGAAATTCTCAATTTTGTCTTTTATCTCCTTGTACATGGTAAGCAGAGTTATTTTAAAGTCTTTGTCTAATAGACTCGTATTTGGAAGTTCTGGGGGGGGGGGGTGTTTTGTTTAGCCTGTTGTTTCTTCTGGTTGTTTATTTTGCATATCTTGTGTGTCTGGTTATTATTGTTTTTTTTTTTATTATCATTATTATTATTATTTATGGCATGCCAGACACTGCATTTGTAACCCTGTTTGTGGAAATAATTTGAGGCCTAGAGTGGTGTTATTTTTCTCTAGGGAGAATTTACATTTGCTTCCTCTGGGTCCCTAATAGAAACTAGCCATCTGGGGTCTCATCAGTGCAAAGGCAAGGATGAGATGAGTCAATGCGGAGCCGGAAGTCCCTGCCAGAGCCTGTCTGCTTCTGTTTCCCCTTTAGCCCTAGGGTGCAGCCCTTCCGATTCCAACCAAGAGCAAAGAGGGTTGCCAAGGCCTCCCCCAGGCAAGCCTGCGCCCCGGGCCCTGTGAGGGTGCTGAAACTGCCACTCAGCCTCTCCTGCTCTCATCACACCCGGAACTGCCAGATATTGGTCTCATTTCCCCAGACCTCAGCCGTGGAGCCCCCAGTGCTGATCCATACACATTTGTGGAGGTTTAAAATACCTGGGCAGACACTGCTCGTGAACTTGTAGCTGGAAAATGGACTTGGGGATGAGACCTTGCTGCTGCTTTACTCGCTTCTAAGTTGTTTGACTGTCCTCATAAAACCAGATAGTATTGTTTGCTATGCACAAAGTGCCAGACATACATCATCTCACAGGACCTTCTTAGCGCCCACTACTAAGTGGGGTCTGTCTTTGTCTCCAGTTTGCCTGCGAGAAAACGAAAGCTTACAGAGACTAAGTTACTTGTCCGGGTTCCCTAAACTGAGAAGGAACGGAGCAAGGGTTTGAACGCAGGCAGCCGGGTTCCTAAGCCTCCGTGTCTGATCACTACACACACAGCCACCCATTATGACTCCTGTTAAAAGCACTGAATTACTTTTGTAATTCAAAAATACGGTGCAACAAAAAGGTGTCGAATAATACTTTCATTAAAAATATATAAATATATTCTTATATCAAAAGTCGACGTTAAGAAGCATTTCATGCCCAAAACTATGGCAAAAGCTGCTTCCAGCCCATCCTGCAGCAGAGAGAAGCTGGGTCCACCAGCCCCCCGCCTCCCCTGCCATGTCCCCTCCCTGGACTTTTCACACTCTCTGGCACAGAGGAAAAAGGACCCAGGGCCTGTTCTCAGATGTGTCCAGGGGCCAGACTGCTGCCCAGGCCACATCGGTCTGACTGTTGTTAGCATGTCGACTCGGGCTTTTGTCCACAACACGGTGCCCAACTCCCATTATTCACTCTGTCCTTTCCTGTCCAGCTGTGCCAGGAGAATGATTTATCAGCAGGAGCTCAGGATGGGCTGCCAGGTCCTGGGCAGAGGAAAGAGACGTGGGGACTTTTTTTTTTTTTTTATGAAATAAAGGCCTGGACCCAGAGTATATACTTCACAACCTCAAATGCCTTTCCCATAAGTTCTGGATGCTGCATGCATGCATGCATGCATTCATTCATTCATTCAACAAACATTCACTGAGGCCTACAGCTGAGCCAGGCCTATGGGACTCAATAGTGAGCAAAAGAGGTGAGGTCTCTGCCCTCTGGGAGTTCACAGACCTGGGGGAAGGCAGACACAGAACAAGTTACTTACAGGTGCATTCAAGAAAGAAGTGATGTTAGCAAGGCAAGAGGCAGGGGCCTCAACTAGCACAGCGGGGTGGGGGGGATGGCAGAGAAGGCCTACCTGGGAAGTGATTCTTGAGCTGTGACCCAAAGACAAAATAAGAGTCAACTCTACCAAGATGAAGAACGCAGCAGGTGAAGGATATGTCGCAGGCAAAGGCCCTGGGGTCAGAAGGAGCTTGGTGTCACAAGGCGCTTTACAGGTAAGAGGAAGTGTGTGGCCAGGAAGCAGAGGGGCGTGGGGAAGAGAGCAGAGGGGAGGAGGTTGGGGAGAGGAGCGGAAGGTGCAGAGCCTCGCAGGCCACTGTGAGGGAGCTGGTCTTTATCGGAAAGGGCTTGAGAAAAATCGCCAGAGGGTTGGAGGCTGGAGGCATGTTGGGAGCCTACTTGCATCCTAGGAAGACCAGTAAGGAGGGGACCTACGTGGAAGAAGAAAAGCCATGTAGGAACCCAGAACGGTGATTTCCAGACTGTCTGCAGGGAAGGACAATTTTTTTTTTCCCCCAAACTATCCCCAACTTATGCTTTTGGAGAATACAACAATTTGCTTGGATGTCGAATTTCCAGAAGTTTCTAACCACTCCCGATTTCTCTACTTCCTCACTGTAGACCAGGTAAATGGTTTGCTGACTGTCATTAGTCCATAGACAGTTGGAGCAGCACTGGCATCGCAGGAATGAGGTTCCCAAGATAGGCTCCGGCGTCCAGAGAGAAAATAACTCTGCTTTCTAGGACCTAGCTGCCTTTGGACACCTGGCCCCTGTGCAGCCTGACACAGGAAACAGTCTCAGCCCTTCCAGGCACACCTGCAGGTGACAACTCCCGTTCACATGGGTGTTTGTTCTCCCCATCTACCTCTGCGCCCTCCTCCCCGGCACACTCCAGAAAGCTGATGCACACAGACAGCAGCCCGATGATCTTGGAGAGAGGCCGCTCCACGTAGTCTTCATCTGCCTGTCCAGTGCCAGCTCCTGCCTTACAAGGAACTTGTCCCTTCCAGCCCTTGAGCTCATTTTCTGTCCTGCGTGGACCTCAACGGACACGGTGTTCCGTCCTCTTTTGGTCCTCACCTGTTCTGCTCTTCAGGGCATCCTCTGCTGCACAAGTCCCCTTGTCCTGGGACCAGCCTTCCCTCTGGCCCTTCCTCTTTCCCTCCTTTCTATCTCCAACCGGTATGGAAAGGTCCCATACCCCTCCGGGGCCACACACAACCCTTGTGCTTTTGGCCACCCTTCCCTCCGCTCAACACCCCCTCGTAACCACCCACCTGACCTTTAGCTCTCTTGCCATTGAAGAGAGCAAAGCGATTGAGTAGCAGAGTATCAGAGGGGGCCAACATGACCAGTGCCCCATAACCATGGGATCTCTCTATTTAAAGTGCTGTCTCCTTTCTTTCTCTCTGTCTCTGTCTCTGTCTCTGTCTCTCTCTCTCTCTCTCTCTCACACACACACACACACTCTCTCTCTCTCTCTCTCACACACTCTCTCTCTCCCCCTTCCCTCCTTCCCTCTCTCCCTTACCCCCCTCTCTCCTCTTTCTCTCTCTCCCTCCCCCCTTTAAACCCTCCCCCAACCTGGCCTCCAGTCAAAACTGGGTCTGGCTGATGTTCATTTCCTGAATCTCTCTGTCGCACAGCCAGATCAATATTTTGAATTAAAAAGGTGATAAATCACCACCCTTATTCTCGGCTCCTAGCCTGCTACCTGTTCCCTGGGGGAAGCGATTAGTGCGACTCACCAATGTTTCCGATTCTCCTTCTTCCAACTGCCCCTCTCCTCTCTTGAATTAGACATGGTCATACAATTTGCTGTGGCCAGGAAAGTGGGAGCAGGAGTGACAGGTGTCACCTCCGGGTAGAGGCACCTGAACCGTTCTCTCTTCTCCTCCTGCAGCCATTGTGCAAGGATGTGTGCTTCCCTTGATGTGGAAGGTACATAAGATCAAAAGAGCAATTGGGAATGCTGAACACT
Organism: Eonycteris spelaea; assembly: GCA_003508835.1. Lineage (NCBI taxonomy): Eukaryota > Metazoa > Chordata > Mammalia > Chiroptera > Pteropodidae > Eonycteris > Eonycteris spelaea. Next base: position 1,661,504 of record PUFA01000042.1, read on the forward strand.
AATCACAGAGGACAGCTGCCCCAGGGCATTGCCATGACCGACCGGCAGACTCGCATGAGCAAAATACGCTCCTGCTTGGAACCCACTGGTTGTCTGTTACAGCAGCTCCGCCATGCCTGTCCTGACTAAGACACCACATCTCTGGCCCAGTCAACCGCGGGAGTGAGAAGAAAAAGCTCTCATTAGCGGATATCTCATTAGGTCATGCATCCGGGAGAGGCTGTGGCCATTTTCTAGGCTACAAGCAAGGGTGGCTTGATTGGTGAAAGTGGTGGCCGCAAAGATGACAGGAGTGGGCAGACTGGACGTGCAGTCCAAGGAGACAAGTCTTGGGGATAGATGAGACGGGGCGGATGAGGAGAGGGACATGCCAGGTTAGGCCCCGGCCTCCGGCTGAGGGAGCTGGGCAAAGAGCAGAGGCGTTCAATGAGTTGCAGAGCGCTGACGAAGCGTCTCCCTCTCCCTAGTTCTGGACAGGGCAGGCTGCGGCTGGGACAAGCAGCCTTTACTCTGGGCGCTCTTCGGATTCCCGTTGGTAAGCCTGAGGATGAGTTTTCTCGGTGAAGTGGGAGACTCTCCCAGCAACAGCCAACAGGACTCTGCTGTGATCGCTTCCATTTACAGGCATCAGGAACATACCAAACCACGAGGGAAAATGCTGTACGCCAGAAACCGTTGGTATTTGAGCACCTGACAGAGCTGCCAGAGCTGAAAAGTTTGATGGATGGAGAAGGCCGAGAAGGATGTCTGATTTAATCGTTCACTGTATCAACGAATTACAGAGCATCCATTCATCCGCACAGGATGGTAGAAGGGAGAAAGTCTGGAACTTGAGATCCAGAGACCTGGGACTCAGCTCCATGACCCCAGGCAAAGCACCTCCCCAGCCCTGCGATGCAGGATTCCACCAGCGTCCTATGCGCTCCTCGGAGATTCATGAATGGGCCTTAGGGATCCCCAGAAATTCTATGCAGAACGTTGTTTTCATCAGACTCCCAAAGAATTCTGTGACTTGAAAAAAAAATTCAAAACCGCTGGAAGTAGAGATGGACAAGCAGCGGGCTGTGGGAAACGAGGCTGAAGAAGCCAGCGTGAGGCACCGTACGCATCACGCTGAGGAGCTTCACACCATCGGGACTGCTCCCGGAATCCCTGCTAGTTCTTTTCTAATTGTCTCCAGATGAGCCAGGCAACAAATGCCAGACTATCCAGGGGCCGGGAAAGGGGACAATAACTGAACCATCGGTGTGCTTCTGCACCCAACAGGCATTTGTCGGACACCCGCTGTGTGCCAGGACCTGAAGCTAGGAGCTGCCGCATTGTGATAAACAATGAAAGGGACAAACGGGCAGAGGAGCGTGTGTCTGTACGTGTGTGCTTGTGTGTGTGTGTGCATGTGTGCGCTTGTTTGTGTCTCTGTGTGACTGTGTGTCTGCGTCCCGTGCATGTCTGGGTGCTTGTGTATCCAAATGCACGTGTTTGTGTGAGAATGTCTGTCTGTCAGTGTACGCGTGTGTCTGTCCGTGGCTGTGTCTGTGTATCTGTGCATTTATCGGCATGTCCAGGTGCGTTTGTGTATGTGTACCTGTGTTCGTGTGTCCTGTGTCTGCGTATGCATGTGTGTGTGTGTGTGTGTGTGTGAATGTGGCTCTACATGTATCTGTGTACGTATCTCTGTGTGTTTGTGTGTATCTGTAATGTGTGTCTGTGTCTATGGGTCTACCTCTGTGTGTGTCTCTGTGCGAGTGAGTGTGCTTCTTTATGAGTGTCTTTGTGCCTCTGCGTGTGCCTATGAATGTGTATCCCCATGTGTCTAAGCGTGTGTGTGTGTGTGTTGGTGTGTGTGTGTGTATGTGTGTGTTGGCCCTTGGAGCAGCTGTGGGCTGGGAGCCCCATGGCAGGCTCTTTCCTAACAGAGTCTGACTCTGAAAAGCTGCATCGTGGTTAGGAAGAGCCAATGCTGAAGCTGCAAGGCAGGAAAGCAAGATGACAGGGAGTAAAGGTCTGGCAACTAAAAGTCACACTTCTAAAACACAAAACTGGCTCAGAGGGGACTGGCTGTCCCAGGCCCTCTTCTGGGGCTTCTCTCTCCACCACTGGTAAGAGCCAGCCCTGCCTTGCCAAGACCTGAGACCTTGCTGGAAGGGGAAGTTTTGGTTTTCTGCACTCCTGGCTAGAAAAATCTACAACATCACCCAAAATCTGAGCTGCAGACATTCACTTGGTATATCTATTTACTGCAAACTGAACAGTTTGGAGACTAGGTCCCTTTCCCTGGGAAAAAGCTGTGGGACATTGGCCTCACAAGAGCTTCAAGACTGGAGAAGCATGGTACAGAGAGGTGGCAGAAGGAGGGACCAGCAGTAAGAGCTCTGGCATCGGAATGGACCAGTGACCAGTGCGTGCCTCGGCCTACTCACCTGTCAAATGGGAATAATGGCAGTACCTTCTTCCCAGGGTTGTGTGAGGATTAAACGAGGTAAAATGTAAAACGCTTGCAGTAGTGACTGGCACAGAGTGAATAGTAAATAAAGATCATCTATTATTATTCACGAAAAATGGTTTTGTCACAGTCATGTGAAACTGTACATTTCTAGAAGAGAGAGAGAGAGAGAGAAAAAAGAAGGCAAGAAAATAAGATGTTACGTAGCGACCCGTTAATGATACCAGGCGAGGGAAGGGCAAATCAACGTTTATGACACGTTAATATAAATATTTTATCATACCACAACTAGCTTGGGCTATAATATATCCTCTTCTCAACTGTAAGGCATTTCTTTGTCTTTTCTAAATTAATTATGCCTTGTTTCACTTAGAAGAAGGAAGGAAGGAAGGAAGGAAGGAAGGAAGGGAGGGAGGGAGGGAGGGACGGACAGACGGAGGGAGGGAAGGAGGGGATGGGAGAGCTTGGCGGAGATCTGCTCCACGCAGTGGCCAACGTGGCCGTGCCTCGTCCGTGCATGGTTTTAAAGGTTCTTGAGCATCTGCTGTTTACCTGCTTCTGCTGGCTGCTCACCAACAGCCGTGTAAAGTGGCTATTCTCAGCTCCACTTTCCAGATGAGGAAACTGAGGCTAGAGAAGTTAGGCTACTCACTCATCGTTACCCAACCAAGCCCCAGCTCCTCCGATCCCCTGCCTAGGAGCCCTGGGCGCTCCTCCCACGGCCTCTTTAAATCTTCACTTATTCATTCAACAAGGAGGACTTGGAGTCCGGCTCCATGCCTGGCCCTGTGCTTGGTGCTGCAGATACAGAAATGAACAAGCTGCTGTGGTTTCACTGAGGAGGTTCTAGCCTAGTGCAGGAGGCGTTTCAATGGCCTTTATTCTAGAGCGCCCTTCCCAGGGCCATGGGGCCCCGCAGTCCTACAGGGGAGTCCTAACTCCTCCACATGCTGCTGTGAGATCTTGGGCACCCAAATGACCTCTCTGAGAGCCATTTTCTTCAGATGTCAAATGACAAGGATGACTGTGCCTACTTTATGCGCCTCTTACATAAAAACAATCCCTGAAGAAACTCTTAGTCTGTTCTGAGAGAGACAAACTTGATAGCTTTCTTCCCTGATGGGTCTGAATATCTTGAAAGGAGATTTAGACGACAGGCAAAGAACTGAGGGTTGAGTTCATGGAAAGTACGTGGATAACAAAGCCAAGGGGGAAAACAAGGCAATTATTAACTTCGGAGAGAACAAAAGGTGTTGCAGGAGGGGAAAGGAATCTGAGTGCACTGCGGCATCAGCGGCCCACACCACTTACAGTTAGGGTGATATCAACACTGAGTATTGATCCAACAGAAATTACAACAGACCTTGCAGCGGGGTGGAGGTTGGCGTCACCTGTAAAGGCAGGCACCGGTCAGGGTGGGAAAGGGAGAGCCAGCTCCTCGCCTGCCACAGTGAGAAGCAGAGGGGTAAAGTCTAGAATGGAGTCACGGAGAAGGCGCAGTACAGGCGGGCTATTTAGAGGGGTGTAGGTAAGTAAGCTGCCCCACCAAAAAGGCAAACATGGTCACTCCTGGGAGGGGGCGGGGAGAGGCCGTATTTGTACGGTAAGCTTTGCCCAACCGCGTGGATCTAAATAAACCAGGAGTTTTCATCAGTGACGTTTGGGACCAAAGAGTTCTCTGTGCTGGGAGACGCTCTGAGCACTGTAGGATGCTTAGCAGCGACCCTAGTCCCTACTCACCAGATGCCAGTGGCAAACGACCCACCAGAACCCCAGCTGTGACAATCAGAAGAGTCTCCATTAGATTTATCAGTTATATAAGTGTCTAATTGCTATATTGTACACCCAAAACTAATATGATATTGTATGCCAACTGTAATTTTAAAATTTTAAAAAAATTTTAATTATTTTTTAAAAAGTCCCCAGATATTTCTGAATGTCCTCTGGGTAAAATTACCTCCCCTCCTGCACTGAGAATTAGTGATTTAAATTGAACACATGTACAACTTTCATTTTTAAAATTCTTTTATAAGGTGCTTTAGTGCAGTGGCTAAAACGTCCATTCACGTACCATCTAGATTTGCCTCATACCAGCAGGTTCGTGCAAAACACGCACTGCCATTGGGAACACCTTCACACCACCCCAAGGGGAAGGCAGGTCAGGAGAGACCACCTCCTTTCTACTGAGGTAGAAACTGAGGCTCTGAGAGGTGTAGTGTGACTGGCCCAGCCGCACACCTCCAGAAGGTGCTGGAACAGGGCTCTCTGGCTCCATCTCTTGCCTCTTTCGTTTTCCAAATTGGATGGGAATCTGCTCTGACCGTGCAGCCCATCTCATTTCCCTGAGGGGCGAGACGGCTCATCCACACCCACCGCCGGGGGAGGGGTGCCCAGAGCAGCTCTCAGCATCCGTGGAGAGCAGGAAGCACTGTCATTGGTCGCCCTTTTGCTTTGCTCCCCTGCCCAGGCTGAGTCACTGCCAGAGAGAAACTGGCTGATACGTTAGCTGAGGAAACAGCACCTCTCCAGTCACCCCTCCTTAACAAGCTTCCAGTCATTGCAGGTGGGGAACATCTTCTCTTCGTCTGCGGATGTGCCCACCTGCTTTCCAGCCGCTCACACAGCTGTGTTCCCAGGGGCCAGAATCCCACTCACTTGCTCAAGATTAAAAATCAAATGGGACCCCTCCAGTCTCAGAACAGGTATTTGTAACTTGTTATGTCTTTGAAGAATAAAGGCCCCTTTAGGGAGGTGGTCTTATTTGACATCAGAATGTAGTCTTCTGATGTGAAGTATCCAGGGATGATCTCTGTGCTCAGTTTTCAGTTAAGACATATGAAACTCAGAGAGGTCAAGCGACTTGCCTAAAGTTGCACAGCATAGGTAGAGAATGGCCTTGAATTAAGGTAAGCGGAATTACAAAGGATCAAGAGTCTCAAGAAAGACTCAGGTATAAATTTTGGCTACTTTCCTGTTTGCTTTTGAACAAGCCACTTATTTTTTCTGTGCCTCTGTTTCCTCACCTGTAAAATGGGAATAATAACAGAAGTAGCTACCACATGGGGTTATTATGAACTTTAAATGAGCTGATGTAGTTAAAGCATATTTAGCACGGTGTTTGGCATATAGTAGATAGTCAATAAATAGTATTGTTACTATTACTGTTATTCCTTGAAGAAGAAATTCAGTGTACCACTTGCTCTGGGAAACTCCTAAGGTAAATTGGGTAGGCATGGTTAAGAAAAGAGGATGTGCAGCAGATTCATTTCTTGTTGCTCAGGGTGTGTGGTCTGAGCACCAGCTGCAGCATTACTGGCAACCTGTTAGAAATGCAGAGTCACGGGCCCTACCCCAGAACTGCTGAATCAGAACCTGCATTTCAACGAGATCCCCAGGGGATATACGTGCACCTTAAAGTTTGAGAAGCACTGGTCTAGAGCAATGTTTCTCATTTTTTCCTGTGCATTGGGGCACCTGTGGGGGGGTTGGTTTTGGTTTTTGTTTTTAAACCAGAGGCCTCCGTCGCACTCCCACGGATTTTGATCTTTGGTCTGGAGTAGAGTTTGGCATCATTATTTTTTTAAAGCTCCCCAGGTGATTCTGGTACCTGGCAAGGTGTATGTATTCCAGGTGCAGCAGGGGCTGGGTCACTAACTCTGAAGTTAGATAGAACTAAGTTCGATAAAAAGCCTTTCTATTTCCTAGCTGTGTGACCTTAGGCAAGATGCTTAACTTCTCTGATTCTCGATTTCTTCATTGTAACCTGAAAAGAACAATCCTCTCTCTCGGGGTTGTCGTGAGGATGAAATTAACACTGATTATGTACCAAAGCCTGGCAAAGGGGTATTGCTAAATGTGAATGCATTCGCCCCTTGGGCGAATTGCACTATGCCGGACCTGGAGACGATACGATATCATGGCTATCAATACTCGTGGGATTAGTAGCAGTGGTATCGTTTTCAAATATGAAGCCTCAGGAGCTCACTGGGACGTGGCCCATTTGTGACGATGCAGGAAACATCTGTGGATGGATTGAGAAGGCAGCCCCAGCAAGGTCAAGGAAATAAAAACCCTTGCTACCATTTATGAAGCCCTAACCAGGCACTTAGAGCACGTAACCACTCATTTAAAGGTGGCACTCAGAAGCCCAAAGGGCAGCAGACCGCCAGGTAATAAATAGATGCGGAAAAGCTAGGACCTCTGGAAAGCGCTGCCAGAGCTCAGGACGCCTGGGGGCTAGACAGCCACTCAGGGCGAGTGCCAGCGCCCCAGGACACTGCCCTGTGAGATAAGGGAATGCCTCCTGGTCCTGCCTGTTCTTCCCGTCTCCTGCGAGAACTAAGTGAATGAACCAAGGGGCACTATGTTCCAAACTTTCTAGAGCTACTGACATGATAGTGGAATTCTGTGATGACCTAAACACTGGGTGCCACCTAACCTCACCAGAGCAAGGACTCTATCCTAAGTGCTTCCCGCCGGCGTCCGCGTGGGCTCTGGACTGGAGCCAGACTTGGGTTCAAGTCTCAGCACTGCCACTACCTGTGTGATCTGAGCAGCCTCTGGACCTCATTTTCCACACTCAACAAATTTGTGCTCTGTGTCTGTAAAAATAGGGATAGCACAGCGGGCATGCAAAACAGCTGCTCTGCAAACAGCCATAGGAGGTCCCAGGTCCCTGCAACAATCTATTGTCCCCACTGTACAGATGGGGAAACGGAGGCACGTGGAGGCAGGCTGACTGTGATCACACAGCTAATAAGAGGTGTAGCACTGCCTCAAACTCGGGCAGCTGATCGCCAGGCTCCAAGGTCGCCGGCCTAAGCTGCACTGCCTCCCTTTGAAAAAGGATCTGGGTACCTATGGCTAAGTCTTCCTTCCTTCAGTGAATGAACAGTCACAAGCACTGACTGTGTGCCAGGCGCCAGGCTAGTCACTGAGGATGCAGATGTTGGGCAAGTACCTTGATCTCATGGAGAGGGGAAGATGAGGAGGGCAAAAGAGGGTAGAAAATGCTACAAAGAACAAGTGGCTATGGAGGCTCTTTCTGATGGTCGGAGGAGACGTCTCTGAAGACCAGACATGAGGGGGACAGTGTCAGAAAGGAAATTCCAGAAAGAGGGAGCAGTGAGTGCCGAGGTCCATGCAGGGAACGGGCTTGGCATATTCAAGGGACGAAGAGAGGGCTGGGGTGGCTGAGGCACAGTGAGAGGGAGAGAGGGTCAAGCAAAACCAGGAATGGCAGGGAGAAAGAAGCCAGAACGTGCAGGATTTTTACAGGACAGAGTAAAGGGGTGTGTTCTAAGTACACTGGGAAGCCTTTGGCAGCTTAAGCAATTGAGTCAAGGAAACTTAACTAAGATCAATCCGACAACCGTGCAGCGAATCGACGGAAGGGGGAAAGGGTAGAAGCCGGGACATCAGTGATGAGACTATTGCAGTTGTCGGTACAAGAAATGACGGTGGAGATAAAGGCTTATGTCCACAAAAAGGCACGTACAGGAACATCCGTAGCAGCATTGTCCTAACAGCCGCCACAAACTGGAAACAAGCCACATGCCCATCAATAGTAGAATGTATAAACAAATCGTGGGATGGTCCTATCGTGGAATACTACACAGCAATGAAAAAGGAAAACCTACTGCTGCCTTCAAGAACATGGATGAATCTCCCAAACATACTGTCGAGAAGCCAGACACAAAATGGCACATTCTGCTTGATTCCATTTCTAGGAAGTCAAAACAGGCAGAACTAATCTGTGGCGACGGAAGTTGGGGAGTGGTTACCCTCGAGATGTTACTGACAAGGGAGCAAGAGAGAGCCAACTGGGGTCCGAGAAATGCTCTCTATCTTGATCTGTATGGTGGCGATATGGGTCCGATGGTGTGTAAAATTCATCAAGCTGTGCACTTAAGAACTATGCTCTTTATTATACGTGTTATATCTCAATTTTCAAGGAAGAGAAACATTAAAAATTTTTTAAATAATGATAGAGTGGGTCAGGCTGGAAGCAGCAGAAACAGAGCGAAGAGAATGAATTCAATAGGTCCGGTCCCTCCCTTCGCAGGTGGAAGAGAAATTGGCCTTCTGGGGCCGCTGACAGCTCTGCCCGTGACTTGTGAGCAGCACTCTCTCATAGCTGAGGCTGTCACCCAAACCAGGAACCACGCCGTGGCACACCCAGTCCCAAGAGACCAGATTCCCCAAGAGTATGGTCCATAATGGTGAGCTCTCGCTCCCCCAGCCCTGCCAGCCTAACCAGAAGGAAATAAACCAACTCCACCCAAGGGAGCTGACTTCTGTCACCCAGAGAACCGCATGAGAACTGGAAGAAGAGAGGCAGCTACAGATTTGACTCCTGCTGCCTGTTTTCAGATGGAGCAGCCTGCATGGAGCGCCACGTCACATCCAACGGCTACAGATTGGAGCCTGCTGCGTGGGGGAGCCTCCAACACGGGTCCCCACGAGCCAGTGGAAGATGCGCTGGAAGGTGCTTATGTTCTTGCACGGAGATGTGTGTCTTTCATGTTCCTTTTTTTTTTTAAAAAAAAGTTAGGAAATCTTTAAAACGCACCTAGAAAAAAAAATAAATTATATATATACGTGTGTGTGTATGTGTGTACACACACAGGCACACACACACACTCCAAAACGGGGTCCCTACTCAAACTGCCTCTTTTCACTTAATAACTGATCTTAACTATCTTCCAGTTTCATTTCATAGATGTCAGATGCCCCTATTTCATTAGTTCCATAATAAAATAATAATGGATAAAGCTAGAATTCATTTGCTGCACACTATTCTAAGCACTCTTGTGTCTTCATGTCTTTAATCTTCACTTCAATCCCATGAGGCAAATTCTATTATTACCACCCTCATTTTCACGTGAGGAAACCGAGGCTCTCCAAAAGTTTTCCCCAAATCAGGGCACAGTCCTGCCTTACATGCAGGTGCGTCTGACACCCAGGTCGGCCCTTCACCAGCACACGTGATCGTGATCGCCTCTGGATCCACCTGATGGGGGTGCCCCTCCTCGTGTACCCAGACTGAGGCCGCGTTTGCCATTCCTGACACGGATGAGCTGAAGAATGCCCTTGTGAACAGACAACGGGGCGTCAGCGTGACGACCCCCTTAGGTTGAATGCCTAGTTGTGGGACGGCGGGTAGAAAGGCAATGCCCCTTGCCAAATCAACTGCCCTCCCAAAACAGTTGTGCCATCTACTCTCCCACTAGCAGTGTGGCAATCGTCTGCCTTCGCAACCCCTCCTGCTTTTAAAAGTCTAAGCCGAGAGTGACCCTCCATCCTCCTCCTCTCCTTTCTCTCCTCGAACATGCTGACGTGCCATTTGTTGAAGCCGACCAAGGAGGATGGGTGTACAGGAACGGCGTTCCTATGAGGCCTTTCGTGAGCCCAAACGGCATAAAGCAAAGAAGCGATCGCATTAATCTATGTGGGGAAATGTTCGAGCATTCCCAGACCCCCAAAATAACCGATCCAGTCACACCGAAGGACACATAAACCCTATACCACCACCTCTGTCCAGTGAAAGCAGAGCCGTGCTCGCTGCTTGGCGTGCACGCTGCCTCTGTCCCTGGCTCCCTGCAGAACAGAAGCTGAACGCTGGTTAGCTTGTCCCCCTTTTCACAGAAGCAAGAACCCCCTTCAGATTTCTTTTGGCTAGTGGACACGGGTGCTAATGTCGGTCTTTCGAAAAACGAAGGGGCAGCGTAACATGAACTTCCATACCTGTAGAGGCTTTCTCCTCCCTGCTAGCACTCAAGCTCCTGGAAACAGGAGGCCACACCTTGTTCAGCTTTGTGTCGCTCTAAGCCCCCGGCGGGGAGGGCAAGCATTTGCGCTGGGAAAAGGCCCTGTCCTTAAAGTGAAGGACGGATTCTCCTCTCCCAGCCTTTGCATGTGCTGTTTCCTCTACCTGGATCACTTACTCCTCTCTCACCGCTACTTATCCTCACAGCTTCGGCTCCAACATCACCAACGCCACCTCCTCCAGGAGGCCTTCCTGGTTCCCCCAGGTGGGCCTGCATGCCTTCTCAGTGCCTCCACAGCCTATCCTTACCCTTAGTGTAACGCTGACCACACATTACGTTATACCGAACTTCATCACATCTAAGCCAGTATCACTATTTTGTGTAACCTTAAGAAAGACTCTAACACAATACTTTAATAGCTTCAAGATATAATTCCTATACCATACTATTCACCCATTGAAATGTGTACAATTCAATGGGTTTTAGTAATATTCACAGACATGTGCAACCATCACCATGTCAAATTTAGACTATTTACATCAATTCAAAAAGAAACCCTATACCTATTTGCTATCACTTCCCATCCCCCAACTCCCAACCCTACCCAGTCATAAGCAACCACTAATCTCTGTAGATTTGTCTATTCTGGATTTTTATATGAATGGAATCATATAACATGTGGCATTTTGTGGCATTCTTTCCCTCAGCATTATGTTTCCAAGGGTCACCCACATTCTAGCGTATGTCATTTTTATGGTAGAATAACATTCTACCATCCGCTAACGGACATTTGGGTTGTTTTTACCTTTTGCATGTTGTGAATAATGCCACTATAAACATTTGTGGGCATGTTTTTATGCAGACATGCTTTCATTTCATGTATATGCCTAGGATCCTCAATGCTTTCTAATCAGTTAGAATATTTATTTCTAATTATCTAAACAGCACTTTTTAGGCTTATTTAGACATCAACTTTTGTATCACCTATCACTTCATACTTACATAGAAGCAAAATGTATCAGCTATGTATTCCAAAAACGTCTTTGATACAAAGTCCAGGTCTTTTCAATCATTTTTTAAAACACAATTGCCAGTGCCATGTTTCATTATAAGATACTGTCCTCTGTGTCATCAGAAGCAGTAGAGATACAAGAATTTTTAAAAGATGCTCCGTTCTCATCTCTGAAGAGACTAACCTCATCCTGACCGCTGCTGATCACTGGTGATTTTACACCACTGATTGATTATAAGGTGCATTCTGATCTCAGAGAGATTAATAGGTGGGAAAAACGTGCATCTTAGAATTCATGAAATACGTCGTTTCCTTTCCGCCTGCCTATATCCTGCATGACAGATCATAAGTGTCTTGAGGACAAGAGCCAATCCACCCTGTATTTATTCGCATTCATTCAGTCACCAAAAAATATATGCCGTACCTAGCCCACACATGATATATTCTTAATAAAAATATATCAGATGAATGAATGAATGTTGACTTGCTTTGGAAAATGGAACTCACCCCTGACCTGGGGATCACAGTCAATTTATTTCATCTCTCTGAGCTCTTCCCCCATCTGTGAGATGAGGGTAGTGGTGAGGATGAAAAGGAACTCCTAGGAGCAATGCACACAGGAGGCTACTTAACCATATTTGTGGAATGAATAAGTAAATGATAAAATAATGATTATTGCAGCTAAAAGTTATTGGTCTCTTTTTGTGTGCCACTGTTCCACACACGTTATGTGTGTTAACTCATTTTTAATCCCTCCTTTAACACAACAACCCTAGAGGTAGGCACTGATATTATCCCCAATTGACAAATGAGGAAACTGAGGCATGAGAACTGAATGAATGAATACAAGAATGAATGAATGCTGTTTTACATTAAATTCCCAGGCATTTGATTTCTGTGAGCTAAACTTGGTCAGTCCCTGTCTGTAAAATGGGGAAGTAAATCACCATACCTAACAGGTGGGTGCCAAAGAGAAAGTGAGTCCGTGTGTGTTAAGCACCTGGTTCAGGTGCAAATGGGCGAAGTGAAGTCTGACCCATCTGATAGGAAAGTCCCCTCACTGCTTGGCCAGGTGACCTTGGGCAAGTTGTATAACTTCTTGAACTTCACCCATTCATAAAATGGAATTATGAGTACCCTGCATTCCCCAAGTGGCAGTGAGGAAGCTTGAAATCATGCCTGCAAAGCCCCTAGCTCAGCCAGTGACTGCCTTAGAGGAAGGCTTATCCTGACAGGTGGTCCTTACCCAGCCGGGCCTGCTTTCCAGGAAAGCTGCGGAGCCTAAACTGGCTCCTCCCTCCCAAGGTGAATCCAACACATGTTGCAGCACCAGCCCTTCATGCTGTCCTACAGGATGGGCAGGACCCACAGATGCACTCTGCTTCCCCCAAATGAATAAATCATTCCAGGAGAGTGTTATGCATCCCACCAGCATCCATAAGGACCTGAATTATATATAACAAGGCTGAAAAAGCTATTTATCTCAGGCACGTGCAAGTCATAAAATGGGAGTTCTCAGATAGCCAAGACAATTTTCAGATGTTGCCATTTTCATCAAAGCACTAAGGCCCACCAAAGGAGCACCCTGCCCAGCAGGCCTAAGGATGCCTTAATCAGGTTTATTTAGTATCAGAGGAGAGAAATCTAACTTTCCTCTAGCTCTCCCACTCCTCTGCCCACTGCCCCAATGTGGCTGCTTCTCAGTTCCGGGGCTCCAGGATGAGCTGCCAAGAGCAACCAACCACCTTCCTAGTTGCAAGCAGCTGACGAGAAGCTGGGGGTGGGACCGGGTGTGCTCCAAATCCCTGGAGGGAGAGAGGGGCAGGAAGAAGGGATTGCAAGAAGAGAAAATTGTCTAGTAGCCAGAGCTCTACACCGGAACTCAAGAGTCCCGCCTTCGCCACTGATTACAGGTGGGGGAAACTGAGACACTTAATGGTTAAGTAACTACTTGTCCAAGGTGACGTGAGGAAAGAAAGGAGGAGCTGGAATGACAACCCAATTGTGTCAGACAGACATTTATGCAGTGCCTGTTATGTGCCGGCACTAGCAACACCTGGGAGAGGGGTCCCCACATATGCGCTTGCCTCTCCATCCCCATTTTCCGGTCACCCCCATCATCCGCTTCAGTCCACCGGGCTGCCCTGCCAACGATGCTCAAATGCGCCAAGCGCATTGTTACCTCAGGGCTCTTGCACTTGCCGTTCGTTCTGCCTGGAACACTGGCCTTTCAGATCTTTGCACAGTGGACGCTCACGTCCTGGTCTGTGCTCAAACGTCACCTTCTCAGGGAGGCCTTCCCCGATCGCCTTACCCAACTGGCGAGGGCCTCCCATGCCATGACACTCAATCACCTTTCCATGTGTTGGGTTCTCCTGAAGCAAACCCAGAGATGGAGTGTGGGGTGCAGGGGAGGGGCAGGACTGAGCAGAAGGGGGAAGATAAACTGTGACGTAAGTTCGACGAAGCCTTGTCCTCGCCAGCAAAGAGCTCTGCCAGCAAGCATCGCCCCCACCAGGATGCCCCACGCGGGCTGAAATGACCGGGCCTTTGTGCCCTCTCCTCACGTAGTCACTGGGCGCGAGTTGCCTGGGAAAGGTGTGAGCTTGGGCAAGGTGGCTCTCTCGAGCTCAGACAGGTGAGTGCTGCCTGCCCAGCACATCCTCCACTGGACACCACGTCCTTCCTTGACGGGGGATGTAGGTGGCACACCGCCACGTCTCCAACACTCCCTACCCTGCTTTAAGTTTCTTCCAAGTGCTTACCACCTACCCGACATTCTACATATCCATGTATTTACTTGTTTATTGTCTTTCCAAGCAATTAGACTCTGAGGTTTCCTAGGCTACAGACAATGAGTGTCTTGTTCTCATTACCTGGAACAGTGTTTGGCAAATGGCAGACACCCCGTAAAAATTTGCTCGATGACCTTGTCTGACTTATTCCACTTAGCAAGATATTCTCAAGATCCATCCACAACTCATACGTGGGATATAAAACAGAAAGCAACAAACAAACGAAACAAACTCATAGATACAGACAACGGAATGACAGTTACCAGAGAGGAAGGAAGGGGGGGAGCATGCAGAGGGTAAAGGGGCTCAAATATATGGTGACGGAAAGACACAATACTTTGGGTGGTGAGCACGCAGTGTGACATACGGGGGATGGATTACAGCATTGCACACCTGAAACCATACAACGTTATTAACCAATGTTACCCCAATAAATTTAATTTTTTAAAAATTTGCTCAATGAATGAATAAAGGAATGAGGGTCCTCCATTGCTCCCGACTTAATAAGGGAGACTGACCAATGAACAGATAATTACATTTCCACAGGATGGACACTCTCAAAGGGGATCCCTGGGGCCATGAGGGGGTCTCCAACGCAGCCTGGAGTGCAGAGTGCCCAGGGAAGGTTGTCTGACCCCGAGTCCACAGCCATGTCCATTACAGCAGGACAGGACGGGCGGTGCAAAAGCAGCCTTTGTTGTACCTGAATGGCCACTCCATCATCTTGATATGTCGTGTACGGGCACATAACCGTTCCATGTTTTTATATATTGCCTCTCCAACCAGGTGATAACTTCTCTGAGCCCAGGAGCATGTCTTACATTCCTGTTCTTTATCCCTCTCAATGCAAGTGTGGTGTTTTGTGCACTGCTGACACTCACTGAATAATTACCGAACACATGAATAGGGCCTTTACGGATGAAGGTAGCATGGCCATGGGTGACCAGGTTTTCTAACTTCCACTGGAGACAAAGGCCTGTAAAGATGCAAATGGCTATCACTTTGTGAGCACCGGCTCCAGCCAGACACTGCGCCAAGTGCTTCGTACGCACCACCCTGATCAATTCTCATGACGGCCTCGCAAAGCAGAGGTCTGAATATTGTCTCCATTTGACAGATAAGGAAACTGAGGCTCAGAGAGAGGCAAACATTTGCCAAAGGTCACACAGTCAATAGGGGGTAGAGCTGGGAGACAAGCCAGATTTGGGGTTCTTGACCATGACACTGACTTTTTGATGCAGGGTGACAGATTGGTTTTAAATCAGGCTGGAATCACAAAACCTGGGGCGCGAGGTCCAACATCTCCATAAGCCTGAAGGCACCGGGGTTTCTGTGTATGGAAGAAGGCAGTGGCAAGACCAATGGCCACTCGGCCCTATTCGTTTCTATCTCAGGAGTAGCTCCGAACGCCTCCTCTCAGTCATCAGTGGTGTCTCCACCAGGAGAAAGCCCCAGTCAGCTGTCTCCCAAAGAGAATTTATGCGGCACCATGAAGGTTGGGTGATTGTTCCCAAATCATCCCCAAGACGGAAACCTAGCTTTCCCCACACACTGAGAGCAGCAGTACCTCCCAGGGTTAGACGCACATTAGCCGCACTTTGAGACTGAGGCATAAACCCGATGACAAATTATTCCTTTGCAAAGAGAAATGGCCATCGTGGGGATTGCTTCGGGGAGTCGACGGACTTTCTCACCCGGTAAGAAGACCGGCCTGCGGAAATAAATAATCATCTAGTTTCTTGGTGGATACAACCGGGACGAGGAGAGGTAGGTGCGATCGCTTCCTGTTCAGTGGCAGCAGACGGAAGTGGCTGAGTGCGAGCACCGCATGGAAAAGATAGTTCGGAAGGGATTAGGACCGTCACGCGCGAACTGGCAACGCAGGAATTGTGGATCTTTTGCGAACCCGCCTTGGAAACCACACGGCATCACTTCCACTTCACTCTGTGTCTCAGAGTCAGTCACGGGTTGAGCCTGGATTCAGGGGAGGGAAAAGACCCATCCCTTCACCAGCCTTACGGCCAAGGGCACATAATGAGCGGACTTGCCTGGCCAGGCCTGGCACCTGATGACTCTCGATCTAAGAATAGGATCAGTTCCACCCACATTTTACAAATTGAGAAAACTGGGGTATTGTCACCAACAGAAGGGTGACTAGCTGCCCACTAGGCATGGTAGGAGAGCAGTGGGTGAGGACTCTGGAGCCTTTAGTCACGTTCTCTGTCCTGCTGGATTCCTTGCTCTCACTTCTTCAGCTTGCTTTTGGCCCATCATGATCTCTATGTTGTGCTGAGCTCCTGTTATCTCAGTATAGTATCTAAGTCTAACCGTATTCCTTAGAGATTCCTGAGAGCGAGTTTGATTGGTCCGACTCACGTCCTTTTTATAATGGCTAGGGTCCTTGGCCAGCCTACAGAATAGCTGCCCTTGGATCATGGGCTCCCCTGGCCCAACAACCTATGGCTGGGGTGGGGGGGCGGGGAGACACAAGGTAGAAAACATGGATGTCTCCAGAGGTGCACCACGAAGGAGCAGAGAGAAGCAGGGAAATGGAGTGAGTGGTCATGGCAACGAGGAGAAGGGGATGGCTGTGCAGCTCTGTGAGGAAAAGAGGGAGGTAGTTTCCTTCCTGGCTTTCTCATTCCCATCCCTAAGAGGTAAGTCAGTCCTGGTAGAAGACATTTAAAGTAAGTCACTCAATCCTGAGCCCAATTTTCATAGCAAATCAAGGGGGGAGAACAGGGGTTTGACTTAGAACCTCATCTTGAAAAATGAAACTAACGTTTATCAACATAACAAAATTTAGGTAACCATTTCAATTATGCATGAATTCTTATAAAGAGCAAAATAGAATTAAGTAGTAAAATTCGTGGCGTAATTTTTCTGACAAAATCCTTCTCTTTAGGTTTGGCTTTCACAGCATGATAGCAAAAAGGTCATTAAAAAAAATATTCCATGGCCCTCGAATCTTTTGATATTTAAATCTTTCTCTTTGGAAGAGCTCGCCATGTCACTTTCCTGGTCAGGTCATTTTTTTTTTCCTTCAACTGTTAACTTGGAGATGATATTCAAAATATTGAATAACCAGTTACTGGCATCAACTGGTCAGGACAGTCACCATGACAGCCAGTGTGTCTGAGCCTCGGGTTCAGGTGAATATCAGTGCTGGCTGTTCTGAGGCAGCCAGATTCTCATGGGTCATCTGTGATTTTTCTGTTCTTGAAGCATGTTTCAACACTTTCATCAGTTTCACAGAATCCTGCATCTTGGGCATGATTTTCAATCAAACACTTGCAGTTAGATTACATTATCTATGCACCAGGGTCAGACGGTTGGTGAGAGACTGATTCTCTTTATAGGACTCATTGGTCCATTTGAGGGCATGTGATGGGCATCCAAAATTCAGGGATCCTTCAGAGAGAGAGAGCCACAAGTTGATATAGTAACAAAAAGGATTCATGCTGGTGTTAAACAGGAAGCATCACTTATTCATTACAATTTTTAACAACTGAAGTTATATAATTATTGAAAGATTTTATAATAACTTTTTCTCTAAATGTTCTCTACACAACTTCATTACCTCAAGGACTCATATGATAAATACTGAATAACAAGTACCTCTGGAATTTTGTTTGTGAATTAGTTGCATGTATTGTCCTTTCTTGCAAACAATAAGTCTTGCTGAAGGTAAGCAGGATTTATACATAGGGTCACCAGATAATTTCAACAGAAATATCGGAAAAAAAAATGACCGTGTATGGGTCTGATATTTTCTGAATTTGCTTCCCAAGTGAAAACATTCAAATATCAGACTGCATGGTTCAAACTAGAAATCCTGTTTATAAATTCAGGACAGGTCCCCTACTCAGCTATAAAGTTCACCCCCCTGATTAAGAGAAATGTGAAGCTTGCCTTGCTAATAATCATGGAACAGGAAAGGCAGTAAAGATACAAGAGGTGAAGAAGCAGATGAACTGATGAATTTCTCCATTTTGTCTTCTTGCTGAGGCTTTGAAATTTAATCTTCCGACTTAGGAGTCAGGGCTGGGGTGTTTACAGGTCCTTGGGTATCTCCTCATCCCCAGTTTTGAGGAATGACAGCAATTACTTCATATTCTGCGAATTAACTCCAATTGGTCAAAGGCTTGTCCAGATGAGAAACAGTTTTGAAAAGGAACTCGTGAATTCTGCGGACTGAATATTGGTAACGAACATATTAACATACATCCTTCCCAGGCCTCAAGTTGGAGTTTTTTTTCAGTCTTGGAAACAGAAAAGCAAGAGCATCTAAAACTAACAGCCACTGGCTCTCAAAAGAGTATAGTGGTTAAAAGCTTGGATTGTGCAACCAGACAGGCGTGGATGTAAATCTTGGCTCTGCTACTTACTGACTGTGATCCTGGGTAAGTCAATCTGTGTGCGCCTCAGTTTTCTCATCTATAAAATGAGGAAAATAGTAGCATCTACTTCACAGGGCAGATGTATTAACTACAAGTTGCTTTCAAGACCTGACACATGATGAATGTCCAAGAATCATGAATCTGACCTATGGTAGATGATCTGTCTTTTTTCCCTCCCTACTAGGCCATTATTCTTCCTTGCAGTAACAGCCCTTTGGGCTTCCTTTGAGAAACTACTCCTCTATTCGTAGTGTGGGTCAGGATACTAAATGAATTGACTCCAATTCTAATGCTGAACCTCTGTATTAGTTTGCGAAGGCTGCACAGACTGGGTCACTTAAACAACAGAAATTTTATCCCAGCTCTGGAGGCTGGTAGTCTGAGATCAAGGTGTTGGCAGGGTTGATTTTTCTGTGGTCTCTCTCCTTGGTTTGCAGATGTCCATCTTATTCCTGTGTCTTCACATGGTGTGTGTGTGTGTGTGTGTGTCCTAATTCCCTCTTCTTATGAGGACATCAGTCACATTGGATTAAGATCCACAATAGACCTCGTTTAACCTTAATTACCCCTTTAAATGCCCTATCTCCAAATACAAGGGTTAGGACTTCAATATATAAATTTGAGGTAGATACAATTTAGTCCATAATAACACAGGACCCAGATGTGGCCAAAATACTCCCCTCCCCCTAGTCAGAGTGATTGATTCAATCCTAGACAACTTTTAAAACTTTAGGACATAGAATTTCTTCGTCTGCAAGATTGTGTGTTGCAAAGATACTGTAGAATGGAAATTCTGGGGTCAACATGTGGACAAGGCCAATAGAGAAGAAAATATAACAGAGAGATGGAAAGGGAGAGACTGAGTCCTGATGCCATCATCTGAGCCCCTGGATCCAGCTGAGCCTGAAGCTCACACTGACAGCTCACTCATATAATTCACTAAACATGCCCCTTTTGTGGCTTGAGCCAGTTTGAATTGGGTTTCTGTCACTTGCAACCAAACAAGTCTTGACCAGTATAGCCCCTACTTAATTATTAAGGAGCCTGTAGATCTTACAGAAGTATAAATAAAGGGAGAGGATCAAAGAAACAGGCTGGAAGGTGGAAGGACTATTTACAAAACAAAGTAAGTGCGTCATCTAGTGAGCACACAATACAGGAATCAGGGTGGAGTTAGGAACAGGTGTATATTCTTGTAACCTAGCCTAATAATATAAGAAAAATGGACTCTATATTAGCTAAGGCAAGGAGTTTTTCATGAAACCATGGCTTCGCAGAAGTAGCAACAGCGTCTTGTTCAAATGCAATGTATCCGTAGTGCCCAGAATGAAATATGCACTCAAAAAACGTTGGTGAACTTGAATGGCCTTACCAGGAAATCTTTTTCATTTTATGATTCAACAAAGACAGCCTTAAAATAATGAATTTGCCATAGTGTTATATTTGCAAACTCCCAGTACACTCATTGTTAAGGAATTACGTTAATAATCATACAGTAGCCGCGTACTGATTTTAATGAGGTCTAATAACTTGGAGCGGAAACTTTCAAGTCTAGGGTCATCATTAGCTGATCTATAACCGGCGCTTTCCTTACCTACAAATTGTATTATAATTCCCTGTTGCAATCTGGAACTGCTTTGCTTGGGACCCACTGCTGTGCTTGTGAAGGGGTTTGGGTGAATGAGGTGGGAAAAGGGAAGAAGGTAGGTTTATGACATTGGACAACAGCCTTGAATGAGAAGAGTCTGGTCTTATTCTACTGGATTATGCACCACTGGAGAAGAATCTTAAACTTGGGAGATTCCGAGTTTCTAGCAGGGCTGCCGGTAAACTGTCCATTTTCCCCTGGAAAGGGATTACTCTTTACCCTGGAAAGTAAGTCAATGTCTCTGGCACCTGGTGGAAGGTGTCTCTAGCTTTATTGCCCTAGAATGTAAGCAAATATCCTTCGGGAAGAAAAGGAAAATTTATTGTCCTGGAATATCTCCTATCAGTTTGCCCATTCAATTATTTCTGAATAAAACTTGGCAGTGCGCTTTCCTGGGAAGGCCCAGACCATATAAGAACCCAAGAAATCCAGGGACAATTATCTCCCAACCGACATTTGTTAGATGATGATGTCACGGGATGGAAGGAACCTGGACCCCTTCCAGTCACCAGATGGAGGACAGCCTTTGCTGACACACATGAGACTTTACATGAGCAAGAAATAAACTTTTGTGAGGCTCAAACACTGAGATTTCAGGCCTTGTCTATCGTGGCAGCTAGTGTTAATTATCCTAATGAAGATGACTCTAGCATACATCAATCAAATTATTCTTGTATGAGAAATAAGACAGCTAGCCAATATATAATAAATTCCAAATGATTAGGATGGGGGTGGGATTTGGGAGAGAGTAGAAAGAAGATTAACGAGAGACAGAGGGAAAGGAAACAGAATATGAGAGAAGCCATGGCTGTCCAGGAACATGTCCCCCAGCCTCGGCACGTCCAAATGTCATCGGCCCACCTCATTCACGAACATCCACACTGGAGCCAAAGCCGTGAATGTCTTTCACACCAGTTTAGATGTGTTCAGATCATCTTAAGCTCAATTACAGCTAAACCAATTACTCCAAACCTCATTATTGAAAAATCACCAACCAGGCCTGCTAATTGCATTTGCGGCTTCTTCATCATATTAGTACAGTCATAAGTGCAGTGTGTTCTTCTCAGGGGATAACCATGCACAAGACCAATTTCCTTAGGAGGAGACTTTCAAATCATAGCAGTTTGGAACTAACATGTCTAGGGAAATAAACTGTCAGATCAATAACATTTGCAACCAGAAAATATTTGGAGCAAACAGAGTAGAGCCTGTGCGGCTGAGACCGATGTGATCCTTACCTGGTACTTGGAAGCCATCCTGACCGTTGAGATTTTTCCAAGGGGTCGATTGGGAGACACTGTTCACACTACCTGGTGAGACACAAAGAAGACTCATTGTATTACTTTTGTGACTCTTTCCCGGGGAGTTCAAGGTATTATCACGAATCTGAAAGAAGCAAATGACATTTATTAAGTTCCTTGTGTGTTGCAGGTTTGATGCCTTGAGCAGTATATACAGAAATAAAAAAATCCCCATAGAAGTACGAAAAGGAGTCCAAATTCTGGATCTGAAGCTTCCTAAGGCAAGTTTCCTTGCTTTTCTGAGTCTCAACTTCCACATCTGTAAAACGAAAACAATATCTACTTTCCAGGAGCGTTTAGATGATTGAAGAGAAGGTGTGCAAAGTGCCTAGCTTAATGCATGGCAAATAGTAGGTGTGCAATGAGAATAAGAGTTACTGCCATGACTTTATGTACCTTTTTTTAACTGAAGTTAACAAATGTTCATTAAACAAATTAATGTTTCCTCCTCAACTGGACCATGTGAGGAAAAAAAGAAGTTTACATACCAATCTAGGTTGATCCACATAATTCTTCCACCCAAATAGAAAAGGCATTTTTTTTTGAAGTAACAGAAAGAAATTGTCAGTTTCTATTTTTAATTTTTCCTTTCCACCCCCCCCCCCAGGAAAAGCCCTTAATGTAACCTAGCATTACCAGGACAAAACTGAAAAGTCAATAAAGAAAGGAAGAAGAAGCAAAAAGCATAGAAGAGTAAGAAGTACTTAACAATTTATAGAGTTTGAGTTAACTTTTGAGCCAGTAAGGCCTGGGGGTGGAATTGACTAGGCACTTAGCAACTATGTGA
This sequence comes from Eonycteris spelaea, assembly GCA_003508835.1. Lineage (NCBI taxonomy): Eukaryota > Metazoa > Chordata > Mammalia > Chiroptera > Pteropodidae > Eonycteris > Eonycteris spelaea. Next base: position 1,683,659 of record PUFA01000042.1, read on the forward strand.
CTTTGGGAAATAACACCATTTCTCTGAGCCACGGTTTACTCTCTATAAAATAACAACACTCACTATCTGCGTTGAAGAGGTAAAAGGTGAAAACGAAATAAGATGACGAACAGTAAAATTTTAATGGATGGGCGTTCTCATGCCCATTTTACATCCCCGTAATTATTAGGCTTACATTAACTTCAAGAAATGTGTCTCGAGCACTGCAATGGATGCTGGGGATACAGTGGTAAATAAGACTGACAAGGTCCCTGTCTTCGCAGTCCCCACTCTGGAGGGGAAGAGATCAATTACTCAGCCGATTCCACCAATCGTGGAAAAGTACATTTGTGAGAAGCCGAGTGAGCCAGGGCATCACTTGTAAAATTGTTAATCTTTCAGCAGGAAATGAAATGGGACATCTCTTGCAGAGTTAATCTTTTTAGCAAACCTAGTTAAGTTTTCTTAACTCCTTTCTTTGGGGGAAAAAAAAAGGCCCTCTCCCTCAAATCCTGATAATTGCCCTAAACTGGTGACTCGGATCCTCTGGCTATTGATAAGGGTCATCGGCCCCTTGTTAGCAGAAATGGTATTAGGCCAGACACGGCCCTTAGAGTCTGAGAGGGGAGGGGACTTTAGGCCAAAGGTCTTTTTTTATTCTTTAGGAACTATATTAACTAAGCCTGTTTCCTTTTACTCACTTACTAGGCAAAACAATGATAGAAATTAATAGATATATGTTTTAAATAAGTTTGTTTCTTCTTTTCCATGTCTAGGGACTGAGGCTGCACTTTGGCAGGAAACTTAATACCCCACCCTGACTAAGGCAAAAAGGGAAAGAGCTCTATTAAACCCCAATAGGCAGGGACAATGGCCCTTCTCAGCAGGAAGCAGATACAGAAGAGACCTCTCATCCCTCAACATCCACAATAATAATAAGAGGGTTCATGACTCTTAGAAAATAGTTAGGCAGGAAAATTAGGGGGTTTTGGGTCTGCTTGCAAAGACAGTGAGGTCATCCTATCCTAGAAGGGGTCCACCCTAATCTGGCCACAATTAAGCAAGCCAGAAAGTATTTTTTAACTCACACTAAGAAATCAGTAGGCAGAGAATTAGGTACCAGTTTAAGCCTGTCACTCACATCTGTGCAATGAAGACCCCAACAACCTTCAACTCACCTGAGCCTCATTATACCATTATTATAATATGATGCATATGCCTGGAAGTTCATTAATATTGTAACAGACTGAATTCTGGGAACAAACATGCTCAGAAAGCAAAATGATGAATCACTGAGTCCTGTCGATCTTAGTTGTCAATCAAGGAAGCCCACTCCTCTAAAAAAAAGTAACCGCCCACAGCAAAAAGGGATAAAAACCCCGAAGGCTTTGTTACCAGGCCTTTTGGGCCATTCTTCTCTTGCTCAGGCCTGCTTCCACGTCTGGAAGTGTAATCTCCCTTCTAACAAAGCTTTTCTTGTCTACAATATTTCGGTGTCTTGCTCAATTCTTTGTTGGAGACATCAAGAACCAGGACAAGGTGCCGGGAGAGGACCCCACTCTCCAATTACACTAGGATAAAACAATAAAGGTATTAAGGAGAGGTTGCTAAGAGGACCTGGCTGAGCTGTTAAGAAAGGACAGAAAGAGTAAGGGGCCAGATCATGCTGCACCAGATCATGGAGGGTGACCTACAGGGCCACAGCACTGTACAATCATGGGAAAAACCAATTAGTTAAACACACAGCCCATGCTGCAGGACCAGCAGCCCTAGTAGGCAATATGCAGAATATAGAAACCATAAGGGACCAGAAGCGTAAATAAGATACAAAGTATGTAAGAGAAAACGTTCAGAAGAAAAAGGTAAATTATAGAACTTGCGGCTGTGATGTAGTAATTGAGGCACACCAATGTTGCTATCAAGTAGAGCAAAAAACGTTGGACAAAACATACACACAAATTCTATTTGAAAGCATCAGGGAGCAGCCAAGACCTGAGCTACAAAAATCCTAGAAAGAAGAGTTCAATGAGGAGAGCCTGATGTGGTGCACGTCATTTTTTTCCCCTTGGAGCACTGATGACTCCTAAGCATCATGGGGTGAGGAGGTCAGAAGCTGAGCAGAGGTTAGCTGCTAAACGGCAGGAAAGCCATCAGAGCGGTAGGAAACCTCATGAGGGCGAGAGACCAAACTTAGCATTTTATAGTGTCAAAACAGCTAGGAGTTGAGGATCCAAAATATGCACCACCAACCTCAACAACAACAACAACAAACACAAAAACAGGAGGTAAAGAGAAGTAATCCAAAAACACTGTAGCATTTTTTTTTTTCTTATTTATGTTATATAAGGCAAGTAGTTTAGAAACAAAGCAAAAAGCAGTTGAAAATTTGAGTGACGTTTTCGGCATTAACTTAATACTGGGGCACAAAATTGGAATTCGAGGCCACCAAATCCTAGGAGTTGCCCTGGTAAACAGCTCTGGTTCTCGTCTGAGAGCCCTGACTCCAGAAGACTAGGGTGAATTAGAGGCCGGTGGAGCATTACAAAGATCGCAACCCAACCCTTAGTCAACTTCGTTCCTGAGCAGATAGAGGCAATCTGGCCCTACAGAGGGACAGGGTGGGTACCCCTGGGAAGAAGATATATCATCCAGAACTGCTCTAATTTTTACACACAATGTCTGACATTCCATGAAAATTTATCAGGTATACAAAAATACCCAGCCTAAAGAAAGAAAAAATAGCTAATAAAAAAATTACAGTTAATATAGTCAAGAAAATAGATTATAAGACAGAGAATTTCACCAGAGAACTTAAATCTACAGAAACAGAACAAAACAGAAATCCTAGAACTAGAAAACATAAAAAGTGAAATTAAGAATTTAGTAGAATGTTTTAACAGTAGATCAGACATATCTTTAAAAAAAAAGAAAAGTACCGCGAAACAATAGATTAGACAGTAGGAAATGTCCAGACTGAAGTGAGAGAATAAATGACATGGAAAAATCAGAAAAAAAAATTAGAAGCGTAAGAAACACAGTAAAAAGTTCTAACATATATATAATTGGAACACCAGAATTAAAAAATAGAGAGCATGCAGAAAAAGCAATATTTGGAGAACTCACAGCCAAGAAATCGCCAAAACCAAGTAAAAACATCAAGACAGAGATTCAGGAAGTTCTGAGAATCCAAGTAGGATAAATACAAAGAAAACCACAGCCAAATGAAACCTGAAAACAAATGAAATAGAAAAGTTTTTGAGGGACTATGTCTTTTATTTTTACCATGCCCAATAGAGGCTTTCGATAGTATTTTAATGAAAAAAGAAAAGAAATAGAAAACTTTTAAAAGCACACAGAGAAAAAGAAAAAATATTTAACTTCAAAGAAGCAACTACATGAGGGTCGATTTCCCAACAGAATAATGGAAGCAAAAAGACAAAGAAAAGACAGGATGTCTAAGTTAGAATTCTATACATACTGAAAACATCCTTCAGAGATGAAAGTAAATAAAGATATTTACAAACAAATTAAAACTGAGATAATTTATTACCAGCAGATCCAACTAAAACAAAACTAAAGGGGATCATTTAGGCAAAAAAAAAAAAATGATCCCAGACAGAAAGCCAGGAAAGACTGAAGAACAGAAAAACTATATGACTAAATCTAAATGAAGATTAAATAGTAATAATTTTATTGGGTTTTAAATATGTAGATTACAATGAATGATATTAAAAACACAAAAGGTATATAAATAAGAAAGAAAAATTATAGTGTAATAGGCCCTAGATTGGCTGGAAAGTGGTAAAATACTGATCTATATCAGACTCAAATAAACAAAGGAGGTATGTCTTCATGTCCAGGATAATTACTGAAAGAAGGTATAACTAACGAGTTAATAAAATAAAAACTAGTTTAATTTTTAAAATTGATTAGCTCAAATTAAGGCAAGAAAGGAGGAAAAAAAGTGGAGCAAATAGAAAAATATAGTAATACTGTAGATACAAAACCAAACATGGTGGTAATTACATGTAAACTGACTAAACATGCAAATTTAATAGACCTAGCTGGTCAGACTACATTAGACTACAGCAGTTATATGCTGCCTATATGAAATACACCTTAAACAGACACCAAAAAAGTGAAAGTAAAAGGATAAAATAAAAAAAAATCACTAAAAGAAAGACTAGCTACACTAATATCAAGCCAAGTAAACTTGAAGGCAAGATGCATAACTAGATATAAAGAGGAAAATTTCAACAGAAAGGTTAATCCACCAGGAAATAACAATTTTACATTCATACGCACATAATAGCATACTTTCAAAATATACAAATCAAACAACTAAAAGGAAAAGTAGACAAATCCATAATAGAATATTTTAACAACCTCTTTCAAGAAGCTAATAAAACAAGCAGACAAAAAAGTGGTAGGACTATAAAGATCTAAACAACACAATAAATTTGACTTGTTTGATAGTACAATATTTAGCAATAGATTGGACACAGCTAAAAAAAAAGGATTAGTGAAACAGGAGATCAGTCAGCAGAAATTATCCACTGTACCCAAGGACAGCACAATACACATGCTTTCAAGTGCACGTGGAACATATACCTAAACTAATGAAACACCAAGTCATAAAACAAATATAAACAATTTCAATAATTAAAATTATTTAGTATATATATTCTGGCTATAATGCAATTATGCTAGAAACCAGTAATGATAAAGTAACTAAAAAATCCATTAAAACCTGATTGGAAATTAAGAAGAAATCACAAAGAAAACTAGGAGTATTCTGAATTGAATGATAATAAAAATAAGACATCAAAAAGTGTGGTAAGTAGCTAAAACTCTGGTTGGACATAAACTTAAAATGAATCTATTAGAAGAGAAGATGCAAACCAAAGAAGTAGAAGGAAGAAAATAATAAAGATAAAAGCAGAAATTAATGACATAGAAAGCAAACTTACAATAGAAAAATCAACAAAGCCCAAAATTGGTTTTTCAAAAGGCTAATAAAATTTATAAGTGCCAAACAAGATCCTATGGGCATTGAAAGATACTAACAGAATGATACAAACAACTTTATGCCAATAGAATTTGACAATTTAGATGAAGTACACAAACTAGAAATATATACCTTACTGAAATTGAAACAAGAAGAAATAAAACACCTGAATACTTCTTTATCTATTAAAGAAATTAAATCTGTAATTAATGGTCCCACAAAGAAATCTCTAGGCCCAGATATCTTCACTGGTGAATTCTTCCAAGCATGTAAAAAAGAAATAATACTGAGTTTACACAACCTCTACGAAAGATAAAAAGATGAAACACTTCTCAATTCATTTTTTGAGGTCAGTATAACCTTGATACAAAGATCCGGATACCAAAAACTGTCAAGGAAATTACAGAAAAAGAAAATTATAGTCCAATCTCTCTCACAGACCCAGATGCAAAACTCCTAAGCAAAATATTATCAAATCAAATGCAGTGACACATAAAAATGATATTATATCATGACCAAGTTGGGTTTATGTCAAGGATACAAATCTGGTTTCACATTCGAAAAGAAATCACTATAATTCTTCACATTAGTGGAATAAATGACCAAAAAAAAAAAAAAGCATAGAATTATATATGAATAGATGGAGAAAAGCATTTGGAAAAGTTAAATACCCATCTATGGTTTAATTTTAGCAAACTAAGATAGTTTAAATAAAAGGCAGCTACCAAAAACAAACACGAAAACAAAAACTAGAGCCAACATCATAAGTAATGGTTTGAAATACTGAAAGTTTTCTCTCTGAGATTGGGAGTTTGTTAGAGATACCTATCATCACCACATCTACCCACCAAAGCAGAAGTCCTGCAGACCAGCTGGTCAGTCTGTGTCCTCTGGCAACTTCCTACTCCACCCATCAGTAGGCCACTCCTAAAGGTCAGCAGTGGCCCACACTGTACACATGCCGAAATAGCTTAATTCTTTTAAAATAACAATACCACATATTGTTATGAACTTAGAGCAACTAGAACTCCCTTACACTGCTAGTGCAATGAAAATCGATACATTCACTGTGAAAGTGTTCAGCATCATCTACTACAGTTGAATGCACACATACCCTATCACCCAACATGTCTACTCCTCAAAATAGCCCTGAACTGGAAACAACCCAAATGTCCATCAGCAGCAGCACGGATAAATACATTGTGATATAGTTAACATGGAATATTACAGAGCAGTGAAAAAGAATTAACTGCAGCTACATGAATAAAATTTACAAACATAATATTGGTCAAAAGCAGCCAGATAAAAGGAGCAAAATTTAGATGAGTTCATTTTTATAAAGTTCAAAAACAGGCCAAATTAACGTGTGAAGATAGAAGTAAGGTTACTTGGAAGAGAGCACAAAGGAATATTTAGGGTACTAGGGCAAGGTTCTAGATCTCTATCTGGGAGGTGATTACATGGGTAAGATCACCAATTCATCGGTCTGTATCCATATAATCTGTGCATTTGCTGTTTCTGTGTTACACCTCAAAAGTTTACTTCTAAAAAAGCCAATGGATGCATAACCTATAGCACATCTGGACAATTGAATACTACTCAGCAATAAAAAAGAATGCACTTTTGTTATGTGTAGCCACTTGGATGACTCTCAAAGGCATTATGCTAAGTGACATAAGACAGTGTTAAAAGTTACATGATTCTGCTTATAGGACATTCTCTTTAAAAAAAAAAAAAAGAAAGAAATCTATAGGCTGGAGACTAGATCAGTGGTTACCAAAAGGTTGCGTTGATTTGCAAACAAGCCCCCATACATGGTGGGTAAGGAGAGACCGAAGAAAGAGGCAGACCACTCCAGATTGGTAAGTGGCAGGTTTAATACGCAAGGGAAACTACATATAAGGCAAGATGAACAGATCTCCACATCTGCCTACTTGCATCTCAAAAGTTCTCCTAGAGGCCGTAACTGGGTTCGGTCATATATTCAGTCCAGATGATCTCAGTGACACACTGCTCTCTCAGAGCTGTGTCCTCGAAACAGTTCCCACTGTGGGAACAGTAGGCATAATGTACATATCAAGGATAAGGGACGGGGTGAGGAGCCACCGACTGCCTAGGTTCAGCTCATGGGTCTGCCAGCAGTCATGTCTTCTTGATGACTTCCTCCAATAGTCAGAATGGGTTAGGATGAGATCTGAAAGAGTATTTTGGGATTATGGAATAGTTCTTTTTCTGACTGTGGTGGTGGTTACACAAATGTATGTGTGTGTGTTAAAATTCATAGAATTGTATATCTCCTCCCTCCCCCCAAAAAGTCAGTTTTATGATATAATAACTTTTTAAATAAAAATAAAGTGCAGGCTTTGCATCCAGACTTCCTGGGTTTGAATCATGTACTAGCTGTTTATCCTGAGACAGGTTACTTAATCTCCCTGTTTCCTAACTTTCTCATAAAAATAACAAAAGTGATAATGGTAGTCCCTCACAGAGTCGTCATGAACACTAAATAGGCTTAAAAATACAAGCATTTATAACAACACCTGTAATATAATAAGTGCTCAATAAATATTAGTGATCACTATTAGTACCCATATATATTGTACGGGACTTATAAGCTGTATAATTTTAAAAGAGCATTACTCTTCAATAATCCAAATGTTCATTAGTTGATGAGTGGATAAACAAATGTGGTATTATTCCATACAATAAAATACTATTCAAAAATAAAGAAGGAAAGAAATACTGACCCATGCTACAACATGGTTGAACCTTAAAAATATTGTGCTAAGTGAAAGAAGCCAGACACAAAAGTCACATGCTGTGTGATTCCACTTACATGAAACATCCCAAACAGACAAATCCAGAGAGACCGAAAGTGGATTAGTGGTTACCAGGGGATGGGGAGAGATGGGAATTGAGACTGATTGCTAATACGTATGGGATTTCCTTTTTGGAGTAATAGAAATATTCTGGAATAGATGATGGTGATGGTTGCACAACTCTGTAAATATACTAAAAACCACGGAGCTGTATGCTTTAAAAGAATGAACTTTACAGGATATGAATTACATCTCAATAAAGCTGCTATTTTTAAAAATACTTAAATATGAGCTCACTGCTCAATCAACATTTTCCTGCTTGCTCATCACCTTATATTGTCTGTAGGACCCTTAAGTGTATTTTGATAATTTTGCTTCTTAGTAAATTATATCTATTTATTCTTCCATAAATCAGCTTGCAAATGACCAAATAAAATTGTTGAAAACAGAAAATCTTGACTCGAAAAGAGTTAAGTGTCTGCAGATGTAAAATGACATTTTAGATCACTGAAAAATAATTGTAAATAATATTAATCAGCATTTTAAATCAATATGGCGGAGTAGGTAAACTCTGTGCTTGCTTGCCTCCTCTTACGACCACATCAAAATTAACTACACTACAGAGCAACTGTCATTGAGAATCACCTGAAGTCTAGCCGAACAAAAGTTCTACAACTAAGGATACAAAGCAGCAGCCACCTGGAGACAGGTAGGAGGGGCAGAGACACGGAACAGGTGGGTCCCACACCCACGTGTGGCGGTTAGAAATCAAGAGGGCTCTCTCGGCTGCGGAGGTCCCCCCTGAGGGGCAAGCGGCCCCAGCCCCACACCAGCCTCCCCCACCCAGGGTTCCAGACCCAGGAAGAGAAGCCGCCATAACTTCTGGCTGTGAAAACCTGCAGAGACTGTGGCTGAGTGAGACGGAGAGCTGCAACGATCCCAGGCGTCCGTTTGAAAAGGGCCCGCGCGTGGACTTACTTGCTGACGGACTCACTCGCTCCGAGCTCCGGTGCTGGGGCAGCAGCGTGGAAGGCGCCAGGGACGCAGAGGGAGGAACTCTGGCTTCAAGGCGAGGGCTGGAGGGGCAGCTTCTCCCACACAGAAGTGCTGGTAGAATCCGCTGTTTCTCTGTGGCGCCGTCCCCTCTCCTGGCGTGCAGGCGCAGGCAGCCGCCATATCTGTCGTCGTCGACCTAACGCCGGTTGCCCGACCCACGTGATTCCCTGAAACCCCGCCCCTCCTGACCTCCGGGCCCACCCAGGCCGCTGCCGGTGGCTTTTCCACACAAACAGCCTGTCCTGGCTCACGCTGTGAACTTCCCTAAAATCTCTCAAAGATTCCCAAAACCCAAACAAGCAGCAGCTGTCCTCAGCATGCCCTGTACCTCTGGCTAAACAGCCCCAAGCTCATCACTGGAAGGAGTTGGCCTCAGTTTGTGGCTAGCCCTCCCAAGGCACCTCTAAACCCAGCATGGGTGGTGGCCATCTCCGGATTGCTTGGTGGCTCGTGCCAGGTGGCCCCAGGCCAGGCACAGGCTGCAGCTGAAATTGGTCTATGGTGGGCCTCTCCCAGGAGGTCCTGGGGCTGACATATTCAAGCCGGCTTCCTACCCGGAGGAGCGCCACCTAGGACCGCATCCAAAGACAACACACCCAAAGGGCGGACAGGGCAGGCGCCTGAACCCTGTGAAAGCAAATCCCGCTCCATAGAGTCAGGCCCTGTACAACACCTTCTCCACTGCAGTCGCCAGCCAGTTCTCACACCCATCAGCCCATTGATGAGCAAATGGCAACCGAGGCTCAGCTACAACAGAAGGGCACATACGACCCACACAAGGGACAGGCCTGGAGTGCCTGGGCCAGGTGGCCAGGAGACTGCGCCACTGGGCCCTATAAGACACCTACTACATGAGGCCCCTTCTACTAAGACCAGGAGACAGAGCAGCCCTACCTAATACGTAGAAACAAACACAAGTAGCCAAAATGGGAAGACAAAGAAACACGACCCAAATGAAAGAATAGAACAGAGCTCCAGAAAAAGAACTAAACAAAATGGAGACAAGCCATCTACCAGATGGAGAGTTCAAAACACTGGTTAAAAGGATGGTCAATGAATTTAGAGGAAGAGTAGATGAACTGAGTGAGAACTTTAATAAAGAGATAGAAAACATAAAACTTGAGATAGACAACAAACAAACAAATAGTTAGAAATAAGGAATGCAATAACTAAAATGAAGAATACCTTAGGAGGAATTAACAGTAGATTAGATGAAGCAGAGGATCAAATCGGTGATCTAGCAGAAACACCCAATCAGAACAGCAACAAGAAAAAGGAATCCAAAAATAAGAGGATAGTTTAAGGGGCCTCTGGACAACATCAAACATATCAATGTTTGCATCACAGGGTACCAGAGAAGAAGAGAGAGAGCAAGGAACTGAAATAATGACTGAAAACTTCCCTAACTTGGTGGAGGAAATAGACATATGAGCCCAGGAAGTGTAGAGAATCCCAAACAAGATAAACCCAAAGAGATCCACACCAAGACACAGCATAATGAACATGCCAAAGGTTAAAGACAAAGAGAGAGTCTTAAAAGCAGCAAAAGAAAAGCAATTACCAAAAGGTCTGTAAATGAAATATTCCAAGCAATGTAAAGCAAAGACCCACAACCAAGGTTACTCTACTCAGCAAAGCTATCATTTAGAATTGAAGGACGGATAAAGATCTTCATCAATACCAAACCAGTATTACAAGAAAAGAAATGTTAGAGGGACTCCTTTAAGAAGAAAAAAGGTTTAAGAATATGAATAATAAAATGGCAATAGCTACATATCTATCAACGATCATTTTAAATGGAAATGAATTCAATGCTCCAATGAAAAGACATAGGATGGCTGAATGTATAACAAAACAAGACCCTTACACATGCTGCCTACAAGATACCCATTCAGATCGAAAGACACACCGACTGAAAGTGAAGAGACGGAGAAAGTTGTTTCATGAAAATGGAAAAAAGAAAAAAGCTGGGGTGGCAATACTTAGACCAGACAAAATGGGCTTTAAAACAAAGGCCCTAACAAGAGACAACGAAGGACCCAGTTATCTCACTTCTGGGTATCTACCTGAAGAAACCCAAAACACTATTTTGAAGGGACATGTGCATCCACATGTTCATTGCCGCATTATTTACAGTAGCCGAGAGATGAAGACATCCTGGGTATCTAGCAATGGATGAATGGATAAAGAAGAGGTGGTAGCATATACAATGGAATATTACTCAGCCATAAAAAAAAAAAAGAATGAAATCTTGCCATCTGCAACAACATGAATGAACCTAGAGGATATTGTGCTGAGCGGAGTAAGTCAGACAGAGAAAGACAAGTGCCATAGAATTTCACTTACATGTGGACTCTATAGAGCAAAATAAACAAACAAAACAGAAACTCATAGATCTAGAGGACATTTTGATGGTTGCCAGATGGGAGGGGGTTGGAGAAGTGGATGAAAGAGGGGAAGGGATGAAAAAGTAAAATTAATAGTCACAAAATAGTCATGGGGATGTAAAGTACCACGTGGGGACTGTGGTCAATGACACTGTGGTAGCTGTGTGTGGTGTGAGAGGGGTGCTGAATTTATTGGGGTGATCACTTCATAAGCTATATAAATATATAGTCACTATATTGTACACCTGAAACTTCTATAACATTGTATGCCAACTGTGATTGAAAACTTTTAAAAAGCATTTAAAAATAAATAATAAATATATTAACCCAAAAAGTTATGATAAAATCATTTAATGGCTGTTCATCGGAATAAATAGATGTTAAATCATAAAATGGCACTTAACTGACCTGCAGTAATTGGCCTGTTACGTATACATTAAATCATTATCCAAGGCACTTTAAAAAAAAGTAAAGTTTATAAAAAAAAAAAATGAGTAAAGTCCAAGAAGTAGCAGTGATATTGGATATTGCGACAATTGGTGAAGAGCTTAGAAGCCTTTGCATTTCTCACATGTTCGACGCAGTTTAATAAAAACTTAATGAGCACGCGCCACGTGCTGAGTATTGTGCTAGATGCTGTAAGCACAGCGGTGAAGTAAGAAGACAAGGTATTTACCCGCCCAGACATTTCAGTGCAGCTGTTGGCCCTGTCCAGTAGGAAGAGAATGTGACTCGCACTCCTAAGTTTGCATTTTCCACCAGCCACATTACAGAAGTAAAAATAAGTAGTTAGGATTCACTAGAATGCTATACTTCATTTACCCCAGCGTATCCCACATATAATTTGAATTATAAATGAGATCGTTTACGTTCTTTTCTTCGTACCAAATCTTTGAAATCCAGTATATAATTGACTCTTAAGGCATATCTCCACTCATACTCAAATGCTCAATAGCCACCAGTGGCTGTCATCTTAGACAGTGCCGTTAGTTGTATCACTATCTTTTTTGTTTTTGGTTTTTTCTTTTGCATTATACTTTCTCTAATGTACTCAGTATAACATTCGAATTCTGGCTTTAAGGTTAGAACTAAAATGAAAAATAGAGCTACACATGAGAAAGCATATATCACCCTACACATTGTATAATAAAAAACACAAGCATTGTCACATGACATACTCATTTAATTGCCTGATTGTTGGCTGCTGCAGTTTTGGTATCAGGCTCACAATACCTATGCTCAGGTCATCTCAGAATCTTTAACGTGTTACTGTGACATTCCTAAAAAGAAAATACAATAGGTGAAGTGTTTCAAAAATCAGTCGAATGTGGACTACTTCTCCTTCAGTATTTCCCATCAGGAGATAGTACCTTAATTCACTCAGGTCAAAAATTCCTCCCTTTGCCTCACCCAAAATGATTCATCTGTCAGCAAGTCCTGTAGGCTCAACTTTCAAAATAGGTGCCAAATGCAACCCATTCTAATCACATCTAATGCTACTCTCTGGGTCAAACCACCATCATCTCTCACCCCGAATTCAGCCCCAGGCTCCCACTCCTGCCCCCTACCGTCCATTCTCCCAACAGCAGCCAGACCATCCTTCAGAAATATAAATTTGATCGTTTCACTTTCCTGCTTCAAACCATCCCATTGCTTCCCATGTCATTCAGAGCAACAGTCACACGTCTTATCGTGGCTACAGGGCCTTAAGTGATCCGGCCCCTGCCCATCTCACGGACCCTCTCCCCACTTCCCCTACTGTAAGCCACAATCCACCCTGCTATTCCTTCAACCCACCAAGCTCATTCCCATCACAGGGTTCTACACCTGCTGCTCCCTATGCTTGGAATACTGTCCCTTCGGATCTACACGTGACTTATTTCTTCTCATCGTTTAGGTCACCATGGGTCGAAGGACTTGGCCTCATTTTTTAATGTGTCCTCATCATCTAGGATAGTGCCAGGCCCACTGCAGGAGTTCCAAAAGTATTCAATGAATGAGTGAATTTATATATCTGAGTAGCATGGCACTAACCGACTCACTATTCAGGAACACATTTGGTTGGATGAATGTGATAAAATTCCTTTCCTCTCACCACTTCCCCAGATGAGAAGGAAATAAAACCCTCCAAAGAAATAAAAACCCGTCACCATTCTTTCCCTTTGGTGTGCTGAAACTATTTCCTCACATCGGCTTCAGTTCGTTTTACAGGGAGAGAAAAAGCACAGCCTAACTTCTGCAGGTTAATTCAAAGCTCCAATATTGGCTGACAAATGGTGGATGCTACAGAACAGCTCTTGTCTGTCTTGTGTCTTTGGCACAGAGCTCAATAAATATTTGAGGAAGGGAGGGAGGGAAGGAGAGAGGGAGGGAGGGAGAAAGAATCTATTCACCGGATCAAAAGTCTCTGTCCTTATTGCCCGGGAAGTCCAGTCCTTGGCCCTGATTGCTCCATGCCAATTCTCAGTATTTTCTAGCTGCCTTTTAAGTTCCCAGAAATATGCTAAGCACACAGGAACACCTGAAAAGGCAAAGATCCTCAAGAAATATACAGGTTAGATCCTCGAGAAATTTACAGGTTGGATCCTGCATAAACCAGAGATTCAAATTTCCTGACAGCCTAATCCTCACCCAAGCACAGATATCTCTCCTGGGGGCAATCTCTTGCCAGTTTGGGGCACTTAGGTAAATTATATACTTTTTAAGCCTCAGTTTGTTCATCTATAAAAGGAAGATATTAATCTCTGCCTCAAAGGGTCATTGTGATTAAATGCACATTCATACATCAATGTGTTTAGCATAGAGTCTGATACATCATAAGTACCAGAATGATAGCTATTAATATTCATATTATTCCAAATAACCTTCCCCTAACTCCCCAAGCCTCAGTTTCCACACCGTTAACATGGGGAAAGGAAGGGAGGGTCATTCTTTTTTTCATGAGGATTAAATGCTAGTTCTTAATCTTGGCTGCATCTTAGAACCTGGGAGGTTGTAAAGCTCTTGACATTCAGACTCTCCCACCCGGTTACTCCCAGTTCCAAGCGTCAGTATTTTTCAGCTCCCTAGGGGACTCCAATGTGCAGTCAAACTTGAGAACTAGCGGACTAAGTGAAATCGCATTTGTAAGCGCACAGCAGTGGTTCAACGAATGTCCCCTCCTTCTACCCCTCAGATGACTCTGAGAGAATGTACGAGGTGAGATCTTTGTGCCACTTTTATAATTACGTAAACAGAAATGACAAAGCTTTTGGAAATCAACTATGATATAACTGTACAGACCACACTAGCTTGTGCAAATCATATGCAAATCGATAGATGATTATGCAAATGACCCTGTGGCCCTTCTAAGGATTTTAGAGTCCCAGATAAGACCCCAAGAAGACTTTAATGGAAATATTTGCCTTAAATGATAGATAGAGAGAAAGTTACTGTCTCAAAAGCAGATGTTCCCCAAAACAAAGCAGCTCACCTGAATGTGAGAAAAATGGAGAGATTCGGCAAAAAGGAAAAGGGGCTTGTTTGGCTCTAATCAAGGAATAGATGATCTTTATCTAGAATTTAATTATCTTAAAACTAGGTGCTACCTCTTCCTATTTCAAGAAACACATCTGAAAGGCCTGGTATGGAGAGAAGTAAATTAATACAAATAGCACGAGGTGTTTTTACCTTGATTTTCATCTGTGACTTCAGAGGTACTTTATAAATATTAGTTAATTAAGCCACCCAACAGCTTTGCAAGGAATATATTATTACCTCCCTCCTTCAGATGGATGAAACCATTCTTACTGGAAGACAAGGCTAATCCATTATCCCAGGACTAACCCTGGCAACCCTCACAGATGAATTGACGCCTTCGCTGGGGAGGCAGGACTCACTTGCTCTCTGCACTCATTTATTTGTGTGGCCATCCGCTCAGCAGGCATTTCTCAAGGGCCCGCTGTGGGCTCTGGGCTTGGTGGGGAAACGCTTGTCTTTAAGGATAGAGGTTGTGTCTTAGTCCTAGCTGCGTGTTTAGGGCCTAGGACAGCGCATGGCACATGGTAAGTGCGAACTGCATGTTGATTTAAAAACGAAATGAACATGAATAAGACACATCCCTGCTAAACGCACAGCCTGTGAGGAGGGCAGGGGGGTGGGGCCCTTGCTCAGGCCTCGGTCTCCTCTCTTAAAAACTGCAACTTACTCTGTGCCAGGCCCTATGCTAAGTGTTTTAGGCACCTTATCTCACTTAATCCTAAGAACAACCCTGAGAGGCTGGGCATGTTATTCTCATTGCAGAGAGGAACTGGGAATTAAGGAAGTATTGATGGAAGATGCTATAGAACAGTGATCTCAAAACGTGGAGTCCAGATTCCAGCAGTCCCTGGTGGGAGTCCCAGCTCTGCCCCTCACCAGGCTCATGATACGGGGCAAGTTTCTCAACTCCTGTTAAGCCTCAGCATCCTCATCTGTAAGGGGACCCATCCTCAGGGGGTTGTTTGAGGATTAAATGAGACGGTGCTTCAGAGCCGTGCCAGGCACATACCAAGGGCACAGTACGATAAATGTCGGACACTGTTGTCCCTGCAGCATCTGCCCAAGGCCGTGCCAGGTGGTAAACCCAGGTGTGCAACACACTGTGCTCTCCCCACCACAGCTCACAACTCAGCTGCCTCTCTTCTTGGCAAATGACCTCATGTCCCAGGATCGCCCATGGAAGGCCACCTTCAACGAGCAGCTCCTCCTACACTCTCCCACGGTCTCCCCTAACCCAGTACCGCTCACCGTGCTGGTCTAGACAACAGTGCCCTTGTCCTCTAAGTCCGTGAGGTATTCACAATCTGCCTGCCAAGTAGCCCCCCACACCCCAGCTCACATGTCTGTGAAAACATGGGTCCTGCTTTGAAACCTAACCCCTCTACTTATTTGCTTGAGATAATGATAGCATCCATGCCTCAGGGTTGTTTCGAGGAGTACGTGCAATAACTCATGAGCAGGGCTTGGACCGGTGGGGCCCAGAGTAAGCACTTGATGAATATGAATTCGTAGTGATGGCTCTCAAGTAGTTGTTCTAAACCAGGGCTAATTTTGCCCCCCCTGGGAGGGCTGCCAGATCTGATGGGAGAAAAAAAACAAAACAAACTAAACAGGATGCCTAATATAAACCATGAATAACTTTTTAATATAAGTATATCTCACGCCACATTTGAGATACACTTACAGCAAAAAATTATCTGAAATTCGTATTTAATTGGGGTTCTGTGTTTTCTCTTGCTACCCTGTCCTAGGAGACATTTGGCAATGTCTGGAGACATTTCTGGTTGCTACAACTGGTGGTGGGTGCTGTTGGCATCTAGTGGGCAGAGGCCGGGGGTGCTACTAAACACCCCTCAAGGCATAGGAAAGCTCCCTATGACAAAGAATCATCCAACCCCAAATGTGAGTAGTACTGAGATTGAGAAATAAGCCACATAATCATAATAATATTGAGGAAAAAGGGTTCAAAGCATTCAACAGTGGGTTGAAATGTACCCCCCAACCCCAAAAGATATGCCCCAGTTCTTCCCCATACCTGTGAATGTGAACTTATTTGGAAATAAGAGTATTTGCAGAAGGAATTAGGATCTCCAGATGAGATCATCCGGGATTTAGGGTGGGCCCTAAGTCCCACACTGACTAGTGGCCTCATAAGAGAGAGAAGGGGGAGGTTTGAAACACAGAGACAAAGCCCTGTGCAGACAGAGGCTGAGATTGGAATAATGAAACCCTGCACCAAAGGAATGCGAGGGTGGCCAGCAGTCATCAGAAGCTAGGAGAGATGCGTGGGACAGATTCTCCCTCAGAGCCTCCAGTGAGAACAAATCGAACACCTCGAGGTCAGACTTGTGGTCTTCGGAACTGTGCAAGAATAAATTTCTGTGGTTGTAAGCCACCAAGGTTTTAGTAATTTGTTATGGCAGTCCTAGGGAATGAATACAACCCCACTACAAATTTCAACCCAGGAACCGCCTCCTTTCTTCTTTCTTTTTGAATTTTATTATTACCAAGTGCCTGTCAAGCCTATAAAAAGGGATAGAGACTGATATAATGAGCACCAAGGACTCATCGCCCATCTTGGGAAACGAAGCTTTACCTTTGCTAATGAAGCCCAAAGCCACCCCACTCCCCTCAAGAGGCAACATGCCCATGAATGGGGTGTTAATCCCGCCCTTCTACGCTTCTGTGCCTTTACTACCTATGTATGAATTCCTAAATAACAAACAGAATTTTTCTAGCCCATTTCTAAACTGTATACAAATGGTATCCTATAACACATATTCTTCCTCAATTTGTATTTTTACCTAATACTTCTTTTCAGATAATGCTGATTCACTCGGTTCAAATTAATTTATTTTCACTGTTCCGCTGTATGCATATATCACAAATGTACTGATACATTCTCCTGTGGACAGATCTTTCGGGTTGTTGTTTCTTTCATTTCGCTTTTTCCAATTTTTTTTTTTTTTATTATTACAAACAATGCATCAGTGAGCCTTCCTGTTTCCTGGTCTGTGTGTATAAGAATTTCTCTAGGGTTCTGTTTCTCAAAGCATGGCCTGAGACCCACTGGTGAATAATGAAATCATTTCAGTGGCTTTGTGGTCAACACTTTTTTATCTTTTCTTTTCCTTTTTTTTTTTTCCTGCCCCAAAGAGAAGAGAAACTGTTAGAGTACATCATCTAGCAAGATACATATTGCTTCATAAAACTTTTGTTTCAATTATAGATAAGTGTATACTGGGTTTCAATCTAGAATGTATTTCTTACTGGCAGTCAGAGCCAAAGGAAAGTTTAGAGAACAGTTCCCTCAGGCCTGTGGTCTGAACATCAGCAGCACCTGGGAGCTGGCCAGAAATACGGAATCTCTGGCTCCATTCAGGATCTGCTGAACCGGAATCTGCATTTTAATAAATAAGACCCCAGGTTCTTCATCTGCCCACTGAAGCTTGAGACCCAGTTCTCCAGGGATATACCAACAAGTGGAATTGCTGGGTCACACAACGTTGCCCGTGTTCATTTAGCTTTACTAGATATTGCGAAAATGCTCCTCAAAGATCTTGCTTTCCATGTTAGCGTTCATGGTGAGGTGAACGCATTCTGCAGCTAGAAATTTTAAAAAAAAAGAAGAAGAAGAAGAAGAAGAATTCAGTCTTTCTTTGCTGCTTTCCTGCAAGGTCCCCATCCTCCATCCCTCCCTGGCTTTCTGTGAGGATGGAGGGAGACCTGGTATAAACAAGGCCCCCTTCTGGGAGAGCAGAGCTTCGCCCAGAGATAGAGCAAGGAACAAACAGCTGCTATCGCAAGGAACCACCTGAGAGACTTAAACACTGTGTCCTGGAGAGAGACCAGACTCGGGAGAACACAACAAGCCCCCTGGCAGTCCCCGGCTTTCCTGGGGCTAAAGAGAGAGCCGCAGCCCTGTTCAGTGACGCTGACGTCGTTTCTCAGCTAGAGCAGCCCAACTCCCAGATGCAAAGTTTAATTTGATTTTTTTTTTGCACGCGAGTAGCCAAAGCGTTTCTGATGCATTGCTTTTCGTGAGGTCCTGGCACCGCGTTGGCTGGGCCATTCTCTCGGGCCTCCTCTCTCTGATCTGGTTCGAGGTTTTTCTGGGGTTTCAGTACATGACTCACTACGCTGCAGCCGCTTCACATGCAGAGTCCATATAATGACACACCTCTGCACTGACAGCCACCGCTTACTGAGAGTCTACCATGGGCTTGGAGCCGTGCTGGGGACTTACCCCAGCCAACCCCAGATAGACACTATTATCCCATTTTATGGTTGAGATCGTCATTCCAAGGTGCACACCGTCACACGGACGAAATGGGAGGGGGCCCTGGAATCAACGGCATCTCACTGCCATGTGACCGGACGGCAGCTGTGACGTACTGGACGTCCTTTGCTGCTAAGCGAACTTGGTTAGTTTTCCTCATGGTCTGAGCACACGACCGCACCTTCTCGACACCGCCATCAGCGCATCCCATCAGGACCACGTGAGCAAGGACTAGGCATCCTCACGGTTGTCAGAGACACTTCCCTTGATACGTCCTGGTAAGACCAAGAAAGCACCAGCATTAAACCTTGCCGAGTGAGTGTTGGAGGCTGGAATGAAAACCCTGGAGTCCACAGTGGGCGCCTCTCTACGAAACACTGCCATCACCACTGCTCTGAAGGGGGCTCTGGGTATCTACTTGTGTAACAAAGCTCCCAAAACAGCGCTTAAAGCAATCGCAGTCATTCATTTCGCTCCTGAATCCGAGGGTTGGCTGGGCGTGGCTGGGCAGCTTTCACTTGGGATCTCTCCTGCACTTGTAATCACGCTGGCTGGGTTTTCTTCACTCACACGTCCGTCTGGCACTTGGGCTGGGAAGACTCAGACAACGGAGGGCAAGAACAGGTGGGGCTCTCTGGACCACGCTTCCTCTTCATGTGTTCTCTTTACACGGTGCCTGCAGGGGAGCCTTGCTTCTTGGCCTTGCTTCTTGGCTGACGGCTCCCAGAGGGAGAGTCCCACAAGAAATGAGCAGCGGCTGCTGCCTTTCTATTCTAACCCAGCCTGAGAAGTAACACAGTGGCACCCCCCCCACGTTTCATCCAGGTTGCCACGAAGGACACAGATTGAAGGATACACAGACTTCACCTCTTGATTGAAGGAGCGTCAAGGAATGTGAGGACGTATTTTAAATGATTACAGTCTTCCCTCATGGCACAAATTACACATAAGCAACACATACTCGCTTCCTTCTGAAGATTCCTACAAATCTCCTCTAGAAGCATCCAGCTCAGCTCCGCGAGGTCCTGCTGTCTAAATCAGGTCTAAGTGTGGGTCAGGCTTCTCAGATGAAATTCCGCACGTACGGCTCTTGTGTACAGTTTCTCTTGATCTAACGACCTGAGAGCTAAAGAGACAGAGTTACCTTCCCTCAACATAGTCAATCTACAATGGTGAGACATAGAAGACTCCCTGCTGTAGAAGACATCCTGTTAAAAAGCAAGGAGTGAGAGGCACTCAGCGCTTCACAGCAATTCTGAAAGTGAGCGTATGTTGCTGGTGCCTTGATTAGGGCTCAATCCAGCTACCTGGGATGTGCCCAGCCAGGACCACGGGCTCCCACTGGGACTCCCAGCAGGCTGCCCGAGGCAGCAAGTTCCACAGATGCCTATCAGTGAGATCACCTTCCTGCCCAA
Organism: Eonycteris spelaea; assembly: GCA_003508835.1. Taxonomy (NCBI): domain Eukaryota; kingdom Metazoa; phylum Chordata; class Mammalia; order Chiroptera; family Pteropodidae; genus Eonycteris; species Eonycteris spelaea. The sequence goes on from PUFA01000042.1 coordinate 1,704,121, forward strand.
GCGGTGGTGTGTTAATGCCTTTGATTCTCTTCTCTCTCATTCCTGAGGTTTTTTAATATGGTTCCCCCCCAATCCAAAATCCATTGTGACTTTTTCCAGTTGTACCGTGAAGGTTAGGGCATATCTCTAGCGTTTCATTAACAGTATCAAGGAGTAGAAGGCAGGAGGTCCTCAAGGGCATTACTGGTGGTAAACTGGGAGGATGACGGGAAGGTTCAGTGTAACCAAAATTTACCCAGTAAGTACCTACTACGAGCCAGGCCCCAGATGGATAAACCACTATGTACACAATGGCTAGTAAGTGTAGGTATTCAAAAATCCTTCTTGAAGTAATGAATGAATGAATGATGCCTGTAGGAGAAAATGGACTCATATATATATATATATTGTAGTGATATACACTACAATAACACAGAGGAGGGAACCCTCATGGCCTGAAAGAAAAGTCACCGTAAGCAGAAAACACAGCAGAGGCAGAAGTATTTTCACACCCGACATCCACCCTGTGAGGTAAGCAGAGGGCATCCCCTTCTGCCCTGTACACAGATGAGGACCCGGGCTCACAGTTACATTTCTTGCCCGAGGTCATGTATCCAACGACTGACAGCAGAAAGTAGAACTCAAGCGTCCTGACTTTTAATCGAAGGTGCGTTCCCACGAATTAATCAATATTTATTGATCCGGGCGATGCTGCTGCCCTTCGGGAACGCCAAGAATGGAGCCACGTCTTCTCTCATCAGGCGGCACCCGGGGGTGGTGGTCAGGTTCTCAGACCCTGGAATCAGACTGGTTTCCAATCGCTGCCTTGTCACTTACTAGGTGTATGGCCTTGCGAAAAGTATTTTATCTGTCTGAAGCTGTTTTCTAAATCTACACATGAGGATAATAATAACACAAACCCCGAGCGGACCCTCAATCTTTTATCTATCCTTCCCTGGACTCAGTCTCCTTCATCTGTTAAGAATACACAGGTTTTTCTTTTGGAGAACCACCGTTGCCTCATTCTCAGCCTACGTGTTTCAGATGAAGCTAACTAACCACACTCCCGGCTCCGAATGTGGGCACACGACCAAGGCCTGGCCAATCAGATAATTCCACCCCCGGCCACAGGGATTGGTTCAGAAATTAACATAAGACTCACGCTGGTCCAACGAGACAGCACTGGAAAAGAACCTCTCTTCCCAATGGGTTTGCTGAGCTGGTAACTGGCACCCCTTCAACTGCTAAAGGCCAACTTATCATCACCGAAGGGAGGGGAACAGAGAAGCTGCCTGAGAGGGAAGTCAACACAAAGGCCAGCAGAGCAGAAAGATGGACAGAGACTGGTGATATTATTTAAACTCCTGGATCTGGCTGTGCCTAACTCCCCTAGACTTTGCAATCTTAAGAGCCAAAGAGTCTCTTTCTTCTCGAGCCAGTTTGGCTTGGGTTTCTAGTACTTGTAACCAAAAATGTCCTACTATGCCAGTTCCTGGGTCTGTTAGATGTGATAACATGAGATTGTGCTCGTGGGCCACTTAGCACAGAGCCTGGCACATAGCAAGTGCTCATAAATGACTCCTTATTTTATCATCCTTGGCCTGAACCATCTCATCACCCGCAAAATAATTAGCAGAGCAGCAGCCACGACCTCGAAGACAAAGCTGCTGGCTTGGCCTGGCACATTCACTTACTTCTCCTTCGTTGCCTCTCGGCTCCCTCTGCAGAAAGCTCCACCGACAGATGGCTCGGGGAAGACGGGGACAGATGGCACGCTGGTCCAGCGAAGGTAGTAGGTGCTCCTGATGAATAGAGAGGCCATTGGAGGGGTGAGAGGTGGGTAGGGAGGAGGCAGCGAGAGACTAAACGAGCCCGAGGGACCTCTGATCCTCCAGACCTCTGGCTGCTGGAGCGTCAGCCTCGGGATGGGCAGGTACCCAGGGCTCCCTGGGCCCAGCGACCTCATGCCGTCCTCATTCATCTAGCAGAGGGCTGAGGCGGCCCTTCTGGCTTCTCTGCTGCCTGTGCCCTTTGCTGAATCACCTCCCCGCTTGTTTCTACATGGCGAGAGCTCGCAAGTTGCTGAGGACTATAAGGGACACTGTGACAGTGGCTATTGTCATTAGTAGTGAGTGTAGCAGGAAAAATGGGAGGTAGGGGGCTGCTTCTTGATTTCTCCCCCTCGACCATTTCATGTACCCCACCTTCTCACTGGTGCCCACCCTTTCCCAGTCCCTTGCCTCCTCTCCTTCACTCCTCTGTCATCTCTTTCTGTTCCTGAAAGCTGTGATTTTCCCCCAAATAGTGGCCACCAGATTCCCCTTACATCCCTTGGACCCTTGAGCTTCTGTGTGCGAAAGCCTCACACCTGTGACCTTCTTCAGAGCGCTGTCTTTGAGCTTCTGTCCTCTGTTTGGAGAACAGAAGGAACTCGTACACCCAGGGGAGCTCATGGCCAGTGACTGGTTCATGGGTACAAATGCCCAACTTCTGTGCCTCGAGTTACAACATACTCTGAGGTGTAATTTACACTCCAGAGACCCCACACAGGAGCAGGCTGAGGCTGGGACTTCACCGAAATCACACACTGACTTGACCTCCTCCCCTTTCTGGATCCTCTTTTCCCTACGCCCTTACCAGTTTCTGCCATAAGCATTTTCTAATAAGTTGCTTGCGCACAAATCCTCATTTCTAGCTTGCTCATGGGAGAATTCGTGCTAAACACACCTGTCCAGCACCCGTTCCCCTTCTCGTAGTAAAAGAACATAAACTTTCCTGTGGAGAAACTGCCCTCTCCCACTCTTACTCCCCAAGGTTTGTTTAAGGCTGATGATCCCACCCCCTGGCACAAGGGAGGAACATGCCCCAGACCTGAACAATCAATGACTGGTTCAAGGATGGGACATGACCCAGGTCGGTCCAACGGGACTCAAAGCCAAGGAGTTTGCTGTAAGTATTGAGCTACTGGGGACCATCTTGCCGCCAGGGAGAGAGGACCTTCCCGGGAGCAAAGCCAACACACATGAAAGCAGAGCTGAGAGGGTCTGGAGGGACCAGGTCGTGACATCATAAGAGCACCTGGATCCAGCTACACCTGAAGACCTAACCCACGGGTTTTCGGGTTTGTAATACTGCAGAATCTCAATCCGCACCTATCTGCATTCGTAATAACATCGATTTCCTGGCACCAACAGGTGCCAAGCGCTGTGCTAAGTACTTCCTACACATCACTTTTAATCCTCAGAAGAACACCGCAGACAGGATCATTTCTGATTTACGGAAGCAAAACCTGAGGTCCAGAGAGGTGTATCAACTGTCCCAAGTCACACAGCTGTCACGTTGCAGAGCTGGGACTTGAATCCAGCTCCCCACAGCCTCTCTACCAAGTAAGTGCTCAGCCAACACTTTTTGACTTAAATCAATTCAACTTTCCAAACTCCCCAAACAGTTCATGTGTGGGACATGGATAGAGTAAGTTTTAAGCCTAACAGTGGAGGTCGTCACCATCTTCACAGAACTAGGCCAGCGACACTGAACTAGGCACATCCTTCTGCCTCCAAAACATCTTTCACACACTCCTTACAAGAGCCCATCTATCTGCCCTGAGGCTGATCCATTCCTTGACTCTCAAATGCTTGTTGTTCCTCAAACCCCCCTATGAAACAGAACCATCATTATCCTCATTCATCAGATGAGGACACAGGCTCAGGGAGGTGAAGCCACTTGTTCCAGATCACACAGAGGCTGAAATCAAGACCCTGGAGAAAAGAGACTCAGGAGGACTGTGTCTTCATTCCATTCATGCTCACAGAAAAGGGAGCAGTAAATGCTTGCTGAATGCATGTCATGTATGCATGCATGCATGAATGATGGGGAGAGAAGGAGAAGCAAACAAATAGTTTCCTCCTTTCAATACTCTCTTAGAAGGTGAGAGATGGTCGTGGCTGATGAGAAGTCCAATCTATAGTTCCTTCACACGAAGCTCCAAGGAAAGGGACAGAGGGCTGTGGTTTGGTCTGGGAGCCGAGGGAACTAAGATCTGACTGTGCCTTTCTTTCCACACATCCCATTAATGATACAATGGAGAAACCAAAGGCCTTGGAGGTCAATCAGAGGTCAAATACATAGTCTACCAATTATTAACGGTGTGACCTTGAACAAGTCACTGGTCTTCCCTGACCCATTTTTCTCATCCAGGAAAAAGGAAGATTCACCGACGCACCTCCCAGGCTTGATAAGATGCACATAGTAGCCATTCATTAAGCACAGAGTAGCCTTTCATTAAACACCAGCTCCCTTGAGCTGTCCTTTACTCTCCCGTGACTCAGTTCCCCTACATTTAAGACAGGATGTTGTACCCCTTTCCATCTGAAGAGCACGGAATAGTTGCTGAAACCCTTTTCAATGATAGCCACCAGCTGCCTCCCTGGGAACTGGAGGCTTAAATGGGACATTGCATATGAAGTGCGTTGAGGACCTCGGAAGAAAAGAGGCGAGAGAATCCAGAGGGTTATTCTTAGACATGGAAACGAGAGAGCGGGAGCCCACACACGCCTCTCTTATAATCAAACTGACATGGAGGTTTACAGTGCATTGCACACTGCGTTCCAGTCCGGGGAGCTAAAAATGGAAACCTGTGAAAACAGCAGCTCGGTTGAAAAGCAGGCGGGCCTGGCGTACGCGGAGCGGTTCCCGCAAGCCGGAGAGCAGGAAGGACGCCAGGCCTTTGCCACCCGGGCTGAGGTGGCAGCAGGCCTCGGTCCGGCTGGGTTACACGCTCCGCCTGCCACAAGACCCCTCGACCTTGAAAGACTCTTGGAAACAGCCACGCCAGGGCTACAGCCTGTCCATGGGCAAGAGACTTCACTGTTCTGGGCCTCAGTTTCCCCATCTTTAAAGTGGAGATGTTACGAGAGCTGTTACGAGGATTTAATTAGTTAACACATGAAAGAGCGTTGCAGAGTGCCAGGTGTTGGTAGTAAGCTTGTGACAGCTGTTAGCTTATGTTGCCCCGAGCCTTGCTTATCCTACCTCTTAGCTTTGACTTACAGGGTGTTACCTCCCACCTGGATCATCCCCTCCCCACAATCTCATTTATTTCTTCCTAATTAAATCTTATCTCGCCTATAAACCTGAGTTCGAATTCCATTTTCTGGTAACACCACGCGCGTGCGAGGAGATTCATTCATTTATTGGGCACCTACTGTGTGCCAGGAGATGTCTGAGGTGCCGAGGCTACAGCCATGAACCAGACAGACAAAAATCCCTACCCTCGTGAACTTCTACTTCGGTGCATAGTTGTGGTATAGTTTACCTAATTATATTAGCATAACAATATGACGTTTTTTAAGCGTGTCTTTGTGCCTCTTAAAATCAGCTCATGTACTACCAGAAGCCCTGCACTGCTGTTTCTATATGCAAATCCTCCCGCAAAAGAGGCAGCCGAACTGCTCCAGGGTGGGGAGGGCCCCATCTCTCCTCCCTGGAGCCCTCGGCTGGTCACTCTACTGGAGGAAAAATATGCTAGCTGTCTTGAGTTGAGAAACCACACCATTCCAGTCGCACATTTCTCTCCCCACTTCTCCTAAGAACACCAGATTATGCTACAATAATCCTTGTGCACGCTTGCTCTCTCTGCCGGCACGTCCCCAGTACTCCGCTCCTCACCTGACATTTCAGCAGCCTCATCAGCCCTGCCCACCTCTCTCCCCAGAGAACAAGAGGCTGTTTTCAGAGTCTGGCAGGCCTGGCCTGGGTGTATGTAATGTCTTCTGATGGAGCGGGCTTTGGGGACCTCAGGGAAAATGTTATAAATGAACAGCTCCCCACTGCCATAATCACCGTGGCCTTTTCTAACTCACAGACCCCATAGCCCCCAGGGAAAGAAGTCCACTCTCAGCTCCTGCAGGAGAAAAGGCAGGGAGGTCCACAATCTGCTGGAGGCTACAAAGAATGTCAGAGCCGATAATCCTCAAGCCTCTGCAAGGGGACATTTTCCATCCTCCATGCAACACAACAGAAGCCGTGCAATGGCTTGGGCATCAGAAGATCAGATTTCCCATCAGAGACAGGTGGCCACTGACCATGGAAAAATCATTACCCTCACTCCCTGTTCTGTAAAAACGGGACCAAAAAATCCCTCCTAATCTTACTGGTCACCCTGTGACCTTACTGTGACCTTACTGGTCACAATTTACTGTGTAAACAATACTCTGCCTGTGGCTATAGGACCTAGAAACTGAAGATGGTGGGGAGAACCATCTTCCATTTGATGAGAACTGAATAGGGTGCCTTGGTCTTCTGCAACAAGAGTTTACCCATAGAACTTTCCCCAAGGCTGATTTGTTGTGAAATAAGTGAGTTTCTTCAATAAGAAAGGTTTCGAGGAGGATTAAGTAGGGTCACCAACCAATCTAGTCCTTCCACATCTGACCTGAGAGGTTCTTGGGTGGAAAATCCCCAGCATACCAGGACAAGTGGGTCACTCTGGGTTGCAATGAATTGATGCTGTGTCTGGCAAATGCTGTGTCTGGCATCTAGTGAGGTCCAATAAGCATTAATCAGCTCAGTGAGTAAGACTGATGATCGAACCAATGAGCTCAGAACCTAGATGCTCCCAGATGACTCTGATGTGCAGCTCAGGCTGAGAACCCCGCTTGGAAGTGAATATAAACCCTTTTCTCACAACTGTCAATCCTGCGTACAGAATCACCCAGGGAGCTCTCTAAAACTCCCCATGCAGGGTCCCCCTCTTCCCCCGGGCCTAGTGGAATCAGGACAGAAGCACTGGTGCAGGGCTGGGCAATATTTTTTACCAGTTCCCTGTAGGAACCTCAATGTGCAGGCAAGGATGAGGACCCTGCACCAAAACAAAGCAGCCTCCCACCCAAGGGAAGAGAGTCTTTGCACACCTACTGAAGCTCACCATTCAACCCAGGCTGTTAGGAGGATTAAAGAAGAGAAGCCACCACCCGCTGTCACAGGATAAGAAGCTCAGTAAGGGGTGTAAACTCGTTATTATTCATTTAATCAGCATAATGAGGCGGTTAAGAGCCCAGACTCTGGAGCCTGCCTGGATGCCAATCCCAAGCCCCTTTCAAAGCGTATGGATTTGAGAAAGTGACTCACTTCCCGGTGCCTCCATGCCCTCATGTAGAGAATAAGGATGTTCATCTCTGCTCCATAGGGTTGATAAGAGAATGAGAAGAGTCAAGGTAGGTAGCTGAACACAGGCTCAATAATCTTATCTGGGAAATGGGTTCCTTTTGAACCCACTTTTGAACCTATTTCGCAGATGAGAGAATGAAGCTCGATACCTATCCAAGTTCACTCAGCAACTAAGAATTGGGGCCAGGAGCTGTCAGGTCAGAAATCACCGGCTCTGTCACCCTCTCACAGGGTCCTGCACCTTGGCTGCATGCCTTCCCTCTCCCCGGTCCTGTGTCTGTCCCTGAGTTCTTCCCACACTCTCATGATTTCAGTTTCTAGGCTCTGCAGCCACAGGCGGACGTGCCACACTAACCACCGAAATGAGTGGGTCCTTGCGCCCAAGCGAGTTTTCCAGGTGAGATCTCAGAACCAGACAGTTCTGCCACCTTCCTGTCCTCTGTGGTGAATCCAGACCTTGCGGATACCTGGTGACATGCGGGCCTGGTCTAGAGGCTTCACACGTGTTACTCATTACTTCACACATAAGGTAGGTACTGTTATCAACCCCATTTCACAGAGGAGGATACTGAGGCTCACAGAGAATTAAGAAACTTGAGCGAGGCACCCAGGGGGTCTGGCTCCATAGCCCTGCTCGGAACCTTACCCCACCTCCAAAAGCAGCCAACGGTCTGTCCTCAGTGAAAATGGGAGCAAGGACACAAGTCAGGAAGACACTAGGTTGTCTGAGGTTTTTTGTTTGTTTTTGTTTTGCTTTGCTTTATTGTTTGTTTATTTTATTTTTATTTTGTTTTGTCTTGGTTTTAGTAGCTCCACAGAGAAAGCCTAAGGCCAAGAATAAAAGCAGCGGTTTTCAACGGGACATAAAGAAGAGCCTCCCAACCATCAAAACTGCCCTTAAAAAGAAAGATTGCTTTAGCCATTAGAAAGTATGTTAAAATTATTAAGTGTGGTTAGCCCAAGGGAGGTGGTGGTGGAGTCGGGTAGAGCAGCCCCAAAGAGCAGGCTTAAAACTTCTAGATGCCCTGAGCTCTGGAAGATTATATAATACGTTTGGTTTTTAATCCAGAAAGCAAGCATAAGGAATACCAAAAAATGCTTTCTTTGAAATATTAAATTCTTTGTCCTAACAAGAAATAGACCACCATTGTTTAATGAAGCAGGAGAGAGCGGAGAGACTTATGTTCTGTTCCATAGATTTCTCCATTGTTTGACTTTTGTGCAACAAACATGTATTACTTTTGCAGACACAATGATATAAAAATTATTTTAAATGGTTTGAAAGTGTTTATAATAATAAGGAAATAGTCATGAGATCTGCAAAGTGAAAAATGACATGAAAACGTTTCACAATGAAAACTTTTTTTCTCTGTATTTATTTTTCTATACCCAAACATCAATGGCAGTTGGTGGGTCATAGTGTTACGGGTGGTTTTTATTTTCTCCTTTATGCTTTTTTTTCCCCCCTACAATTCACATACATCCGCTGTGCAACAAGGAGAAATAAAGGTGTTTCTGAAAAGGAGGTCATTCTTGCCAAGGACTCGGCTTCTAAGGCAAGAGAGTTTCAGCGGGGGCAGGGAATGGGGGGTGAGGTGCTTCTGGCCTGGGGGAGGAGTCAAAGACCTGAACACAGAGAATCCCTGATGTTGGCGTTCTGAGGTCTATAAAACCTGAATAGCCAAGCCAACGATGGGTGCCCGCATTGGAAACTGGGACCACGGACGAGGAATTTGGAAACTGAAAAAGACGGTAGGTTTGAGATGATGTCAGGCACTTCCACACAAGCAGAGGCTGTAAACCTGGGAATCACGGAAAAGGGCAGAGTTGGAAAGGTAAACGTGGGACTTCCCTGCTTCAGAGTGATCAGTGACACCTGACAGTGAGAAAGCGCCTCAGAAAGAGAGTCTTGCCCAGTATTTCTCAGCCCCATTGCACCTCAGAATTGACTATGCCACATAAGTCAGAATTTCTGGTCCTGGGGCCTGGGCATGGCTTTTTAAAAATTAATAGCCTATATTATTAAGAGCATGCCCAGACAGGGCCTGGCTCATAAATACGTACTTCTTGAATTGTTTTTTTTTTATACATTTATTAATTAGCAGGTGGGGTTCTCTATGGAAGCGACCAATCTCAGTTGTTACATCAAGCCAAGAGAAGCCCTCCTCCCACCTGTCACCAGCATCCCTCTGCCGTTTTGAAGTCTGGGCGCATCACTTCTAAACAGTTGCTCCCAGTGGCCTTGGGTGTAGAAAAAGCATTTCACAGTTCACCTCTCGCAGGCTTTTTACCTTTCTCCCAGCCACAAACCCAAAGCTACAAAAGCAAAAGCTGACCCAGTCCAGGAACGTTTTAAGCCAGTAGAAATAAAATCTGTGTTGCACTTGACTTCCTGCTCATGATTCAGATGGTATTTAGAAGTCCAGGTGTGGGTCTGGAAGATGAAATGTAATTGCAGAATGTACCTGAGGCCAAAGAAAGTACTGAGCTGTAAATGAACCGTTTCCCCTGGACCTAGGTCTCTCTGCATATGATTAATCGTCCAAGGTTGGGAACTGACTCAATTCTGGTTCCTGCCTGTTGAGACAGTTTTGGCTCAACTGGCCCCTGACCTCTGGAGCAACATCTGCTTAGGACAAGGCCACAGCAAGTCAGCCACAGAGAGAGCAGCAGCTGACAACTCTGTCCAAATCCTAAAGAATTTCCTGGCTCCGGCTAACGAAGTCATGATGTTGAGTGTCCTCTTTTAGAAAGTATCCCTGTGCTTAAGCCATCAGCCCTTTGACCAGCAAGTCTTGTTCTAAAAAAATGTATTCTGGTGATGAATTCGCTACAAGGATGTTCATCAAAGCACTTTTTAAAATAATAGTGAAGGACTGGAAACAACCTAAGTGTCCACCTCATGGGGATTTATTATATAAATCATGGTCTAACATGCCAGGGAATATGATCATTTAAAATAGTGTTACAAATACAATTATATTCACTGGGGTATAATGACATAGCTAATGTACTGTTAAAGAAAAAAGTCAGTACATGCAGTATGCCTCCGTTGGAAGGAAAATGAAGGGGAGGAAGGGAAGGAAAGGAAGACAGAAGAGGAAGATGACAAAGAAAGAAGCGATGTGTTTCAAATCTGACATCTCAAATGGCCTTATGGGAAGTGGCCAGAGTCCTCCTGAAGTCCCAAAAGGCAGACATTGATCTCAGGGGAATTTCTTCAAGGCCCCATCTTCTAAAAGGAGTCAGTGAATACAGCAGGAACAACAGAAGAGAGAGTAATGTGGAAAATCAACAGCCAGGGGCTCCTGCTCTCTACTCCGAGATCTGCCACCAGCTTCCTGACTGGGTCTGTTCCCCTAATAGGGAGTGGGTTGGCCGGAGTGATTGCTGAGGCTCCTGACTAAAGAATGATTCTAAGACTCTCTCCGGTCGAGCCCAGATCCCCACTTGGCTTCTTCTCAGCCCTCTGTTGCCACAACTGATATTCCCTCACTGTGCTTAACTCTCTTAAGGGCTGGGAATAGCAAGAACGTTTTAGGGCTCCTCTCTCGCCACACATCCCTCATCTGAGCAGGGACTTATAATTTATGAGGCCAAGTGTGGGCAACCATATTTGATTCAAGGGACCCCGCCTTCCATGGTAACAGCTGATAGGACCAGAGCTGGACACATGACCCAGAGAAAGCCAACCCCTTTTCCTGGTCGATGATCAATTGAATTCTCATTCATATTCTCATTTTCTCTCTGGATTGCATTTAAAAAAAAAAAATTCCACTACATTAAAACGTATCTGAAAAGCTGTGATCTAGCCAAATGCTCTCGATTTAATGATGAACTGGGGTCCTGGGAGATTCAGTGACTTCTCAAAGAGGCAAGGGACAAAGAGCCTAGAAGTGAGAGCTCTGTCTCTTATACCCTGGCAGTCACTGAGCTCTGAACTAAACCAGTCAGTCACTGAGCAATCGCCCCAGAGGGAGGAACACATAGTGGTAAAGAACATGAACTTCAGAGTTCAAGTCTTGCCCAGATATTTGCCAGCACTGTATTTCTAAACCTCTTGTGAGGTCAGATTAAGTGAGATAATGCAAGGAAAGCACTTAACACTGTATATGCTCAACCATGTAAGCTGCATTGTTGGCTAACTGCTATTACCCTTATTTCTGTATAGTTCTTCCTCTCAAGCCACACTTAAGGCCTTCGAGAGTAGAACCTGAGGTGATTTGTCTTTGAGAGACAGCTGGGTGCCTCACTCCCTCTCTACCCAGCTCCTATTCATCCTTTAGGTCTCAGCGAACTAATCCTTCGCTAGGGAAGTCACGCCAGACCACCTAGAAGGTCTCCTATCTTACACTCTCATAGCTTCCCAAAGTCTCTTGTACAGCCAATTATTGTTAAAACAATTATTTATGCAATAATTTGTTTGATCCCTTTTCCTATAATGCCAGCTACAACATACGCTCTTCAAGGACAGTCACACATACCAAATATTCCGTGTGCCCCTTCCACTTTTCTCAGCTTCCTCTGCAGTAAATTCGGGCCACGTGACTAATTCTGGCTCACGGGCTGAGCTACCGCCGTGATATGTGTCACGTCTAGGCTGACGCATAGAAAAGCTGGCACAGTAATTCTGGAGTTGTCAAACCCCCTCCTGTAGTGACTGACAATATTCCATCATCCTGGGTCCCCGAGTGACTATAATGAGGAGCACCCTCTGTCGATCCACCCTGGGTCTGTAGAACGAAGGAGAGAAACCAAACAACACAAAAAAAACCCTTTGCTGTGTTAAGCGTCTGGGAGGTCAACATTCACTTGTTACTGCAGCACAACCTAGCCTATCCTGACCAATACGCCACTATATTCTCACCATTCGCACAGTATCCGGCACAGGGAAAGTGCTCCATCACTGTTTGTTGAATGGGGGAATGACCGAATAAATGGATGAGCCACTGAAACAACAGGAGGGAGTCAGAATACATGATATTCTCAGTGGTAAAGGACAGCTCTCCACTACGGGAGGAAAAAAAAAAAAAAAGACTGGACAACTAGTTTGTTCCCAGAGGGAAATACCAGCATCCTTGTCACCCAGCTGGAAATGCAGATTCTTTGACCTTGAAGCTGCGGGACTCTAAGTCGTTGTCATGTTGGCGCAGGTCACGGAAACACTTAGCGAGGCTGAGGACGATTAGGTACTCAACAAAGTGATAAAATCCACGAGTGCGACCAAAGCCATTAGTCACAGGGCACTATTTAGAAATGGTTGCAATTTATAATATTTATGAATTGAGCTGCAGGAGCCCATAAACATTGCTCATCAATGTAACTAATTGGCATTTATGAGTTTGTTTGGTGGGCGGATGGTGGCGCCATGGTCTTGAAAAATAAAGGAATTATATGCATGCTGGAGCCTTTGGCTGGGGTGTTCGCACTCTGACAATTCTACTGGACTGGACAAGAAAGCGGAGTACAAGTGGTATATTTAAGAGGAGGAGGAAACGCCAGCAGAGAAGCAAGGAAGATAAGGCAAGTAATGGGTGTGCTATTAAGCAAGCTATCACAGAAGGCAATAGGAGCTTAATCTCACGAGGAAACTGGGGGAAGGTGCAAAAGACACTCTTCCTTCCTACTCATCCTTCAGGTCTCAGCTGAAGTAACCCACCCAAGGAGCAAGGAGCTGGAATATTTATACCTCCTCTCCCTAGAGTCATTAGTCGAGGGCTTCCGAAGGAGGGGGTGTCGAATCCGTGATACTCTGGCCTGCCACTCATGGGCAGTTGGAATTCTGGAAATTCTGGCTCAGACTTTAGCTGGAAGTTGGCCAGAGCACAGGGAAAAGGTAGGAAGGTTAAGCATGTCTGCTGAACCTACTTTACCTCCTTCAACCAAAACAAAGAAACTGACATAAGGCCATAGTCATCGAGTGCCTTAACTATGCCAGGCACTGTGCACGGGGCTGGGGATAAAGCCTTGACGTGACAGGTGTGACCCTGTCACCACAGACTAACGGAGTCTAGAGGAGACCCAGTCAATCCCAATAGAGCGATGTGGTTATAACAGGGGCTTTGCGAACACACGGCAGAAGTATCTCACTCAGTCTGATGGAAGGGCTTGGCAGGGACAGACTCCTCAAGGCATTGAAGGGCACCTGGGTCATGAAAATCAGTCCGGGCAGGCCATTGATAGAAGATGGCTGTGGGAGACTTTCAGACAAAGGGAACAGCACAGCCAAAGGTACAGAGGTGTGCGGAAACCTCCAGTGCTCCAGGGTGGAAAGGGAGGATGTGTGCTGGGAAATGATGGGAGAGGTGGCTGGAGAGGTCAGGAAAATATCCAAGGTGCCTGGAGAGGTCAGGAAAATATCCAAGGTGCCCAGGCTGAAGTCGTATGAGATTTTGAGTTGCTTGTTGGCTTAGCAGGAAGTAGTCTCAAGTACGGTGACTAGAATTAATATAAACTACCTACACCCAGTCACAGGACTGGAATTGGGAGACCTCATTAGCCACGTTGAGCAGGCCCTTTTACTCCCTGGGCCTCAATTACTCACCTGCCATATAAAAAGGCATTGACATGATGATCTACAAGGTCTTGTTTTTCCATTCATTCATTCATTCATTCATTCATTCAACAAGTATTTTTTGAGCTTCTAATATGTGCCAGACACAATGGAATAATACCTCGTTGAAAGAGTCTCATCTATCATAGAATTTACCTTCTAGGAAGAAAAACAAGTGTACGAACACATAAGTAACACAACATCACTTACGGAAAATCCTATGAAGAATACAGCAGGGTCAGGAGTGATGGAGGAGGGTGCTTCTTTGAGGAAGTGACGTTTGGTCAGAGGTGTTAGTGAAATAAGGGAGGAAGTCCTGGGACTACCCGGGGAAAGAACATTCCAAGCTTGGTGTGTCCAAGGAAGAGCAAGGAGAAGAGGGCGGGTCATAAAGGGAGGCAGGAGTCAGGTTGGGGAGGGTACCCTGGGCCATGGCAAACGCTTGTGATTTTCTTCTGAGCTGGGAAGCCATGGTAGAGTTTGAGCACAGGAGCGACATGTTTTGACGCACTATTTTAAATGTTCATAACGGCACTAGTCACAATAACCAAAAACTGGAAACAACCCAGATGTCCATCAACTGATGAATGGATAAACAAATGTGGCATAACCATCCCAAGGAATATCATTCAGCCACAAACGGAATGAAGCACTGACACATGCTACGACACGGACAAACCTTGAATACATTATGCTAAATGAAAAGAAGCCGGACACAAAAGGCCATGTAGTGTGTTATTCTATTTATATGAAATGCCCAGAGGAGGCAAATCTACAGATGCACAAAACAGATTAGCAGTTGCGAGGGGCTAGGTAAGGGGTACTGCAGGCAGGAGTGGGAGTGGCTGCTCACAGGCAAAGGGTTTCTTCTTAGAGTGACTCTGTAACACCAAAAGAATTTCCAGGATCAGGAATTGAGCCAAACTTTTTCTTTAACTCTTTGAAGGGTTGCTTCTAAAGGGTTGCCAGTCTGTAAGCAGAGATTTTTTTTCCCCTCTCATCCACATAAAAGACATTCACCTAGACCAAGCATAAGCAAAAAGGAAAATTTTATTATGAAGAACATGGGGGATTTCATAGAACTGAAAGAACAGGAAATAGCTGGTCCAGAACAATCTGTGTTTGTCTCTGTCTCTGTCTCTCTCTCTCTCCTGCTGACCAGTTTTCTCTTTCCCCCATCTTTATGGGGGAAAAACAGCCATCCACCAGCTTCTATATGGTACAATTTTAAGCACCAGAAAGTACCTTTTCTTTCTCTATTCTCAGTCCAGTTTCCCAGGAAATCATTCTGATGGGACCAACTTGGGTCTGGAATATATATCTGAACCAATCATCTAAGGGCCAAGGCCGAGTCTCATTGTAGTAACAACAAAAGCTCTCTTGGTGCTCTCGTGATTAGATACTGAATTGGAGTGAGGATGGGCTTTACTCGGAAGAGGAATTTTCTGGAAATAAATATTTGTTAAATGAATGACCCTTAAGATCCCTTTAAATTTTGGAAATCTTCAGCTCTAAACTTCAGATAAGTGTTTTGGGTTAAAACGGCTAATAGAGTGATTTTTAACAACAGCGATGTGTTCGGCCAAGGGCTGGCACCATTCTTGAGCTAGCTGTAGGCACAGCACGGCGACATTCTGTGCCCAACAGGGCCTGGCAGAGGAATTCAGTTTGGATACAGAACAGTCCTCTCTCCATTCCTCATCACTGGCCCTTCATCTCAAGGCTCCGCCCCCTGGACCCACTCTCAGCGAAGACAGTGACCCCAGAGGACACCCGCGCGAGCCTAGAGATGACGTCCTATTGCCGGCTCCGCTGAAATAAATTTCTCCGCATCACACAGACACGGCCCCCGTTCTCACCAGCACGGCTCTCACTTGAGCCGCAGATGGCAAATGCAATGTTCATCCCCGCCCCTTGCTCCCCGGCCAGGCTGCTTCCTCGTTCCTTGACAATCATACGGCTTCAGAAGCTGGCATTGGAGCCAGCCCTCGCTAGGCACAGCAGGGTGGGCAAGGCAGAAGGAGAGCTGGCCAGGTGGGAAGTAGGGGCGAGTACTTTATGCCACCTCCAGCAGCCCGGAAAGCACTGTGAAAAGTGGGCAGTGAGACCGCAGCAGATGACAGAGCTTGATCAGGTAAGGGGTGGTGGGTGGGGGGGCACAGGAAAATTACAGCCGCAACTTGCCAAGGCTCAGAGACACCTGCATCTAATTTAGCAGAAGGAAGATATTATGGGAAAAGGCTGCTGCTACCTTTCCCAGATGCAGACTCTCGCTAAATCTGCTCTGTTCCGTCTCCTAAATCTCTCTCCAGCTTGCCCTCCATCCCCACCCCACCTGCTCTAAGCCACCATCCTCTCTTGCCTGGAGAGCTCCGACTGCCTTCTGAATTCTCTATTTGCTCTTCGTCCACAGCAGTTCATAATCTCCCCCAACGACCAGAGCAATCTTTCAGAGTTGCAGGTCTGATTATGCCTCACTTCAGCTTAAAACCTGACAATGGCTCCCCAAAGGATAGAGTCTATAATCTTTCACAACAGCGCATAAGGGCCCCCACAAGCTGATCCTCGCTGACCTACGTCCAGCAGCCTTTCCAACACCACTCAGTGGCTTGCTGTGAAACCTTCTTAGAAGTTCGCTTCCTATTGATTTTGTTCTACATGCGTTTTTACCACCTCAGCATCAGCCTCGAACTGGAGGAGGGTGGTGAAGGGGGTGGAGAGACAAGGGAGGCTTGAAAGCAACAAGGGCGTGATCCTAAGAGGAACTGATTTGAACTGAGTAGAAATTGGTTTCCTGTTATCTTTGAAGCCACTAAGTTTGCAATTCAGAACCCGAAGCCCATGTATCAGCAGGCCGAACACTGCCACTATTTTCTGATCAAATCTCTTTCCCAGGAAGACATCATTAAAAAATTCTCTGTAACCAATCAGACAATGTAAACTCCTCTAAAAGACCTATATCACTGACTGGGTTCACAGAGGACTCCAATCCCAATGCAGCCAAAAAAAAAAAAAAAAAAAGCCATGCACGTTTGCAGGAGACAGGTAATAAGATAAATTCACACAGGCCTTTGTGGAGCCAAAGGAAACATGATAGTAATGAGACACCAATCCATGCCTCCCCAACCCGCACCTTTGCTAAGAGAATCCGCCCCCAACCACAGCCCCTGTTGGCCTGTTTGTCTCGTGGCATGTTCAGCCATTTACAAACAAAATAGGCATACTGGAGGTTAAAATGTTGAAATCCTTCTGTGCACACTGATAAACAACCCCTCCTGAATGCCCCTGAGAAACTCCCTCTAAAACAGTAAGGACATGTCTCGTCTCATCCAACAAGTCTGTGTGTAAGGAGGGTTGCAGGTCTGGTTGATTCAGCTACTCAGCAAGGTCCCAGGTCCTTGCTGCCCTTTTACTCTGCCATCCATAGTGCAGACTCCCTCCCAAGTGTGATTCTTGTCACAGGTGTAAGATGGCTGTGGGTGGTACTTGGCGCTAATGCAGTCTTGCTTAAGGTAGCTGAGAGGAGAGAGACGAACCTCTCTCAGATCATGGACTATAATCAGATCTCACTAGTCTATTTGGACTGGCTCAAGGCACCTGACCAATAACAGACACCAGGGAAAAGCCCCCCAGGGACATTTGGCAATGTCTGGAAACATTTTCAGTTGTCACGCAGGGGATGGGGTGCTACTGGCATCTAGTGGGTGAAACCAGGGGTGCTGCTTAACATATTGTAATGCACAGAACTGCCTGCAACAAAGCGTTATCTGGTCCAAAATGTCAGTAGTACTGAGAGTAAGAAACCCTGGCTTTAATTAATTAATTTAATTAATGTAGATGGAAAACTACAACTCATGGGCCACAGTTAACCCACTGCTTGATTTTTTAAATAAAGTTTTATTGGAATACAGCCACACTCATTCATGTACAGATTGTCTATGGCTGCTTTCCTGCTAGAACAGAGAGTTGTCACACGGTTGTGACAGAGACCATATGTCCTCTAAAACTTAAAATATGAATATACTCAAAAATATACTCTCTGGCCTTGTTCTGAAAAAGCTTGCTGATCCCCAACCTAGATCTATCCTAAAAGCTGGCGATGGGAGAATATGTAAACAAAATTAGGGTTCTTTTCGGAGGTAGGAGGAAAATCGATACTGGGAAGTAATGAACAGTAACCACCTACCAAGACAAGTCCATTTCTGAAGGTCACTGTAGGGCATAGCTCTCAGTAGGGGTTTTCCCAGCCAAAATTTATTCCCACTTAAAGGACTATTATAAACTCTTGAGACTTAGGACTTAACACAATTTTTAAGTTGGTGGGAGGTGGGAAGCATCCAAACCCAACCGCCACCAAGATGTTCTGCTTTCAGTTCCTACGACAAAGAGACAGGAATGATCATCGCAGAGCTGTGAGTTCTAAGCCCACGAAATCTGAGTCAGGCCTGACGTGGGGTTTCTGTAGCAGGCCAAAGCCACGCTGAAATCAAGGGTGGGGAAAACAGAGGAGTATTTTAGAACAGCCCGAGGAAAGGATGTTACTCAGCAGAGGGAATCAGGGGACAGGTGAGAGAAGCGCCTCCAGAAAAAAAATGCTGCCTGACCACGCTCCTGTCGCCTGATGTCCTGGGGTCCTGTGAGATTTCACAGCCTCTGTTCCAGAACCCTCCCTTCATTGCCTCAGGAGCAGAGTAAATATTTGCCCAAGGGAGGGGTCGACTGATGCCTCCCCGCCCCATTCTAGTCACCCGGAGAGTCTTGACCCATTTGGCAGGAAGCTGGGCAATCCCAGAGGCCTTTGACAGAACAATCAAGACTTAAAAACTAAGAAACCCAAGAGGAAAAATGGTACCTGACTTTGGAGAGTTATTTTGAAGGTTTCTTTTATTAGCAGCTATAAATAGTTACTGGACTTGTCAAACATAAGTCAGCATCAACTCTTAAAAAGTACTATGGAGGGAGAAACTTTTTTAAGTGGAAAAAAAAAAATTCCATGGCCATTTCTTTCCCACATGTTATAATAATGTTGCTTTGATCTCCTGCTCGCTCAGCCTGGTCTTTATCAGAAGCCCACCACCAAACGCCCTGTTCCTATTACTTCCCTATTTGATATTTTAATTGAATGAGAACTGGTCACATCCTGGCCAATACTCATTCCCCATCTGCTGCTTCTCCAGGTTTTTTTTTCCTGGGAGCGCCTGGGGCAACACTCCTCCTTGGAACAAAATCTACTCTCTCTGACTTCCTCTGGAATAGATGCTCTTTCCTGAAGCCAGAACCATTTGCCTCCTGGAGGCAAATCTGTCCTGGAGGTGGCTCTCTGGGGGCCGCCATCTGGGTTTCGGGGCAGCCCTTATGGGGTGGAGGATGGTGGTGCTGAGTTTTTTGCCTCTCCGTTTCCAACCCACCCTCCTCAGACTGAGGCTTTGGCAAACAGGCCCCTCCATTTGAACCACAACCAAGGCAAGATCAGTCAAATGATGATTCTGAGTTAAATAAACGGATTCCTTCCCAGCAAGATCACAACAAAGCCAAGCATTTCATGTGAGCACATTCAGCTTACAAAGCCCTGACTAGGTGCTGGATTCTGCAGATGGAAATGAGAAAAGTACAGGCTACACCCTCAGAGAAGCCGGCCTTGAAAAACGTTCAGTATCATGCACCACAAGCCACATTTGTAATGTGAAGATTCTAGTAGCCACATTAAAATAAGTGCAACGAAACAGGTGCTTCCAGCCACTTCACATACATTACTTTCTAATTTAATCTTCGCAACAAGCATATGAACCAAGAACTTTTATTTCCTCATTTTACAGATGGTAACATTGAGGACCAGAGAGGTTAAAACTGTGCTCAGGGTCTCACACTGGTAAGTGCATAAGGCAAGTTTAAACCAGACGATTTTTCGTGAAGTCTACACTCTTGGCATGCTTGATTGTTGTAGAGAAATTGATATTTAGAAAGGTCAGGTAGGTGGGTCCCTGTGAAAGCAAGATGCCTTTTTTCTTTCATCCTTTCATCTATTTCTGGCTTCAAAATTCAGATTCTAAAAAATCAGGGTTGGTTTTTTTTTTTTTCCTGTGACAAATACGTCAAGCCAGGACATTAGGTTCAGACCTAAGCAAACATGCTTTTATCAGTGTTACAAACTGGCTCTCTGTTTGTCTCTTTTAAATCTGAAAAATTCTTTCCTACCAACCTTGTATGTGTTTGTACCATCTGGCAGAGGCAAGGAGGCTGAGTAACTAGCTAAGGGTCATACAGCCCACGACAGGTCAGAATTAGAATCCCTTTCTGGGATCCGTAATCCACACTGGGTCCCGAGGAAATTGCTTTCTACACAACCTTCCAGAGAAGGAACCTTTTCCCCAGGGAGACCAAGGACTAAAACAGAACATCTTCAGACATTCATTTATTGAGTACCTATTATGTGCCCAGTGCTGGGCTGGATGCTGGGGTTAAAGAGAGAGAGAGAAAAAAAAAAGCCAAGATCCCCACACTTGGAGAACTCAGCAGACACACAGAGTGGACAATTACAGTGCCATGTGATGAGACCATGACAGTGAAACTGGGAGAACCCAGGGGCAAAGCATATAACCCTGCCAGGAAGTGGAGAGGATAATGGTGAAGGAAAACTTCCTGGAGGAAGCGACTCCTGAACTGAGTCTTGAAGAATGAGAGTAAAAGGCAGGAGACAGGAGATCGGCAGGACATGAAGCTGGAAAGATGGACAGGGGCAGATCCCGAAAGGCCTGGAGCACCCGAGTAAGTAGTTTGGACATTTCCTTGAAGACAGTGACAGATTGTGCCTCAGTTTCCACATCTACTTCATGGGGTTGTTGTGAGATTAAAGCACTTAGCATAATGGTTGATGCATATGAAGTGCTCGATAATTATAATTATTATTGAGAGGTTTTTGAGAGACTGATATAATACTAATTACTGTTAACATGACAACGACCATTAATTAAACATTTAGACGTTTAATTAATGAAGTACATCTCTATGCCTTGTACGTCACTATTTTACTTCTAAGCTTTTGTCACTATCCAGAACTGCATCGCATATGTATTGAATTATGAACTCACTGCCTGTCCCTCCCACCAGAACAAAAGCGCCACAGGGGCAGGGACCTGTGTGTCTTGTTTGCTGCTGTATCCCCAGTACCTACTACAACGGAGACTGACACTTGAAGGAGGAGCGCAATAAACCGTTGTTGGATAAATAAATAATGACCCTATTTACAACAATCCAGAGAAACAAATTTACCTTGATGTTGCAAATGAGGAAACTGAAGTGTAGAAAGATCGGTCAGGCTGAGATGTGGCCCGAAGATGCAAGAGGGGAAGGGCTGAAGGCAAAGGGGCCAGGGGAGAGGTGATTGCTGACATGCAGGGGAGAAAGCTGGGATGGAGAGAAGTTACCAGATCAGAGAGGTATTAAGAAGGTGGGTGAGTAGGTGGATGGATGGATAGTTAGGTGGCTGGGTGGATAGATGGGTGAATTGGATGGGTGGGGTGAATTGGTAGGTGGAGGATGGATGGGTCAATGGATGGGTTGGTTATGGATGGATGAATAAATAGACCTTCGGAGGCTCCTAATGCCCTTACATGAGGCATTTTACGCATAGAATAAAAATTTTCACTAATAATAAGCAGGATGAATATCAAAATATTATCTGGATGATGAGGGCAGAGTATGAGATTCAGGGAATATAACAATCTTCTCCAATATGCCTCCATACCAATTTTGTCCAAGACTCATATGCTAAGTTATTCTTCTCCTTACTCGTCTAAGACAAATGAGGCATAAATCAGCCCTTAACTGTCATTCCTCCAGCTGATTTTCAAATCCAGAGTGCTGAGGCTTTAAATTATTCTAAACCTAACTTGGTTAAGCAGTACCTGGTCCAGATAGGATGATCTTATTGTCAGGGAAACAGAGTTGGTCTCATAGGCAAAAGCTCCTGCTGATGCTGATGCTATTCCAGGGAGAGAGTTAAAGGCAACACAGAATGGCTTTGAAAAATGATTCCTGTCCAGTCAAGTTCAAACAGATAACCAGTCACAAAAAATCCCAGTTGGGTCAATCTTCCTTATTAAAGTCAACACGTGGACAGAAGGAAGTCTGATCTGTTCTTTCTTTTTCTTTAGCCCCTCCTTCCCACCATTTCACTGCATCTTGAAAATACACACACACACAGCCATGTTCAGGGCTAGAGTACATGAAATATATTAGTATAACTTAAGGAAAAGTACCCCCCCCCAAAATATAGCACCTTCCCAATCTTTCCTTGAAATTCCCTAATGAGGAACACATTCTTTTGTGATCAGCATTACCCTCCGATGACCCAATGATCTCTTTTAATAATACTCAAGAATTCCACAGGCTGGACTAACAGGAGTCAATATGTCCCTATGGGAACTCCCCTTAGATGGAAGTATTCAAATTACCCAGTGTATTAGTGTGCTAGGGCTGCCATACCAAAGTACCACAGGTTGGGAGGCTTAAACAACAGAAATGTATTTTCTCACAGTTCTAGAGGCCAGAAGTCCAAACTCAAGGCCTTCCCTTTGTAACGATCTGTGTCCTAATCTCATAGAGACAGCTGCCATATCAGATTAGGGCCCCCTCCAATAACCTCGTTCAACCTCAATTACCTCTCTATCTACAAATACAGTCATATTATGAGGTACTGGGGGTTATGACTTCAACATATGAATTTTGGGGGAGGAAAATTCATCCCAAAACACCAAGGGACATTAAGAAATCCAAGAAAGCATCTTGTCCAAAATCCACATCTCAATTGGGAGAGGGGACGGTGTTGTTCGAAGGGGTAGGTGTTGGTCCTTGACATCGCAGGGAGGAAATGAAATGTCACAGCATACCAGGCAGTACTGGGTCACTCTGCAATGTCCTCATGTTGTAGTGTGTATCAAAATTTCATTCTTTTTTAAGGCTGAATAACATTCTACTGTATGGACATACCATTTTTGTTTCTCATTCATCTGTTGATGGCCACTTGGGTTGGTTCCACATTTTGGCTTTTAAGAATAATGCTACTAAAACATTGGTGTACAAGTATCTGAGTCTGTGCTTTCATACCAGAGGAAATTTTAACAGCTTCATATTGAGCCAAGGTCATCAGCTTCCACTCTGTTTTTCTTTAACTTGATTTTATTTCAAGGTTCCCATAGCTCTTCTCTATGCCACTGGATTTTGAATGTATGAGACTATATTTTTAATATGTAGTAAGAAACAACTGAAGATGAAGCTCTAGAAACAGGAAGCTTGAAAAGCTATCCAAGCCTGATTTTTCTATATAAAAACATAAGAAAATTCATTTGACATCTAAAGCAAGAAATAAAAAGTACTGTCAATATTAAAAATTATAAGAAAACACAGAATTTACAGACAATGAAAGCATATCAGACATACAGGCCCACCAAAACAGAAGAAAATAACATACAATTTAATATTGTAAATAGGCTAAAAGAAATTCAGAAAGTTATAGCGAAAGAATATTCTTATGTAACACAAGTCCCTAAAAGAATCCAAAGCAAGAAATAGAAAAATATTAAGAACCATAATTCAAGAAAATCAATACAAAATGATCAATGCTGAAGCATCAAAGAAAAATTACTGGACTTAAAAAGAAAAAAAAAAAGAGTATACTCTGGGCAACAAGCCAAAAAGGTCAAGTCACTTATAAGGTAAATAAAATCACATCATCATTAGGCTTTTTAACAGAAGTATTTTATCCTAGAAGAAATGAAGAATCATGCTTAGGGTCCTCAAGGGAAGAAAATGTGGGCCAACAATGTCTATTCCATACCGACCTTCATACAAAATTAAATTTTAAAATCGATCCCTAAAAATTCTAAGTAAAATAAAACAAATGAACCTAAATATGTATTCAATTAGTATTATAACCACGCAAAAAAGACTTCTTCCAAGTTAACTTTAAAATATAAAATTTGACCAGAAACACCTTAGGGATATACCCCAAGAATTTAAAAGAAAAAGGACTTAAAAAAGATAATACACCCACAAGAACAGAAAGCGAAATGTCCAAGTAAACTTGTACATGAATGTCTGTAGCACCAATATTCACAGCCCAAATACGGAAACAATCGGAGTGTGCGCCAATGGATGAGTGGACAAACGAAAGGCAGTCTATCCATAAAGTGGATGTTATTCAACCATAAAAAGGGATGAAGTACTGACACATGCTACAACATAGATGAATTTGAAAACACTGTGCTCAGGGGAAAAGGTCATATGACATGATTCCATTTACAGGAAATGTCCAGAACAGGCAACTCCACAGCGACAGAAGCTAGGGTAGTAGTGGTCTGGGGCAGACGGGTGGGGGATAAAAACGGGGCATCACTGCCTAATGGACACCAGATTTTTTTCTTGGGGAGATAAATATGTTTTGTAATCAAATAGTTAGTGGTGATGGTTGCATGGCATTATGAAAATACTTAAATCCACTGAACTATAATATACTTTAAAAACTATACTTTAGAAAGGTGATTTTTATGTTATGTGAATTTTACTTCAGGAAAGAAAACACTTGAAATGATTTTTATTAATCATATCATGGTCTAAACGATGACATTGCTATTTTCAGACTGTTGTGTGTGTTGTGAGATATTGTGAAATAAAGCAAAAGAAGAATTATGTTGATATCTTTTGGAACCAAGATTCTCAGCACTGGGGAAAGGAAATCAAGATGCAGAGTGTTGAGATTAAAGGAAAACCCTATTTCTTGCAAAACTAAATTTGTCTCTCAATTTTGTTGTAAACCTAAAACTATTTTTTAAGGCTTAAAAATAAAACCATGATTTGAATGGGAAGCATCAATATAAATTCATCATGTGTTTTGTGTGTGTGTTTTTTTAAAATACATACTTACTAGTTCTGTCTATTGAAAATTCCCAGAAACAATCACTCCATGTCCGGCTACCACGTTCCACACAAGACCGGCACAGGGAAATTTCTGTGGCCGTGGGGGTGGTGGGGGAGGGATAGATATGAACCAGCCCGAGTGTGTACTTGAGGTGGGTGCACATGGAAAAGGTCTGCAAGAATATGTTATGATTACTAATAGTAATTGCCTTTCGGGAGCTGAAGGCGAAAAGACCAGAAACTTTCACTATTTACTTTAATATCCTTTTGTAACTTTAGAATATTGTAAATGTATGTAAGGACTTTATAATAATAATACATTTTTAATAAAGGCCCTCAAGCAAATTGGCACTATGTATTACAAATTTTAAAACTGTGCTCCAGACAAACGAATAGAGCTCTGTGCATATGGATGTTTGTCTCAATATTATTTATAATATAGGAAATTTTCAAACTACCAATGTGTCCGATAATAGGGTACTGGTTAAATTAATTATACTACAAATGCATATTGGAACACTATGGAGTCATTAAAACTCATACTTTCCAAAACCATTTAATGAATAGAAATATGTCTATAATATATTGCTAAAGAATATTGTATAAGATCTAAAATTTTGTTTAAAATATTTATGTGTGTATTCATGCACATTATATGCAACCAATACATTCGCATGCATAGAAAAAGGTCAGAAAAAAATGATAAAGGGATTACCTCTTAATTACAAAATTATGGGTCATTTTAACTTTTGTGCTTTTAGTCACCTCATAATTATTGTGTGCCTACCAAGTATTTTCTTTGTTTCCTTTTTTATGAACATGTTTTATTTTTGTAATTAGAGAAGAGCAGTAAGTGTTCATTTTTTAAAGGAGTATAAAAGGATCTCTAGAATGAAATGGAATACCAGCTGTTTCCCACTCCCCTGAATCTGACTGTTATTTGCACTTAACCTGAGCATTTGCACACGAGATCTGACCATTGCAGGAGCCTTAAGGAAACAGGGACAACTTGGGGAGTTAAGTTTTGCTTCTGCCCAAAACCACCATCACCCCACGTGCCATCTTCCAAATGTACAAAAGCCACTCACTTCTTTCCTGTCCTTCCAAGTTCTCCTTTTTCCTACAGAAATCTTTGAATTTTCTATACCAATGCTCAAGATCATGCCCTTAGATAAGACTGAAATGTTGGACATCCGTAGTTTTGCCAATCTGCGTCCGTTCACTCTTCTCCTGGCATGGTATGCTGATTTATCTCTGGGAAGCACCATCTTGCCATTCTCATCTAAGTGCTACAGGTGCAGCTCCATTCCCAGTTCAGAGTCAGAACATATGACCCGGACCTAGTCTAACTAGCACATCAAACATGAACTCTCTCTGGTCAAAATGCTTGGTGCAGGGGTAAGCATGTGAGCCGACGAGAGCCTCTGAAATGCAATGAGACTACAGCTGGGAATGCTGGACGAAGACTATCTTCCTTTTCGGGTTGTAATGACCCGAAGGGACGCATACCTAAGAACTGCTGGCGGTCATTTCAAGACCATGGATCGAAAACTTGTCTGCAAATGGGATCATCTCTGAGAAAGCATAACACAGAGAGGGAGACCCCATGCACCCTGATGATATCATTTAGGCTCCTGGATCCAGCCATGCCTGAATGCAACCACCCCTGGACTTTTCAGTTACTGAGCCAGTAAAGTCCCTTTCTTGCTTAAGGCAGTTTGAGTCCTGTTTTTTTTTCTCTGACTTCCAATCAAAACATTACCAGCTAACACATCTGGTTTCTTCTAATGGTGTGGAGCAAAGAACATCTTACGACTGTCATGTACATTGGAGATGGCTTTAAAAACACCTAGAATCAGAAGACCTTGGTTTGAATCCTTCCTCTACTACTTATTAGCTATGTAACCTTGACCTAGTCACTCTTTCTGAACTTCAGTTTCCTCTCTGTAAAAGGATATTAACATGTATTCACAGCCTTCTTGTGAGAATCAAATTGTTAAGAATTTGTTTTTTAAAAACAATGCAAAGCCTTTGGCAGGCAGTAATGAGCAGAGTTCTTCACTTTGTTTTGAAAAAATCACTTTGGCTGTTGTATAGAAAATAGGTTGGAGGAGGACAAGAGTGAGAGCAGAGAGATCTGTTAAGAGTGGGCTTTAGAAGTCCAAGCAGATGACGGTGGCTTGAACCAGGACAACATTAATCCCAATGCCAATTACCAAATGTCAGTTCCAAAATGTCAATCACTAAATTTTCTGAAATTCCCATTCTATCTCTGATTTTTTGCCCTCATTTTCCCCTAAATGAATTTTGCATTTAAATTCTGCCTCACCCTATGCAATATCCTCCATGAAATCTCAAGGTTGACTTGTATGATAGAAAGATAATAGATCCATCACAGATATTACATATCATACGTATGTTACATGTGTCATATATACTTCTAACCACATTAAAATAAGTATATAGCTATTACTTTTTAAATGTTTACGCACAAATCACTGAAACGTAACTCAGATACTACCAGGAGACAATAAACCAGGACGACGGGTGGCACAGGGGCAGAAAAAGCATTTCTTCTCGTTATTCAAAGGATAAGACCTACTTGGCATCAAGTAAGAGAGTTTAAGAAGGCTAGCAGGGAAGTTTTTACCTGTAGATGGACCTCACTTTAAGAGAGACCCCAACGTAAAAAAAAAAGAAATTCTCAGCCAGCAGAGAAATTAGAAGGTGGTTATTTGAATGACATTCCTCCCTTTTACAAAATGGCTCACCACAGAGACCCTTTAAACGGAGAGCTCCCCTACCGAATAAGTGCCTCGTACAATCATTAACTACTTGACAGAGAACCCGGGGGGCAGCTGGGAGAGGAAGGAGGAGGTGGAGAGGAATCTTAAAGCCAAGCCCTGGCCCATTTACGGCCAATTTGAAATAAAGATTTCGGAAAGTCTGAAAGTATAATTTACATGAATGGGCTAAGTAGGCTTCCGTGAATAACTCTTCCACTTAGACAATGCTCCTCGAGAACAGCCTACTCTGCAGCCATGAGAAAGTGTGTTTTAGAAGGATATTTGACGACATTGGAAACATCTCAAAAGCAGGTGGCAAATCAGCATGTACAGCAGGATTCCAATCTCAGATTTAAAAAAGAAATTCTATACATGGGTAAAGAAAGAGACTGGGAGTCTACATTAAAATGTTAACGGTGGTTATATTTAGATGGTAGGGTAGATGAATGATTTTTATTTTCTTCCTTAGTCTTGCCTGTGTGTACTGATGTCTATTTTTTAAGCCTCAAAGGACAATTAAACTTATTGACTAAAAACATAAAGTAGGAAATCTCTTACTAGAAGGCCAAATCTCTTATTTCAATTAGAACGATATAATGATAGTTAACATTTTGTAACCACTTATTATGTGTCAGGCACTGTGCTCAGCACTTTATATATTCATGTCATTGATATTGACTCCTCGCAACCACTCTACAAGATGGGTATTTTTACGCCCCCCAATTTTTCAAATGAAGAAACTGGGGTACACAGCAATGACATAACCTGTTCAAGATCACTAGTGGGAAGGGAGTAGAGAATCCAGGTCTCCTGATTTCTAATTTAGGGCTCTTTCTTCTCCATAGCATTGAATTTCTACAGATGCCCTAGTTTATGAGCTGAAAATATCCTATAATTACCCCATAAATAAGCCATCGAACTTATGTATTCCTTGCATTTAACATATCATTTAGCATTTAAAGGACACATCGCATTGAGCAAGAACCATTAATCTTTCACATAACGCTCCAGGTAATTCCTGGGTAATTACAATCCACAGTCACAAAGCTGATCATGCTTCTTGTTCCCACGCTGCCAGATCCCCTTTTAAAGACAGACACTCATCAATTATCTCTGACCTGCTCACTCTGTAAATTTACATCCTCCCGAAGTACCAGCACTTACTCTGGTGGTCAGAAAGCTCAATAGTAATTGCAGGGCCCCTAAACTGAAGGAATTGACAGCTGTCTATCTATAAGCCCCTTTAACACGGTACCGGAATATCATTTAGCCCTTCTTTGATGCTAATAGAACGCCTATTTAAAAAACATTCACTCTGTGCGCACCAAGATCTGAGCTAGCTGCTTTGTTTACCAGAGGAACAGTAGATTGCAATGCTTATCAATGATATCAAATCCAATACCTCTTTGTGTCAGTTAGCTTCTGGTGCATAACAAACAATCTCAAAAAATCTCAATGCTTTACAAGAATGAGTTATTTTTTAACTCATGAGCCTATAGTTGAGCTCATCAGAGACACCATTAGCTTGGCCCCAGGCTTCAGCCTGAGTTCAGATCTGCTCCAAGTGTCTCCCTATTCTCCTCTGACCAACAGCAACCTGAAGTATGTTCTTCTCACAGCAAACAGTAGAAGCACAAATGGACTAGTGAGAACACGTGCCTTTTGAGGGCCACATTCAGAACTATCACGGTTTCATTTCTGTTGACATTTCTTTGGCCAAAGCAATTCTCATAGCTGCACCCCAAATCAATGAGGTACAGAAATATTCTCCACCCACCCTAGTGGGAGGTACTGCAAATTCACATGGCAAAAGGTATAATTCCATTAAAGGAGAGAATGAAAAGTTGGGAGCAATGATCCATTCTACCCATCTGTTTATTGCAAATATATTATAATGTGCCCTTTAGTGTCCCGAAATGAAATTCAGAAATAATATAACCTACATACACACATAATTTTCAAAAGGAATTCCATATGTAAATACTAGAAGACGTAGCGAGGTACTTGGATGTTGGCGCATAAACAAAGAATCACTGTGTGCACAACAGCTACCAATGAAGCTGATTGCAGGGGTGAGGTGTTGGCCCCTCAAATATCTTGAACAGTATTGCTATTGGTGATATGATTTTTCTGAAATGGTATGCAAGTATGGATAAAAATTTTTTGGGGGGGGATAAAATTTTGAGCAAAATAAACTACAACCATCCCTTGATACACACTTAAATTGCATTCCTAGAAAAATCAGAGTATGCTAAAACCATACAAACATAGTCTATGTTGATATGTACTCTATGTAATATACTCTATGTAATACATGGGTTTTTTGGCCTATATGGAGGTCTGGAAGGACAATGGAAAGCCAAGCAGGACATAGGACAGGTCTTCCCCACGCACTGTAGAGTATCAATCTCTCCTAGCCCCCAAGCAAATTATGCCAATGTCATCATTTTATAATTCCCCATTGGTGTAAGTACCAAAATTGTCCCCATAAATTTCCAGAAGGAGTCCTAGGAGGCAGTATTGACCCTGTGAGGACAACTGGTGTTGTATTAGAGTGAATCTTTGATGTTCTGACATTGAATCCAAGCTCTGCTTCCTACTTAGCTGTGTGACTTTTGACAAGCGATTAAACTGCTCTGAGCTGCCTTACTCAAAATGTGGCTTTGTGGATTAAAGGAGAGCCTGCAAATGGCAAAGCATTTAATGTGATGCATGGACACACCTCAGCTCAGTAAAAGTCAGTGCCCGACGTTACACTATTTAACTTACTCCCGTTTCACAGATGAGGACACAGGCTTGCATAAGCTATCCTTGGAGGACTTTCCTCTTCCTCTCCCTGCTATCTTCTAGTTTAAAGATGGGCAATACTTGGTGTCCTGCTGAGGGTCGCCTTCAGAAGAAAGGTGAGACAGGAAAGGTTGTGGGATTGACTGGGAAGTCCATGAGCACGGGGGTCTGGATTCGCATTCTAGGCTGGGATACGTAGCGGTTCTACTCTGAAGAAAGAACTCCCTCTCACATCCGCATCAGTGTCACCACTTAGCATGCTCAGGAGTAGCGGCAGTGCAGACCCACCCCACAGTGGTACAGAGGAGGCTACGGCTCTCAGTGGTGATGCCAGGAGAGGCTTTAGAGGCAGTATGGGAGACAGATTGTGTGTCCAGATGTCAGAGTTCAGATCCCAGCTCTGCCACCAGTCATGCGTCCACATGACCTTGAGTAAAATACTTAACTCCCCTGTGCCTCAGTGTTCTCATCTGTAAAAGGGGATAATATTAGTACCCACCTCAGAGATGTTGTAAAGACTAAGTGAGTTTATATAAAGCATTTAGTGCGGTGTTATCATATAATAAGCTCTATATAATTGTGTCCTATTATCATTATTATTGAGACAGAATAGTTGATGTCCACCCAAAGGTGCAGTGCAGTCGTACAGAGTCTGACCCACAGTGGATGATAAAAAAAGTGATCGAAGGACTTCTGATCAAGATGACGGAGTAGGTAAATGCTGTGCTCACCTCCTCTCACAATCACATCAAAATTATAACAACAGAATCACCATCATCGGGAGTTACCTGAATTCTAGCTGAAAAGAAGCCCTACAATTGGAGACGCACAGAAGAGACCATCTCAAAACTGGTAGGAGGGGCAGAGACGCAAAACAGGCGAGCCCCACAGCCACATGTGGCACTTGAGAATCAGGAGGAATATCTAGGCAGCAGAGGTCCCCCCGGAAGAGTGGGGGGGTCCTGGCTACACAGGGGAACCCCAGCCCAGGGTTCCAGTGTTGAGAAGAGAAGTCCCCACAACTGTGAAAAGCAGCAGAGAGTGTGGCTGAGTGAGACAGAGGGCTGAGGGAATCACAGACCTTCCTCTTCAGGGGCCCATGCAAACACTTACTCACTGACAGACTCACTTGCTCTGAGCTCCAGGGCTGGGGCAGCAGATTGAAAAGTGCCAGAGACGTACGGGGAGGAACTGAATTGTCTGGTTTCACAGCAAGGGCAGGAGGGGCAGCTGTCTCTCAAACAGAAGTGCTGGCAGAGGGCATTGTTCCTTTGTTGAGCCTTCCCCTGCCTGACTCTCAGACCCAGACAGGCACCATATCTGAGTTTCCAAGGACATAGCTAACACTGGTCTTTCTGCCCTGGTGATTCCCTGAGACCCTGCCCCACCCGACATGTGTGCCCATCCAAGCTGCTTCCAGAGGATTTTCCATTAAAATGGCCTATCTTGGTTCATGCTGTGGAATTCTCTAAAACCTCTCAAAGGTTCACAAAACCAAAACAAGGAGCATCTGGCCTCGACGTGCCCCGTACCTCCTGCTGAGTAGCTCTAAGCCTGATACTAGCAGCACTGGCCTCGGTTCACAGCTTGGCCTCTCAAGGCACTTCCAAGCACAGCGTGGGTGGCAGCCATCTGTTGATTGCTTGGTGGCTCATGCCAAGTGGCCCTGGGCAGGGCACAGGCTGCAGCTTAACTTGGCCTGTGGCAGGGCCCTCTCAGGAGGCCCCAGCCTGCATGCCTGGTAGCCACTTTAGTCTGAGCTGGAGCACTACCTGGGGTCACATCTGAGGACAACACACCCCAAGAGCAGACAGGGCAGGCACCAGAGTCATGCTGAAGCAAATTCTGCTCCGTAGGGTCGGCCCCTGCACAACAGCTCCTCCAAGGGTCACGGATAGTGACCGAAGGGCCAATCCTTCCCATTGACAAGCAAACAGCAACTAACTCTCAACCACAACAGGAGGGTACACACAACCCATACAAGGGGCACACCTGGAGCACCAGGCTCCGGGGACCAGGGCAGATTGTTCCACTGGAGCCACAGGACACCTACTACATAAGGCCACTTACTAAGACCGGGAGACAGAGCAGCCCTGCCTAATACACAGAAACAAACACTAGTAGGCAGCCCAAATGGAAAGACAAAAAAATACGTCCCAAATAAAAGAACAGAACAAAGCTCAGAAAAAAAAAAAGATCTAAACCACAAAATGGAGACATGCAATCTACCAGACGCAGAGTTCAAACACTGGTTATAAGGATGTTCAATGGGGAAGAGGAGATGCACTCAGTGAGAACTTGAACAAGGAGAGAGAAAACATAAAATGGAGATAGAAAACATAAAAAAAAAAAACAGAAATGATAAATATACTAACTGAAATGAAGACTACTTTAGAGGGAATCAATAGTAGATTAGATGAAGCAGAGATTGAATCAGTGATCTCAAAGATCAGGTAGCAGGAAACACCCAATCGGAACAGCAACGACAACCACAAAAGAATCTAAAAATACGAGAATAGTTAAGGGGCCTCAGGGACAACAAAAAGCGTATTAACATTCTCATCATAGAGGCGCCAGAAGGAGAAGGGAGCAAAGAATTGAAAACTTATTTGAATAAATAATAACAGAAACTTCCCTGACCTGGAGAAATAGACATACAAGTCCAGGAAGTGCAGAGGGTCCAAACAGGTGAACCCAGGAGGTCTATACCAAGACACATCACAATTAAAATGCCAAAGGTTAAAGACAAAGAGAGAATCTTAAAAGCAGCAAGAAAAGCAATTAGTTATGAGGGAGCTCCCAGAAGACTATCATCTGATTTCTCAATAGAAACTTGGCAGGCCAGAAGGGACTGGCGTGAAATATTCCAAGCAAGGACCTATAACCAGAATTACTCTACTCAGCAAAACTATCATTTAGAATTGAAGGACAGATAAAGAAAAAGAAAAGCTAAGGAGTTCATCATCACCAAGCCAGTATTACAGGAAATGTTAAGAGAGACTTCTTTAAGAAGAAGAAGGAAAAAAAAAAAAAGATGAAAAACATGAATAATAAAACAGCAATGACTCCATATCTGTCAAGAATACTTTAAACATAAGTATATTAAATGCTCCAATCAAAACATAGGGTGGCTGAATGGATAAGAAAACAAGACCCTTACATATGCTGCTTACAAGAGACTCACTTCAGATTAAAAGACACACAGAGACTAAAAGTGAGTAAAGAGATGGAAAAAGATACTTCATGAAATGGAAATGAAACAAAAGATGCGTACGACACAAAATAGACTTTAAATCAAAGGCTATAACAAGAGACAATGAAGGAAGGACCCAGTTATCTCACTTCTGGGTATTCACCTGAAGAAACCAAAACACTACATTGAAGGGATATGTGAATCCATATATGTTCATTGTAGCATTATTTACAGTAGCCAAGATATGAAGGCATCCTGGGTGTCCATCGATGGATGAACGGATAAAGAAGAGATGGTGTGTGTGTGGTGTGTGTATGTGTAATGGAATATTACTCAGCCATCAAAAATCATGAAATCTTGCCATCTGCATCAACATGGATCTGCATCAATACTTCGAGGGTATTGTGCTGAGTGGACTAAGCCAGATAGAGAAAGACAAATATCGTATGTGAAACCAGGATAAACAAACAACAGAAACAATCTCATAAACACAGAGAGCATTTTGATGGTGTCAGTTTGAGGAGTGGGGGCTGGCTGAAGGGGAGGGGATAAAGAGGTACAAACTGGTAGTTACGAAAGTCATGGGGATGTAGAGTACAGCATGGGGAATACAGTTGGTAGCATTGTAACAACTATGTATGGCGTCAGATGGGCATTGAATTTATCGGGGTGATCACTTCATAAGTTATATAAATGTCTGGTCACTGTGCTCTAAACTTGAAACTAATAAAATATTGTATGTCGACTATAATTGAAAAAATTAAAATAAAAAAAAATTTTTTAAGTGACCAAAAGGAATGGATGAACAATGGTTGGAAATAACTGGGAACTTTGGAAACATGTAATTTTCAGCTTCCAATGTGGGCATCTGGAAAGATACAATGAAGCATTTATGCTTATCAACATGCTCTCAACCACTATACTGTATGGGCTTTCAAAAACATCAAACAACATAAAATTGAGGTGTGTCAAGATGCGCTCACAGCAGTTAACATTCGAAATGGACTAAAACCATCAGCATCAATCTTATACTGACTTGCCCTGACAAGCAAGGATATACTTTTTTTTTTACCCATTCTTGTCAATGTTTACAGAGCAAAATAAAAGAGGAGGCATTAATGAGAAAAAGAAAGTGATAACAGGAGAAAGGAAAGCCGATAGAAGCAGAATGCCTAGTACAATGCCAGATGCATAGTAATACCAGAACCCTCTATCGTTATTTGTTGAATGAGTGGATAACTGAACGAATGTATAAATGAATGGATGGATAGACGAATAGATGAACGGATGAACAGGTGGATGGATAGATGCCAAATCTCATTTTCTGGACCCATTTCAAACTTCAGATCAAGATGGAAGATTTCCAGAGAGGAAGTGATCATCTCTATTCATATTTTAGAGCCAATAGCTTCTTTAGGAGGAGTTTTAAAAATCTCATGTTTTCTCATGTTAGACATATCGCAAATATCAAATTCTGGTGAAAGCTCTGCCACTTACTAGCTATGTGACCCAGAGTGGTCCCTGAGAAGCCACACAAAGCAGACATCCCATAATATTATAAATGGTTTATGAGCATGAGTGTAGGCCCATGTTTATACAATATAGCCAGTACCCAATTTGTTACTTTTGTTCATTCTAACCTTCTTACCATTATTATTATATAGCATGTTATTGTAGTTGGTAACTATTTCTATATAACACTCAAGTTTATAAAACATTGTAACACCAGAGCCACAATTCATTTAACACTTATGCACTCTCTCATAGGTCCTCACAATTCAGTGAGTAGATTACTAACCTGTATCAGTTATTTATTCCCCCAATAATGCTGTGGAACAAACTACCACAAAAAAACAGGGCATATAGCAATAAACATCAAGTGGGGTTCGGCTGACTTGGACTAGGCTTCTCTGATTTTGCCACCTTGCTCTCATGTCTATGGCTAATAGCAGGTTATCAAGTCAGCTCTGTTGACTTGGTTAGATTCTCTCACATTTCTGGGGTTTGGCTGGCTGTTGGCTGATCTAGGAGGACCTCAGCTGGGGTTCCTGGGATGACTTCGTTCCACAACACGGGTCTCTCATCCTCCAGCCTGGGGATTGCCGAAGAAACTAGAGTAAAAGTAGAAATGTACAGCGCTTCTACAGACTTGGTGTGCACAGCTCTGATAGCTAGTGTCACGTTGGCCAAGGAAGTCACAAAGCCGAAACAGAGTCAAAGGATGGGTAAAAACACCCATTTCTTTTATGAGAGGAACTACAAAGGTTGGACGTACAGAGGGGGTGTTATGAGTTAAACTGTGTCTCCCCAAAGTCAATAGGTTGAAGCCCCAACCCTCAGTTATCTCGGAATGTGACATTATTTGCAGATAGGTCTTTACAGAGGTAATGAAGTTAGAGTGAGGTTATTAGCGTGGACCCTCATCTAGCACTACTAGTGTCCTGATAAGGGGAAGTTTGAACACAGACACGCACAGAGGGAAGATGCGTGAGGGCACGGGGAAAAGACTGCAATCCACAAGTCCGGGAGAGAGGAGCATGGGGCAGACTCTCCCTCGCAGCCCTCAGAAGGAACCTCCGCTGCAGACCCCTTGATTTTGGACTTCTAGCCTCCAGAACTCTACCTAAGACATTAAATTCCTGTTGTTCGAGCTCCCCAGCTTATGATATTGTTAAGGCAGGTGCAGCAAAGTAATACGAGGGGGAACGAATGAAGCATTAATGCAATCCTCCAAACTCTATGTTACAGGACTATGCTATAAATGGAGACTCCAAGAGTTCAGTCAATGTAGTGCTCAAGAGGCATCAGGGTTATGAGTGGAACACAGGTCTTTTTTTTTTTTTTTAAATCAGATTTCCTCCTACCTGCCCCGAAGACATTTCCGCTCACAACCCTTTGTCTTTTCCTAGGTGTCTTCCAAGAGGGAGGCACTGGGTACACGCAAGGCACTGTTCATGCCCAACTAGGCAATTCTGTGCGTGTGGCTTCAAAGCGTCTGCGTTACAGTCCTTAATGATCTCGTAATTGTGTTTATGGCTTTCCAATGAAGTGTGCAGAGCTCTGATAGCCATCGCTGGGTTGAGGGCCTTTATTTGATCTGAGGCTGTGCAAAGATTCTGCTAGATTAAAAAAAGTGGGGGGGGGGAGAGGGCATGTGAGGCAAAGAGGAGAAAATTCAGGTCAAATACATTCAGAATGGTTTTCAGCTAACCACTCTACACACTTGAGCCACCAGCTACATTTGCATTGAACAGGCTCAATTATTTGGGATAACGCGGAAGCTTCTGAAATAATTTCTTGGACAGAATAAAATGAATGGAAAAGAATTAGGTCACTGAGTCATGTATTAGTCAGGGTTCTCCAGACAAATAGAATAGGAGGAAGGGAAGGATGTAAGGAGGGAGGTATGGAGGGAGGGAAGGAGGGATAGAGATTTATTATGGGTATTTGCTCACATGGTTATGGAGGCTAAGAAGTCCCACAGTCTGTCATCTGCCAGCTGGAAACCCAGGAAAGCCAGTAGTGTACTCAAAGGCCCCAGAGCTGGAGAACTTGAGGGTACAGATTGCAGTCCAGCCCCAAAGGGCTCAAAACTAGGAGTGCCAAGGGCGGGAGGAGATCAATGTCCCAGCTCAAATGGTCAGATAGAGTTAATTCAGCCTTCCTCTACCTTTTCTATTCAGGTCCTCAACAGATTGGATAATACTACCCACATTGGTGAAAGCCATCTATGTTACTCAGCTCACCAATTCAAATGCTAATCTCTTTCAGAAACACCCTCAGACACACCCTGAAATAACATTTAACCAGCTACCTGGGAATCCCACAGCCAAATCAAGTTGACACATAAAATGACCCATCGCAACCTATTACACAAAGATTTCTCAAGGACATACTATGTGCCAAGCACTGTTATAGGCCCTGGAATACAGACATGAGTGAGGCACCACCCACATACACGAGAAGCTCACTGTTTCAAGTTCCTTCAGTATATTCACTCATCAAATACTAATTTCAAGTATTTACTGAGTGTTCATTGCCGTGTGAGTCACTGAGGGTACTGAGATGAACAAGACAGGCATGGTCCCTGCTTTTGTGAAGTTTACAGTGAGCTGTTAGGACAGGTATTGGATAACGCATGGCACAACTGAACAATGACGACTGTGATAAGTGATGCAAAGGAGAAGCAAAAGTCGTTAAAGACTGTATAACAGAAACACTTGATCTATTTATTTTAGGGGAGTAAATTAGGAAAGACTATCCTTAGGAAATACAGTTTAAGCTGAGATCTGAAGGATCACTAGGGATCAGCTAGGCAAAGACAGTGGAAACTTCCTTCGGAGAAAGAGAAAGGCCTCTGCCCTGACATCCATGAGCTGGACTGGCACTTACTAACAGCTTGGCCGTGGCACTGCTATAAGCTGATCTGCTGACGCTCACAGCTAGGGCTTGGTGTTCTCCTGCTGAAAATAAACAATTGCATAGAACATCTGAGACAATGGTGCAAGACAAAAACAATCACGTCTGAATACAGACACATCATGAACACTGTCCCAACCACAAAAATGACCAAAATTCCTCTACCCTGTCCCATATGGGTCTGCTGCTGCTTTACCAATTACAATCGGAGCCTCACTCTAGTCTTTTCTTCTTCTCATATAAGGGGGATTAAGGTACCCAATCATAGACGTACTCCCACTTCCTGCCAGTATCCAATCTAGAGCAAAACCCTCCCCCAAGTCACAGAACCTGATTCCAAATCCTACACTAAGTCCTTTCTAACACCCTCTTCCTAAGAAGCCCCACAGTTCCCTAATGCACGTCCCCTCTCACTGCAATGAAGAATCATCCCAACTAGTACAACAGGCAAGCATGGTCCTGGTGGTCTTTAGCTGAAGGGCATGGACATTTGGTAAATGCTTTTAAAAGATCTGAGGAATCCAAATCATCCTCCAACGGCACTTCTAAATGGAAAGAGGCAAGAAAGATTAGTATCTGGATGTTTAATTAATATTTAGCATTGCTAATGTATTAGTTTTATGGTAAATTTAAGATGGAATTGTGTTTTTATGTGCTGTATATATACTGTCACAGTACATTGAGAATCTCTTATAATTAATGTGTCTAGTAGATCTTTATTTAGATCTGAAGCATAGTTGATTATCTTAAATCATTCTGAAGGCTTAGAATTCTCACAGCTCTGCTGTTGGTACATCTCTAGTTGTCAATTTTCTTTCACCGTCCTAACCTGTGTTCCTAATTGATTTGGGATATTCATTGTGACCACTGGCACCTTGACCTTAACTTGACCAATGCAGAAGTCATTAACCTCTCCTAAAAACCCAGCTAACTGGCAATTTAGAAAAATTTATCAAAATTTTTAATGTGCTTAACCGTTGGCCCAGCAATTCTACCCTGAAAAGTTTATCCAAATTCACTGGCGCAAAAACAAAGATATACAAAAATTACTTGGTTGATAGTAACAACAACAACAACAACAACAACAATAAAAACCTGACAATTCTAAAAACAACCCAAAATTTAGCTGGGTAAATGAATCTTAATATATATATTGAACTACTCTACGGTCATTAAGAATAATACTGTAAATATACATGAATGGGTTTGGGAGAATACACATCACGTATTGTGAAGAAAACTTGCAGAACAACATAATCCAAGATTAATTCACACAAATTTTCATAAGAACACATTTTATACTATCGTAAAAGTGCATTACTTGTGGTGATTGAGATTAGAGAATTTTACTCCATCTACTATGTTCAAAAATCATGTTGTATTGCTCTTACTTTTACTTTTAAAAAATACATTTTCAATTTGTCTCATGTGCTCTATGTCTTGCCCATACTCACCAACTACCCATCCCCATCTTGGGTCTTATCTCCATTTTTTTTTTTTTACCTCCTCTCTCTCCCTTGTCCCTAAACCCAGCCATATGCTGAGCCAAACCTTAGTACCTCTAAAACAGTTGAGACTTAATCCTGAGTGAAACAGGGAGCCAGTGAAGGGTTTTAAGCAGGAAGGTGATATGATCCAATTTATATTTGCTCCACGGGGACATTCAAAACACTAAGCGGGCTGGAAATCTTGGTGCTAACTCATCAGAATAGATTTACAGAGTCCTGGAGTTACCTACCCTGCTCTTCAAGGCGTTAGCCCATTGGCTGCTGGAGGCCTGAAGTGCCCCAGGGAAGAGGCTGGCACTGTCTGGGGGACAGGAGGCTGGGGACAGTCAGTGGCTTTTTATCACTGTATAGTATAAATTTGCCACTGCATTAATTATATTCATAAATATCATATTATATACGGTCATTATGAATATATATGTATACAACATATATATGAATGAGAAAGATGAAGAAAATATATACCAGCAAAAGTTCTTTTAGGTAATAGGATTAGTGGTCTAGTTCAGAAGTATTTTAATGTTTTAACAAACAGCATGGCCGTCCTGAGGCCTAACAGCTAAATCATGTGCTAATGTCTGCACAGAATAAGCCAGGATAATATTTTGAAAGATTAACTGATGTTCTTTTCTCCTACTACCAGTATGTCTTGTCCTCCCATGACCATTCCCTATTTAAGGGGTCAGACCATGGTCAGACCATGAAAGCAGAAAAAAAGCTTTTAAGTTTCAAAAGCCTGAACTTTGAAGGGACTTGAGCCAGAGGAAAATAAACATAAAGAGGCAAAGCTGGGATTTTCACTTTCAAGACAAGATGAAAGAGGAGAGGGAAGAGCTTGTGCATTGGGGAACATCTGCCCCCCAGTTCACAAGGGGGCGCTGTCAACAGTTGGGAATGTGAGTACCCAGGACTTGTGCTGAGTAGTTTACCCAAGAAGTCGACAAGAACCCGAAAGGGGAAAGAGTTAGGGTCCAGGCACGTGAAACAGCCTTCCAGACTTCCTCCCCATAGAGGACTGCATGCCTCACCCACCCCCCACCGCCAACACTGATATTATGTAAGCTTCCTGGAACTTAAAAAATTAAGAGTCTGACTCTCAGAACCCAGCTCTAAGAGATAATTCTTGAGCCAATTGAGGAATTTTGAATACGGATTAGATTTTAGATGATATTATGAAATTATTGTTATTCTTAACTGTGGTAATGGTATTGCAATTATGTAGGGGAAAGTCCTTTTACTGAAGAAAATGCAGTCTGAACTATTAAAAGGTAAGATAGCATAATTTCTGCAACTTATTTTCTAATAAGTCAGAAGGGAAAATATACGGGTACATGAGAAGACAAATCCAGCAAGATGTTAACAGCAGGCAGCATGCATGTTCACTGTACTACTGTTTCAACTCTTCTATAGGTTTTAATTTTTTAATAATATGTTTTTTAAAAATTATAATAGGATTCATAAAAGTCACAAGGAAAAATTTTGATCCAATAATATTAATTTAAAGTGTTTCAAACAGCATAAAGAATAGTTTGCATTAAATATATTCATAAATTTGTAAAAACACATGAAAGAGATGAAGTAATAGTTGTTGAATTCGAATGGTGAGATTCTCTGTAGAATTTGCCTCTATTTTTCATCCTTCTGTGCTTTTTATTAAATTCCTTTTAGATATTACCTTAAAAAAAGATGGGTGGAGAGATCTCTGAATTGACTGAGATTAAAGATCCTACTGTAACCCAACATAATGGGAGTTCAAAATAAAAATTAAATTGTAGAAGAGGGAGAGTTACTCTTATTCCTGGGTTAGTGGACCAAGAGTTTACACCAGTGAGACTGCCTAGCTGTGAGCAGCAGAAACCAGCTCTGGCCCCTTTAAGCATTCGGGGGATGGTGGGGAGCTCACAGAAACACCACAAAGGCTGGAGAGCCAGGCCTGGCAAGTGGACAGGCGTGAGGGTAGGCTGGCCAGCAGCCACAACCACTGACAAATTCAGATGACAAGAGCAGTTCAGAGAGGGCAGGACTGTAAGAGCCACTGAACCCAGGGTACTACAGCTCAGATCCCAGCCCCTGCTGGCCCTGAGCACTATGCATTGCCACTGGCACCATCACTGGCTTCTAGAAACCCCACTGCTGCTCCTACTATCTCCAAAATATCCTCCACTGCCCCTATTTCTGCACTCTACCACTTTCCATTCCGGTCTCGCACATGTGCATCTGACTGGCCAAGTCTAGGTCACATGACCACAGCTGAACTGCAAAGGACAATGGGAAGGCAATTACTTCAGCTTTGGAGTCCTTATTGTGAGAGGAGGGCCCCAAATACCCTCAAGACTCACATAATGGGAAATTTCCAAAGACGGGACAGAAATTCTAACATTGAGTACCAAAAAAATGGCAAATGTCACTACACAGCTGTTCCTGCCACAGCAATTGGGCCAGGCACTGTAATTAGAGAAAACAGGACCAAGATTTGGCCTTCGCCTTCAAGGAGCAACTTTGAGAGCAGATATTATATCTTACTCGCGTTGTTACCCCATGGTGCTTGGCAGAGAGTAAACACTCAATGAATGTTTGCTAAATAAATAAAAATAAGTGAATGATCACCCTGGACAAGTGAAATGACTCTTTTGCAGGCAGGGGACTAGACAAAATAACTCTCCAGGACCTTCTAGCAAGAGAATTCTTGGAATTTATGATTTTGCCTGAGAATGGCGGAGGCTCACAGGGCTATTCCAGAGACTGTCCATGAATCAGAAGCTAGAATAAAGCTGCATATCAACGCATCAGCGCTAACCCTTACCAAAATCCACACATCAACTTTTGAAATGGATCCCAAAATACACACATCAACTTTTGAAAATGGATCCCCCTAGAAAAGTGATTTTAAATTAGGTCTAAATCCAAACAAGGTTGAATTTTCTTATCTTTTAAGCAAAATGCCCAGTGTCATTAGTTTTTGTCATACACTGGCCCGTGGTCCCACGCCGGGCTATGTCACATCAACAATAATTTTATAAATACGTTCTCCCCAGCTGCCTGCCTCTGAGCTTGAATCGATTTCCAGTCAGCTTGCACATTTCACGCCCAAAGGCTGTAGAGGGGATGCTAGGGGTTACTGTGAAATCACTTGTTCTGCAGATCTTTAAACATAGGTAAGAATCATCTCTCCTTTCAATGCTTTTGGTCTCAGTTTAGCTAGAAGTAAAGTTACTAGATTCTGTACAGTCTCTGGACTTTTCATTAATTCATTCATTCATTCAACAAACTTACACTGACTATTTGCTATGGCCTAAGAACAGTGCTAGATATT
Organism: Eonycteris spelaea; assembly: GCA_003508835.1. Lineage (NCBI taxonomy): Eukaryota > Metazoa > Chordata > Mammalia > Chiroptera > Pteropodidae > Eonycteris > Eonycteris spelaea. Next base: position 1,746,740 of record PUFA01000042.1, read on the forward strand.
GGGGATATAGCAGTGACTAAAAAAGGTATGGTCCTTGAATTCATGGCACTTAAATTCTAGGTGGAGACCTATAACTGAATATGCAATTACAAAGTAGAATAGTATTAGAAGGGGGAAAAACAGAATGCTATATACAAGAATAAATGTATATTTCATTTGGATTAGATGGAGTGGAGTAAGAGAATGTTTTCCTGAGGAAGTGACAGTTAGGCTGCAACCCCAAACATTCAAAAAATAGTTATAGGCTGAATTGTGTATGTTGCCTTAAAATTCATATGTTGAAGCTCTAACCCCCAGGACCTCAAAGTGTGACCCTATTTAGAGACAGGATCTTTAAAGAAGGAATTAGGTTAAAATGAGGTCATGTGGGTGGACCATAATCCAATATGACTAGTGTCCTTCTAAAAGGAAATTTAGACACAGACAACACAGGAAAGACCATGTGAGGGAGAGGACGGCCATTTACAAGCTATGGCGAGAGGCCTTAGAAGAAACCCATCTGTCACCACTCAGACGTCTAGCCTCTAGAACTGTAAGAAAATGAATTTCTGTTGCTTAAGCCACTCAGTCTGTGGTATTTTGTGATAGCAACCTAATAAATTAATACAAGGGTTCACCAGGTAAAGGATTGAGGTAGGGAAGAGAGAGGTCCAGACGTAGGGAAGAACAAGAAAGAGCAAAGACCCAGGGTGAGCAGAGAGCTTTCCCCCACCAGAGTTGAAAACCCAATAAACTTTCGTGTTTGGAGCTGAGTAGAGAAGAGGAAGAATGGGACTCCTGGGGAGAGGGGCAAAAGCTAGAACACATAGGACCTGACAAGACATGTTAAAGATCTCGACATCTTCTCCTGAATTATAAAAGTCATTGAATAATTGTGAAGGGGGAAGACCGGGTGGGGGGGGGGGGGAGCAATAGAGGTGGAAAATCAGAAACAGACGCACACTTAGGAGGTAGAACTGACAGCTGAAGGAAAAGGAGATGTGGCAAGAATTACACATTGGCTTCTGGCCTGAGTATCAAGGAGGATGTGATAAAACACATTTTCCTATATGTAGAGGAGTTTGGAAAGCCATCTTCTGGCCGAGACATCAGACGAGAGATTTAACCTCTTCAGGCAAAGGTCAAGGTGCTCAGCCTTCTTATCTGCCCCCTCCTCCACCCACCCACGCATCCCGTGCTCCAGGCACACCAAATTTCTCAGAGCCCATCCTTGCTCCCCGCCCCCATAGAACATGCATATTCTGCCCCTAGAACCCCCGCCTGTCATTCCATACCCTCTGCAGAGGTCACCTCTTCCAAACCTTCCCGACTGCCCTGTTTCCACCTTGACCCCACTTCCCTCTAGAAGCCGTGCTTCGCTGCTCGCCAGTCTCTACCAGGCTTGAAGACAGAGCCTGTCTACCTTCCCGGCGTCCACATCGCCTCCTCCCTGACTCCTCTGCTGTCGGGCTTTGGCCCCTTCGGCCCACTAGAGCTGGTGCGACCGAAGTACTAATCACATGCATTGTGTTATTCTCTCATAGAGCACCCTGTTCCTTTTTTTTTTCTTTCCCAATCCCTATCCCAATTAGTAATTAGATATTCGTTTATGGGTTTCCTTCTGAAATTTAAGTGCCACGAATTCCAGGCTAAATCCATGCGGCTAAATCCAATGGCACTTCTGACCTTTATCTTTCCTGACCTCTCCACAGAATTTGATAATACATATACACCCCTCCTTTCTCTCTTGTTTTTTTTTTTTTAACATTTTACTTGGAAATTTTTCTGTAGAAAATTATAAGAATAATATAGTCTATTGCCATGCCACTCTGATCTCGTCTGATCTCGGAAGCTAAGCTGGGCCGGGCCTGGTTAGTACTTGGATGGGTGACCACCTAGGAAGACCAGGTGCTGTAGGCATAAAAAATGAAGAAATAAGGACTGTAAGCTGACAAGGCCCTTGTAATCTAAGAGGTCAACCGAGGGTTGCCTTGCCTAAAATAAATTATTAATAATAATAATATAACAATAATAATAATACAGTGAATACTTCTTCACCCAGATTCACCAATTAACTATTTCTTCTTTTTTTTCCCCCTCTGTATTCATCCTTTTTTTTTCTCCTGGACCATGAGAGGGTAAGTTGCAGAAAGCACAATCCTTTATCCCTAAATACTTTAGCATGTTTTCTATGAACAAAAATCTTTCTACTCCATCATCACGGCACAATTGTTACATTCCAGGAAAATCACACTGATGCAATGCTATTGTCTCAGTCTGCTTGGGTTGCTGTCACAGAATACCACACCCTGGATGGCTGGCAAACACGAATTTACTCCTCACAGCTCTGGAGGCTGAGAAGTCAAAGGTCAAGACACAGGCAAATGCCGCGCCTGGTGACTGTCTTCTTGCCTTGTCCTCACATGACAGAGAGGGAAGGGAGCTCCCTGGGGTCTCCTTCCTAAGGGCACGAATCCCATCTGTGAGGGCTCCACCTTCATTACTCGCCCACCTCCCACAGGCCCCCCCATCCACAGCCCTTCACATTGGGTATTCGGAGTGAACATGTGAATTTGGGGGGCGGGGGACACCAATATTCAGTCTATAGCAACTCTTGCCTAATAGAGAGCCACCTAAACATTTTCTAAGTTATTGCTATGTCTTTTATAGCAATTTTTCCTGATCTTCAGTCAAATCTAGAACCACACATTGCATTTACCTGTCATGTCTCGTTAGACTTCTCTTAACTGACAAAGTTCCTTAGTCTTTCTTCATCTTCCAAGATGTAAATATTTTTTAAAAGCACAGCCAAGTGGTTTTGTAGAATGTTTTGTGTCTGATGTCTTCTTGTGATTAGAGTCTAGATATGTATATTTCGGCAGGAATATTACAGCAGAGACAATGTGTCACGTGATACTGGTGGCTTTTCTCCTTCCTCTGCAGGTGCTTCTCTGTCTTTTTCATGGGCTCCTCTTCCCCTGCCTATTCTAGGCTGTTCACGCTTTCAACTCTCCTAGGCAGCTTCATGCTCGTCTGTATCCTGAATTTAATCTTCTGTAATTGGTCACCACCTTTGCACTAAAAGCTCTCAGACTCTCAACTCTCCTCACCCTGGATCTCTCCTAAAATCCAGACCCACACCTGTCAACTAGACATCAGGATGTCACCACAAAGCCCAAGACCAAATGCATCATCTTCCTCTGCCCCACACCTGTTTTCCTTCCTCCTGTGACAAATGGCAGAGGCCAAGCCACTCATTCACTGAGGCAGTCAGAACTTTTCAAATTTAACTATTCGGTCTTCCTTCCTGGATTCTCGATTTCTTTAAATCAAAATTATATCTGTCTTGTTTACAATTGTGTCCCTAAAAATGTCTGACACTTGAAAATGGTAGCTATTTCTAATCAGACTCTCAATTTCTTCACCTCTAAGGTAGAAATAACAATGGATAGCTCACAGGCCTTGGACGAAAAGCAAATGAGATTATCCATGAGCAAGTCCTTTATAAACTTAACACTGTGTCCCCTGGCCACTCAAAACATCCACTGTTCAGTAGCAGCAGCATTACCTAGGAGCTGGTTAGACATGTGGGTCTCGGGCTCCACTCTAGGCTCTACCTACCTCCTGAGTCAGAATCTGCATTTTAATAAGAGTCCCAGGGGATCTGAATACACAATAAAGTTTGAGAAGGACTGCTCAATCCCAAGTGAATTAAACAGACACATCCTCTGAACCCACACAGCACACCATTTGTTAACATTCAGGTCAGGGTCTTTCTCACACAGGAAGTCAGTCGTTCCTGATCAAATGAGGAAAGGCGAGGTTCACGTGAAAGATAGAGCATCATGGAAACACTTTCCTCGTCTCTAACACGGGCTCGAGAGGACCAATCTCTCCAACCGCTATGATATCTGATGGAGATAATGCACATTAAGCATCACATACAGAGCATGGCATGGTGGGTACTCAGCAAATTGTACTTGTTTGTTTTTTAAGAAACTCACAGGCAGATGGCTTCCCATGTGCCACGAAGGACTCTCTGAGCTTGTCGATGGGTTACACCCAGGTTATAAGAGAAGAAGAGGGATCTCTCCTTGTTCTATGCCTGGTACAAATTACCATTTCACAGAGAACTGGATGGCTGTGTGGTTTTTTTTTTTTTAAATCTACCATCTATTGATTCCTACTACGTGCCAGGCACAAGTTAAATCAAGCGAAAGTGTCTGGTTTGTATAGGCCCCATGTTGGTTCCCATAGCACATAAGGTGGCAGGGGCTGGAACAGCGGAACAGAAGGAGGGGAAGGACGTGGAAAGAGGAGGAGACGGTCGAAGGAGCAGACTGGCATGCTCAGACCCATTTTGCCAAAGTTTATTTCAATCTGGCCCGGTTTTTTCAAGCTTCAGACTTAACAAGGACAAAATAATAACAATTCCCATGGCTGTTCTCTGTGCCCAGCCCCTTACCTAAATAAAGTTTTCTTCTTAAATAACAAGGACCTCTCATACCTAAGAGAACGGTGGCTTTTCAAAGAAAAAGATGTGCCAGGTAATAGGCATCATGAAATTACAGAATGACATTCTCTAAAACCTCTTTGAGATTCTGATGAATACTATATCATGTTCCCTCCAAAAAAATAATCATGCTACAGACACAAGTTTTGCATATAATTTTGGGGAGGGAAGGGTTGCAATTCCTTAAAGGAGACTCAAGAACCTTCCACTTAAAATCCCTAGATTTAAGATTCACTTGCTTCTCTTCGCACAGATTCTTGTGTACCAACACACAGAGCTTGTGTGCATGCACACGCACGCACACGCACACACACACACACAGAGCATCGTCAATCACTTCATTTACCTCTCTAGATACAGAAGCAGAATAGATTAACATTTTCCTGGCAGCAAAGTGGAGACATGTTTTGTCTAGAGATTACACTGATTAAGTCATCAAGTGCCATAATCTACTTCCAACAAGGCAGAAAGATAGACAAGAAAATTTGAATGTAGCCATCTAAGCCATAAAAATCACATCTCAGGAGCACCCTGGCCCACGTGCTTAAGCTTTCCTCTGGGAAAAATGCTCCTCTGATCTAATTGACATTGTTGAGAGAAAAACACATCTTCTGTAGAATGTGATATTTGGTTGTTTTTTTGTTTTTCTTTTTTTAACTGTGTCATCAGAAAGACCAGAGTTGCTTGGGAGTCACGAAAAACTTCATTTCTCCTTTATTACTATTTAAGTAAATCCTCAAAATGGTTTTTTTAAATCCAAAATTAAGCATTTTGGCTCCACACCTCAGCAAAATAGAGTCCGAGGGTTAAAAGCATGGGACCCAGATGCAATCTGGCTCCCTGGGTTTGGTTGGATACCGGTTCTACCCGCTTCTCTGAGCCTCAGTTCATTTACATATATAACGGAGCGTATCCGAGCACCTACTTTGTAGGATGGCAGTGAGAGTCAAATGAGAGGATTTCTATACTTCAGCACAGCATCTGGTACATGACAAGAATTTGATGGAACCTATAACCCTAACACGGACGTCCGAGAACACTGCAGACTCTGATCTTAATGACCAGGATGCAGAGCCCCCGAATCCCCCCGACTCCTTCCCCCCAGACGTCCTATCCAATGCCACAGCATCTTGGTTAATGCATTGCACCAAACTGGACTTGGCGAAAGTTTACGACTTTAGCTCATTGAGGGAAGGTTTACTTATTTTTTTTTTCAATGTGGTAAAAACAAACATGTTGCTGTTTTAACCAGATTTAAGCATACGATGTGATGGTATTAATTACACGCACAATGTTGTGCAGGCATCACCATTATCTAGCTCCAAAATCTTTTCATCGCCCCAAATTGAAACTGTACACATTCACCAGTAACTCCCCATCTCCCTGCTCCCAGCCCCGGTAATGTCTACTCTACTTGTCTGTATGAATTTTCCTATTCTAGATATTTCATATAATTAGAATCATATAATGTGTCTTTGTGTGTCTGGTTCATTTCACTTAGCATAATGTTTCCAAGGTTCATCCACATTATAGCATGTATTGGAACTTGATTCTTTTTTATGGCTGAATAATATTCCATTGCCTGTAGAGACATTTTACGTTTCCATTCATCTGTCAATGGACACACAGGGTACTTCCACCTTTTAGTTATTGTGAATAATGCTGCTATGAACATTAAGATACAAATATCTGTTTGAGCCTCTGCTTTCACTTCTTTGAATATAACCTAGAAGAATTGCTAATTAGTATATTCGGTGTGAATGTTATGCACTTAATCTTTTAATAAAAACATCAATATCTGCTTTCCACAGAGACTGCCCCATTTTACAATCCCAGCAGCAACGTACAAGAGTTCCAATTTCTCCACATCCTTTCCATTTCTTCTTTTCTGTAACTCATTTTTAGTGATATCTCAACACTCCCAACAATACAGCAAACTTATTGTTCTAAAATAGTTGAGAAGTGAGTAATTCTGATTTAGTGGTTCTCAACTAGAGATAATTTTGATCAACCAAGGACCATTTAACAACGTCTGGAAACATTTTTAGTTGTCATGACTGGGGACGGGGTGCTACTGGCATCTAGTGGATAGAGGTCAGGGATGCTATTCAACATCCTACATGCATAGGACAGTTTTCACACAAAGAATTATGTCCCAAAATATCAATAATGCCAAGGTTGAGAAACCTTGTTCTGGTTAAGAAGTTAGCCCCTAGGCCACTCTTCACACCAGGCTTTGTAGAGTCACTGGATTAGAAACTTGGGGCGTGTCATAAAGGAAAATATCGGGGTCCAAGTGGGCAAGGTTTCAGTACCTCATCCCCACTTCTACTGAGGCAAATCCTCAGTTAATTATTTTACAAATTGGTCTTCTCTGTAATATTTCAAAGTTCTCACTTCTGAGCTTAAACATTTTTTTTAATATTGTAAATATTTTTTAAATAGTTAGTTTAATCAAGATGTTTTTGGCTGCAAGTAACAGAATACCAAACAAAAAGTGGCTTAAAACGTAATGACATCTCAAATTTTTAAAAGTCTGGAATTGATGAGGTTTAGAATTCAATGAGATGGCCAAGGGCGCAGGCTGTTTCTGTCTCTCTGCTTCACCGCCCCTGGCATGCTTGTTCCTAACCTCAGGCTTATGGTCTCATGGTCTCAAGCTGATCGCTGCAGATCCAGTCATCACGTCCTCTCAAAGCCATGAACAAAGGCAGGAAATGGCAGTTTACCTGTTTGCTCCCAGAAGAAAACCTCTTCTAGAATCCAGGCAGCAAATTTCCTTCTGAATCTCTTTCACTGGGGTTGTACCACCTGCTCTGCTTAAAGCAATCACCAGCCCAAAATTAAATCTCCATGTTAAGTTCAGGCTGATCAAAGTTTCCCTTAAGGCTGGAGCGGGACCACCTTCCACATGCTCATAGGAGGGCAAACATCCAAACTGTAATGAGATGTTGAACGGGCTAAGTAATGTGTAAATCGTTTCATTGGTGCTTCAAAACTAATTTACCTGTCATTTGGTTTCAGACATAAATAAAAATCTAACTGGTTTTTTTTAAAAAGAAAGAATTATCAGTTCGCATAATTAAAAAGTCTGGTTGGGGGGGATGCAATGCACAGATATTGGTGGTCAAATGCCATCACCAAAACCTGGCCTTGCTCTCCAGCTCCCAGTTCTGTGTTCCTCGGTATTGGCTTCATTCTCAGGGTGGCTCTCCCCTGTGGGTGACAGCATGGCCAAAAGAAAGTCCCAAAGCGGAACAAATCACTGTGGCTAGGAGAATGGAATGTTCTGATTAACCATACATGAGTCATATGCCTCCAGCACCCCCCCCCACCACCACACACCCACACACAGTGGAAGGGTAATGGATGCTGGCTTTGCAAAATCAACAAATGTGCACTGCATAGATACATTTAAAAAAAAAAAGGATGCATTTTTGGCACCTAGGTAATCTAGAAATTATAAAAATGCATCAGATCATTCCACAAATATTTGTTGAATGCAAACAACACGCCAGACACAATGCGCTGGGGAGGTAAATAAGATCGTCTCTTCCACACAGCTAATCCTCTGCCTCTAACCCACTGTGTAGCCCTGAATGAGCTCTTCAACCTCCCAGATTCTCCCACTCAGCATTTGTAACGGGAAATGGCTGGAGTGTTGATTTCTGAGCTGCTTTCCAATTCTGTATTCAGTTCATTCCATGACTTCCTTCCTGCAAACTGCTTTGAATATTTTTTTCCTAGATGCTACCAATCAGACAGATTTGATTCTACTTGCATGGCTTGCTGCCCACCACAGAGGAACAAATGAAAAAGGAATGAAATTAACTCCGGCTGAGCAACTGAACTTAGGCATCCAGAGTTCACTGACTCTTGCAGCCAGACACCTTGTGGTGACTGAGGTGAGGAAGACCAGTGGGGAAACAGGGGCCTGGGTAAGGGGGATCGGGAAAGCCTACCACTGGGGAGGAAACTCTGGGCCACAGACATTGCTCTTTCCCAGCTACCAAACCCAGCCTGGGAGAGCCACTTCCAAGCCACGTCTGCAAGGGTGCTTGGCAAAAACTCATTGGTACCCTCTGCAGATTGCAAGCTAAAATTAGCAGTGGGTGTGAAGCTGACTCCTTCAGAGTGATTACAGGGCCCTGGAGGTGTTGGCTTCTGCTGATTACTCACGATGCCGGCTTCCAAGGAAATGGTGTCAGGTGCTCGAAATGTTTAGTGACCCTTAAGGAACAGAATATTGTAGCTAAGCCCAAGTGAATATGTCTGCTCTAACAATCCTTTATTCTTTCCCCCAAAGCGATGAGCACAGTAAATCAAGAAAGTAAGAGGCTGTCGGCCCTCGTACGAGGAGTTGTGTGGGCTTGGCACTGCACAACTTTCCAGATGCCCTACAGTCTACAGGAGCCTAGGTAAGTGGTGCCCTCTAGAGTTATGCAGTGCCCGACCTGTACAACCACAACCACACACAGCAGTCCTCAATGCTCAGACCAAAACTAAGGGGAAAAGGCTGTCATGGCAGGAATCCAGAGATTTTCAAACAACACATAACTTTTATATTGATTATAAACTGAAGTGATAGTTTGGATATACGGAGTTTAATGAAATGCATTATTGACTGCATCTGTTTCTCTTTATCTTTTTTAATGTGGCTACTAAAAAGTTTTAAATTATACATATGGTTTTTATTATATTTCTATTGGACTATACTGTCTTAAAAGTCCCCAGCAGGACTGTGCCTAGCTGCCCAGAGTGGTGACCAACACTCTGTCACACCCTTTTCTTTCTTCCTGTGCCCGTCTCACTTTCCTACTCCCTGAGTTACGTGGGATCACCTCCCAAATAAACTAACTGGACCCAAATCTTGTCTCAAAGCATGCTTTTGGTAAACTAAAAAAACAGATTTACTATGTAGAGGGAATCATGCTAATAACTACCTTTCCTCATTGCTTATATGCTCAATTTGCATATGATCCAGTGGAGAGAGAAAGAACCAACATAGAAAAGTTTAAATACCAGATTTAAGCAACAGAATGAGAGATCTACATGGTTACTCGCCTGCCAAGTGAGTAGTACAGAGAATTAGTGCTAAGAACATGAAGGAGAAATGATATTAATATGGAGTAGTGTGGTGGGGGAAGATTTCTGCTCAGCCCCATGAGATCTAACTGCTGTCAAAGAAGAGGCTGCGAAATGTGAAGTTTGAGCAAAGAGCTAGATTCAAGGAGTGACACTGGTGCTGATGACATGTGCTGTGTATTTTGTGGGGCGTGCACTTTGAATTGCAGTGTATGTGTGTAGGGAGTGAGGGAGGATGCTAGATCCGATTCTCTTATTTCGCTCATTTCCCCTTGTGAACAATGCTGGCAGGGGGAGGTACTGCAGCCTATTTCAGAAGACCCAAACAAAACACACTTCCCAGAAAGGGATCAAACTCCCTACCCTTTTCCCGTTAGCCCCATGCTTTTTGTGACTGAGATGGGCAATTGTAAATATCACCACAGGAGGGGCAAGCATTCATTCCATGAGTATTACTGACCACTCCCTAGGTACCAGGCATTATTGAAAGAGCAGTGCAGAAAGAAAAGAGCAACTGTTTTGTAGCTTTCAGGAAAAAGAAATAACCCACTGCCACCATTCAGTCCTTGAAAATAAGCAGTAAATAAAACCAAAAAAGTACATAAAGGAAATAATTAAAATAACCCGAAGAATAGACATTTTCGGTAGAGTTACCCATTCTCTTATTTACTGTCTCCCTTATAGGAGTGACAACCATTTAAAAAATAAGGGATCAGAAAAAGAAATAGAGTCCAGAGTGAGTCTGAATTTAAGAGTGCACTAATACAGTATTTTTCCTGAAGAAAAACAAACCCACGCCAAAGAATGGGGGTGCTGTCCAAGGTACCAGTTGGCTTCTCAGTGAGCCTAAGGGCTTTGAACCTAATTATGATTCCCCATAACTTCAAAGAGGTAACACTTGGCCCTCACAGTTTATAATTATATTTGTGGGTATTAAAAACAGTTTTTCTTTCACTTATTCTTATTTTAAAGATAAGCTATTTAAAAAACATAGAATCAAAGAGCTAAGGTTTTCTATCAATTCAGTTCAAATGCTTGCAAAACACGTTTCACCTCATAGATGATGTTCTTGTCTTATACCCAGTTGAAATCTTTCCTGCTTGAATGTGGAAGTTGCAAATCAGAGGGCAAAATAAATGACAAAATGGGGTATTTTAAATGGCGACTGACATGGCTTCAATGCTGGGGGAACATGGGTATGATGAGGACTCATTACCAGGGGGGCATGTGCTCTGTCCAAAGGAGAAGTAGTCAGGTCCAGCATTGTGACTATGTAGCACAACAAAGTCAGTCTCACAAAGTGATCTGATAACACAGGAGAAGCTCAAAAATCTCTCAATTAAAAAAAAAAATTTTAACTCAATTTCTTACAATTCACTGTTTACGCCAAAAAGAACATCTGTACATTGAATCCTACCCACAGATTTCCACTTTGCAGTCTCTGTTCTGTCTGAAATCTCATAAACTTAGAAAATTGAAAGTCATTAAAACAGGTATTTACTCCCCCGTTTCACAGACGGGGAAACTGAGATACAAAATAACATTATCATAGATTTCGATTTGGGGTGGAGAATTCAGAACGCAACCCCAACCATCTGTGATTAAGTACACTAGCTTAAACACAAACGTTAGATCATTTGACAGTTTGTGAGTACTTAGAAAAGGAATTGACTACGGCCGTGCCGCCCGGAACGCGCCCGATCTCGGAAGCGAAGCGGAGTCGGGCCTGGTTAGTACTTGGATGGAAGACCACCCAGGAAGACCAGGTGCTGTAGGCAGAAAACAAAAGAAAAAACAAGAAAAGGAATTCACTATAGAAAAAAATATATATCATGGATCGGGCACAGCACCTGGCATACAGGGGGTGCTCTATAATCTGGATTGTAGCAACTGCTAAAAAAAAAAAATGTCAGCTCAGCCACGTATCATGGTTGTGAATCGTGGAAATGCAGTATATAATTTTCTGAATCATACAAACTTAGAATTGTGCCAACCAACAGCTTACTATCTGTATGACATTCCTCTCAGCACTTTCCTCTGTAAATGGGAACAACGTCTCACCTGAATGTTTGTTAAGAGGATCTGAGGTAATACACTACACCACACATATACGCATTAAAAAAATACACACACACATTTATATATCATGTGTAATATATATAATGCCCATTATTCTAATTATAATGACAGATTACTAAACTGGTAAGGAAATTTTAGTAGAAACAGATAATAAGGTTCAATGGAAAGGTCGCAAGCTTTAGAATCAGTCTAAACTGAGTTGGAATCTGGATCTGGCACTGACCAGCACTGACCTGAATAAGTTACTTAACTCTTTGTTTAATAATACCTACTCCTTCATAGAGCTATTGTAAGAATTAAAAATACAGAGCACCTACCCAATGTCAGGCACTAATTTATGTAGAGTGCATAGCACTGCCTGCACTATGTAGTAAGTGCTCAGGAAACAGGAGAGAGTGTTATTACCAGCACATCTGAATGGCGATGGGGCATTTAACATTGCTAGGAGAGACCGAGTATAAGGAGAAATGTGGGCTGGATGAAAGCATAATTAAGTGGGTTAGTAAAAGAATTGAATATACCATGGAGAAAATATTGGATAATAATTGAGAGCCAAAAGAAACCTGAATGATCACTTAGAACTGGGTCAGGAAACTTTCTGTAAAAGGCAAATAGCAAATATTTTTGGCTTTTGGGACCAGACAGTAACTACTCAACTCTGCCCTTGTAGTGTGAGAGCAGTCATGGACAATACAGAAACTTATGGATGTGGCTGTGTTCCAATAAAACTTTATTTACAAAAAACAGTTGGCAGGTTGGATTTGGCCTGTGAGTCATGATTTGCTGCCCCTTGGTTTAGAATAAAAAGATGATGACATACAGTAAAGTGAATTATTCAGTTCAAGAAAGTGACCATACAAGCACTTAAACCCTTGGAATTTAAAACAAAACTCAGGACAATCATGGGAACTGAGTTAAAAACAAAATCTACCAAAGTGAGTTTAGGCCACAAAACCCAAAATCTACCTAGTCTGTTCCGGATGGACCATGTTTTAGCTCAGTTCTGGGTAAAGTTATACGCCTACAACATGTTCAACTGAGAGTGATGATAAAAGACCCAACCGGAAAAGGCTTATACGTCCCACCTGCCATGTCCATCAGCACAGCCCATCCCCAATCAACTGCTGGCGGCCGCAAGGAGCACTGAGTGGAAATGGACTGCGGCTTCACATCTGGGCCTAGAGCATACGAGGGCCATGACTGATCAGTAATGGCTTCCATGGGGTACAAGCAGGGAGAGTGGTGATGCGTGTGCCACATCATCACCGTTCCTAAAACCCTATCTCGTGAGGATGGCTAGGTAGGAAATAAATGGAACTTGTTACCCCCCCCAAAAGTTGCATAACTCAAAATATAATGATCTTCGAGATGGCAAGATATATTTCTCAAATATTAATCTGATCTTGCTAATAATGGATGACATAGCCAAAATAGTTTTTATTACAATGGGCAGCAGGGGGCTGGGCTAGATCGCCTCTGAATATTCTTCTCAGGCCTGCATGAGATGCTGATTTTTCAAGATGCCTCATTGTACTATCACAGCTGTGTTCCAGGTGGCTTAGTCTTCCCAACGGCTTTGCTCTGAAGACATCATGAATATTTAAACATACTTTGGGCTAAACATTTTTCATACTTCTCAGTTCACCCATGGTCTAAAGGTGGGTTTTGTTTAGCAAGAAGGCTCATCTTGAGACGTCGGTATGTGCATATATATGCATATGAACCCATAGGCATTGTGCTATATACACACATTTGGACCCTCAAGGTGCATGTATGTAAATTCCTCCTCTTAAATTTTGACAGTCAGGTCTGAAGTCAACGTCTGCAGTGAAAGGCTATTGGCGTGTCTTCTGGCACAAACTAGCACTTTGCAAAGGAGAATGCAGCGATTATTTGGAAATGACCTACTAATGTTCCCACTGCAGTTATTCATAGACTGTGACCTCAGAACCACAGTGACTGTGAGACAGCCAATGTCCCCTTTACTGTCTTACATGAGGCTGAATGGGGTCACAGAAAGTCCTGGAGAGAGGTGGGGGCAGGCAAAGCACTAAGCGTTGAGGTAAAGACTATAGGTAAAATAGACATATCTGTTTTTCTCTTGTCGATGAAATCCCACTAAAACAACTATAAAAGTGTTTGTTTTGTGCTTTGTTTTGTGTTAGTTTGGGACTTAAACCCACCAAAATGGAGAGAAGAGGTGAGGAGGAACCAAATTGTAGAAGCTGAATGTACATGAAAAATATATACAAAATCTTAAGCCGAGCTGAGCATCATGAATTAGCAGCATATAATCTGAAAAAAAAAAAAAAAAAATAGGTACCTCTACAAATGAAGGGGAAGGCAGTGAGACTGGTTGAAATTCAGTTTAAGAGCTGTCAGTCTCCCAAATCTGCTTCTGGGCAGCAAGAAGCCCAGAGCCCAACCTGGCAAAAGGCTGGAGAGTTCTTTTCCAGAGAAAGGTGAAACAAAGGGTCTCTGGATTAAAGAACTCCAGAACCAGGTACCATTTTTTTTTAAGAGGGAATGAAAAATTAAAACACAAAAGAAAAGCTCTCAGAAAAAAAAAAATTACGAAAGAGCAAAGTTAAACTCAATAGAAAGTTTAGAAAATAAGGAAATCTCCCAGAACAGAAAGTAACAGACAGACAGGTTATAGGACATAAAAGAAAAATTGAAAACCATTATAGGAAGTCTTCCATCCAAGTAACAGAGATCCCTGACTGAAAGAACAGAGAAAATGGAGGGGAGGGAATCATCCATTACATTAGTTACCTTGCTGCATCACAAATTGTCCTAATTATTCAGCAGTTTATAATAACAAACATTTATTCTCTTACCCAGTGTCTGAGGGTCAGCGATCTGGGAGCAGCTCTGTAGGGTAGTTCTGGCTCAGCATCTCCCACAAGGTTGCAGTCAAGCTGTCAGCAGGGCTGCAGTCTCATCCGGAGGCTACACTGGGGCTGGAGGATTTGCTTCGTGTTTATTGGCAGAAGTCCCAGTGCCGTGCCGGCTACTGGCAGGAGGTCTCAGTTCCTTGAAACATGGGCCTCCCCATAGGGCTCCTTCACATAATAGCTGGCTTCCCCCAAAGCAAGTAAGAGAGAGAGAGAGAGACAGACAGACAGACAGACAGACACAGACACCAAGACAGAAACAACAATGTCTTTAATACTCCAATCTCAGAAGCAAATTTACCATTAATTTTGCTCTATGCTATTGGTCAGAGATCAACCCTGCTCTGACAGTGGGAGCAGACTGCATATGGGTCTGACTATCAGGAGGCAAGGATCATTAGGGCCATCTTGGAGACTAGCCGCCATATCTATGGAGAGAGTGTGTGTGTGTGTGTGTGTGTGTGTGTTTATGTATATTTTAATTCTCAGAATGTAAGGGCATATGTTTCCAGAACTGAAAAAGCCACTGATGTTTAGCACAATGGGCCCACACCAAGCCTATCATGATTAACTTTCAAAACACCAAGAATCCTAGAAGTTTCCAGAGATATTCAAGTCAGATCACCAAAGAAGGTATATAACCAGCCAGCGAACACATGAAAAGGTTCTCAATATCACTAGTTACCAGGAAATGCAAATCCAAACCACAATAAGATATATCATCTCATACCTGTTAGAACAGCTATTATCAAAAATACAAGAGATAACAGGTTTTGGTGAGGATGTGAAGAAAGGGAAATCCTTGCACACTGTTGGTGGGGATGTAAATTGGTACACCTGTGGAAAACAGAATGGCGTTTCCTCAAAAAACTAAAAACAGAACTTCCAGATTATCTAGCAATCCCAAGTCTGGATTTAGAGCCAAAGGAGATGAAATCACCATCCTGAAGAATGTTCACAGTAGCATTATTCACAAGAGCCATGACATGGAAACAACCTGAGCATTTGTGGATAGATGAACAGATGAAGAAAGTGTGGTACATACATATACAATGGAATGTTATTCAGCCACACAAAGGAACAAAATCATACTATTTTCACTATCAATGAACCTTGAGGGCATTAGGCTAAGTGAAATTAGTCAGACAACGAAAGACAAACACTGCATGATCCACTTATGTGGAATCTAAAAAGAATGAACTCAGAAACAAAGAGTAGATTGGTGGTTGCCAGGGGTGAAGGAGTGAGGGAAATGGGTAAAGCTGGTCAGAGAATACAAACGTCCAGTTGTAAGATAAATAAACGCTGGGGATGTAATGGACAGCGTGGTGATTGTTAACAACGCTATAGTGTGTACTAGAAAGCTTCTAGAGAGTAGATCTTAAAAGTTCTCACCACATACACAAAATGGTAACTACTGAGGTGATGGATATTAACGAACCTTATTGTGGTCATCACCTCCCATCACATACACATATCAAATCATGCTGTACGCCTTAAACTACACAACATGATATGTTAATTACATCTCAATAAAGCTGGGAAGAAATTGTTTTTGAGTCAGATCGAAGATCGATAATCAGAATGGCTTCAGACTCCTCAAGGGCAATAGTGGAAATTAGGAAGCGACACACAATGCCTTCAAAATCTCAAAGGAAAACTATTTCCAAGCTAGAATTAAACCCATTGTCACGGAGAACATTGGCGAAGAAACAACCAAATTGAAAAAGCTGGAAAGTAAATTTTTTTAAAAACCCATATCTTAAAACCAACAGTGGAGAAAGCTGAGAATAATGAATCAGCAGCGCAAGGAACCTCTAGATGCGGAGGTGAAGGAAGGGAGGGACTGGCTGAAATACAATTTAAGTACTAAGCACTTAGTGAGCCTTTTCAATTCTGGAACTGGACGGGCCTAAATTCTGGGCATTAAAAATGTAGTTATATCAGCCAAACTATCAATGAAGTACGTGAATGGAATTAAGGTATTTTCAATCCTGCTTGGAAAGTTCTCTGCAAAACGTGTTTCATCAAAATGGAGGAGTAAAGAAACAGGAAGACAAACAAACAAACAAACAAACAAAAATGGGAGATCCAAAGCCAAGGAGGGACAAAGGGGAGCTCCAGTGGTGGTGAAGGGAGACCCCTGAGGGACAGCTGTGTGCCAGGCCAGGGGACAACCAGAGTGAAGAAGGTCACGGGTCCCCAGGGAGGAGGCTTTCTCAGAGTGCTGAGATAAACAGGATGTCTGGTGTGTCTGAATGTCTTAGGCAGCATTGAGACTCTTGGTGAGGGGTTTGAGGTTGAATTCCTAATAAGTACTTAGAAAGCCAAGCAAATAACAAAAACGAGGAAAAAATACAGGACAATTATTAACTCCTGGGGGGAACAATGTCAAGGAAAGAAAAACCAATCAAAGCTTACGATATCGTCATAATAATGCAAACACTGAATACCAACCTAGTCAAAGTTATGAAATAACTGTATCGGGGGAGTAAGGGATGACTTCCGCAGTGGGAATTTAATAGAGAATGCCTAGAACTGGAATATCTAGAATTAGTAATAAGAAGGTAAAGATAAAAGTTAAATACCAAAATAATCAGCCCAAAGAGGTGAAATGAGGGAAAAACTAGACTAGTATTTTTGTGGCCAACTTTGTAGAATCCTTTGAATTTCTAAACTGCACCTGTATTACTTGGATCCTACTGAGGTTAATAGGCTACTATGAGAAATGATGAGGTCCTAGCCAAGCATTCATTCGATAAGCATTTAATGTGTGCCTATGGTATACTCGTCCCTGGGGATTTGGAATAAGAGTTAGGGGCAGGGGAGGAGGCCCAGTACCCGTCCCCCTGCTTAGTCCAGTAGGTTTCTCAACACATCCGCGGGTACAGCAATTCAAACTCCTCTAATGAGGTGGTGACAAAGACAGATGCCTAGACATGTGCCTGTCTTGAATTTCAAAGTTTGTGGCTAGTGGCTTCTGTAGTTTGCCCTGGGCAGGGGTACCTTTGGAAGGTTGCTATGGGCTTAGCCTAAGACATGATGGGACCCGAGAAGATGGCTCAGACAACTCTTAAAATAACAATGGCCTTTAACTCCCGCAGCCCGCAAGATGGGATTTTCTAAGGCATGAGAGTGACTTAAGGCTCGTTTCAAGCATGAAGATCATTGTCCATGCTGCTTTGCTCAGATGACCTCATTTAATCTTCACAATAAACCTCTAAGGTGGCTACTAATATGATCGCCACTTTCTAGATGAGGAAACTGGAGCCCACCAAGGTTACAGGACCTCCTAAGGTCGCACACCTTGGAGGCTGCAGAATTCAAATTCAAACCCACCTCTTAAGTTCATGCCCTTTAGCCTCAAAGCTGGAATTCTTCTCGATCACTGGATTGAGAGTTGCAAGACCTGATGCTAGCTCCTGCTTTACCAATAATCAGATGTGATTAATGGCAAGTCCCTTCCTTCTCAGTGTCTGTTTCATATGTGAAAAATGGAAAGGGTTGGCTCAGATGACAACTAAGCATCCTTTATACTTTGGCAGTCTATGTTAGGATGGGGGAAGCCAACGGGAAGAGGAAATGTATAATATGGTCAGAGGTGAACACTCTTTCCTCTCCCAAGCCACAATTTCTTCGACAGTAAAATGGGAATTATTAAGATGTACATTATATGGTTGTTGAGCATATAAAATAAGATAATGGATAAAAGGTATTTAGCACTCAACCCATCCAGGTACACAGTAAGTGCTCGATACACGTGAGCCCTTAATCAGTTCTGAGATGTTCACAGAAGCCCTACCATGCTTGGATTCCTGGTAAGGTCAAAGCACCATGTTTGCAGGAAGAATGGCCAAAGCAGAAGGCAGTCAAACAAAATTACTGTCTAACAGAAATGTGTGCTGTTGCCCTTTATTGGTTTTACATACAAGTTAGTTTACGAATACTTTCAGGAGCATGTAAGTGTGAAATTGGAAAGCGTCACTGCAGGACTGCCACGAGCCACCGCACTGGCGATATAAAAGGGGGAGGCAGAGGAAACAGGGTGGGCCAGGGACAGGGAGAGAAGAAAGGAGAAAGACAGAAGAAAAGGAAGGTGAGCCCAAGGTGTGGAAGGACAAAAGAAGACACTAGGCTGGGGAACAAACTAATTTTAAAGTTCAAAGCTTGTTCATCCAGATTTATTGTTGAACACATGCTCTCATTTGACTTTTTAAACATACCCTCTATTCTCCCACCCCTGTGCTTTAGCCCAAGCCATTTCCTGACTGTGTGAAATTCTCATTCCTACACCCAGACACTGCCCAAGGCCTGCCAAGCTTTCGGGCCAAACCTGAATCTTATTTTCTTTCAGAAGAAATTGTAAAGCGTTCGTGGTTAATAAGAACATAGACTTTGGGTCGGCAAGACCTGCTTTAAAATCAAGTTGGTTGAACTTGAAGCAAGTTTCTCAACCTCTCTAAGCCTCAGTTTCCCAGCCTGCAAAATGCAGAGACACAATCACAACCTCCAGGATTACAAAGGTGACCAGGTGGTCATGGCAAGGTCACGTGTCTCGTTTGGGATAAGAGTGAAGCACTTTCCAGATAACCATTCTGAGACAGGAACCCTTTGCTCCAATAATAAATGAAAACAAGGACAATAAACAACTAACATGTATTAAGGACTTACTATGTCCCAAACACTACTTCTAAGTGCTTTATCCATTAAAAAATCAGTTAAACTCTCAAAGCAATTCATGGAAAAGAAGCAATTCTTATCCTCATTTTACAGAGGAAGAAACTGAGTAGGGTGACCAAGTTTGCCTAGGCTTAAGGGGTTCCTGAAAAGCAAGACTTTCAATGTGAAAATGAAAAAGTCCCCGTTCTAGGCACACTGAAATGTGTACACCCTGACGATGAGCACACAGATATTAAATAAATGTCCCAAGGCCAATGACTAGCTGAACAAGGATTATGTCCCCAGGACACCCAACACCTCTACCGCAGCACAGAGGCAAAGATGAACTCACTGAGACAAAAAATTAATCAGGTCATAAAGTGGGCTGTCCCCACGATTCCCAATCATGTCCTAGCCATGCTCGCCTGTTGCTTACATGACCTTGGGCAAGTCATTTAATATCTCTGGGCCTCACTGTTTTCATCTTCAAAATGAGAGGTCAAACTAAATCAGGGATGGCAGACAAAAGTAATTGATTAAGCCACTCCTTCCCACTCTATCTGAACTTGGGCCTCAGTAGACTTCTCAACCCGGCTCACTGGGCATTTACAACCTAATTGTAGGAGCTGACGTTTAGCATGATCTCTAAAGCCAGCAGCTTTACCTTCACAGTCTGTTGGCACTAAACTAGCTTCCTGAAACCATTCTGGTCTCTGGATTTGGCATTCAGACTAACATCCAAGACAGGGAGCAGACAGATGGCGCAGCAACGGAGGGGATAGTCTCTATAGACGGGCACTCTGTGGCCAGGCCTGAGCTACATACACTCACAGTACAGCATGGTGGATGAGAGCAGGACTCTGAAGACCACCTACACTCAGAATCCTGGCCCACCATTTACCAGCAGTGTGACCTTGGACAAGTTGCTTAACCCCTCTGTTTCTCAATTTCTTAACTACAAGATAGGATAATAGTACCTACCTCACAGGGTTACCATCAGAATTCAGTTAACTTAAGTAAAACTCCTAGCACATAGTGTTATATGTGTCAGTATTACTAGAATTCTCAAAACCAACATGCAATAGATGTTATTATTTAACTGTTAAATAATCATGCTATTATGTCCAGATGAAGAAACTGAGGTTCAGAGAGATTAAGTTGCCCACAGTCACACAGCTACTTAGCAGCAAAGCCAGCTTCAAATACTGATGCCAAAGCCTTGGCTTTGCCACAGTACAGCTCAGCAAACACTTAAATACTTATGAAAAGAATTGATGGTGAAATGAAAGTGATTCTTGCTTATCTGCAGGGACTTGCCAACCCGGGGCCGCTGTTACCCTCAGTATCTGCTTATTCCCTGCCGGCCCTGCTTTCCCAGCTGGCGCTGGAATGTCGCCTGCTTTAACTCCTTGCCCATCCGCACCCATGATATACAGAGAGATGATGGCAACAGATGTGAGCACCGGCCTAGAGAAAACCAGAATACACTGCTGCGTCTCCACTTCTGAGAAACGGGAGAAAATCTTTAAGATTCTGATTATTCATCTTCCCCTATCAGTAAAGTGAATTTTGCTATTTTTCTAGATCTGTATCTTTTAGGGAATTGAGCAAACACAGATTAGAGATAATTGGTAAAGGGGTTAAGCATCTAGGTACCTGTGCTCTATTTTATCTAGCTTACTCCCCTAAGGAGCCTCCTAAACATATGTAGATATATTTTTGTCTTCATAATCAGCTATTCACAAAAATCTCTCTTCTGGTTAACACTGAAGTTTCTAAAGCTAATATATTTCTCATCAGGCTATTACATCCAGAGAGTGAGCTGGTGCCCATGTTTCTAGCTCATTCCACCAGTTCCTTCTTTTTAAAAACAGAAAAAGTGCTTATAGCTTTTCCAAGGATGGGGCTTGGGCTGTCTCTAAGATGCGTGTAAGATACCAGAATTGGTTCCATTCCTGCCTCTGCCCAAAGACTGCAGACACAGGCTGCTGGTTGGAGCTGAGCCGGCAGTTTGAAGCGGTGACGTAGAACTGGTGTGTTCTTCCATTCGGTGACTTCGCATAAGACACAGCATGAGAAAGGTCCACTGACATCCAGAGAGCAAGATGTCGGGTATCCAGCTCTCCATCGACATTTTCAGAAACCACTTCGATGGCTCCTGCCCCTCCTCCTTACTCCACAGATAAGAAAGAAGAAAGCAATCTGGAAAATTACAGATACATGTTTTTCTCCAAGGCTCTTATGTTGCTTATTAGATAAAGTCGGCTTCATCAAAACCAATTACTCTACTTTCTGAACGTTTCCTTCCTTTTTGGAGCTGTTGTACTTGTGCCTTTTCAGAGGAGAGCCACCTCTGGGCCAGTGACTGTGACTTTCTCAACTCTACTGGCGAGGGAGAAACCCAGAGTTATCTGGCAGGGGAAAGGGCCCTAGGAAATAATAGTGTTTTTACCTCTAAAATTTGCTCTGTATGCGTATAAGAGGTGTATAAGAGGTGAGAGCGGAATGAAACAAATTCCCAGGGAAGCGCCGGAGGAGAAAGATGAAAATCTTGAGTGTAATCTTAACGAAAAGGGTTTGGGGAAAGGACTAGAGTGGGGAGTGGTTAGGAAACCTGGCTTAGACTCTGAAAGACGAGTGTAACCTAAGTGCGTGACCTTGGAGAAGTCACTGAATGATCTTCCCTGACTAAAGGAGTCTGTTGCCTTCTCTGAAAACTGGTGATAACGGTGTATTGTCTCCAGGGCTGTTAAGAGGTTTAAATGAGATAATGCAAGGGAAGGGCACACAGGATCTGCAACTGGCACCATTATTATTAACCAGTTTGCTTTCCTTGCTCGTCATTTGAAAATAACACTACCTGACGACTAACATGCATGGAGCACTTACTATGACTAGGCGGTGCCGAGCTTTGGGTTTCATAGGCGAACTAGGTCTTGGGTTGATTATATTACTAAGTCAGCCTTAAATTTGGGAGTATTAGTACTTTCATGGATTAAAGATTGAGAAAACGTCTCCCAGGAAGGGTTTAGTACAGTGGCCAACACAGACAAAGCACTCAACAAAAGGCAGATATTAACATCAAGGGCAAGCCCCACTTGCCTTGGTAACAAAGAGAAGGGTGAGGGGATTGACCTGAATCTGTTTCTTTGCCTCCCCCATTTAGCCGCATCCTTTGCTGACAGCTCTCCCGTGCCTGGTCAGCCCCTAGCCTACTACACCAGGGACTTGGTTCTTCTACTACAATGATGGAAGGACCCAGCAACTCAAGAGCTTGAAGGTTAAGATGATTAAAATAAAAAAACTGGTCAGGCTAGGAGTTAGTTACCCCAGCGAGGAGTAACCGGAAGAAACCCTAAGGGGCTTGTGATGCTGGTGACACTATTTCTTGATCTAGATGCTGGTTACATGGATGCATTCACTTTGAGAAAACGCAACAATGTCTACGATTAAGGACTGCACACTTTCTGTGTATGAATGTTACAATAAAAACATTAGTAAATAGTGACCACCCCTCTCCATAATCCAAAGCATAAAGCAGCCCTTCCGAAGTCACAACTGGGTTACAAGCACAACAGGTCAGTCACCTGTGGCAGCCAGCAGCCTCATCGGTTTATCCCATGGGAGCTTAGAAATGCTATAGTTTTTTTGGCAAGATTGGGAGGTACTGCTCTAAAGCAGGGGTCACCAACCACCCCCAAGCCATGGACTGATACTGGTCCATGACCTGATAGGACCGGGCCACGCAGCGGGGAGTGGCAGGTGAGCGAGCAAAGCTTCATGAGTATTTGCAGCCACTCCCCAGCACTAGCATCACCGCCTCACCTCAACCTCAGGTCATCAGGCATTAGATTCTCATTGGAGCACCTGTTCCTGGTGCCAAAAAAGTTAGGGACCACTGCTCTGGAGTACCAAACCACATCCTCCAAAATCACACAAGTTTACCTTAAGGTTCTTCCTGTGTTACGTGCCACTGAGTTGGCTGACTCCTGATGACTCTGTGAATGAGCGATGTCCACAATGTCCTGTCCTCAACGGCCCTGCTCAGCTCCGCAGACTCGTGGCTATGGCTTCCTTGATGGAGTCAACTCGTCTCATATTCGGCCTTCTCTTCTTGCTGCCTTCTATCCCCCCCCCCTCACCCCAGCATTACTGTCTTTTCCAAAGAGCCTCCCCTTCTCATGATGCGCCTGAAGGAGGGCAGCTTCAGTCTGGTCACTTCTGCCTGCAGTGATGTTTCAGACTCAATATGCTCCAGGGCCTTTGTCTGTCTTTCTGGCGGTCCAGGCATCTGTAGCGCTCTCCTCCAACGCCATGTTTCAAATAATCAATTTGATTCCTATCAGCCTTCTTCACTGTCCAGCTTTCTCATCCGTACATAGTAATTGGGAGTACAAGTTTCTCTATCTAAAGTTAATTTTATTTACTCAGTTTTTAATCAGATTCTTTTAGCCTCTTCCACAAGGAGAAAGTACACTTCATTTAAGGGGTCGACGCCCCTAGACTGCTCTTTACAAAACTGTTAGTCTTTGACATCATTCCCTGTCTTACTAACAAGCAAATGTCTAGTACATTCCTCCCTCCTCCCTCTCCCCATCTTCCTTCCCCTACATTCACTGGAGAGAAAACCTAAGATAAATTTTAGTCATCTATCAAGTCAATGGATATAACACAGACTACATGCTGTTTTTCTCTTTTAAAGTTTATTGTTATTTAAAAAAAAAAAACCCTATACTTTTTACATTTTACATTCACCTCTCAGAGCATTTAATGGTACCAGTTAATGATGTTATTGTACAAAAAGCCCACAGCTGCTTGAAATGGCTGCAACTTTTTTACCATGTTCTGGTATTAAAGTGGTTTAAACTCTTTGGAAAAATTGTGTGTAACATTAAGTACTGAGATTTCAAATTCCCAGATTAGAAACAAGATTTTTAAATCAGGAGGAATTTTAGTAAAAATTCAAGGCTAAAGGGAAATGTTAATAGAAAAACAAAAACAAGAATATTGTAAAAAATAGGACTCCCCCAAGTTAGGTAAAAAAAAAAATGCAACTAACCCCTCCCCGCCCCCCATTTCTCTTAGAAAAGTCACCCAATCCTGAACAAAGGGTCTTTCACACAAATACAAGTAATATGATTGCAGATCAGCCTCTGGGATCTTACTCTGGCCTTAGTTAGAAGTCCTTTTTTTTTTTTTTTTTTAATTAAGTTACGTTAGGTAGTTAGACATCCATAAATACTGGTATCCAAAAGAATGAAAAACATCCTGGCTTTGGTATGGCTATAGAAATATGGAAATTCTTCAAGAGGACACTGTCTTAGGGACAGAGGGAGTGGTGGTGGGGGGGGGGGGCGGGGTGGCACACAAAACTCCCAAGAGGAGGTAAAATAAATATTGGGACACATCCGTAGCAAACACTGTGCATAATACTTGAGGCAAATGCCTCGCATGAAACACATGTACAGGTTCTTCGTCCGAACAACACACACACAAGTTCTGGATCAGAATAGTCTGGACCAACCTATATCGAAGCATCACTTGCAGGAAGTAGTTTGAACTTGGGAATTCATCTGGTGCCCTTGGGGTCAAGTGAGACACAAAGACCTTTTGGAATAAGAATGGCCAGCTGGCCTAAAGCTGGCCCCTTCTCATTCTAGGAATCTCAAAGTCTGTTTCACCCTTCTGATTAGTTTCGCCCATCACAAAAGCTCCGCCATCTGCTGAGGACTGGGGCTCTTCCACCCCTGGTCACTACGGGGGCCTGTCCCCGTGGTTGAAATGCTGATTTTTCATCTCTGGAGCAACCAAATAAAAAATCTTCTGGGATCAGGAATATAATTTACTGTTCTGTGTCTCAAGTCTACTTCACATGTTCCTCCATTTTCACGATTTCATGATTTTAAGGGCTGTGACATAACTGAAGCGCAGAAGGCAGTGACGGGGCCAAGACCACACCTAAGCACGGCCTCAAAAACCCTCAAATTTACAGAAGAGAAAAGGCCGAAGTGCCCAGACCCTGGTCTTCAGTTACTTCACAGATGCACAAAGGTGCCACCAGATAAGGCCAGGAAAAAAGGCAACTTGTTGCTGCTCCCATGCTGAACCCGCAACGCTCATCGATATAATCCTTTAGCAAAAAACCCCACAAACTTTGGTGTACTGTTAGGAAGACAAGACAACCAGTAAAAAAAAAACCTTTGATGGCAATACACACTAAGTATATCTAAATAATTCCCATCACAGAGAACTAGACAACCAATAGCTGCCTGCTATGATGGGATGTTACGCACACCACAGTGACAACTGAAGCAAAACGGATCCTCCCTCACAGCCAAGGCCGCCAAGAATAAAAGGTGAAGGCCCCGTTTACTGTGGACTTGGTTCACTGTAGTAAACATCCTAGAAACGGGGGCGTTCGGGCGGAGAAGAAACACAGAAGGCCCAGGCAACTTTCAATCAACAGCATCATTTATCCTGTGTTCTAAATGAGACTCCAACACCAGGGGGAAAAAATGAGGAAAAAATGAGGAAAAAATAGATTATAAATTAAAACAAAATATATCTGTACAAGTCTTTACTCTCAATCAGTATGGTTTGGTCTCTGTTGAAGCCAGGACACTGGAGGTGATTCATATGTCATTACAGCCCCCAACTTGCTTTGAGGTGTGTACGTCAAGAGACAACACGAGGGAATCACTTGGGACCGAGGAAGTGAGTTACAGGGATCTCCTAGGATGTGTAAAGCCTACTGCCTGCCTGCAGAGACGCTAACACTTGCTCTAACCCCAAATCCTTTAAAAAGAGCATAAGGTGGCATCTAGGATATAAAAACCCCTACCACCCAATGAATCATCTCTCTAGTTACAGGAATGAGGGAAGGGGAACAGGGAGTGAAGGGGAGTCTGCTTCATCTGAATATATTAGGAAGAGTGTAGATTTAGTGGCAGCCATGGCAGGGCTTTGTCTTTGACCCGGGCCAGACCTCCTAGAAGATGTCCTGGGAGGCTGAGAGCGCCAACAAGGTTCCGTGGGTTTGGAATGGCCAGAGCGCAATGGCATCAGTGACGAGAGGGCAACTTGAATAATGAGTGAGAGTCTGTAGATCACTGATTATTCCACTATCAATCTCACCTCCCTACCTTCCATAGATAACCCAGATAACCAGCCTGTGGCAGGTACCTCTTCACCTACTTGGGAGCAGGGGAGAGAAATGAATTACAAATAAAAATGTCTAAAATGACCACTTCTAGCTTGAGATAGAACAAATGTGTTTGAATAAACCACCTGCATTAGATAACATTTAAAATATGGTAACTTGAGCACATTACGAATATAAAATGCCCCTGCACCCAACTCCAATTACTTCAGTGCACACAGTACCCCAGGCAAATCTTTCCTGTTGTTCAGCCAGTGGAATGGACGGTGTGCGCCAGATGTTACACAAGGCATTTATTTTTGAGAAGGCTGAGAGCCAGAATCCATCTCCATCTGCTAAGACCTCTGCCCCAAGCTTCTGGGGAAACAGTGAATCGGGCTCAACAAGGGACACAGCTATGTGATCCACTAACCAGATTTAAAACATGAAAATGATTGTAGAGTATATCCCTTCCTGCTCCTCTTCATGGTAGAAAGACCTAAAGATAATTTTTAAAAGTGATGTCCCCTCGAACTCAAAGGAGGCTTAAAAACACACACACTCACAGCCAAAAATAAAGAAATAAGTAAATCAAACTCCCAGGACTCCTGTGTAGTCTCATGGTGACTGGTGGCTGAAAGAAGTCGAGGCAGGAAAGCATAAAACAAAAATGGAAGTGACTGGCCACAAAAGTGCCTTGCAGAATTCACAACAGTGTTCTCCAGTTTCCAAGGCCAAGGAGCAATTCCAAAGTTAAAAACTTTCTATTAAGAATAAAGCAAAACAAAACAAAAACAAAAAAGCACTCCAGAAATAGGATCAAGGGAAGGAGAGCACTGTAGAAAGTCAAGCCGCTGACCTCCGGCGGATCACAAAGAGCCCGCGCTGAAGCTGGCCCAAGTAAATCCTCATCTTGGTGCTGTCACTTGTCTTCCTCACCCAGATCTGCAAGGGAGAAGGAAAGGGAACAGGATGAGAGAGCGTAATGCTGAGGAATCAATCTTCCAGAGAATCAACATATTTGCATGAATTAGTGAGTCCAGAAAACTGGCAACCTCTTCCCGTCAGCTTGTGAAGCCTTCACAAGCACCTCCTCAGCCTTCAGCCCTCCTAAAGGCTGGCCGCTGACGCAGAGAGCGGGCATCAGCCCTTGAACTCATTTCTCCCAGCCTCGTCTCTCTTATACCTCTGATGAAAAAAATGGAAAGCACAGTGGTATTGGGTTCCATTTTGGCCTTGATCTTAAGGACACTTTTTGATTTGGTTTGATTACAGCATTGTCAACATTTGAGATACATATATTCATAAACATAAACTTTCAATCAAATTTGGAAATATTTTCCTTACCCCAAGGGACTTCCATATTATATAACCTGCCAATACTCTGGTTTCCTGGCAATTAAGGCTAATGGTTGTAACAGGAAAAGAAGGAAATATAAAAAAGATGCCCTCGAGTGAGCTAAGGCCCAATTAGAATCACAACAAGGTTCGATTAGCTTAAGACAGCCCTTCCCTCCCGACTACATCATTCTCCCACAGAGGGATCAGATGTCTTGCATTTTACAGGCAAGTGCATCCTTCTGTAGAACGGAGAAGGAACTCGCGCAGCAGGGGACTGGCAGAGCTGACGAGTGGACTCCAGCAGTGGCAGCCCGGCAGCCAGGGATGGGAGGGAGAGCTGCCATGCCAGCAAGGGGCTGCTGTGCTCTGTGTGCTGGACACTGTGTCATCTCATGCTCAGAACCACCACAGAGTAAAGACTACCGGTGCCCGCCTGTACAGAAGAGCAAGGCTGAGGCTCAGTGTCGGATGCGAATCCTGCACCTGACATCCAAGCCCCTTGCTCTTCTCCACTCAACCAGCCTCCGACTCTTCTCACCGATTCTCTCACATGTTTAATTAACATGCAATTAGATGAAGCCAAAAGCATAATTTTTTAAATAACTGCATCACACTCATATATGCAAGTACAAGTTTCCAGATATATCTTCTCCCTCCCCCACTCGGTTTTCAAATTTTCAAAAAGTTTATTCTCAGTTTCATCTGAATATCTTCATTGTGATTATTGAGCAACAGAGAGACTTTAAAGTCAAACACACTGGTTTCAAAATAAAGAATGCATATAAAGCTGAACCTTTAAAGGACTTTGCAGAACCATTTTAAATTGAAAACTGACTTCCAGGAGGGCTGAACTGGGAGTTACCAACATGCTCCGAGGCACCCACCAAACCTGCTCAGTCAAGTTATGCAAAGGCCAAGTAGCTCCAGTGTCACTTAGGAGTTGACCAGAAAAATGGGCTGGAATACTTCCAACAAGCGAGATTTTTTTTCCTATTACCAGAGCTGCGTGCCTCTGATGCACTGAGGCGTCTCCCCCGCCCCCAGCAGACATGTCTCAGTGTCACCGTTTCCTTGTCAGACCTTGTTGACACTCTATTATGTCAAAGGGTGACAATCTTCAACAAAGACAAAAACAAAAATCTAACTTGCATTTTATTTTCCTGAAAAATCTCGAGGTGTCACTGAGAACATCGCTCAGTTTAGTTTGGGAACTTGGAGGCCACATGCGCTTTGTACAGCAGCCCACGTGGCCAGGCGCAAAGCTGCTGTGAAACCACGCCTCTTGCTGAAGAACAGGAGGTCTCTCTATCGGACGCCCTGTTCTGGTTTTGACTTGGCTTGAGGTGACACGCAGGTCCTGAGCCCAAAGAAGAATGACATTCATTTGTCTGGAAGGCTCTCCCTAAGTAAATAATCACTTTGCAAACTAGTCACATTTGTGGGCATTTTCAATTCAGGAAGCTGGGAGAATAGAAAAGGCTCAAGTTATTCCATAATCCAGTTTCATTAGATTTACTGTGCACCGGCACGAATAAGTTACATAGGGCAGACACATAAAATTCAATTTCTTTGCAGACATTTGTGGACTGATAAAAGATCAAGCCAATCTGGGTATTCAAGTTTTAAACATTTTTTTAACTACTAACAATACACATTACCCGTTGCTGATATCTTCCTAACAAAGGGCCAGTCACATCACCTTTGAGCAAAACCCTCTGAGCTGACTTTAGAACCAGTCCCCATCCTACAGCAGCGACTGGAGAAGACCAACACCTCAATGGCATGAGCCTGGTAGCTCCTGTTCAGAGGCACGACAGAACATGTCAAAGTGGAAAGACGGCAGGTAAGGAGTAGTGTGAGGGTCAGATTAGGCCAGCACCCATTTATTGAGCACTTACTGTATGCCAGGCCCTGTGCCGGTGCCTCATTACAGCCTCACAGTGCGAAACAAATCTATTAGCACATATGAAAGTTCTAGAGAAATAACAAGACAAAGATGGAGTATGCTCCATGGGCAGGTTCCACTGTCAGTAGATAGTTACCTTAAAACCCAGCAGGATTTGAATGCACAGATATCGAGGCACTTGCCTTTTGTTCTTTCCTATTGTCTAGCTCGTGGTTCCCAAGTCAGTTACTGTACAAGGAGTTCAAAGATACCACAAGGAATACACAAACCCACATATACTATAGTCAAGCAAAATCAGGGATTGTCATGGGTGATTTTGCCTATGTGCAATTCCTGCCTGAAAGCACTGACTTTAGACTCTAACCCACACATAACACATGACTCCACTATACTTTCTTGATGGCACTCACAATTTGCTTTCCTAAAGGGCGAGGGAGTTCAGTCCTACCTCATTGGCTCCAACAGAGCTGATCACACAGCTCAGTTTCTGGTTGTCCTTTGACTCCAGATAGATGGCTTGGCTCTTGTGGTACCTGCCAAAAACAAGACACAAGTTTATTTTTTAAACCACTTTATTGAAGTATGATCGACATGTAAAGAGCTGTATATATATTTAATGTATAAGACTCAATGAGTTTGGGGATAAATACACACCCATGAAACTATCCCACCATTAAGGACACAGACATACGTATCACCTTCTAAAGTTTCTCCCATCCTGTTTATTATTACCATTGTTTTTTGTGAGGGTTTTTTTGTGTGTGTATGTGATAAGAACACTCAACACAAGATCCACCCTCTTAACAAATTTTAAGTAAATAATACAATATTGTTAGAGGCATATATTTTTCAGAAAGGAAGGAAGGAGAGAAGGGAAGAAAAATATAAGCAAAGGAGTCCATTTATATTTGAGAAAGAGTCTGGATTTAAAGTTTAATTTAAAGGCTTCCATCCTTGGATTAGATTAGATGACCTCCTAATCTTCTAAATCTAAAAGTTATATTTCTTGGTTCCTCTACAGAGGATAAAAGGGAGGCCAAGGAAAGCGCTAGGAAATTAACTCTGTATTTACTTTTGTAACTACATGATCCGGTTCAGAAATAAATGATAATTTTTCGAGTAAACCCTCTATTGTCACCCCAAAATACTGAAGGCTGGTAGACAAAAACAAATAGATGGGCTTAAACAACTGTCCTGTTATTTACTTTCTATTTGTCCAAATAAGTCAAACAATTAAGAGAAAAGAAGGCCAAATTCAGCCCTTACTTTGGTCACTCATTCAACAAATACTCATTAATCACTAACTGACAATGCTAGAAGTTGGAGGCAGACTGTGAATAAGGCCAAAAGGTTCCTGCTGTCATGGAACTTCAAATACAGTTGCAGGGCAGGAGATTAAATAAGCACACCTGGCGAGCAGTAACTAGGTGAGGTTTTTGAGTGTCAGACATGCACCCAAGCGTATGTAATGTAGCCCGGTCAGTCAAGAAAGATGCTTTGAGTGGAAAAGACAAGACAGACATTCTCCTTTCAGCCCCTGCACCTATTCTCTTCTCCGGTGGCGCAGGAGACCACCTTTGACTTCTACAAGTTCAGAGACAAGGCCACGAGAGACAGTGAGGAAGCCAGGACCAAAGCGCAAATGGAACAACAGCTGCCACAGGGTGAGGGAGCAGCTGCTGAGTTCTAAGAGCTGGAAACCGGCTGAGCTGCTGCTGGCAGCACTGGCCTGGGCCAGCCCCCGCTCCACCAAGAACAGAACCTTTGGCTCATTCTGGCTGCACAGATCCAGCCAGACAAACGCACCAACTCATGTAAATTCTACCAAAACTAAAACACACCTCCCGGCGAAGCACTGCATCTTATTATTTCTGTGGGGGAAGAAAGCAGACTCTGTTTTGCCGTGTGATGAAATGATCACAGTAAAGGGTGTGCTTCACTCCCACAACGAGCCTTTTCCAATCTAGGTTCTAAGCGTTCTTTAACCTGCCACTTAGTAGCTGAAAACTCAGGTTTCCAAGTCAACTTACTTCCTGAAAACACTGTTAAAGAGAAATCAAATCATAAATGCAATTAGAACAGTGAGATTGGTTTAGTTCCAGCTTCAAAGTTGCTTTTGGCCAGAAATTAGTTGGTAAACTGGGTTAGGGAACCTTCATTATGCTAAATATGTAATATCGCAAGGTTTGAATTGTACAATATATGAAAAAAGGCTGAATTAGCTCACAGTAAAACTCGAACTGAGTTTCCCTCCCACCTCTAATATTAATGTCTTGAGTAATGGTTAGAATAAAAATACAGAGAAAAGAACATTGTTATTCTATGGGGACTATGATTTATTAAAGAGATAAAAAAACACAAAACAACAGGCAACTAGCCGCAAGTCATTCTGATACTATTTTCTAAATACTTTAATAAAGAAAGGTCACAGATATGGTGCAGAAGTATATTACTAGTGGAAACATACTCAAAAACCGCTAAATAGAGAAAAAAACACTGTCCATTACGTTCCCGTGTTTACAATAAGACATATACATGTTACACGTGCATCATACACACACACAGAAAAAACTGGGTGAATATGTACATTAAATGTTTATAAAATATAAAATGTAAATTAAGCATGGCATTCCTTTGATTGCATAGCTTTCTTTTTTTCCAGAATAAACAGGTATTATTTATATTAAAAAGTAAATGTTTCCTTACGTCACAGTACTAGAAAATACCTAAATAATAAAGATGAGGTAAAAAGAAAACTCAGTGTCACAAATCAATGTCTTAAAGACAACCATTAATTCTGGGACGTATTCACACAATTCTCATGAGAGGTGTTGCATTTTCCTTCAGATGTCCTCTGAGCCCAACCTCAACATACTTGGCTGTCTTAAAAGTGAACATCAGGAGTAAACAATACAACCTGGTCTACTGCCCCTGAGAGGTGGTCTGGGACTTAAGTATCTGGCCACCACCCCAGCCTGCCTGCTCTGGAATCACCAGAAGGTGGTAGCTTGAGTGTCCACAATTGGTCACCATCTGCTCCACAGGAGAGCTGGCCAGCGTGTTTCCCACCTCAGCCCACTTCCAACTCAACTGACTCCCAGGTTCTCCTGAAGAAGAGTCTGTAGGACCTCCAGGGGATTCTCACGCATCACACAATAGTCTTGGGGAATCGTTATCCTTGGATATCAAATCTATTAAATTATCTGAATTCTCTGAAGAAAATAAGTCCTCGGAAATTAAAGTGCTCATATAGGGAGTAGTTTTCAGGATGGAAACCAAAAAGTACATGACAACCTTAACATGCAATTTACTTTCCAATTCTAAAGAGAAATAAAAGAGCAGGAAAAAAATCAAAACATATTTAGACATAAAAAAAATGATGAAAAGTAACATCAATAGAGCTAGATTAATAAAAACGTACATTACTTTTTTGCCAATTAGCCCATTTTATAAGATACAACTCATCTCTGCTGAAAAAATACTTGAAACAGCCTCAGAGGACAAGCCCCAAATGTCAAGCTGACTTTATTACTTTATTACTAATGGAAATTCTGACCTGGGAATCCTACAATTAAGCTCTTAAAGCTTTGCCTTTACTATTAAACCCAATGAACTAGAATCACCACTACTATCATGGAAAAAAAGCAATTTCTTTAGAAGGTGGGTCAAAAATTGGGGCAGAGAAGGGGTTGAATTTAATTCTGTATCCTACTGGGAATCCTAATATTAACATTTCATCATTCCCGTCCTCCTCCCCACCAAAAAATAGAGATCATGTGACAGCTATAGTACCTCAAAGAGTCTAATACTCATTGTAAATATTCAGTTTTAACAGTCTTCTGTGTCGGCTGAAGGCTGGAGGGTTAAATGCACTCAGGCAAGTGGGTGACTTCATGTCTGATTCACATTAACAGCCCCAGATTAACAATCTGCCAGCACCATCAGTTAGTTATTTTAAAGTATCAGCTACTTTCACAGTACTTTCTAAGAAGGGTCATTAGTCCAAATCAAAAATGAGGAAAACTTACAGCAGATATAAAATACCTTAAAACCAGTATAAGACCAAGGCAAAGAGAAGATGCTTATCTTTCAAAATGAAATGTAGCTTGATAAGTTCTCATGCCAAGTTGGGAAGCCTGAATCATACTCATTTTGCTGAAGTCATTTAAAACTAAATGAAACATGTTCTGCCAGAAATACTGTTTCCCCAAAATAACTTCATACCACTGGAAAGAACATGAAGTGATTCAGCTGACCTCTGAGCCACAGGCAATGAATGCTGAAAAAGAATGAATAACGGCAGCTGCCAACTGACAAGGACACAAAAAGCAAACAGCAGAGCGTGGTAAGACGTGAGCGGGTGGCTCTGCACTGGTGAACATGCCAGCCAGGAACCCCCTGACACCTCCCAAATACAGCAGGGCAGAGAGGGGACCACCTTTCAACAAATGTGTCCTGAACTCTGACTGCCAAGACCAAAGAGAAATGCACAGGATAACAACAGTCTCGATATTTAATAACAGAATAAAAGCTATTCATTTAAATTCATTGAAAAAGTAAAATGCTCCAGAGATTTTATATTAAAAATTTCTGCCACCATTGTGAGGAAGACCGTGAAATTCCTTCAAAATGTTTAGGTCTAACACAGCAAACCTGACCAGTCTAGTCTGTCTACATTATGAAACACCAGTCACTATGGATCCTTTCTTTAGAAAAACAAGACTTTTATTTTACAGCATTTTCACCCTCAAGACACGTCTCATAAAGTCTAAGGATTAAGCTTTAGAAAGAGGAAAATCCTAAGCAACACGGTTACAAAATGAACATTATTTGAAATATCACATGGCTTTAGGACTCATAGATCCATAAAAATGTTAGTGATAAATCTCATCATTTTTGAAGATGGTTCTTATGTGTGGGCTTGATCTTTAAAGGTTATTTGGTTTTCATTATTTGAAACATTTTTCATCTTTTTTGGCCCCTCAGTATGTTGAGCTGTTAGAGCCTGCCACCTAGTGGTGACATGTACGGATAAGCAATATCAAGATACAACATAACAGGCCTTTTTGAAGAATGCCAAGGAACAACCAAAGGAGAGCGGCAGAAGCCACAAAGATCACTTACAGATAACATCCGTCATCATCCACGGGGTAATTAATTCACTGTAACCTAATAGGTGCAACTGATTAATTTCAGGCATGACTAGACCTCTAAGTATTTTTGCCAATTTTAGGAGTATATTACAAGGTAATCAAATAACAATACTGAAGTTTTTTCTTTAAGAAAGATAAAAAATTAAAAATAATCATTACTTTAATTAGAAACTTTGGGTTAAATAAATTTATTGAAATTCAAAAGATCATTATATAGCCATAATGGAGAGAGAATACAATAACTAAGAAAAGCATTCTGCATATTACTAAGTGGAAAAGCAGAACACAAATACGTGTCCACCATGATTTAAACTGAGTAAGAGTGTGCCTGCATATGGCTCATGAATAAAGGAATATATCAAATAATATATTCCTGGGCATGACCCAGGGTGACTTAATACCTAGCAGAATGCCTAGTTACAGAGCAGACAGTAAATGTTTGTTGAATGAATAAATCTATATGAGTTTTTAAGGTTCTCTCGTATTGTTTTGCCATATTCTTCCCAATGAAAACACTGGCGCTCTGAAGGTTTCAACCCATCTTCAATGTAAACCAGTTGCAGGATGTAACCCCAGGTATGTTTTTCGGAAGACTCATGCAGCAGGATGCCATGTGAAGAATACCTCATCAAATAAACAACACCTTACGCTAACGTCTTAGACCCACAGTACCCATTAATATATCAGAGGACCCAAACAGTGCTACAAGGAAGATTTATCTTAAGGAATTCGGTCATTTCCCCAAACTCATTTGACTATAAAATTCTTTTTTCCACAGATCACCTATTAATTTTAGCACACAGGGGCAGATTTCAGAAGAGGCAGAGGGGTATAGAAGCCCTGACCCCAGTCTACAGGGGTGGCACAAAGATGTAACCCTGCAAGTCTAGTACAGTAGCAGCAGCTTGGAGAAAGAAGGGAGGCCATCATCAGAAGAACATGTTTTGGGAAACACTGACTCAGAGATCTAACAACCAGTATCAATGAAAAGACTCCGAATACACTTTGAACCAGGGGTCTCCAATCCCCAGGCCACAGACCAGGACCAGTTCGTAGCCGGTTAGAAACCAGGCTGCACAGCCAGACATGCGCAGTGGGCAAGTGAGCAAAGCTTCATCTGTATTTGCAGCCGCGCCTCAGCACTAGCATCACCGCCTCAGCTCCACCTCAGGCCATCAGGCACTAGATTCTCAAAGGAGCACCGGTCCCTGGCACCAAAAGCTGGGGACCGCTGCTTTAAATGTCATTCCACTTTTAATGCTATGTACGTTAAGCAGCAGCCATGCTCTTAAATAATGCTTGATAATTCCAGCCTTCTTTCCAAGTGGTTCTTCTGAGACTCTTATGAGTAACCTATTTTTCCATAACATACCATCTTTTATCGTAGTACAGTTTTCCATCTTCTATCCGGGCTTCAAACCTCTGGGCTGGAGACTCTGCAGGCGTGGCAGGTAAGTGTTCGGGAGAGGACGGGGATGCTGAGGAACCAAAGAGTTATTTCAATGGCTACGCATGTAACAAACATGTGTCCACCAGCTAACAAACATGCTTTAATTGAAATGATATTAAAAGGTGCTAAGAATTATGATCACCAAGTCCTTTCAGCTATAATACATGGGAATCCAATAAAATTCTTGTACAGTACATCTAACTTGATCCTTTAAGCAAACCTGTGAGGTAAGCAAGGGGAAGATTAACCTCACTGAACAGAGGAGAAACCTGAGGCTCAGGCAGGCTAAGGGATTTGCTCAAAGTCACCTAAAGTAGGACTAAAACTCCAGTAACCATGAGAAGCGCAAGAATTAGTAAATCTCTCTAAATTTATAAAGTGAAATACTTTCTAGGAATATTTATTACTAGATAGAGCAGACTATTTGGGAATGTATAGAGTCAAGCTAATACAGTGCTAATAACTATGGCGAGTTCAAATAATCTAAATTCACACATTTGCTCAAACACCTCCCCCATTCAGTCTTCATAACTGAGGACCTCTCTGTGGCCCACAGTGGCCCTTGGGAGGAAATTATTTAAAGAAAGAAGAACCTTGCTTTCTTCCCCAAGACTTGGTGAGTAGGGGGATGTGTGAATAATCGCAGTGTTTAAAACAAAACAAAAATGCCTTGCCAGTTCAGAATTCTGTCTTATAGCCTAGCGCAGACTCTCGAGTGCTGCTCGGGAAGGAATCACTGTGAAGACAGGGCCAGGCTCTTCTGCAAGCTGGGGCCGCTAGCAGCTTGCGCGTCCCTTCCCAGAGCCAGGCAATGAAATGCCACTGGAACAGCAGTGCCTAGTACTTAACTCCACAGAGCAAGTAATACTGAAAAATCCTTCCGGTTTCATTTTCAGAAATGGATGTGTACTTAAATCTTATGGCTGCCAACACAGAAGGAAACCTTTACCAGCCAGTCAATCAAATGTCTGTTTTACAATAAATCCTACGGAAAAGACAAAAATAACTAACACAGTAGGATTTAAAAAAATAATCAAGCAAGGGCGCACTTAAGGTTCCCTTCAACTTTCATGATGACTACTCTAAGGCAAATGATGTACGTTTTATTTTGGGTAACAAGTCCCTGTCACATATCCACAGGCTTCTCCAACAACACGATAAAAAAATGTCAGTAATGTCAATGCACTTACCTGGTCTCTTGGGTGACTTAAGCTGTAAGAAGAAGAACAACAAAAAATCTTAGAGACAATCATTTCAAATGCAACTTAAGGTGTCAAAGGTATCAGATTTAATAAGTGACGTGAACAAAGTACAGCAGAAAACCACTGTGAGCCTAAGCTCTCAAATAAATCAAAAAATCAAACTGTACCTTATTTAATGTTCTCAGATCCTCCATGATCTGTTCATCTGTTAACAAATAGTTTAGCTGGGGTGTTGAGAGTTAAAGGAATGTGTCTGAAAAGGATGGTTTCCAAGCAGAGATCAACAAAATGGTACCAATATTTTAGAACTTACGAAGTGTGAATTTGTTACATGAAAATTTTACAATAGCTTGCCTCTTGGAAGTTTTGATTCTCTTAAGTGTCACGTGTTGCCAGGTATACAAAGGAATTCACACTCCCCTCCCCACCATCTTATAGTCTTCTATGATGAGAAGACAGAATGAGATTCAATAGGTAACCACAATAATAGTGAGAGCACCGCATACAATAAAATATTCATCCTGAAAATTTTATAGTTGGGCATTTGATAAAAGAATCTGAAGATTTCCGCATATAGACCATGGGGTTAATCTCCCTAGCAACTTAAATTCTCAGTTGTGAAGATAAAGGGACCTGAAGTTATGCCCTTTCTTGGTGGCAGATGAGTAACTGAACCATTTGGTGTAAATGGCTATTTATTATCTCCTCAAGAGGACAGAAATAATACTTCTCCATAAGTACTCTTCCCATTCCCATTTTTATGAGTAAAAGGGCTTCTTTATGTCCGACTGAAATCTCATTTGCTTTAATTTAACAAGTTTACAACCCAGTTTTAGGGATATTGATAACTGAAACAAAATGCAGAAATTACTGTCTTCATTTTACAGGTGAAAAAATCAAGGGACATGAAATTTTCAGTTGCCCTGAATCTCAGGTGCCCTGAGTATTAAAACCAGATTGAACTTTTAACACAAAGTATCTTTCCAAATAACTGCTCTCTACAAATCCCTCCCACTAAAAGCAGGAGCAACTGATAACTCCAATAATAAAATGGCTGACCCTACGTTCCAATCGAATATGACTATTTTCTGTAAGACAATACCATGTATATTCTATCAAATGGGTAAGCAAAGGGTTTAGCAGTCTTAAGGAAAAAAAGTGATCAAGGCTTGATGCAAATGGATATCAGGAGCAGGTTTTCTCCTCTTGTCTGGAATGGGGACAGGATCATTTGGTCGCCTCCGCAACTTTCTGGTCATGATGGGTTTCACTTCCATAGAATCTGTGGCAAGAATGGAATGGGTAAATCTATCCAATCCCCACTGAAGTCAGTGAGAATTTCTACAGTGTAAGAATA
Source organism: Eonycteris spelaea (assembly GCA_003508835.1). NCBI lineage: Eukaryota > Metazoa > Chordata > Mammalia > Chiroptera > Pteropodidae > Eonycteris > Eonycteris spelaea. The sequence goes on from PUFA01000042.1 coordinate 1,785,499, forward strand.
CCGGCCCCACAGCCATCCAATCAGAACTGTTTTACTGGTACATCTGGTCCACACGTGGCTCAAGCCAGACACCTTTAGAGAGAGGGTCGTGCTTAGAAGATGCACACCGGCTGGCCTAAGAACATCCCTCTCAGAAAGACGGCCCAGCCCTGCAGTCTACCATTCTGACTGCTGCAGAAATCTCTCTAGGAACCCGAAAACCAGGGATTTTCTTCCTCTTCCCTCAAATTTAAAGAGGCCAGAGTCATAGGCTCTTGGGATTGGGAGGAACTTTCAGGTCATCTCAGTGGACTAATCTCTGCTGGTCCCACAGAGGGTGGGTGGACTGAAGCCCACCAGTATATAAGGCTCTTTTAGAGGCTAGTGGCCTCAGTGCCCACACTTTTACATGAGATCATCGTTTTGTAGCTACTTGGCTATCAAGAATGCTATAATGAAGGCTAGGATAAAGGCCTCTTTTCATTCTTCTTGACTTCTCTCTACAGTCTGACACTGGCTGCTGACTCCCCTCACCTTAAAACCTCTCCTCCTCAGTCACTGCCACACAAATCTCTCCTCTCCTGATCTGCCTCCTTGGGGCCCTTTTTGTTGGTCTGTCCCTTAAAAACTGGTGATCTCTGGAGCCCAGGCAGCCTCAGCCTGTATCCCAATGACTCTCCAATCAACTGTGGCTCCACCCACCCTTCTGAATGGCAACCTATAGCCTACGACACCATATACTCTCTAGGTACCAAGCAAACTCATTTCTTCTGGTTTTACCTCCCAAGGCTGCCTCCTCCCCAGTGTCTCGGGGCATTATGCCTTTCCATCCCTCCAACCCAGAATAAAATCTGTCATCTGTGACTTGTCTTCCTTCACCCAGGCATCAAATCTACCAGATAATGGCAGTTCTGCCTTTTAACTGCCTCTCAACTCCAACCCCTCATCATATCCACATCTCTCTCAAAGTGATCTTCCTAAGACACAAATCAGATCATCTGCACACTACTCAAATATTTCAATGGCTTGCCACTCTCTACAGAATAAAATCCAAGCCTCATCTGTTCTCCCTCACTTCTTTATTCACGTGTGCTGGCTTTTAGCTATTCTATTCCCCAAAAGGACCGTATTTTTTATGCCTCCGAGTCTTTGCACTCTGTCCTCTCTGCCTGGACTCTTCTTTTATGCCCAACAAACTCCTACACAAAATTCCTCAAGAGCCAGCCCAACACTCCCCATTCTGTGACGGCTGCTACAGAGAGTAACCAGAGCATTTGTACAAACCTCTACTGCCAAGCGCCACACATTATGGGGCATTTTCCCCAGCAGACGCTTGAATTCTATCTACCCCAGCATGGAATCTGCCCCGACTCCAGTACCCCAACAGTAGGAACATCACAGTTTCCAGCTGAACAACTAGATGAGGTCAAGCCTGATGATGAGACACAGTCAACTTGTGATTATGCACACTATCAGCAGAGCAGACTGGACATCCTACAGAATTCAAATGCAGACCTTCCACTTCCAAAACTGTGGGATATCAGAGTATTTAATAAACGTGCTTACAAAGTCTTGGTCGTTTTTGCATGTTGATCTTAAGAATAGAAATGGGCAATACTGATTTTTTTTCTCCTATAAAGGAACGGGGGTGAAATGATAAGAACTACAGGACGAATGAATATTCATAAAAGTGTACTTGGAAGTTGGGGTGGCTGGAAGGAAAAACACACAAGCACCTTTGGGGAAAAGGAAGAGGGGGGAGCCTTCTCCTTAAATCTCTCGCCCTGTGCCAAGATGCCATCCTTCTCCACTTAACGGCCGGTGGGTCTGAATTCCTGCTGCAGCTGTGTGACCTAAGGCAGGCTATGTAAGTATTCTGTCTCAAGTTTCCTCAACTATGAAATGGAAATATCAATAATATTTCCCTCACAGGGTGTTATGAGGATTACATGAGATGATACATGTAAAGCCCTCAGCACAGTGCCTGCCAAAACAAGAGTTCAATCAATGCTAGTTTTTATTATCGTACTTTCAGCCAGAAAAAAACTGTACAAAGATCTTTTTAAAATGTCAAGGAGCAAAGAACTGAAATAGAAGTTAAATATTGAAGACAACTGATGTCAACTGCATGGCTTTGCAACATTCAGACCTAATTTGGAAAACAGTGGGAAGGGTCTACGGCTATGCTACCCTGAACAAGCCTGATCCCATCTGATCTCGGAAGCTAAGCAGGGTCAGGCCTGGATAGTACTTGGATGGGAGACCACATAGGAAGACCAGGTGCTGTAGGCATAAGAAAATAAGGGACTGTAAACTGACAAGGTCCTTGCCATCTGTGAGATCAACCAAGGCTTGCCTCGCCTAAAAATAAATAGATAGGTAAATACATACATACATACATACATACATACATACAGTGGGAAGGGAGCCCACCCGCCCCTAAAGAGCACCAAAGAAAAAGCATCTAGTACATGAACATCATAGAATGTTTTGTCCATCGAAGGCAGTGGCACTAACCTTCTGGTTGTCTAGTCTGGCAGGGGTGGGGAAGGTGGTCAATACATGATGCAAACAAGCTAAGTAAAGGTATAGCTAAAGATCCGGTAATAACCCAGTCCAATCATGGCCAAAAAACCCAGAAAATCATAACTGCATCACTCACAAATCTGAAAATATAATCTCACCATTGAATGCAATGGTGAAAATCAATTCATTCATTAGCCTAGTCACAGCAATAACCTAATCAATTATATCCAAAAGACTACTTCGGCAGAAGAAGATGCTCTGAAGAAGCCCCTAGAATTTATTAGCTTGTTCCCACCATGCATCCAAGAGAGAGGATCGAGCAGGAAGCAGTGCTGGCCAGCAGACCGGGGGAAGATGTGATTCAAGGGGAAGGCCAACATGTAAGTATCACAGTCTCAAAACTACACAGTAAGATGATGTCTGTAACTCACTTTGTTCTAGTCCCGGGTTTGCCTGCTTGACTTCTAAGGTAGATTTTCATAGCGGAATGAGATACCCTGACCACCTGGGTCTGAGTCTACTGAAGTTCTTACTATGCACTGGAAGCAACAGGCTGACATTTATAACATTGGTCTCCTGTGAATTTGGCCTACAGGAGTCCCAAAGGCCTCAATCTGGGTGCAGTGACAAAAACCAAACTTCTGGAACTGAAACTCAGACCTTGGAGTACGGCGGCCCTGGAGCCGGCACCCTAGAACGAAATCGGTCTTTCCCTCAGACATGATGCACCAAGCACGGAACACCTCTGATGGGCTTCCACCAGAGCCTCCCTGTTCCAGAGGACTCCATAGGTTTGCTTCGGTTCAGTGGGGATGCCGTGTACAGGATCTAACTGAACACCTAGCAATTAAATTAGGGAGCACATATGACAGGAAATACTGAACAAGCACCAAGACTAGGTACAAGCTCCCCTCCAAACCATCCCGTATACACGACCTTTAACTGTAAACCCTAATGCTCTACTCACCAGGAAGAAGGGTGTGAAAGGCCAAATCTGACAAGCACGGGCACTCCCCAGGCAGCACTGGGCATGCCAGCTAAGAACTGGCAGTACAAGGTATATACGGTGTACACATAGTCTCTACAGCCTAGTCCCTGATAACATTAATTATCCACAATTAACATACAATTACCATTCACTGGCTAGCCTTTTGTTCTGCACTTCTCTATGCCAATGCATTCACTCCAAGAGCTCACCTGCCACAGAGTGCCAACCACTGCAGTAAAAGCTTCATTCTAACACACTTCGACCGTTAAAACAAACTCATACCTGTTCAGCTATTTAGAAAAACTAACTGTAGTGACTCAAAGGAACATCCTCAAGAAAAAGGAGGAAAGTGGAAGAAAAGCTACCAGAGAATAAACACTGCAGTAGATGGGCAATTACTCCCAAAGCATGGGCAGCGCAACACGGGGCCAGACCAGAGGCCAGCGCGCTTCATACCCCTCTCTGGGGTGGCAGGCTCATCGGCACCATAGATCAACGGTGCAGTGGCAATAGCAAATGGGTGCCTGGGGATGGGTGGGGCAGGGTGGGACAATCAAGATCTTTGGAGCCAAACCAGGAGAGGAGAGGAACAAAGAGACCAATCTCCATTAGGCCGAAGTTGCCCATCATTCAGGGATGGCTTTTCAGGAGTGAACCAACTGAACCCCCTCCTCTGCACCCTCTATGCTAAACAACCTGGATTCCGCAACGGCAGCATCAGAAAAGAACACCCTGGAGACACCCACTCCACCAAAAATCCCAGTCACCCTCTCTTCTATTCTCCCTCCCCAGATAGCTGCATGGCAATCTCTTTTGAACTTGACTTCCTAGGTTCCCTGCTCATTGGTATGTTACACAGTGTGTAAAACTTACCGCTCCTACATCAGAACCACCACACATTCCTTAAAGGTTTTACATCTACATCAATAAACCACATATACCTTAAGGGTCTTATAACCAGTGAAAACAAGCCTGTCAGCGCTCCCTTCCTCTCAACACTGCCACACAGTGGGGGAGACGGAAACTGTGTCAGTCTTGTAACACAGCCCCTTGAGGACACAGACCTCAGAAATTAGCCTCATTCTGTGAGTCACTTAGAATCACATGGATCCATGGTATAGGTAGGGAGTGTGCATAATGTGGTAATTAAGAAAAAACACTTGGAGTCAGACAAATTCTGGCTTAAACACTATCTCAATGGGGGCACTTTGAGCAAACGGCTATTGCTCTGAGCCTGCTTTGCAAGTCAAGTCTCAGGGAGCTGTAGGAACTGAATCATGTTAAAATGTCTCAGTCCCTAATGCTGACTCTGCGTGCCAGCTGCTCTTAAAAGCACCTTATAGGCACTATCTCAACTCATCCTTACACCAATCCTCCCGGTAGGTTCTGTTATCTCCTTGCCAAACAAAAAAGAAGTACGTTCCTGACAGGGCTTGGATTCACCCTCATCTGTCAGCCTGCAGAGACAGCTCTAATATTTTTATATAATACCTGGCTTAATGTAAGTACTCAGGAAACAGAACTCCTATTTTGATATTATAATTATTCCATGGCTCCAGCTATGAATCTAGTATCTTCTAAAGGAAATTCATAGGCTTTACTGAGGTTGTGAATAGCTCCAACAGGGGCCTGAGAGTTGGAGGAAGCCCCTGGTGGGGGAAGAACTTGCAAAAGAAGATGTAGTAGCAGTTGGTGGGCTGTTGGAAGAAAAAAGGCAGCTGTCCTAAAGACAGGAAGAGGAAAAATGAATTAACAATGATAAAGTACCCCACATTTTAAATCTCATTAAATCCTCATTGATTATTTGGGTTTCTTATAACCTTGGCCTCCACTGCAGAGAAAACTCACTCTCAGGTAATAATTCTACTATAAACTCTGTTTGAAGTATGGTCTGACCAGCAGTCCCCGGGAGGTGCTTAGATGCAGGATCAAGGGCTCCACTCCAGACCCCTGAAGCAGAATCTGCATTTTATCTTGATAAAATACCTCAGGTGACTCATACACACTCAGACTGGGAAGCACTGACCTAGCACCTAGGTTCTTTAATGACAGTACACCTTTCCACCCACATGACCCAGATGTCACAAGTTCTCCACAAGTGATGAGATCCTCCCACTAATTCTCATGGAGGTCTGTAAATGCTCTAAGTCCTGTCTGGACCGAGCAGGTCACCGGATACACTCATCTCAATGTTATTTGAAGTTAGCTTCTCGTAAGTCTCTTGTTCAACTTGTTTTTAAAGAGATCTCCATGCTGAACCAGAAAAGGAATTTAAGAAATCTATTTTCTGGGCAGAGCTAGGCAACAGTGATGTCGGGCATCAATCCACAAAGGTGAAGTCAGTCACTCGATGATCAGAATGAAATCAGGCTTTTAATCCACTACCATAGCAGCACCATCTGTGGAGATGCTAATTATCCTTCTAGCTCCAGTGCCTTTTCTTTCAACACTCTATCATGACCTTGGCAGCTCTCCAACCGAGGGTACCAAATGGCCTGAGAAAGGACATCGGCACCTTAATGCCCTTGGCTAGCTCTGAGCACTTCTGTCACCTATTTTACTGCATTACAAATTATTTTCCCGCATTTATTTATCTTTTCTACCCTGGTAGGCTCAGCCTTAAGTCACCGAGGATGCCTCCTGTCCCAGTTAAGATTCTGGCTATAAAACTGCCTGGCCAAACAATGTCTATCACTTGTCAATAATTCGGATGCCAAATCACAGGTAAGGTGATATCCTTCCCTGAAGATGGAAAGCGAGCAGCTATAAACTGACAATATTTCCCCCTAGCCTAATGAAGGCTCCCGAACATCTGGTGGGTCTAGCAGAGAGCGATGAGGCATCAATGCCAGCCACAGCCACCATCAGAGAAAATGGCGTGCAGGTCAAAAACAGGCAGGCAGACTGGTACCAAACTAGGTACTGCAGCGTTCGCAGTCTAATTAAAAAAGCATTTTAACAAGAACAAGATGGTGCTGTCTGAAGATGCTATTTTAGCATCTATTCTCACCCAAGAAACATTTCTGAGCTGCTTTCAGAGGTCTTCAAGGAATAAATTCCTTTTGCCAACTCTCCAGTGAGGAAGCCAGCAGAGATTTTTCAAGAGTCAGACTCCCCCTTAAGACACAACTACATCCTCATTGGTGTATCATGGGGATTGGAGCTAGTTTGTGTCGATTGGGAAGCCATGATGGTTCTCAGCACCAGAAATACAGATGGGGAAATGCAGCTCTTAACTCTTCCTTTTAGTTTCAAAATCGACTCCGAGGACTTACATAAGAACAATGCATTTCCTATGGACCCCTACCTAGGCATGCCAGGGCCTCAGTACCTCCAGAACATGATTATAAAAGTTAAATCTTGGGGTTGTACAGGAGGCATATCCAAGTGACCAACTCAGCACTGACTTTCTTTATGGTATTTGCTGATGGAAATTCTGCCAAGTTCCAAAATAGCTAGTTCAAGCCAATTCTCATCCTGTGTCCCTCTAGGATTCATCGGTCCACATATGGCAACAGAAGAGTCGGCCCTCGGCCCATATTGCTTCTCCTTACAACCTGCCGACTTCCCATAGGTGGATTACTAAAACCTGAAGGTAAGGGAGGGACTGGCTCTGAGTCGATGGGGCTTTACCATCTTTAAAAGAGTTCAGTTTAGCTACCTCTGCTTAAATCATATCAACTCTTTCTAAAATGTTCACAGTAACACCTGGGAGAAGAGCTCTAATAGCCTAGATGATGCAGCCAAAAGCCTTTGTTCTCACATTTAGGTCAAAGGAAGACAGGGTCTTTTCTGTAATCAAGGCAGACTGAACAAAACAAAACAGAGGGGCACAGGTACGTAATCTGAGAACATAACCAGGACACGAATGGCAGCTGACCCAAGAATTAAATAAAGCATACGCCAGAGGTTTCGGTTACTATTACAGGTCTACCATTAACTGAATACCTGTCACGTGCAGGGCACTACACTAGGTTCCCATATTTCTAACCACAGTCCTGTGAGATAGGGTATGATCAGCCCATTTTACAGAGGGTTAAAAAGGCTCAGAGAGGTTAAGGAGCTTGACTAAAGTCACACAGCCAATACAAGACAGAACTAAAACTCTGACCTGTCATGTCAAAGCCCCCTTTCCTTTCAGCTTGCTTTTCTCTGATGAGGAACCAGGATGTGAGACAGAAAAAGTAACTAGAACGCCCCCCAGGCACCCCCTCAGAGCTCCCAGGACCCTGCTGGTGCTTTCATACCTCCGGTCAGCTCCATAGTTAGCTTTTCATTTTCAATCATTTTCTTCTTTTCTTCTAATTCAGCAATCAAGTTCTCTTTCAGCTCAACCTTCTTGTCTTCAAATTCTTTCACTGCTGCCTTCTTTTCTTTAATGTAATTTCGTTCCACTTGTTCAGTCTAAGCAAAAGAGGAACAAAGGCTAGGGGTACATGGCCCCGGCAAACCAAGGCTCTGACTTGAAGTCTGGCTCTGCACTCAAGGGCAAAGAAAATGCCTTCACTAAAAATATGAGAAATAGTTGCACTCATACACTTGCAGCCACAGGGTGTCTGGGAGCCAGTTTTCCGATGAATGCATAAAACTGAACCGCAGCACGTCTGCTTGTTTCTGTGAACACACCTCACTTGCTACTCAGGTATATCCTCTCTTCCCCAGCTAATGCTTCATGCTTATATGTTAAAATAGAACATAAATTTCTCTAAGATAGCGAATAAACCCTTTTGAAGACACAATTCAAAGAAAAATTTGTTCATTCCAGATGCTACATCTATAATTGAAATTAACTACAAGACACTGAATCACGACAGCATCAGTTACTATATTTTTTGGTACTTATAGTAAGATTAAGAGTAGAAGACCATTTATTATATCAGAACCCCAAAGTACTCAAACACTGAAATTATACTAAATAAAAATTGCATAAGCACCCATTTTCTAAATCTCACCACTGCATTAAGAAGCAGAGGCTTCATGATGGGCTATGGCTGTGGATCGTGCAATCCTTCAGGCTGTGACCACGTGTGCTGTGCTGACTTCAACACTAAAATGGTTTTCAATAATGTGGCTCTGTGATAAACCATGACGTTTCACATTCATAGGTGGCTCTGACAACTCATGACCACACAACATACACACACACACACCATCCCAGGAACAGCATATTATTCAAGATTCAGGCCGCATCTCTGTACCAAAGCACTATGTCTCACACAGAACCAGCACTCAGAAGCCTGCCGAATGAAAGGAAAAATTTTAAATCCATCTTTCCTACTGACCCAGAGAATTTCAACTTAAAACTGAACGGTCGAGTCAATTCAGAAACTGGGCTGTTCTGAGTATATAACAAATTATTAGGCCATTGTAATTCAGACATACTCCCAAATGGCTTTAATGTGAGATCAAATCCCCTGTGATAAGGACAGGCTGCCCAACAAACAAATGAATAGAGGGAATTTCTGAATTGAGACCAAACGTCTTTTAGTCAAACAGAACAGTGATGGAAGGCTTCCAGCTAGGGGCTTCCCAGCTATCTGTTTGGTGATAGAAGGAAAGTCTACCGATTGGGTAAGCAAGATTCCAGTCTCAGAAAGGGCCTGCAAACCCAGAACACACATGGTACTTACTTCCAGCTGGAGGAAGAGTTCTGAAAGAGATAAAATGTGCAATTAGATTCGCTAGGCTGTGTCACCTTTCTAGACAGTATGTTAGGATTCATTTAGAAGCAGTAATTACTTTCTGAAAGCACGGTTACCCAGAGCAAACGTTTTCATCAGCAAAGTGCTGATCTACATGAAGGGGAAGGATGCAAGAAGCACTCGAGTCTAGTTAAAAGTTGGCCCTGAACATAATCAGCTCTGGCGGTTCTGCCCAAGGGCAAAAACAAGGAGCAGGACCCAAACTACCCTGACAAAATAAAAATAAAAGTGATCCTTCTTTCACTCAGAACATACCCTCCAACAGTCCCACAGGGCGGGATGGGTCAGGAAGTAACAGTGCACTTACTGCAGAAGCAGAGTCAACACTGATGTCTCTACAGTGTTCCACGAAGGGCTCTGCGTAGTAAGGAAGGACATTCCCCGAGAACTGAGAGGGCAGAGTTCTGAGCCCGCCTGGCTTTCCTCTCAGGCCACCAAGCCTCTGCTCGTGTCCGTGTCTCCACCAGCAATCCCCTGTGGTCTCTCAATGCATTTCCAAGTTTCACATCCAATGCAGCCTCCTCTGTGAGCCTTTCCTGAGGACTCTTCACCCACCAACCTCATCCTAGAAACCTAAAAGTGTCCACCCCACCGTACTGAACAGCTTATTTAGCCCTCACTGTGTGCTGGGAGATTAGCAACTGTTTACCCAGCAGCCTCTCCTCCGCCACTAGATTGTAACCCCCTCTGCACATCCAGGTCTTAGAACAAAATAGCTCCACAGCTTCTTTCCTGGGTGACAGTGTAGCTGCTGTATACAGTCCACAAAGCTGCTGGTGAACCAACATCTCCAGCAGGTGCTGTTCACATTTCACCATAGTCTCCTTTGCAAAAACCTAATAAAACCAATGGATCCATTCCCTCATAAAAAAAAAAAAGCACATATGCACATCCACACACACTTCATAAGATTTTGAGAGTTTCAAGGACTCCAGATTAAGAATCCAGATGTCAAATAACAGTTACTGAATGCAAAAATTGAGGAAAGGAAGCCACTCATTATTTTTCTAACCCCAGAAGTACTGGTCATAGTGGCACTGGGAACCTCTGGGTACATGAACCCAGACACACTCAGCTCCACATGCCCACTCTTGACTGCTTCCGATTAAACCATGCACCAATGGCCCAGACAGCTGAAGTTTGTGCCATTCTGAGAAATCACACCTGCACCAAGTCAAACTGGCAATTAGCACTCAGAGTTGGTAGTGGTTGTTTTAGTTAAAGCAGCCAAACAATATCCACAACTAAAGCAGGTGGATTTTCTCTGCAAGAAGTGTACTCTTTGAAGCTCAAGATGTGACTGATTGAAGAACTCTTCTGCATCTACAGGGGAGGGGGGCGGTGACGGGAGGGAGGTACGAATAATCACACCAAGACAGGATTGAGTGGAGTAAGAAAAACAACTCAATATTCACTCTGCAGCTCTAGTTTAAGAAAAATGGCTCACATCAACATTCTTTCCTTATATCTTAAACCAATTCCTATGAGGTAGGTTTTTCTCTACAGATGGGGAAACTGAGGCTCCAAGAGCAAATTCCTGTTTAAAGGTATAAAATCTAAAGTGATAGAAGACCTGGACCTAGGACCTCACCTTATACCTCCTTTCCCTGCTAAAAAGGAACTCCAGGAAAAAGGATGAGGATTTTAAAGATGTCCCAAGGAGATGCCTAAGGAACTCGGACTGGAGTCGGGGGTAACCATAGTGGCAGACGGAATGCAGCTGGACAGGAGGCTAACGGATATTTAAACTATTTCCATCTTCCCAGCACCCCTCACACCCTTCAGTTCCTTGTCTATCTGTTGGTGTACACTGGACATCTACAAAATGGAGGAGAGAAGAAAGGGTTCCACTGACAGACAGTTGGAAAGTCACTGGATCAGAAAAGTAGAGTACAGCAGCCTGGGGGTGGGGGGCACCCAGACCTCACTTTAAAGCCAACATGACTTTCACCACTGCAGGAACAAACACCATGCTGGCACACAAATGCTGGCTGATGAAGAGCTTCAAATGTTAACACTTACACGGGTTTCCTGTAGGCACAGGAAACTGTGTTTATACACTTTAAATAATGTTCCTTAATTTATACATTTGGCTATCTTCTGTTAATGAAACAGCGAATTTCTTTAAGTCAAGAACAATGTTACACTATTTTATATTGTTTACAGAGCTAAGAAGTAGCAGATACTTAACAAATTTTGTTGAATACATTTACTGTATACTACAACCCAAAAGCATACTTTTCTTTAAATGCTTGTAATTTATTTCCATTTAAGATACAGCCTTACCTGCGTTTCGTATCCTCTCTTTATACTGCTGATCTAGTTTTTTCATCCTCTTCTGATATTCCTGTAACGTACCTGATTTTGAGGTTTACAAAATAAAAAGTCACTCTGAAGATCTGCTTTCCATTTTGGTTCCTAAAATTATTTTCTAGTACCAACAGTGACTGCCTTAGAAACATCAGAATGAAACACAAACCGAGGAAAAGCATTTAGAACTAACTGGACTATGGCTCTCAACCAAGACACACAGCAGAAATCAACCCAAACAAGTGGATTAAGCCTATCTAGCAAGTGAGAGGGAGGAGAGAGGAGCGGCGTCCTCAAGTGATTCTGATCGCTGCTGCTACGATTTGAATCAATGGACTTCTCTTTCCTGGAACAACCTCACTCTCCTTCTGTAAGGTCTAGATAATGCTGTTCCAAAGAACTTTCTCTGCAGTGATGGAAACGTTCTACAGTGCACTAATACGGCAGTCACTAGACCCATGCAGTTATTGAGCACTTGAAATGTGGCTAGTGCAACGAGAAATTGAACTATTGATTTTATTTACATTTAAACAGTCCCGTGTGGCTACTGACAACACTGGATAAGCTCAGACATAGATTCTTACTGAACCTTTCCTTATTTCATTGCTAATTATGAGGGGCCCAATTACTGTGGGAAGTGTTTCCTGATCATAATGCATTAGCAGGATGTTTGAACGGCATCTTTATCAAAATCTCTCACTCGACCCTGCCTTACAGAGTTGCTCAAGTAGAATGTCTTTCTGTGGCAATACTTCCACTATCATGAAGAAAAAAAATAAAAACAAAACAAAGATGTTTGACTGCAACTCATGGGAACATTTCTCACTATTAAGCAGAAATCAATAGAGGATAGCCTAGGCCAAGCAATAAAATACTTGGTGGAAAAGCTGTTTCATTGATGAGGGACTCCACAAAATGAAGCTGGAGCCAATGGCAGTAGCTAAGTGTCCCTGAGTTCTCACAGTGTGCCCAACAGTGCTAGTCAGTCCTGGTGCATGATCTCATCTACTTTCCTTTTCTTCATTTTGCAGAACAGAAAACGAAGCAAGGGAAAGTGATGTGCCCAGGGTCAAATTTCTAGAGAGCAGTGAAGTTGGGATTCAAACCCATGATGGGACTCAAGAGCCTGTGTGCTCAACCCCCGTGCTGAAATGCATTTAACAGGAAACAGCATTCGACAAGATACAAACCACTTTTAACTTACCAAGGTAAAAAGAGATAGCATCGTAAGGATAATCTACAGTTCATTAGCATTTATTTAAAAATAGTACAATTTTACTTATTTTTTTGCTAACCACTCCTAAAAAGATCTAGCTTTAGGTAGAGTAATTTTCAGGCCATGCTCTACAGGGGCCCTAAGTGAGATTGCAAAATAGCTTGAAAATCGTCACTTTACTGACAGAAGATAGCAAACTGTATACTAGGACAGCTAATATCAGCCCTACCAAATTTTAAATCACTCCCAGAGAGAAATAAAACACACACGTTTCAAAAATTTGTAATATTAAGAGGTACGTTTAGAAATGAAGGATTAAATCATATACCGACCTTCCTGCAGCTGCTGCAACTGTCTCTTGAGAGAAGCCAGTTTATCCTGATACATCCTACAAAAAAAGAGAGAGCCACGCTGAAAGACAAAAACATTCAATACTCAATTCCAAAATAATCCACACACAGAAATTACCTGAGTTGTTATGGGAATGTCGGCAATGTCCTTTAGGAGAGAGAGAAAACTAAAGTCTGTCAGATGGTGTAAAATGTGCCAGCAGCTAAAAGGATCAGAAAGGAACAGGGATTCTGGGTTGCTTGAATCATATCTCAATTTTTAAGATTCTCCTATGTTATCCCACTTTTAGAGAATCGGTCTAAAATCTACAAATATGAGGATATGAAGATTTTAACAAATGAGTGACAATGACAAACAGGCAAGAACATATAAAGAAAAACTGAAAATGTGGTGCCATTTTCTTCTGGATTTAGAAGCATAAGTAACACACATGCACACGCACAAATGTAGGTAAGCATTAGACACAGCTCTTATATCAACTCTATAATTAGATTATAAATTCGAAAAGAGTAAGATTAGCATGTTTGTCTATGTAGATAACATAGCTGTGTAAGCACCAAGTTAATAAACCTTCATGTCATTTTTAAAACACTACTCTTTTAGGATCAGAGAAATAATAGTAATTCAGTAACAGAAGTTAAAATGCATAATTTATTTGCAGCCACAGCTGGATAAGAATACACAGCGCACACAAAGCCAAAGAACCTGGCGTGTTATTTTTTTCCCCCAACACCAAATGGATTATAGGCAATTATACACTCTGGCAAGTCTGTTTGAATGGTGGATTCCACACATAAATCACATTTCAGCAATATTTTTGCTTCTACCTGAAAAACATTCCCAATTTCGCAGCAACAAAAACAAGATTTACGACCTGAAAGTAAAACACTAACAAATAACAGACACAATAGTCTTCTGATTTGTCAAGTAAAGGCTTCAAATACAACCCAGCTATCTACAGGCTGAAGAAGGAGGCAGAATCTGAGAATTACTCAGGTCTGATTCTTTTAGGGAAAATTCTGATACACTATCAATGCTCACCTTCAATCAGAGAAGGCATTCAATTTTAATCAAAATTATTTTATATATCATCAAAAATTAAGGGGCATATTTAATTAAAAGGCAGTCCTTAAAGAAAGCTTAAACTTATCATGTATAAGAAGGAACAGGTGTGCATCGTGTGCACAAGAAGTCAGTACTTGGAACCCAGTGTGTTAAATTTTCCACCACAATGAGTATACCAGACAATGCCTTTAAATTTTGAATCTGTCTTTGAAATGGAATATTAACAGATTGAAGAAGTAAATAGCAACAGAAAATTCAGATTCGGGAAAAGTACAGGTATGTGAAAATACATTTCAGATAGGTCGAAGTAAATCGGTAAAAAGCCTTGAGAAATATTTTTTTAAAAAACTCAAGCACAGTTTCAAGGATGAAGCTGTGAGAAAAATCACATGAATTATTAAAGTAATCCTTTCTTCGGCACTACTCAGATTTAGCTGAATTACCCCTTGGGGTCCCAAAGCTTGAAAAGGATGACAGAATCCAGAGGATGGTCATAAAAACATTTGCAAATAAGACCTTTAAGGAAAGAAAAGTGGACTGCCTATAAAATTCCGAAAGTCAAATCAAGATCCTCCAAAATATATACAATCAACAAATACTTACTGTGTGTGTATATACACACACATATATATGTATGTGTGTGTGTAAAATTCTGTCTCGCACCTGTGTTTATGACAACAGTGAGTGGTTTAAATTCCTCTGGGCATATTTAGTTGAAGATGATGAGAAGGCATGGGTGTAGATGTATGATAAGTGGAAAGGGCACTGGACCAGGACTCCTACTCTCCTATCCTGGTCTCCCCCAGCTCTCTAGGAATCTAACTCACCCTCTAGCTTATAATCAGTGCTAAGTGGGGTCACACCCATCTGAGAAACTAGCAGCTGTAAAACACCATTTGCTCTGACCAGTGGTTTTCACATCTAAAAAATGAGAATAAAGTGGGAAATGGTTCTCTCCTGTTACATGGACTTATTCCTCTGACATCATTTCCTCAAGGTTCTTCTTAACCTCCCCTCAAAAGATTCTTATAACAGGACTGTTTAAACGTGACAAATTTAAAGGGGGGAACTGTGTATGTATATATGTATGTATATATGAATGTATGTGTGTGTATGTATGCACGTATGTATTTATATATAGTGACTATTTATATAGTCTTTGGAAACACTAAAGCCATACACACAAGGTCACTATAAAAATTTCCCTGTCAATTCTGCATTCCCAAAAAGAAATATAAAAGTCATACTCACTGTTCCTTCATTTCTACATAGTCTTCTTCATCATGCTTTGCCAGGTCAGTTTCACTAGCATCTTCAGTGTCTAAGTAAAATCAGAGAAGAAGTATCTGTTAAAATCATAATTCATAGAGTTGGTATCACCTGACACAGTGACACTTAATAAACTTCTATAAAAGGAAGTGCAGGCCTGTGTAAAGCCATCGATGAAAAATATTACGGTTACTTCAAAAAAGAAAATGCCATTTCCCACGTATATGCGGTCAGATTTATGCAAAGAGTCTGCCCTTATCAGAAGTGCAGCCAGAGAACAGGCTGCATCAGACACTGGCAGTCACAATCAAGGCTGCTACTTCTGGAGAGGCAGCACTGGCAGTTCAGGAACAGATATGGGTGTAACACCGGAAAACTAGGCATACAAGCCTTGATCACTACTCCAAAAGCAACTTAATATGTACATTCTCTTCTGGTATATGCCCAATTTGAACCCTTAACAGATTTTAACTCACATATATACAAAGGAATCCAAATCAATGAACCGAACTCTAATCATTAAAATATTTTCAAAGTTACAACTAAAATGAGACAAGATAATCAAATGGAAACTGTTTCACAACATTTTAAACATTGTTCTCAGAATAAGCAAATGGCTGGAGCGTCTACATAATTTCAACGACTCTAAAGGGGGAAAAAAAAATCAATTTTGACTTCACTGCTCCCCCTTGTGGGCATGAAAAGTAGTACAAGCCATAAAAGATTCACATTCAAAATTCTGGTTAAGCCTTGTCTTCAAACATAACTTAACCAAACGCAATTAGTTCCTTCAACTTTATATCTACATATGCAGCTGCCTTTTACAAGGTGGTTACAAAGTCAATTCTCCACAAACCCTTCTCTCCTTCAGCGTTCCTGTGATGTGCCAGCCAGCCACAGTACATGGCACTTGGGGAACTCAGATGAATAAAACATACTCCACATTCTAGGCAGCTGGTCTAGCCTTTTGCTCCACAGCCCTATTTTGTGCCCAAAATATTCCACCCATATATATTGGCTCTATCTCCTCTTTCTTCTGCCTTGTCCTTTATCTCTCTTCATCTCTCTCCTCCTCCAGCTACCTCCTTCCTCATTCCCTCCAAAACTGTTCCTCCCACTGGCCAAACTGTAAAGCCCAGTTTGAAAAGCAAGGCCCTGAGAGGCAGGAATGATAATGCCAAAAGCATGGAATTGAAAACACACCACCTGGGCACTGCTAAGCAAATCCCCACCTTCCGTCCATGCCCGTTTCTCCAGTGGTGGAAACATCTGAGTACCGGCTTTAAAGTGCCAGCACAGTGCTTCATGCACTGTCTCATGTATAGTCCTCACACCTACGCCGGGAGGCCCTGTTACAAGATGGGGAAACTGAGGCTCGTAGCCCTTAAGTTGTCTCAAGTCAACAGCCGGGTTAAGCGAGCCAAATGTAGTCCTAGATCTGATTCTAGGTCCCATTCTTTTAGCCAACTTGTGCAGCTCTGCCCAAAGTAGGGCTGGCTAAAGTATTTCCTTGGAGTAGGGGGTAAGGAGTAGGGGGGTGGGGGGTGGGAAAGCAGCTTGGGAAATAGGAAGCCCAACTGGGTTTTACGCTAATCCTCTCAGGAACTAAGAAAAACAGGGGTATTCAATGGAAGGCTTTCTCATTCCAACCAGTGAAGACCTGAGGCTCGACCAGAGACGGGTGGGGGGGAGAGGGGCAACTGTGACAACAGCTCCCTAAGTCCCTCCTTCCCAAAGCCGTAGGGTACAACGTACCCAGAGCTTCCCCTCGCCCTGCACAGGCTGGAGTAACTTCCCGGAGCCGCGCTCCCTGCAGCTGCCCCTCGGCCAGCCCAGAGGTCTCTCCGCCCCTCTCCCTGCAGCTCCACCCCGTCCCACAGCGGTCCCACCCCCCGCCCTGGGCTGTCCAACGAGCTAAAGGACGCGCCTTCGTCCGACTCGCGGCCCCGGCAGCTGCGCTCGTCGTCCTCGGCGCTCTCCAGCTCTTCGTCCTCCTCGGGGTAATACTCCGGAGCCGGCGGGGCTCCAGCCGGGGCCGGAGCCGGAGCCAACAGCCCCGCGGCACTCATGTCGCCTCTGACAGCAGCTGGGCGTGCCACCCGGGGACCGCGGCCGCCCGCCCTGAGGGCTCGACGCCCGCCTAGCAGCGCCCGACGGAACCGCCAACTTGAGGAACGGGAGCCGCGGTGACCCCTTCCCCGTCTCCGACGAGCTCCGCCCCTCGCGCCCGCGCTGGGCAACGGGGGCCTCGCGCCGGCGGCGACTTCCGGGTCGCGAGCTGCCCGAGGACTGCCTGACTCCGCCATCCTTCAAGGAGTAGACAGGCTGTCGGACGTCCGCTTCGCCTTAACCTCAGCCTCTTCATCGTCGTCTTAAAAACCTCAACGGGGAGGGGCGGAGACTAGATCTCTAGAGTTAGGCAAATCCTTGGCAGGTCTGGCCACGGCCAGGACCCCGAAGCTCAGAGGCGACTTCCAGGATCAGCCGCCAGGCGGCGCCTGTGGCCAAAACAAAGGCGAAAATCGTTAGCGAACTGAGAGGTTGGGGGTTTGAAGGGCTCTGGGTTAGGCAGGTGAATGGGGTCTCTTCTTAAAGCAGGTGAGCGACATTAGCCATCCCCTTCATAAGTCGGGAAACCTAGACACTTAAGAGTTTGCGTGATCATCCCGAAGAAAAGGAGCCGGGCTCCTCCCTTTACTAATTGAAGCTTTATTGAAAACTAAAAAAACAAGGATGCTGGTATTCCATCCTGGGGTTAGCAAAACCGTATTTTCCCAGTTGGTGAGAGTCCTTTCTGTTCGTATAAGTTAACCCACTGAGATATTCTCCTGATTTTACAGGTTAGAAAAAAGCTCTCACTTGCCTGAAAAAATGGCAGCGTCCAGTCTGCCTTGTTTAGATTCCCAGAGCTAGGCACTCTACAGCAGCGGTCTCCAACCCCTGGGCCACAGACCTTACCAGTCAGTGGCCTGTTAGGAACCCTCAGCGTGGGTAGAAAACTGAAGCTTCATCTGTATTTGCAGTAGCTCCCCGACAGTAGCATCCCCACCTCAGCTCCACCTCAGATCACCAGGCATTAGATTTTCATAGGAGCACTGGTCCCTAGTGCCAAAAAGTTTGGGGACTGCTGCTCTACCGTACAGCCACCTCATATTTCTTAGAATATTAGTTTTTTCCTAAAGGTGGTTTTCTCAATCCAATAACTGCCAAGCAACTCTCCGCTGAGCAAGTGGCACATTTCTCTACAGGAAGTTAATTAGGCTAACTAAAGGAAGGCATTATGTGGAAACTTAAGAAATCTGAATATCTGCGTGAATTTCTGTGATTTCCTGAGTAGAAGGGGACACAGAGTCACAAGCTTTGCTTAATGAACAAGTTTAGGTTGTCCCTTGTTTATTTGTGTGTAGCAAGAAAAGGGATAAGGAAAAGGGACCAGAGACATTTAATGGATTGTCCAAAATAACCGTACACTTAAGTTCCACCAAGTCTCCATAGAAAAAGTAGCCTACAAGTAGTGGAGTAGAACACAGTGTAAAAGGGTGAAATCTAACCCAATTCTCAAATCCTTTATCACCAAATTTATATCTGAATCGGCCCCCATAGGGTTTCTCGAAGTGAAAAACCTTCTCATCCCATTTATTTTAACATTTTTTATTTTCTACCTTGTCTTACTTAAAATCTTGGTTCTATTTGTGAGGGATTTTTTTTTCTCCCCAAAGTTAAGAATTTCCAGAATGGAATGCTGCAATGTCTTCCAGGAGTCAGAGATCTTCTGAAGCTCCTTCTAAATAAGAGTCATTCTCAGGGTTAACTGTAGGTCCACTATATATAAACTAGGATTTCAGAACTGTTTCTTGCCCAAAGGATGATGTCATTTTCTTTTTTTATGCTCTTAGATCATATCTAAATTATTTGTAATCAACTATATAGAGCAACTTGAGTTTCTACCAGTAGCAGGAATCGTAGACTAGAAAAAGTACCAACATTTTAGAAATTAGAGTTCATTGATATAATGAGTTTTTTTTCAAAGATTTCATTGCTAATTGGTTTCCTTTCAAGACATTGGGATTTTTATCTTATGTTTTATTTCTATTTTCTTTTTATTTTCCACAATGTAGGATTTTTTATTAAAGATACATATTTAAATGGAAAAAACAGATCACTAAAGTGCCATAAACTGATGAATATGATGAACTTGCTACATCTGAGAATCAAAATAAAAGAGTGGCAGAAGAGACACTAATGATCTAGGAATATATACACTACACAACTTGCTTTCTTATTATTTTTATATCATGCTGTATCTTCTGTCTTTAAAATTCCTTCATTATATTTCTATTTTCTTGATTGCAAATAACATGGTAGTGGTCATGCATTTCTTTTTATATGAATAGACACAACTGAACACCTAGGTGGTGAAAACTTACCCCATCTTATCCATATTGCCAACTTTAGAATTGGTAAGATGAACTCTTAATAAATACTCTTTAGAAAAGGAGGAGCTAGTGAAAAAAATTCTCTTGCTCAGCCTTTATAGTTGTTTTAACATAATGGTTTTTGGACAGTTTCTCTAGGCCTATAAAAATCAAGTTCCCTCAAAACCAAGTTTTACCATCTTGAAATCTCTCTGCATCCCTTCCCAAAATGGCATTCGGTCATGCTGCTCAGGAGACATCTACTCAGAACTAGTCTTAAAGTCCTGTCAGCCCATTTTCACAGGCCCTCTCTGCATACCCTAACACTCAAAACTTTAAAGGGGAGAATCACAATTGGAATGGGGTAGGATTTTAAAACACTAAGGAAAAAATATATAGTGTTTAGAACACAAATTTTGTCAGTGGGAGTTAACACAAGAGTTAATGATGGAGAGTTTCTGAGAATGAAGTCCAGGGCTTAGAATCAAATTGTGTCCCTGAAACAAACAATTTTTTCATAAAATGCTAAATTGTCAAAGTCCATAAACGGGTTTAGGGGTGAGGCTAGCAGTATTCAGTTTCTGGCATTGTTTAATCAAACAAAAATATAACATGATGCACTTTCACCCCTGGCAGGAACCATCTTTCAGCTTGGGTCTCTGGTTATCACTTGGGTCAAAGTTCATTTTACTTTGGCCATTTGTTCACACAGAATCATTAAAACGTGTTTGAAACCTTGGTAACGCTAACTAGGTTTCCCTACCACACAGTTCCTTTTCTGCCTGTCGTAATGATTATCAAAACCTACAACCCGATTATTTCTAAAGCTATCAAAATGTGCCCCATCACCACTGAATGTTCTCTTGTGCAGAGTACGCATCTAATAGATTTCTTTTTCCAAGGGCATGAAACTGACGTTTGTTCAATGCAATACAAGGAAGGGCAGGCAACTCCCTTGACGAAGATATGAATTTAAATCCAGGAAACATTTACAAGTCCTGAGTGGATAAATGCTACATTAATTTCTGGCAGAATTACTTAGAAAGCTGTACAAGGTCTAGCGGAAGAACGGGGACCTCCTCAAAGGCTCTAACACGGTGGTCCAGGGGAGTCCCAGAGGGCCTTGGCCTCTGGGAGTGTCCCAAGAAAAGTAAAGGCTCAGGGAGGAGTACCATGAACTTTGACCCAGCGCAGCACAAACAAGAACGACCGCACCCCAGGCGGGCCCGTGGGTAACTGAAGTTGCAAGGTCTTCCGTGTCTAAATAAACCCCGCCCCGCCCCGCCCCGCCCCATCCCGCCGCCGCCGACTCCGCCAATCCTCAGGAGCCATCGACCACTCGGCTTCCCAGGCACCGTCAATCAAGTACCTATATCCGGCCCAAGGCCCGTGCCCGGCGATCAAGGAAGGTCAGTAGAGAGCCTATCGGAGCCGAGCTGGGGGCGTGGCCGGGGGCAGGGGGCGGGCGGACTGAGACCGTGGGGCGGAGCGCGCTCGGCGCAGTCGGGTGCGATTGGCCACCCCTGGCAGGAGCCGCACCTCGGACAGCAGCAGCGGCGGCCGCGGGAGTGTCGGTGTGGCGCCCGGCGGC
Source organism: Eonycteris spelaea (assembly GCA_003508835.1). Classification (NCBI taxonomy): domain Eukaryota; kingdom Metazoa; phylum Chordata; class Mammalia; order Chiroptera; family Pteropodidae; genus Eonycteris; species Eonycteris spelaea. The sequence goes on from PUFA01000042.1 coordinate 1,806,911, forward strand.
GGCGGCGGCGGCGGCGGCGGCGGCGGCGGGGTCCTGTGTGTGAGAGAGAGGGGGACGCGACGCGGAGACCGCGGGCGGAGGCTCTGCGCGGCCGGGCCGGGCACTCAGCGACCGGACCAAGGGCTCCGCCAGGGGTCGAGCTGCTGAAGAGCGACTCGGGAACAAGTGTGCGAGAGGAAGCGGCGGCGGCGGCGGCGGCGGCGGGCCCGGGTGCTGGCTGACAGCAGGTCTGAGGTGAGAGCACCGGGACGCGGGGCGGTGACAGCGTGCGCCGGGGCGAGGGGACCCTGGGCGGACTGAGGTCGGGGAGACGCGGAGGGAGGAGAGTTCCGCGAGCGGGCGGGACGGGACGGTCCGGACTGCGGCGAGGAGACCCCGCGAGGGGCTGGGGCAGAGAGAGGTTCGGGTGAGGGACCTCGAGAGAGGGGGGAGGGACAAGTGACTCTTAAGGGGGAGACCCCCGCGAGGGGCCGGGACAGGGGGCTCTGAAGAGAGGGGACTCCGAGAGCCGCCGGGACGGCAGGTCTGGGGGGTGGAGGGGCGTCCCCGAGGGGGGCCGGGAAAGCAGGTCTGAGGGTGGGAGTCCCCAAGCGGAGCTGGGACAGCAGGTGTGATGGGGTCGGGCCGGCGGGTCTGAAAGGGAAGGCAGGCTGGAGAGGGGCTGGGACGGCCGGTCTGCTGGGGTCAGGACAGCGGGTCTGGCGGGGAAGGGGACCTCGAGAGGGGCCGGGACCGCCGATCGTGGCGGGGAGGTCCTCGGGAGCGGCCAGGCCAGTGGGTCTGGGCCGCGGGCGCAGCGAGAGGGGCTTCTGAGCGGGCCCCGGCCCTGCGTGGCTGCAGAAGGGAGGGAGCCTGGGTCGGGGTCGTTGCGCGGAGCGAGTTGGGACAGCCGGCGGAGCAGAGCAGCCGGTGCAGGGCTGCTCGAAGTCGTCTTCAGTCAGGGTCTGCAGTCAGCCGAGCTTCCTAAGGGGAGCGTGTGAGGCGTGGGACAGCCTGAGCCCCCGTGACTCCATGACTGACTCTGGAACAGGGATTATGTAATGAAACATCTCTTAAGTAGAACGCACGGGCTGGAGGGGTCTGGCCGAAACACAGAGATCTTACAAGATCAAGAGCGATACACGGCCGGAGCCCCTCGCTGGCCCCACGGCTTCCCATTCGTTTCTTAAGAGTTTGGCGGGGATGCCCTGAAAGTTGAGGGGCTACCTGGCTTTAATAGCTTGATCAGAACGTGAAAAGTTGGAGAGGGCTTTTTCAACCCATCACAAACGAGTTGCAAGGAAAAGGGATCCTTTTGGAGACCCACGTTTGGGATCAGTGAGGATGTTTATTTTGATAGACCCTGCATTTTTCATTTTAGGTCAGCGAGGAGCTAAGAAACTCTTTCAGATTTGGCAGCACATCAGTATCAATATTTACAAATCAGATTAAAAGGAATATGTACTAAATTTGTTTAATTTTGATGTGTTGGAGATAGTTGGAAGGTCAAACTAAATTTTGAAAAGAGATGTTGGAGTCACTAAACTAACAGCATTGTCCAATTAGATTTCTCATCCTGGAAGCTACCAGGACTGAGCTTTAGGCATAATTCCAGGACAAGCAAAGGAGAGAGATAAGCCTATTTAAATCAGACCTGTATTCCCTGGTGGGAGGCAAGTGTGTGTCTATTAAAATGCTGAAATAAAGAGAGGAAAGCAATAGGGGGTGGAAATTGGGGAGCAGCCTCCTACATTGAGGGATATGAAAATTAAACTAATGACCAGGCTAATTGTTCACAGTATTTAGCATATGTTAGTTAACACTGCCCTGACTACCTTTCTAATGTTCTCTTGAATGCATGTGCTTTGTTATGGTTATAGTTTTGCATGTGAATTTTTTTCACCTCTTTTTCTCTGTGTGTTGCTTCTTACCTCTTTTCTTTTTTATAGAAGAAGAGTTAGGAAATGATGGTATTGGGGAAATAATGGTGAATATAACAACTGTATCATTTCAGAGTTATTTAAATATCTTCTTTGTTTCGAGTTTAAAATATGTTATTAGAAACCATTGCCCATATTTAGTAATGGGCAGCTTCAGCTAAGAGGAAGAAAGAAATACTGCATTATTTCCCAGAGACATAATGTAGAAGGCTTACCTAGAACTGCTTATTTAAATCCAAGACAAAAATTACCAAAGTCATCTTCATCAGGGTGATAATAAGTAGAGAACATGTGCCATTGGGTGATTTTATTTGCTATCACCTGATACAGAACATTTCTTAACTGGCTTCAGAGTGTGGAACTTAGTTATGAAAAGTCTACTAATTCGAAGTCCTCCCTTAGGAAATACAAGTTATGAAGATAAGAGGAACTGCAATAGGAAATACAGATTTTGATTATGAGACACTATATTTAAGATATATTAAATGTAATTTTTTCCATTACATTTATTTTTCCGGAGCTCTAGGTAGAATTCAAGAAACAAACAAGGTCAGTTAACTCAAGAGTTTATTTCAAGGGGCATATGTTCACTGTGTAGTGCATGAAATGTGAAATAGTCTGTGGAAGAATGGGGAATCACAGTACCAATAATTCTACAAAGTAATAAAACTGAGCAGATAAGCTCTTTCATCATACTTGCTAGCTCATTTCTGATTGGTACAAATGGCAGTTTTTAAAGATAAAACATTAAATTTTTTTCCTTTTTAAAAAAGAAAATGTTCTGATACTCCCCTGACTGATTACTAAAGCAGTCATTTAAACCACATTATGTTATGATATTGATCCAGAGATGATGAAGAGATTCATTGTAATAGAATTTCTAGTGACAGGGTCTGTCTACAATAACTGTTTATTCTGGAGGGATTTATTCTGGGGGGAGTAAGAATTCTGTGGGAATTTAGTTTCATTTGTTTCACAAAATAAAACACTAGAACTATAAATACGTGAAGTTATTACACCTATGCTCATTTAAATTGTTTCTTTTCAATTAAAAAACAATCAAAAGTCAAGATTAAGGAGCCTTATAAATCATCTGAATAGTTATAGTAATGCAAGTTCTTTTTGGTTTGTAGTTCTTAGACTTTTCTTAGTGTTGGTTTAGCAGGATGCCCAGTAAATACAATAACCCATTTTACACTTTCTTTACCACTTGAGGCCTATACAGTCAAACCATTGTAATCTCAGAGTCTACCTTGATATCTAATTCGGTTTAATGTTTAAGCCAACTTGAATAAAAGTTCTCATTGCTTGCCAGTGTTCAGATTTGTTGGTTTCAGTAGTATAGGAAAAATGAATGAAAACTACTAGTACTTTTATTTTAAAGTCTCTGTTAAAAATCTCTTTATAATTTATTCCTCCAGCCTTTGGTTCTTCCCTACCCCCGCCAAAAGAAAACAAAGTTTCCATCGAAAAGTGTTTTGTGGCACTCCTCTGAGAAGACATGTTCAGACATCTTTTTATTCTTCAATGAGAAATTCCTGTCAATCAGAGAATAGTTTTGAATTGGTAGTTTTGCGTTGTGGGATATTGTATAATTAATTGCATTTCACCATAGGGAGTTCAGTTTGTAATTATTTAGCCTTATCTATTTAATTGGGTGCTTTGTTATTTGTGAGAAATATTAAAATATTGTTACTGTTCTTAGACTCAGTTTGGTAAAAAAATAATAATAATAAATGATATTTATCTAAGAAAATTAGATATGTTTATGGGCCAAAATGTGATCTAACTTATTTCTACAGTATGGGCAACAAATTAAACACAACAACTATTTAGAATTTTTATGATAATGAGCAGGATTTAAATTGATACATTTCATCATTCTAGCTATTTGTTGTTACACTTACCTAAATACTTTATAAATCAACCTAATGTATTTTTCTGATTTGAGTTTTGTTAAAGACATTAAAGTATATTTAAAGTCTTTCTAAATTATTTCTGTATTACAACAGAATGACTTAAGGGTTAGTTTCTTGATTTGTAAATATGGAACAGCCTCCTAACCATTGTCAGCTGTCTCACAAATACACGTCTTTCATCCCCAGAATGAGTGAGAAAATGAAGATGCTTTGAAACAAATGTTTTCTACCTAACAAAACCTACTTCCATTAAACAAAGAGGTATGGCCCATGTGGCTTTAACTCCAAACACAATTGACATGCTGGAGTTTATTTTGGGGGACCTTTTCACTTCATCTCTGGCCTTCGTAAATGATGGCTGGCAAAAACCCCACATTGTACATTTTGTTATGCTTAATATTTAATTAGCCAATTACCAAAGTACTCATAGAAAGAGTTCAATTTTACTTTCTTCCACTATTTTTGATGGATAATGGGATAACTTTTTACATCCAGATCAAACCAGGATTCATGTGGTATTTATTTTTATATTTTACTTTCTGTCTAATGACACTGGCTTATGTCCATAGCAATCAAGGCTCATGACAGTTCAGATGCATTTTATTTACCCATTACAATAAGATGGCACTCACTCATCAAGGCAGAATGCTTTCTTAAATAAACTAATCACCTAATTAGTCTTGGCAGTAGACACACAAAACAAAATCATAGTTCATGGCTAATTTTCCTTCTGTTGTAAACATAAGCCTTTACTTTTTGAAGGATATGTGTGTAAATACATGAATATTTCTAAAAACCACATAAATATAGTTTTAAATGATCTAGGTCAAGATTTAATAGCTGAGATACAAAAGTAAAATATTTTGCTTCATGTACATTTGTGCTTCCATTTCTCGTGCAAAATCCTCTTCTGTCGTTGTATACCAGTTATTTGTTTATGTGTGGTTGTCTTTTACTAGCTCATGAGCATTTTGAGGACAAAGATGGTTGTTATTTATCTTTGCATCCTCCATGCCAAGTATAGTACCAGGCACAAAGTATGAAAAATGTTCAATAAATGTAAATTGAATGACTGAACGAACTAATTTTCAACAAATAAGTAGATTATATTTATGTCCACACTTTGTTTCTTATCCTCATCGAGACCTTTTAGTATATCAAAAGGGTGATAAAAGAGACAGTGATTCGATTGGAACACAAGAATAAATGTTAGCATTATTTCGCTACTATATAAGAAAAAGCATGGCGTGTTGGAATGAGAAAGGGCCTTACCCTCAGAGAGACCTAGGCACCTATGTTGGCTTTGTCACTATGCCAGTTGGGTGGCCCTGGCTAAGTTACTTAAGTCTAAAGTTCTCAATTCTCTCATCTGTAAAATAAGAATACATACCTCATGGGATTCTTCTAAGGAATAAATGAAGCAAGCACAGTGACAAATGCATAGGAAGTGTTTAATAAATGGTAGCTGCCTGTTCTTTTGATCACTTGAAACAATTTTATTACTGTTTTTGCTTTACTCCCAGATCTAAAAATTTGCTGAAATTCATGGCTCCTAACTACAAAAAAATAAATAATGGATTCACACATAAGGAAATTGAGATTCAGTGAGGGTAAGTGACTTTCCAAGGTCATGCAGACAATGGCAGACTTGACCACCGTGACCTAGATCTGGTTTTTCAACTCAGCATACTTTCTACTTTATACTTCTCAATGGTCCAAGAAGGAACTAATAAGGGTTTTAATAAGGTGCTAGGGAAGAAATTCTGTGACAATTTTCCAGTCTCTTTTTCATTTTTGTCTTTCCTACTTAAGCAGTTGCTCTCTCAATCTCCCTAACTTACACTTCTTAATTTGTCATTCACATGTCAAAACTCTTAATTCTCCATGGCCTACTGAGTTAAATAAATAAATGCAGATTTATCTATCGCCCCACAATCCACATATTTATGTATAGATGTATGTATTTCCTGTGCCTCAAGCAGATTGGCCTGCTTACTTGCCGAAGCACTTGCTGATTTTTCACCTCAGGTCTTTGTTCTTGCCATTATTTCCCCTAGAATGCCTTTTGCTCATCATTTTTCAGACCTACCTCCAGTAACACCTTTTAAGAGACCGCTGATCATCCTCCTTGCTGCTCTCCTTTAAATTCCCTAAGTACTTGCTTTGTATGCTTCTTATTACACTGATATTCTCTCTGATATTATATTATAGTATTTGTACTTGTCTTATCCTTCCTAAATATCCATCTTTTTGGTTTTCTTTTTGTTTTTGTTTGTTTGTTTGTTTGTTTGTTTTAGTCAGTGTCCGTGGAGGGGTTAAGGGAACATGTTGGATGTATGGATGTGGGAGGGATACTGGGAGCAAGTGGGTTTGGCTGTGAGTAGGTATTTGTGGAGGTTGGTTTGGGGTATGTGCCCTGGGTAGGGGGACTATGGTGTATGGATTGGGGGCTGTGAGGGTGACAGGAGTGTGTGCATGCTCACTTATGCACGTGGAGGTTAGGGCAGTGGGGATGAGTCTGTGGGTGTGCAGTTATGTAGGAGAAGGCATCCGAGTTTATGGGAAAGTGAGCCATCTTTTCAGTTTTAAAAGAACAGTATCTTACAGTTAGTATCTGCTCAATAAATATTTGTTAAACCCTGTTAAATTTAAATCCTTATTTTAGGTTCAAAGATTATATTTTAATATAATTATTGCTGTTAGTGCAGATAACATGGATAATTCTAAAGTGAAGAATTTACTTCTGAACCTGACAGTTATAAATTTGATGCCAGTGGTCACAAGTATATGGAAATATATGTATGTTCATATTTAGCATGACAGTAGTCCCTAAAATGAACTTTGACTCTGTGTTTGGGATAAGTTAAGTTTTTTTCCTTCAGTGATAGTTTTATCAATAAGGAATAGGTTCTAACATCAGGTTTTTGGAAGTTTGTTTTCCTTTCTCTAAGTATTAGCAAAAAATGAAATAAGATTCTCTGTCATTAGCAACAGAAGATTATTTGCCTGAGTCAGAGGTGGGGTCTGGGGGAGCTCTAATACTCTGGGTTCCAAAGCAAAGTTTCTTACTTTGTGATATAAGCAATTTGCAACTGTGAACAAATAAACTTATTGTTATTCCTACCTTTCATATTGTATTATTCTCCATAGTGCTTACTACCTTCTGACATACCAAATATTTTCTTCATTTGTTTGTCTTATATCTCTACACTGGGAATTGGGGTCTATGAAAGCAGAGATATTTGTTTATGCATTGCTGTATCCCCAACTTATAAAACAATACCTAAGATGTAGTAGGTGCTCAATAAATAGTTGTTGAGTGACTAAATAGATAAATTTGGCTTTTGAAATTTCTCTAATTTGTTGATTCCAAAGTAGGGTTTGTTATTTTAAACATTAGGAAGTAAAATCCTAAGGAAGTAAAGTGTAGCTCAGAAGAGCAGAGTTTATCTGTACCTTTTACTCTCTGGATTTTACATTTTTCTTTGAGCAGCCTTTGAATTTACTATATATTTGTTTTATTGAATGCAAATAAAAGCCGTTCCTATTACCACAAACATATATCCAAAAGCAATTGTGTCTTAATTTGGCTTAAAATCTAAGAAACTGTTTATTGTAACAAAATTTTTGGAAGCTTGCTGACTTGACTCTTAGGTATTAAAGACTAATAAGACCAAAAGTATTACAAAATTCAGTACAGGGACATTATTCCATTAGAAGCCCTCACTCGTTTTTCTTGGATGCTGATATTAACCCTGAGAATCAGTCAGATCAAGCTTCTGATGTTAATTTGGGGTTATCCAGTTTTCTGCATGTACAAGTAATTGGGTTTGAAATGTGTTTTAAGCCTGAATTAAAAGACCTTAGTCATTGGTGACTCACGGTGAGAAGTTTTTCCTTTTCCCTGCTGTAACATATGCGGTTGCCTCCAACATGGCCTTCTTGAAACACTGAAAGCAGAAAGACTCTTACTTTTATATACTACATTCTGGAAAAGATCTTTTATGTACTAGGTTCTGGTGGTGGCCTTAATTACAATGCTTTTTAGTAGTGAGCACTACAATGACTTTCCAAATTTCCATACAGATTCCTTTAGTCTGTCTTTGTGGAAACTTTCTCATTATATATAAAATCGTCAAAAGTCTGCTAATAGTGTTTGAATGACCAGAGGGAGTTTGTTTGTTCATTACTGTGTTTGTAGTGCCTAGAAAAGTGTTTGTACAGAGAAAACAATTAATGCATATTTTCTGAGTGAAATCCGATGCATTCTTCATAACAGTGCATCTTAAGAAAAATAATGAAAGTCTATTGAAATAAAGTTTCTTCAGCCCTTAAGAATCAGGTAATCATCAGTTCACAATCAAGCTAGTTTGGGAGGCTCTTGGTGTTAGCCCAAGGTAGTTCTGCCCTAATAGTTCCTAGCATTGGTTGTGCCAACCTGAGATCCCCTTTGGTTCCCTTACAAGAGGAAGGGTGAATTGGCAGTACCCATAGGCACTTGCACCTGTGAGAACCAATGAGCGTTATAACAGGAAATACTTATGCTTGCAATACCGATAGTAATGTGCAGCGTCCAGGTCACGCTGTTTTTATCTGCAGTTCCTTATTAGCATTGTACAAGGTTTCTTGATTTTTGTATATGTATAAATTTAAAAGAGAATTAACTTTAAATCTGAAAATTAAAATGTGAGTGTTTATTCGCATCTTCTTCATTATCAAGGAATTGGTGAGTTGTCCTCCAAGTTCTTTCTTTACCTTCTACTGTGTCTCAGGAAACCTCATTCTATTCTAGCACTCAGGGTGGGGGAAATGGAGGGGACATAAATGTAAAGTTAAAACTTAAGCTGATGTTATTATCAGTAATAATAACCAGTTCTGATATTTACATGATGCCATAATGGTAGATGGGCATTAATAGAACTTCATAGATTTTTACCTAAGATTTGTTTAGCCTGAGCACGTTTTCCTCTTTTGTAGGGACTGGGGGAAAAAATTCAGGAAAAGTTTTTAGAAAGATCTTTTCAAAATGTCGAAAAGTAAGGCTGTATAAAATGCTGTTGACGTTAACTGTCTGACCAGGAAGTACTCTCTTTAAGCCTCATTTATAAAACTGTAATAACTTCCTTTCTCAGGATGAAGGTGCTGATAGCGTGCTAGTGTTCTTACATCTTAAGTTGAGTTCAGTTTTATCTTTCCTAAGTGATTAAGAGGCAGCTTTTTAAAGAAAGCCATCTCTGGGGCAATCTTATTATTGCTGTAGCTAAATAAACTATTTTAATGTCTTTAGTATGTTGGACTGGAAATGTAGGACATGGATTTGAGAAGATCTACTATGAGTAAGTTTGATGTTTTGTTTTGTATTTAGTGTTTAATTATAAATATGGTTTGCATCTAAACATTGCTAATAAACTCTTTGTTGAGTTTCATGTGAATATTTATGGCCTTAGCTCAAAGTCCAGCTGAGAATAATCAACCTCGAAAGGCACTAGATTCATATGCCCTATTTATTTTAATTTGTAATTTGATATTCTACAAATAAATATAAGTGGAAATTTTTTTCAGAAGTTGTTTGATTTTTTTTTTTTTTTTGCTTTCTCCTGGGTAAGGTAAATACAGAGCTGCAAATAAAATATCAAAATCTTGTCAGAAGAGTTTTTTAAATAAAAATTTTAACATTCTAAAGCCATGTTTATTAAATAGATGCAGTTAATGCTAATGATATTATTACTGTAAAACAATATTTCAAAAATATGCTACTCAAAATGGCATACTATTCATCCTAGCTTAAACACTAACAAAGCCATATCCTATTTTTCTTTTACAAAGACGGAAAAGGGGTAGAAAGCAGAGTAATTTCGTGAATGTAATACCAAATTTAGAGACAGAAAAGTTGGAAAATTTGATCACGTTTACTTTGTTTTATAATTTTGTTTTAGTATATAAGACTAGTTATTTATTAAAATATAAAAATAAAATATTTTAGCCATGAGTTAATAATTTATGGGACTTGTCTAGTTTATAAAATGGAATTAGGTGGAGTAGGAAAGTAGATAATTTTTTATTTAACATCTCATAGTTTGTATGTTATGTAAAATATTTTAGAAACCAGGAAAACTACCTTAATAGTTTCTTTACCAGCTTCACTAGGCTCTTGGAACAAAGTTTAAATGAAATGTGTTTAACCCTGGACTTACAAACTCCTAATACTTTACATGTTAGAAGTGTAAATTAAAGTCTTACAATTGTAGATACATTTGCATTCAAGAAGCATTGCCAGAGGGTTTTACTGATTTGGGGGCTCTATCCTTTCTAATATATAAAGTAGGAAATTAAAACTTTTATGTAATCTTTAAATGTGATGTCACAGAATTTGTGTTTTTTAAAATTTATGAATGTTAAATACTTAAAAGTATAAATTATGCGAATTTTAGTTTTTATACTGAGACCTTTACGATTGTCTGAATGTAATATTAGCTCTCCAGATGTATCCCAGTCATAGTTTGAATGGGGGTAGGGCAGAGGAAGTGGGTGGGGCGTCACAATAGTGACAGATTATTGCAGATTATATGGCTGCCTGCCAAAACACCACTCTTTGGAGGGAAAAGTAGAAGTTACTAACTGTATCCTATTAATTTGTACATGTGTATTTAACCAGTCATAACTGAACCAGTAATAACCAACTGTTTGCTGGTTTCACAAATGACAGATTTTAATCTTCTAAATTACTTGATATGTGCTTAATGTTCTATTTTTTAGTTTATCATGGTCATATTCCTTATCTACACTCTGCAGAGATCACACTGACCCTTTTGTGGAAGACCAGGTGTTAACAGAAAAAAAGATGAGGAAAGACAGAACTTTGAATTATAATTGCTTTACTTTATAGTTAAAAGAATTCCACAGTTAAAATGGAATATGTCCCATCATATTTGGACAATGTATATAAAATACTAATAAAATAATCATATCTCATGAAGGAGTTTGTAGTTCTCGATTGTTCTGGTTCATTTTGAAATTGAGATTCTTACTGTTGTAACATAAAAGGAAGCCTTGTGGAGGAAATATGACATCTCTGTCCAGATGCATAAGGACAGAATTACAGTGAAGAGTTATTTTTAGAAGTGTCTTATGAATGTATTTTATGTACTGAGAAATAGCTTTAAAAGGTTAGTGTCTATTTCAGGGTCACTGGTAGGAGTTACTTAGGTTGCTCAGATCATTAGATAGTCTACGAAGAAAATAATTTTTTAAGCTTTTTGATGTCACCAACCACCCTAGTTAGTCTTGACCTGGCTGATCTAAGTAGGAGCATTTTTAAAAATGTAACCAAATTGAGACCCTTTCAGTATCATCAAATAGTAACATAAGTATCTTCCTAAAAGAGGGGACAGTTCACTATCATTTCTAGCAGTGTCCCACCGTCCTCCAGGAATAGAGTATAGTGTTTTTGGTACTATAAGAAAAGGTTAGAAGTGAGTTAAGTAATTTATCCTTTTATGTCACTGACACGGTTCTTAGAATTGATGCTCCCCCCCTAACTCTTACACAGTGAATAGCATGTCCACGTCCCTTATACATCTTATTTTTCATTTTGGTCACATGTGTTTGGAGTTAGCAGTGTAATGATTAACAAAAGCATGTCAGATGAACATGTGTGCCACTTAGAAGCTCACTAGCTTCTTGTACAAATCCCTTAACTCCTAAAGCCTCTGTTTCTTCAACTGTAAAATAGACATAATCGAAGTACCTACCTCCCGGGATTGTTGTGAGGACTAAATGAGATCATGTGTGAAAAGCACAAGTTTGGCCACACAGTGTAAAGGAAGAGCTCAGTGAGTGATAGTGGAAATGTTTATTTTTGCTGTTTTTGGACATTTCAATTCTTATTCACAGCTCTACCAGAAAATGACCATGGGAAGAGATATAAAACAATGCATGCAATCACGAATGGATAATGGAATCAACGTTACAATAATAGAATCATTTAGGAAGTACCACGGGAGCACTCCCCTTACCACATTACGTATTACCCATTCTAAGCAGGGAGAGAAAGCAGGGGAAGAGTTGACTATAGATTTAAATAATTATTAGTACAAAAAAATTGATCTGCCAAATTTAGCTTTAGTAACATTTTCTCTTTGTTCTTCACCTCATAGAACTTCCTCCCAATTTGGTAAGACAGCTCAAGAAAGCAACATGGCAAAGTGCTGATTTCTTAATTCGTTCTCTCTATAGAGTTTGTTTGCTTTCTTCTGACTGGATCACTATCAGATATACTTAGGACTAAGTCTCACAATTTTAGATAAGCTTTAAAAAAAACCGGGTTTTTTGTCTGTTTGTTTTGTGGAATAAGACAATAAAGAATGTACATTTGAGTATAAAGAAGAATACTTTCCTAAGTCTTCACTATGTTAGTCTCTGAGAGTTCATATCCTATAATGAGTCAGTTAACTTTGTTTATGTATTGAAAAACAGCTAATTTTGACATAAGCATATTTTCATGAGGCTGTATTAGCAAAGCGGATGTGAAATTTGGAGGCACCTGAATTAAATCACTAAACAAAAAAATGAAACTACTTGTAGGGTACTGAAAAACATTTAGGTTGTGTGAATGTATGTCTATTTTTTGAAATTTCCGGGTCTTATTAATCTCCAATACAACCCCTTTACCTGGGAGGCAGCCTCTGGCTTACTCTATATGTCATTCTTGTTCCTGGGACCCCTAATTTTACAGTCTCAAAGCCGGCACTTTGCCACTGAAATATGCTGCATCTCTGCACCTATCCTAGTCAGACCTTTTCACCTCATTCCTGGATTACTGCAATTGCCTTCATTTCCGCCTGTTTTTTTCAACTCATCTGATTAACCTTCTTTAAGTGCTACTACTTGGAGCATGCCACTCCTCTTTCAGAAGCTTCATTGGTTTCCCCATTTTCCACCACATTAAATCTAACCTCTTCTGCCTGAATTTCAATACCCTTTCTAATCTGGCCCACACTACTTATCCAGCTTCATTTCCTATGTTCTTTGGCCTGCCCATTCTTTCTGCTCTATTGGAGTCAGTCTGTCTTTCAAACACCATACTCATTCAAGTCTGCACCTCTGGGACTGTTATTTACTTCACATCGAAAAAGCCCTCCTCCTTCTCCCTGCCTGCTCAAATTTACCTTTTCTTCAAAAACCTGTGTAAAGTTTACTTCCTGTCTGCAGCTTTTTTTCTGACTTTTTAAGCTCTTACTGTTTTGCTGCAAACTCTTGTGACTTTTAAATTAGCAAACCCGTGAACGAAAATGTGCACTGCATCTTACATTGCTCACTGTTTTATCTTCATTAATGATACAAACATTTTGAGTACAAGGACCATATCTTGATGATAAATCTTTCACAGTTCTTAGCATAATGCTGAGATACCTGACTTTGATTTGAAGAAAAAGAAAAGAAAGTAAACCTGTTTCCTTGTACCTATCTAAAATAAGGTCAACATTCCAATAATATTGAAGGGACCTGAATATTTTTCCAATTAGGGTCAGGTCTGTCATTTACAGAAAAATAGGAGCCAAATGAAGACAATTTTGTACTGGTTAAAGATATGTTTGCTTTACGAGAAACTATATGTGTGTGTGTGTGTATGTGTGTGTGTGTGTGTGTGTGTGTGTATGATTTTGTTTCAATGATATAGCCAGCTTCACTTGGAGAGGTTTAGTTTGCTATTTACAACTTTCTATCCTATCACTATAAATCAGACCTGAACAATACATTGTATATAATCAAGAAGTATCTTTACCCAATTCTTTAAGTATAATTAAGTTCCTACTATGTGTAAGGTTAGACTCTGTGAAGGGATACTTAGTAATTAATAAAATTCTTGCCCTCAAAAAACTATTGGGAATTCTATTAGAGAAGAACAAAATATGTACTCAAAGGCTTAAACATAAGAATACTTGATACTTCAACTGGATGTCTATTGCTTAAATTCTCAATCTCTTGTCTTTTGAAATGATACATGCCTTCCTTTTCCTTTGTATTGATGCCACTCAGATGAAAACTTCTTTTTGTTTTCCCCTTATTTTATTTCCTGTTTAATTGCAGTATTATTGATATATTGAGGTATAATTGACATGAGTCCAAGGTGTACAATATGATTGATGCATGTATATATTGTGAACTAATTACTATAATAAGTTTAGTTAACATTAATCACCACACTTTATTACAAAGTTTTTTCCTTACAATGAGAATTTTAAGATTTATTCTCTTAGCGACTTTCAAATATACGATACAGTAATGTTAAGCATAATCACTATGCTGTACATTACATCCCCAGAATTTATTTACTTTATAACTATAAGTTTTTACCTTTTGATCACCTTTACCCACTGCCTGCCTCTGGCAATCACCAATCTGTTCTTTGTATCAATGAGTTGGTTTTTTTAGATTCCACATATTAGTGATGCCATACAATATTTGTCTTTGTCTGATTTGTTTCACTTAGCATAATGCTCTCAGGATCCATCTATGTTGTCACAAATAGCAGGATTTCCTTTCTTTTCATGAATGATATATATATATATATATATATATATATATATATATATATATATATATATATATATATAGCATTTTCATCCATGAATGGACACTTAGACTGTCGCCATGTCCTTGCTATTGTAAATAATGGTACAATGAACATGGTGGTGCAGATAATCTGTTCGAGATAGTGATTTAATTTCATTCGATATATATCCAGACGTGCAATTACTGGATTATATGGTAGTTCTGTTTTTAATATTTTGAGGAATCTCCACATTATATTCCATAGTGTCTGCTCCAATTTATCCCCCCCCCCCCCGCCTTTTAATACATGCCTTCCTTTGCATTGATGCCAAAAAGCATATAGGACACCCAAATGAAAACTTTTAAAATGCAAAGTGTTTTGCATATGTAAAAGTTTGGATATTTGGAAATGTCTAGTTAATGCTTTGGATTTTGTGTTGATGCTTGGTTGTAGATGCAGCCAGTAACACCATACCCTTTATTTATTTATTCAATAAATATTTACTGAGCATCTACTTGTGTCAGGCTTTGACTAGTGTGGAATAGGACTTTTTTTTTTTTAACTAATAAGCAGAAAGTTAAACTATTTGGCGAATACAATGCTCTAGAGATCCTTATGATGCTAGAAAACACACAGGAAGGTCACTGAATTATCCCCCTATTCTAATTACCTAAATTAGTATACAAAATATCTGTTCATATTCTTAATTATGCTTCAGATTTGTCTTGTAAACTTAGATCAGTCATTTATACTTGCTACTCCACAGGATCGAAATAATATGATAATAATAATAATAATAACTGCTGAGCACTTGCTAGGTACCAGATACTATAGTATGTGCTTTATATAACAAATATCTCAGTGAATTGAGTAACTCCTATTATTGTGTAGGTTTCTCTCTGTCTCTCTCTCTCTCTCTCTCTCTCTCTCTCTCTCTCTCTCTCTCTCTCTCTCTCTCTCACACACACACACTTTGTAGTAGAGCACACTGATGTTCAGAGAGGTTAGGTGTTTGCCCAAGGGTAGTGGAAGAAACTATATTTGAACCCAGCTCTATGCCTTTGTTCTCAACTGTCATGCCATGCTACCTTTCACTGTGAAGATTAGAATTAAATACTTTTGTAAAGTACTGTACTATTAGTACCCACAGGATAAGTGCTGTAAGTGCAAGATGCCATTCATATATGACCAAAAAAAAGCTGGTTAGCTAGCATGCCAATGAGAGAAAGTTAAAATTATGGACTATTCAATACAATTTAGGATTTAAAAAATCATTTTTTAAAGTATACAAAATAACAGTAAGGTTTTTCATTTGTAAAGGGCTTTAGACATAATTTCATGAATACTGCAAATTTGTGAGGCATTATTGTTCTCACCTTATAGGTGAGGTCGTTGAGGCTTAGAAAGTAATGTCCTTAAGAACACACAGCTGGTAAGTGGCAGAATTAACTTGGACCTCGATTTGCTGATTCAAAGGGCAGACCCCTTTCCATTATACCACAAATCCAAATCAAATTATTCAGGGGACAAAAGTCATAGCACTTTTTCCTTTTTTTCTAATTGAGATAAAATTCACATAACGTAAAATTCATCATTTGAAAATATACAGTTTAAGTTTTCAGTATATTCGTAATGTACAGCCGTCACTGCTATCTGTCTAATCCCAGGGCATTTCCATCACGCCCAAAAGAGCCCCAGTGCCTGTCAGCATTTCCCCCACCGCTGGCAACCACTAATTTACTCTCTGTCTCTGTGGATTCTGGACCTATTCTAGACAGCACATATAAATGGAATTATACAATATGTGGCCTTTTGTGTCTGACTTCTCCACTGAACACAATGTTTTTAAGGGTAATCCACGTTTTAGCATGTATCAGTATTTCATTCTTTCTTTATGGCTGAATATTATTTCATTGTATAGATATTCCACATTTTGTTATCCGTTTATCAATTGATGGACATATGATTTCCTCCCCCACTTTTTGGCTATTATGAATAATACTGCTATTAACATTCGTGTACAAGTTTTTGTGTGAACATGTTTTCAAGTCTCCTGGGAATACACCTAGGTGTAGAATTGCTTATAATTATTTTTATAAAACAATTCAAATGAAAGTGCTTTGAAATGATTTCTTTTGAGTCATTTATTCAGCAACTAATTTGTTTCCCTGATCTTCAGAAATAAGGCAGAAGAAAACTTTAGCACAGATCCTGGACAAGTAATTTCTAATACTAAATGATTATGAGTTCAATACTGCTTACTACATTCAAGACACTTTGCAGGACAAAAAAGTAAATATGATTTCCACTGTTAGCCATATTCAATTAATGGAATTAAGAAATGTCCACATCCTTTAAAAGCAAGGCAGAATGGTATCAATCCTACAAAAAGTTGTTTAGTACTTTCTATACATGAAGAAGAAAGAGATTACTTCTATACCAGGGAGATGGGGTAACTTGAACTGAGTTTGAGCTGAGAATTTAGGCTGAATTTTGAATACTGGGTACCTTTTCAGCAGGTGTGTTGGGACATAATCAGTGTATTTTTTAGCCTAGTTCAGATATTGTAAACAAAGTATAGGAAACTTTACGGATAGTAGCAAATCAAAGGCCCGTACCAAGAGGTTTGAACTTGAAACAGTAGTGAGGGTACAATTTAAGGTGTTCAGTAGCAGAGGCTGATGAGATCAGAGCCTTTGAAAGATTTATTCCATCAGTAGTTTGTAGAATGACTTGAAGAAAGAGATAAGGAATGAGAACTTGGACTAATAATGAGGTTCTGAAACTAGGACAGCCTCAGTGGAAAGAAGAAAAGCAGCTTGTGAGAGATTTATTTATTTACAGTGTGAAAGAGTCGAAAATGTAAGAGCAAATCAGATAAATAAGAGAAAGTGTCGAGGGAAGAGAAGAGGCCCAGCGTGTTAAGAGATCCTTGTGTTAAGAGCTGAGAAAAGGAGGACAAGCCAGGAGAAGTGGATTGGAAAGTAACTCATACAAACCAGGAAGCAGACGCCATGTAAGGAGATGCTACGTAATGGTTATGGAACGATACAACTTGAGAAGAATCCTGCTGGATTTGGAAATTTGGAGTTTGGAGCTTCTGAATTTATTAGTCCCAGGGCATCTGAACTGTCAGGGAAAGTTCCCTCTCCTCTTCTCAATAAATGATACCTTGAGCATATTGTAGGGCAGAAAGAGTCAGTGGAGTACAATGGAAGATGGAAGAAGATGAAAGAAGTGAATTAATGAAATGAGAAGATAGTAGGATACAGAATTAAGAGGGCATTTTTATTTTTTTATGTTGTTGGGGAGAGGTGGTTAACCTGACCAAGGAAGACTAAAGGATGAAGACAGTTGAGTAAACAGAGATACATCAAGGTGGAATGGAGAAAAATTGAGGAAGCTTACATTAAATGACCTCAATGTAGAATTTATAGTATTATTGTTTATTAGTAGTGCCACAGATAGACTAGTTAGAATTAGAAGGTACCTTAAATTACTTCATGCATTTATAGAAAGATCGAATTCTGTCTTTCTATCCTACATTAATGTCAATCTTTTCTCTGTGTATTGGACATATCTTTACCCGTGCTTTTAAATGCATTTGCCCCCCCCCCCCAAAGCATACCTACATGATATAATATATAGTCTACCAGTTAGGTCTATTGAGTCCATTCTGCTGCTGATTATTCAGCTGTGTATTTTGAGTGCTAATAATAGTGGGAACTCAAATATGATATTTTATTTAAAAATTAGCTCAGGACCCTCCATTCAAACTTTTTAAATGTTTTATCCTATCTAAAAGACACTCAAAACTAATGTTATATATTTTCTATAGAATAGAAATTTGTTAGTGATTTGTCCTGTAGTGTAGTTGGTACTGTGGAGATATTTTAATCTACAATATTTAGTTAAGAGTAATAATGATGAATACCTGCGACTTTGAAATTCTGAATTCCCTGTTATAAGATGTTGTAAAATCAGTTTTTTATTAATCCTGAAGTTGAGAGTTCCTAACAAAAGATTTGTTGGTAAATGGGTAGTTATGGAAGCTAACTACACTTTCATTCCTTTTAATGTTTTCTTCTCTTACCTACAAAATGGGAGGAAGTCCTTGACCCAAGATAGCTCTACTTATATAATTTTTAACAACTGTATAAGTAATATGTGCTTTTTGTTTTAATAAATAGAAAATATAGATGATTAATTTGAAGAAAATAAGTTATCTTCTATCTTCTATATTCTATATCTTCTGTATTCTGACATATAACCTCCAAAACTTTTTTTTAGATATTTAAAAAAATGGTATAGGAAGGTTATATTGCATGTATTATTTTATAAGGTATTTTTTAAAACTTTAACAATATGTCATTATATCAAATTAATAATCATAACAATCATATGTCTATGTCTGAATATACCACTTCCACATCATTTTCACACCAGCATTATTCTGTGGATATTCAAGGTAGATTTTTGTTTCTTAGTTTTTATTCTTACAAATTATTCTAAATAGTGCCTTAGTTATTCTATCACCAGTACAGCTCTAGGTTTCTTTTCAGTCAGGAGATTCTACAGCAGACAGACCATAAGAACCTGGTTTCCAAGAACCTGGTTTAATTTTTTTTTTTTTCCAAATAAAGTGAATGAATAGCATTATTAAATTGTGTGACCCAACAAAGGCTCCCTTTGCTTAAGAATATGTCCCTTTTCCCCATCATCCAGAAACACAAGCTAGGAGGGGCTGGCAGTTCTGTCCACCAACAAGGGCTAAAAAGGATGCATACTTATCTCCCTGAACACATGGCTCTTTTCCTTGACCTTCATCTGTTCCAGGGGAACCCTTCTTCCCTTAGACTATCACCAGCCTTCCTTCCTCTTATATTCCTGCCTATTCAGGATTTTGTCGTTCAAGTTTTGCATTTAAACTTCTTGGTTATGAGCCCTTTAAGGCCATCATTAAGAGGGGAGAACTTTGGATTTCTTCAGTGACCAATAACTGCAATCATTTAATTAATGATTATTTCTTGTCCATTATTGTAAAGGCTATATTTCATCTTCTTAATTTAATCTGTTCTATTTGTATTATTTAAAAATTTTTTCTCCTGATCTGATCCTAAAAATATATTTCATTTTTATCTCACTAAAGTTTTTACTTCAAATTTATATCATTATAGTAGATATGAAATGAATACAAGCTTAGAATCTGCTTCCAAAAAGTAGATATGGTTTAGTCAGCTTGAAATTAAATAACATATTATTTAATGACTAGGTGACTGAGTTGTAAAATTTGCTGAGTAATCCTTAACTGGCTAGCATTTTACAAAAACAAATTAAAATTTTAATTATCCTTGACAAGATGAAGGGGTGCATGGGTATTAAGAAGTTGACTAGAGGACATATACTGAGTGATCTGAGGAAGGACTGAAAAAATAGAATGTGACTGTAACAGGGGCTCCAGACTTCAAAAAAGCATGGCAGAAAGACTGTTAAGTATGGTAAAGTAAACTACTATTACCATTTTAAAAGTTATAATACTATTAATAGTACTATTATTAATCATGATTTATTTTGCAGTTAAAAGGAGCCTTATTTATTTTTATTTTTCTAGCTAAATTCTTTCCATTTATTTCTGGTTTGTATTGAGAGAGAGAAGAAAAGGAGAGAGACATGCACGCAGTGTTAAAAAAAAAGACTGTGAAATCAGAAAGTTCTAATTGCCACGTATCTTTCATGTTATTGAACATACTGATAGTGCTGATACCACAATTCTTAGATGGGATTTCCATCATTGTCGAAGTATGAATAGATGTTGTTGCTGTAAACACTCTTTTTCTCTTGTGAGCCAGGTAAGATGGATGGTTGTATTGGAATGAAGTTCTGTCTGTTCTGTACATATAACAGATTTACACCCTTACTTTTATATAACAACTGAACAAATCAGCTCTATAATTGTCTCACCTGAATCCAGCGGATTATATTTACTTTTGTTTTAAATAATCAAGAGCTTGAACTTTCTTTTTTCTTTTCTTTTCTTTTTTTTTTTTTTTTTTTTTTTTTTGGTAAATCAGAAAAAATTTTTGGAATACACACAGGGTAAAGGGCAACTGGTACATTAGAGACTTTGGGGGGAAATGAGTGATGTCAATTTAAACAATAAAAATAAACAGGAGAAGTCAGTCCATTGTCAATGTTGTAAATTTGAAAAGTCCATACATGGTTTCTTATGTTGTAGAACTTGGAACAGTTAAGTTCTAGGGAATTTTTATGAGACATTCTGAGTTTAAAGAAAACATTAAATCTCAAAAATCTCCATCTCTAAATTATTGTCCTTAAGTACTTCTTTTAAACCATATGTACTAATGGTTTAATTTGGTATCATTCTGACACTTTATTCTACTGTTTGCTAATGCAGCACTTCCTTGAACATATCAAACACTCAATAATATTTTTAATTATTTTATTGGGCATTCTAAGTCCTAGGTTTAATGTAAAATGTCACACATATGGAGGCCACTGAGACTCCTGAATTCCCATAACAAATTTTCCTTTTGATTAATGAATTTGCTCCACAGTTTAGTGCTATCTATACTTAAATAATGGCTGTGGAAAGGACTACTACTTTTTTTTAAACCTAAGAAATACTGTTAGAGCTTAATATGCAAATTCGAAAACCTAATAATTTCTAATGAGGATTTACAATTTCTCGCTCACAACAGAGTACCATCAGATATTTTGTATTGCATATTTTATATATTGATAGTACACGAGTTTGTAACTCTTCATTATAATATCTGAGTAAAGAGCCTGACATTTACTATGTTGATTTCTGCAGGCTCCTGTGGATGATAAATTTATAACTTTATTATTTCAAATCTTGAACTACATTTGCTTCTTACTTGTATAATAAGATCTTTCAACACATAGGAGAAAATATTAACTTTACCACGCTTTATAAAAGGGTAAAATTCAAAGTCATTTCATATTGTGCTAATAAAACTTTTACTGATCATATTTACACAGTAGTGTTTGTTAACAAATTAGAACATAGTCTGTAACTGTCAGCAAATTGATTCCTCATGCTAGCTTTCTCACTGGAAACAACCAATTTTGTAATATCAAATCTGCCTACTCCTTGAGATGAGGAAGCCACATGATCCCTCTCAATTCTAAAATCCTATGATTTCAAGCTAATTTCAAATGAAGGAGGAAGTATTTGGCCAAAGTAAAACAGAGACAATGTTAAAACAAGCAAGTGAGAGATTACGAGACTTTTGTTCTCATGGTTTAGTGCACTTCCTTGATAAAACTCGTATTATAAAACTGTTATTATGGGCAGTTTTGTAGTTAAAACTGTGAGCAAAGAAGGAAGTGTTTTCAAAACAGATGAAATGAAGTCAACCCTTCTTCCCAAGTTTTTTTTCTAAGTTTGTTTAGTTATGACCATGTATATCTATATATTTATAGCATATATATCTACATTGCTCCAGTAGGGAGACTTAATCTACTTATTCACTCCTTTTATATTATTTAAATTCATCAAAACTTCTGTTTAATTTTTAAACATGTTGAATTATTGCCATTAAAATAAAATTTGGACAAATCAACTAATCACAATATTTGGACCTAAATTGGACTCATAAAGAATAAAAAAAAT
Source organism: Eonycteris spelaea (assembly GCA_003508835.1). Classification (NCBI taxonomy): domain Eukaryota; kingdom Metazoa; phylum Chordata; class Mammalia; order Chiroptera; family Pteropodidae; genus Eonycteris; species Eonycteris spelaea. Next base: position 1,828,961 of record PUFA01000042.1, read on the forward strand.
TTATGAGGCAATCTGTGAAATTTGAAAATTTGACCTTGTATTTGATGATATTGAAGGTTTTGTTGAATTTTAGGTACACTAATGGTATAGTTATTATGATTTTAAAAATAGTTCTTTTAGACATATAATCTGAAATTTTTATGAATGAAGTGATATATCTAGAATTTGTTTCAAAATAATGAAGGCAGAATAGGAAAGTGGATGGACCATGAGTTGATAATTTAAAGCTGGGCATTTAAACTATAGAGGTGTCTCATTATACTCTCCTATCAACTTTTCTTTATGCTTGACATTTTTCATAATAAAAAAAATTCAAAATAACATTTAATACCCATCTCTGAGGTTTTATATTCAAAACTATTTAAATGTGTTTATTCCTTGTAAAATTAACAGAAAATCATTACCTACAGTAAGTTTCACATCTTGCCATTCTCTTCTCATAATCCATATTACTGATTCTCTTTTTGGTTAGAAAAGAGCTGTTAAAATTGTCACCTAGTGAAAAAAGAAAATGAGGGGAAAAAATCACTTCATTGTGCCCAGAGAAAATTACATTTAACTCTTTTGCTCTTATTCCCTCTCCAACCTGGCAGAGAATTTTCATTTTTTTGCTGGGGAAGTAGAGGGGTGGGAGATTTAGCCAAATTAACATTACATTAGAGAGATACCATTCAATTGTATTGACAGTTTATCACAAACAAATACATGTATATGGGCACGGAAATGTACGGAAAATACTTATAGTTATTCTCCACAATTCAGATTTATGATTAAGTCTCTCCAGAGATTAATATTTTAGTTACTGAAGCTCTAACTTGTTGCTAAAAGTCATTTTGTGTTTTAAGAAAAATGAATGCAATTCCTCAATAGCATTTTGGATGTTCAAAATACTAATAAATTAACCACAATATGCAAGATTTTTTAAAATATGCAGAATGGTTATTATTTCAAAATTTTAAAAATTGAGAAAAAGAATTTCAAATTAAAAAGTAATTTAAAATAGCATGGCTTGCATTGGAAGAATCTGCAGAAAAGAGCAATGAAAATGCTTAATAAATGTCTCCGCTTCACAGCATTATGATCTGATTCATTGCACAGATTTCAAGATAACAATGTTATAAACCATTTAGGCCAGTAGTTATGAAGACTTAACTTCCACAAACGCAGTACGTTTGGGAATTGAGTTTTCTGGTAAATTGAATGCTATGAAGAACTAAAAATTTTCATTCACCTTAAGCCCTTGTCTTGGTTTCTCAGCTTTTCTTTCTCCTCCTTGTTGTTCATCTCCCTCACTGTCATCAGAGTTTACTTTCCAAGAGACAGATCTGATCATCATTCACTGGCTTCAAATATTCAATTCTGGTGTCACCACACTGTTGATGCGAAAGCCTAAATTGCTGTAGTGTAGCATGCGCAATCAGACTTCTAGCTTCATCTTTTTTCTTTTTCTTTTCTTTACTTTTTTCTTTTTCTTTTTTTTGGCCTTTCCCAATAGAGAACTAGAAGCTTAATTTCACTTTGTAAGACCCAACCGAAAGGTCATATCTTTGAAGATTTTCCCAAATTCTCCCAGGTGCTTGTTATTCCCTCCTCTGTTTTCATAAGCACTTTTTATCATGTCACTATTTTTTTGTACTGTATTCTGACTATTTGGTGATGTTTATCACCCTTTCTATTGATTGATTGTTTCATTCATTCATTCATTCACTTATCAGGTATTAATTGAAAAGTTACTGTGTTCAGATACTGTTTAGGCACTGAAGATAGAGCGGTAATTAAAACAGTCACAGTCTCTGCTCTCTGCTAGTGGAGGACATATATGTATTTTTTAAATTACAAAAACATCTATATAATACATTTGTGACATCAGTGAAGGTAGGGTCTGTATTCAATACCTCTTTTTAGACTGCCCACGCCGTAGCTTCCTACCTTCACCCCACCAGCACATAAAGTCCTCACATATAGGAGCAACTCAGTAAGTGCTTACTGAGAAGTAAGTGATAAATATATAACCAAACATGAATTATATGGATTTTTTAGATTAAACTTAATTTTTTTTGATTTTCTAGATTCATACACATTTCTAAGATATAATATAGAGATACCTCACATACCCTTTACTAATTTCCCCCAATGATAACATCTTACAAAACTACAGTACAGTATCAATTAGAATATTGATATTGTTCAGATTTCCCCCAGTTGGTTTTACTACTATATATATGTAAACTTTGGGGATTGGCTTTTTTTCACTCAGTATAATTTTCTGAGGCTTCTTCCAAGTTCTGATAGTTCATCCCTTTTTATTGCTGAATAGTATTCCATAGTACAGATGTATTATAGTTTGTTTAATCATTTTTCCATTGAAGGACATCTGGTTTGTTTCTAGTTTGGGGCTATTATGAATAATGCTATGAACATTCATGTATAGGTTTTTATGTGAACATAAATTTTCATTTTTCTGGGATAAATGCCCAGGAATGCAATTGTTGGCTTGTATGGTAATTGCATGTTTAGTTTTAAAAGAAAGTGCCACACTATTTTCTAGAGGGCTGTACCCTTACCATTTTATGTGTAAAAGAGCAATGTAGGGGTGGTCCAATTTCCATATCCTTACCAGCACTTGGTTATGTCACCTTTTTTTATTTTATCCATTCTTATAGGGGTACAGTAATATCTCATTGTGGTTTTAGTTTGCATTGACTAAGGAGAAAACATGCAGCCTTTACCTGTAAGTATGATGTTTGCTGTGTTTTTTTATTGTAGATGCTCTTTATCAAATGAGGTAGTTCTCCTCTCTTCCTAAAATGTTAAGAGTTTCCATCGTAAATGAATGTGGAGTTTTGTCAGAAGCTTTTTCTGTATCAATTGATATCATCATGCGATCCTATGACTTCTTTAGCCCGTTGATAAGGGAAGCTATATTCAAATGTCGAACTCACCTTTGCATACCTTAAATAAATTCCTCTTGGTCATGGTGCATAATTATTTTTCTACATTGTTAGACTCAATTTGCTAATATTTGTTAAGGATTTTCATGTCTAAGTTCATGAGAGATAGTTTTCTTTTTTTCTACTGCCTTTGTCTGATTTTGGTGTCATGATGATACTGGCCTTATAAAATGAGTTGGAAAATATTCCCTCCTATTTTCTGAAAGAGATTATGTAAAACTGGTGTTAATTCTTCTTTAAATATTGGCAAAATTTTCTAATGAAGCCATCTAGGCCTAAGGGTTACTTTCTCCAGAGACTTTACATTACAAATTCATTTTTTCCATGGTTATAGAACTATTTAAGTTATCTATTTTTGGTGGTTTGTGGTTTCTGAGAAATTAGTCCATTTATTCTAAGTTTCAAATTTTGTGAACAAAGAAGATCTCTTTGTTTTCTAATTTAGCACGGTAGAATCCTTTTCTGGGACTCTATGCTGTCTACTTTCTTATATTCATCTCCTCTCTATACCAGTTTAATAATGAAAAGTTAAAACATCATAGATTTCATTGTAAAGGAAATGGAATTGAATTACAAGTTAAATTTATGTTCTCTAATAATTACTCTCTCTTTAAAAATAATATGTATGTATGTATGTATGTATGTATGTATGTATGTATGTATATTTTTAGAAATTCTCCCCCAATATAAAATGAGACAACAGACCTGTGTGTACCATATTTATAGAGTTTTGTAGAACTTGTTTGTCTTTTGATTGTTTTTAGTAGGTGGCAGTTAGGCATAGATTAGATAAATTCCATATTCTTGTTCTTCACACCAAAGGAAACAGATGTCTCACATTTTCACAAGGTTTATGGCAGTTTCAGACTTATGAACCTCATAAAGATAAATGAGTACTGTCAAACCAAAGGGTCGTTGTTTACCAGGATTGCCTTCTGCACCTTCCTACCCATTTCTGCTTCTTTTCCCTCCCTTTTCCCTTTTCTTCTTTCTTTTTCTTTTTCTCTTTTTTGCTTTCCATTTTCCCTCTTTTCCTCTTCTTCTTTTTTCTCTTTCCTCTCTTCTTTTTCTCTTTTTCTTTTTTCTTCTTCTTATGAGCCAACACATTTAAAGCTTAATTAGCAACTGCCTTATTTTGTAATCCAAAGGCGCTGCAGTGCAGTATACTTCCTCTTTGTGATAGTTTCCCCTTTGCCCTGCCAAGGTGGACGAGATATACACAGATGTGGTATCTTAACTATCTGGAGAGTGCCTGAGGCTTGAGCTGTAATAATGGAGTTTGGGTCAAGGATCTGAACACTAG